>JAWNOU010000036.1:8127500-8727500 GCA_035045725.1 Drosophila ezoana
ATGCCCAAACTCACGCATGTGGCACTGTTTTCAACTGTTTAAAATTCTGCGTTAGTACATTCGGCTCAGATGCCTTTTTTCTTGGCTGTTTTGTTTTTTTTTTCTCAAAAAACTTTAGCCTTGCAATATATTTTCTTCAAAGCTCCACTCGACGTGTATGTGTGTGTATGTGTAAAGGAGGCGGGAGGCAGGAGGCAAGAGGCAGGAGCGCTTAATAGCACAGGCACATGCACACATACGCATGGGCCTATTAGCACACACATAACACATACAGAGACATACATTGAGAGGGACGCAGCAATGACCACGCATAAAAAAAGTGAAAAGAGAGCTGGATGGCAAAGAGGAAACGAAAAGAAATAAAACTGAAATGGCAAACAAACCAAAAACAGAAAAGAAACAAAAAAAAAAAAAAGCGACAACAAAAATGAAACAACAAAACGGAACAGCAAAATGTCGACGCATTGGGCAGAAGAAGCAAATGGCTGCAAAAACAATGCAAATAGCAATGGCGACGACGACGTTGCGTCTGTGACTAACAGTCAACACGGCAGGGGCAGCAGGCAGAGGGTGGAGGGGGGGCGGCGGCTATGTGTTGGCAGACAAATTCAAAGCTGCTTAGTGCTTACTTCATAGTTTACGCTTACGCGCTGCAAACGACTCGAGGCCGCCAAATGCTTTAGCTATTGATTTTTAGTGTTTCTTTCGCTCGCGCTCTCTCTCTCTCTCTCTCTGTCTCGCTCCAGCTTGCGTTTCCTCCGTGGGGCCTAGCCAGGTGGCTGCTTGGGTGAGAACAGTAGCAGAAGTCGCTGCCAGCGCCTGGCTTACTGTCTGCCTGTTCAACAAAAAACAACTACAAACTGCAACAACTACAAATCGGATTTGCGTGAGTAATTGGCAAGAAAAGCGTTTGGGCCAAGAGGAGCGTATTGGACACACGCAGCAGGTAGGATGACTGTGCCAAGTAGCTGCAAGTGTCTGTCTTTTGTTGTGAAGCCTCAGTAGCGTTTGCAAAGTTGAGAGTTGAGATTAAAGAGAGGAAAAAAACATGAGGCAGCACTCTAGTCGGAAGTGACCGACTAGAAGATACCCTGGACCCAGTCCCGCACACATTCAAACTTCCTCATATACTTTTCACACGCCGAATGCTGTGCAATTTGATCTCAATTCTTAGAATGCTTCATGGCTTAAATTTGGCAGCCAAAAAAATGCATGCCAAGCCCCTCTTAAGAAATCAGTTTGAATCGAATTTGCGAGAATGGGGCCAGATACTTCAAACTGTTAAATATTCTTGATCAGTTTTTAGGAGAAGAGATAAATGGAGAGATGTCGAGAACTTGTCAACTTGCCTAGAAATGGTATAAGAAAATGTATATTTTTCTTTTGAACTTTCTGAGGCGGGTAGGATGAATTGCCAGCTCATCGTCCTGATCAAGAATATATGTATGTGCATATACATGTTTATTGTGTTTTTCTTTATTTTCAATGCTTTTTGCAGTCGGGTGCAACGGACTGCTTTATAGCCTTTTAGCTTATTGTGGGCTAACCGCCAAATGTATGCTATACAAAATTTAATTGGATCCGTTTCTTGAATATCTCATCAGTAGTCTTTATGTGATTTTTATAGCTGTAAGACCGTAGACGATATAGATTCCCGATTTGTCACGTCCCGTTTGGCGTAGCCATAAAACTTAAGAAGCCAAAATTCAAGTCTCATGCTTCATTATCTCCGATAGAAATCACATTCTTACGGACAGACGGACGGACAACAAGACATACATTGCTCCAAGCTAATATTCTCTTTTCATTTTGTGCAAGAGTATAAAGGCAGCAACAAGAACAGTTCGATCGAAAGCAAAGAAAACGCTGACTAAAAGCGCAAATGTGTTTTATTTGGGCCAAAACAAGCACACGCACACCCGCGCACGCACACACTTGTATACACAGAGGAGGGCGGCTTAGTTGTATTAACTAAGTGACAGTCGGAGACGATGACAGCCAGGTTGGATATACAGTTGGGAGTAATTTGGAACTTACCTCATCGATAAACTCAAAATCACCGCCAGTTTCGCCAACGTATTTCTTCTTCTTGGCATCGGCGCTGCCAAGCAGACAGGATGACATCAACACCAGCGCCAGACAAACGCTGGCAATAAGCGGCAAACGCAAACGCTTCATGGCAACGGCAACGGGAGCGCCTAGATAAATGGACTTGCTGGAGACGTGGAGCGTAGCTAACGGAAGCGGCTCAAATGCGACGCGAATAGTTCACGACTTCCGCTGGCAATGTTAATTGCGAGTCGAATCAAATCCGAGTATTCGATAGCTCACACACGCGCACACCTACAATCAAACACACACACACACGCACACACGCAAGTGAGTGTAAGTTTTGTACTTGAGCTGTGCAATCGCTGGCGTTTCAGAACGATGCAGTGCAGCAGGATTGCGGAACGTAATAGAACTGTAGGCGACGCGACCAAAACGTAAACTGAGCGTACATCGATTTGCATTGCTCGGCCCCAAACGGCATTGGAATTTTGCGACAGCCGAGCAGAAAGCGGCAAAAGAGCGCCACAAGGATACGTAAGAGAGCGCACATGGAACTGTCACATGACTTAGGGTTGTCAAGTCAGGCCACAACAGGAAATGCTTTTGCTCAACTGTGGCCAGCACTATGAACGGGAAATATATTCGAGTTTATACTGGGTTTTCTTGTAAGACAATCATAAACTTAAAAACTGTACGACTCTTCGTTGGGCGTATTTAATTGTAATTCTTTTCTACAATTGATTTCAGTGTACGCCACTGCGTATGCGCAATAATCAACCCCTGCCAGTCGTCGCCTGCTCTCACGCGACATTCGCATTGCTGGGTCTAGCGCTTCCAGACGACAACCAGCCGCAGCCGCAGCCGCAGCACCACCACCAGCAACAATAAAAAGGCTGAGAGGCAGTCCAACCAACATCCAGAATCGATTTTATTTTTCGACTCGCTAGCGCTCTTGCCGCTCCAACAATGTCTCTTAACTGCGCCGCGGCAATTTTGGCCAATGGGTCGTGAACCTGCCCCCAGTGCTTAAATCGCGTTTACATTCCAAATGGACCACAGTTGTTGCTGTTGTTGTTGCTTTTGTTGTTGCTGCTGCTGCTGCTGTTGCTAGTGTCGTTGGCTGTTGATTTTTCTGTATTGGCGCTTGGCACACTTGGCCCGAATCGATGACGCCGTCACCACGATTATTGCCAACGCTTCTGACCGGGATACCCCGTAAACATTAAACGCGTCAGCGCCTCGCAGGCTACCCAAAGGCAGCCACCAAGTCGACGCATTTGGCCAAGACTAAGTCCCAGCCACGTTGGCCCCCAGGCTCTGTCAGTTTAAAATTAATAGTCCCGAACACACAGTCACATAGGCCGCGTTCCGGGCCGCCTATGAGTGAGTGTGTGTGTGTGTGTGTGTGTGGCTGCTTCCACGCCAGCTTCTTTACTTGGAATGGCATCATTGACTTCTGCTTTGGCCAAAGTCTAACGGCAACTGGCACGGGTCACTGCGCCTGTGCTTGTGCATAGATAATTATTGAGGCTTAGGGAATCTTTTTGTTTGAAATCTGATCATCAACATGTTTGTTAAATCTTTACATTTTATTTGATATTCAAATGATTTTCAATCAACAAGTCCATCTTATTTTACATATAGTTATTGTTGCTGTTGCTTTCAATCAATTAACTTTATCGAATGGCCTGTAAAAAAGTTGCGCTAAATATCTTACGCACTTGATGCTATAAAAACTATACATACATATCATTCATATACTTGCTGTTTTTGTTTACCATGGCTTAAAAGTTGTTATCAATAAACAATACATAAACATACATCTTTTGATTTTCAACACAATGAAATTAGTATAATAGTTTGGTAGTCTGTGTGTGTGTGTGTGTACGCAGATTAATAATTATTTTTTGGTTAGTTACAAGTCTTAATCGCTTTCTAAATTGGAAATGCCTGATTGTGGTTGTTAGTTACTTTTTTATCAACAGAAAAAATTAACTGCGGCTCAAGACAGCTGCTGCTTTGTTCACTAGGGCGCCAAATGTTTACTAAATTATGCGTAATTTTGCCTAAATGCTATATGAAAATTAATAAATTTAAGGAATACTATTGCTTAGCTGCTGTCGCTTTTTTGGCCGCATTAACATTATGGCTTTATAAAAATTGATGCAGTTGGAGATTCCGTTGGCATTTACAAATGCACTTTTAGAGATTCCATGCGAGTCACAATGCGACGGCGCAGTTCCGCATACCTGAAAAACAAGACAGTAAATCTTACAGTTAATCTATATATATATATATATATATATATATATATCTAACTGATCCGAACAAGGTGCAGATATGCAAGGTGTATGGCCGTGAGTTCAAGATTCACCAAAATCTATTTTTACCTTTATATAAAAACTTAGAATATATGCGTTTTTGATGGAAGATGCAAGATGCGTCTTTGGAAAATGTCGGAAAATGCGCAAACACATTTATAAATATCTAAGTAGAAAAACTTTGCCCCAGGGTAGACAATGGAGGATTATGTTAAGGTTGAAAGTTAAATATATGTCCGATCAGCTTTACTCATATTCAAAGCTGCACATTATAATAATTTGAAAGCATGCTGAAACCCATTTTGGAAAGTATACCCAACGGGCGAAAAACTGTTCAGTTCTCCGAAAAGCATTTTAAACTAGACTCGCATGCGGGCAATAGGTGTAAAGGTGATACAAAGCCAGGACATATCTGCTTGTAATGAATAAATGAATATAACTTGTGCTTACCTCTCTTTAACTTTGACAACTTCGCGCGCCAGTTCCTGATCATATTGATCCAAAATGGCGCGACACTCAGGCAGCGATAGATTTAAAAATTGAGCAACTTCATTACTGAAAACATAGGTGCAACAGGTTGTATAAATATATGACATGTTTCATTTTCTGGGCCACTCACCTGATTTCATCAGTTTTACGCGCATCCACCAAAAAAAGGCGAGCAACATCCTCGTGCGGTCCCAGTGTAATGCGCGTTATCAACGGATATTCATTGTCCTTGAGACGCTTCTGTTCCCCGTTGTCGCGCACGATGAACAGCGAGAAATTCTCCGCTGCGCTATCCACCTTATACTTTTCTAGCACCAAATTGATGACCTCCTGCGTGGTCACCAGCGATGAGACCCACACAGACATTTGAGACCCATATGGGGGCGTAAAAAACGATGTTTCCCGATTGTAGAAGTGCCCATTGATTGAACAGCGACGTTTCAGCTTGGTGCGAGATCTGTAAATATTAATTACAATTTAACAATGCGCTGCATCAGCTTTTGAATTATTTAACTAACCGCCGATTGCCACTGCGTCGCTTGATTGCTGCAGCTCCAGTGCGCGGAGGTCTTCGCAAGACAACGCCATCTTCATTCACATGCAAGCCCGCCTCATTGGCAGCGGTTTCGGTGCCATCGGCCGCATCTCTGCCCTCGGTGGCCGTATAAAGCTCATCCGTTTGAGTTAGCTCGTCGCCAGCCACAGCACCGCTTAACACCTAAGCAAATGTTGAGAGAATTATTAAGATAGATAACGATATGCTTGCGAAAAGTACATTTTCTAATCAACTTAAATAAACTTACGTGCCTAACCTTACTTTAGTTTTATTATATTATGAGCATATATGTATGCACTTTTTTTCATCAGCAAACACCACAATCTACAGGACATATTTTTCTCTGCGACTGCTCGAATATCATTCGAATCGCAGAAAATTATTTAAATACAACAAGAACAATCAAATAAATACATAAATCTTAAATATGCCGAATATTAGAAAACCCTTGCAGACACACGGCAAAGCGTGCTTATTAACAAACTCTTTTCTAATAAGAACTCAGCTTTCGCCTAATATAGACTAAAGGTAGATGAGGTGAATCTAGTTTATAAAAAAACAGGCAAGCCCGCCTGCAATGGACAAATCGACAGACGGATGTTGATCACATGTTAATACTGGTAAAGAATACAAGAATATTATGGGTTCTGCATTCCATTTGCAAAAGTATACCAAAAAGAGACCCTTTTGGTCTTGGTCTATTAAGTACGGCAAAAACTTTGCAATAATTAAAAAGCAAAACAAAAATAGGCTGAGCACAACCGATAAACCTGCTTACTCTCTTCCCTCATATTATCTTTATCGATGTTGTTTGCATTCCGATTCTTTCATCTGCGATCAGGTCTTATAAGTAAATTTCGTTCATTCAATAAATTAAAGTTGAGCTTTACCGATGATGCGTCGGCGCGGCTCGACTCGTTCTCACTGCCACCAGCACCGGCATTGGCACTGCCCCTTCCACCTTCTTTGGGATAGCAATTCATTTGAATTTGGATATAACGCCGAGGCACATCGCTGCGTCGGACTGTGGCCAAACGATGCGGACGCAGCGTCGCATCATCGTCGTCATCATCACTGTCGGAATAGACGAAGCAACTGGGACCCGACTTGGACCGATTGATGCCCTTCTCGAAGAGCTGTCGTCCCTGCTCAAACGGCTTATGCTGCTCTCGGCTGGGCGCTGTGGAGGCAAAAGCAGAGCCACTCTTCTGCAACGCGTACTGACGCTGCGTTGAGCGACTGGAGTCAACGCTACTGCGCAAGTGCATGGTGTCATTAATCAGTGAGGGATCAATGGAGCGCAATGCGTGCTCACAGTTAAAGCTCTTGCTCATAGCCGAATTCTCGCCGTAAAACTTCAGGGAGTCGTTTATGCGAGAGGGATCGATAGGCTGATTACGTTTCAGGGTATCATCATTTGGCTCCTGAAACGAGTTAGCACCATTTACATAATCCTGATGAACGCTACGCTTGAAATCCTCGAAATCCATGGGCTTCAGCGTCGCATCGTCAGACGTCTTGTAGTCCTCCAATGTGGTGTTGCTGGTGCTCACAGTGCTAGTATTTTGTGTATTGGTGTTCGTAGTCAGGGAGCCAGTGGCAGTCATAAAGTTATCTGAGCTACTGCTTGTTGTCGTATTGGTAGTCGTTGTGGGTGAAGAGGCAGAGTTTATTTGATTATTTTGCGTGTTTGTAGAAGATGTGCTATCCGTGCAGGTTTTGCTTGGCGAACTCTCGCTCGACGATTGCGACGAAGAAGAGGGCAACTTGACGGGCATCGTTCCATAGATCTTATCCTTTTCGCTGTGACGCCGCTCCACTTGCAGCAAGTCGTCAATATCATCCCACTCTAATTTCTCCAGATTATCCAATTTAGAGGGCAACGTACTCGACACGCAGCTGGTGCTGGCCGTGATCGCCTCCGTGCCGCTGCCAATTAGTGTACTCGAGGAATCCGTACTTGTTATATCCTCGTCATCATTGTTGGCATTCGGCTTTCCATTTACCATGTGTCCACTGCCTGTCGTATTTGCGGATGCATCTTCAGGTGTTGTCGGCAGCTCGGATATCTCATTTAGACTGCATGAGTCGAAGGTCATGCTTTCCGACAGTGAAATGTCCGTGGAAAGTGGATCCATCTCGCTAGCCGTGGTCGTGGGAGGTGCCACCGAGTCGCTAGCTTCGTTCTCCTTGTCTGAACAGCTTTCCTGTTTGACAAAAAATAAAACGTTAAAAAGGTTTTCAACAATTGGCCTATTCAAACGTACATCCGCCGCCTTGGACGTACGACAGGAGTTGCGCTTGCGGACTATAAACGTGCGCTGATCATCGTCCTCCTTAAGATGAATGACGCCCTGAACGCCCCAAAAGACACGCAAAGGGCCTTCCAAGACCAAACGGTTATTCACTTCACGACTGCGTATCTCAAGGCTCTTATTGTCATAAAACTGATTGTAAACCTGCAATGCGACAACTTTTCTAGTTAACATTCTTTGTTTAATTTTATAAAAATGCGTCAGACCTTCAGCTTAGACTCCAAGTGGTCGCGTGGCAGTGCTGGTCCATTAGCCTGAGCGGCGACTGGTTTCTGGGCGCCTTTTACTCCATAACTCTTGTGTGACTCAACGCGCGTGCCGTGACCAAAAAGCTGCGGTCCGAACAGCGCACCATAGCAGGGCACATGACAATAAGGCACTCCTTTATGCTATTGTAAAAGATGGAAGCGAAATGCATGTGAATAATTGCATATTGAAGTAAATGCTGACTTTAATTAAATACCTCTGCATGCTGGCCGGGATTAAGTCGCTTGCCGCACTCCTCGCAACGCAAACATTCCGGATGCCAATCGTAGCCTAATGATTGTTTACGTTCCGCTGTGTTGAATCGAAATATGTAATTTGAATGTTTGTTTTTTAAACAAATGGCATGCACATCACGAATTTATGATTGTGTGTGTGTGTGTGTGTGTGTGTGTGTGTATAAGCACATGCATATGTGGGTGTTTAAATTACCAAAGTAAACGGGTTTGCCGCACTTGTGGCACTTCCACATTCCGCTGCGCTGTGCCAATTGGTCACTTGGTCGGTCGATCGTTCGGTTGATCAGGTCAACGTTTCCTGGCGGGGTGTGTTTGCCGCGTTGTGACGTCAGAGAGATTTATGCAGGTTGATATGAACACGGAACGCAAACACGTAGAACAAGAACAGAAGACAAAGGGTAAACAAATGAAAAGCACAAGACGACGACTACGGCGACGACGACGACTTTCAACAACGATTCAGCGCTTTACTTCCATAGTTTCATACAAGAAATTAGCACTTGGCACTTTCAAATGGTTTGCAAAACTTTTGTGCATTGATAATAACTGTGTTTTTATAGAAAAATTAGATTACACAAAAACAGCACCAGGCAAAAGAAGCAGAAGAACCAAAGGCAGTGCTAGTGCTGCACAGCGCTGAAGTGCCACTCAATTGTTTTACAACACTACCCATGCGTTTTGTCCAAAATTAGCACGTTATTGAGCGCGAGTAGAAAGTGAGACAACGACGTTTTGTTGTGTGCGTCGCTTTGTGGCAAATTTTGGTAAATTATCTTTAAATACGCCAGCAGTCAATTAATTAGTGGCTCAGCTTACATGTGTGGCTGCGGCCTGAAAAAAATGTGCGCGTGTCATTGCAACTCAGCTGCCAGCATCTAGGCACTGCATCGCTTAAATCAACCGAATCAATTTTTGTGCCAGAAGCAACAGCTGAAAGAAGCCAAAAATTTCGCTAAGCGATTTGTGTAAATAGCCAACAGTGCAAATACTGCAGGTCAAGTACACCAAAACAGAGCCTACGTCGCGTGTGTGTGCTTAACAATGCGCGCCACAATTGAATTTGAGGAATGCCTGAAGGATTCGCCGAGATTCAGGTGCGTATTGAGCTGAGCCTTCGCTTCCTCCCTCGCTCCCAAAACAAAGCCCCCCTTTTTCCATGAACACACACTGCGCATTATATTTCCGCATTTGGCATTTGGTATTTGCATTTAGGCTCCATCACAGTGGCTTTTTTCTGGCGTGACTGGTTCCGCCGCATGGATATCGTGCTATCAACAGCTTTCGTTGGCTAAGACCCCCTCCCCTACCCCCTGCAACGCCATCTAGCGCGGCTCAAATATTGCTGCCGCTTAATCATCATCGAAAAAACTTTGCACTTGACTTCAACTTCGTCAGTGTTTTGGAATTTATCATTCAAGCACAGCATGATGTGAAACACACACACACACACACACATGTGTGTATTTGTGCTTATGTGTGTGTATTTGTTGTTACTAATTGCTCTGCAAAGCGATTGAACGCTTTTCGGCGCTGATTGATAAGATTTCTCCCAGGCAAGACAGACTTGCCATGGTTAATCTCGCCCAAAGACAAAAGCTTTCGCTTGTTGCCATAGACAATTCTTTTAATTGCCAGCCCAGCTTAGCTATTTCGATAGCTTTCACATGGGGCGAAGCCACGCGAAAGGTTACACACATTTGTGACTAAGACTGCAAAATCCAAGCAAACAAAAGCAAGGGATAAAAGTTTTATATAACAAGATGCTTCTTTTCACTCTAAGTTTGTTATATCTTTCACGTCTGCAGTTCTTGCGAATGGCTTTAAAGCGCGCCTTTAATTAAACGCACAAACAGCACTTTAATAAAGTGGCATAAATTAAAAGCGTCAACATAAATAAACAGCAAGAGTAGCAACTACGACGTAGCTGC
Source organism: Drosophila ezoana (assembly GCA_035045725.1). Taxonomy (NCBI): domain Eukaryota; kingdom Metazoa; phylum Arthropoda; class Insecta; order Diptera; family Drosophilidae; genus Drosophila; species Drosophila ezoana. Next base: position 8,137,665 of record JAWNOU010000036.1, read on the forward strand.
CATTGCCTGCAGGCCCGTAAACCCTCTCGCCCCCATAAAAAATTCCCCTGATTAAGCACACCACAGTGGGCAACGTTAATCAGTTGCGACAGCGACTCCGTGCTTCTTTAGCATCGGCACTTGCCTCGTTGTTTACATCGATCAAACAACAACATCAACAGCTGGGTCCAAAAGATTTTGCTAACGTATTTTATTTGCTTTGGCACAGACAATTTGTATCCAAAGAGGAAGCGGATATTGAGCATTTGGAGCAGAGGCTGGAGAAAATCATCAAGCTGTGCAATGTGGCCGTCGACTCGGGCAAGGAATATGTCAAGAATCAGAGGTAAACTGCGCACTTTTTATTTTTCTACTATATTCTTATCTTGTGCACATTTAAATGACTTCTAGCGCATTCGCCATGTCCTTGTGGGATCTGCAGCAGCATTTTCTCGACAATAAAAATGCGCACAATGCGCTCGGCAAGCTGATTCATTGCTTCCAGGTGCGTCATCCAGGCGGGCAACTACTTAATGAATTTATATTTGAAACTGTTCTTTCTTTTTTATAGGAAATGAACAAGTTTCATACGATATTATTGGATCAGGCCAGTCGAACGGTGTTAAAAAATCTCAACGTATTTGTCAAGGACGACATTAACCAGGTCAAGGACTATAAAGGACACTTCTTAAAGGTCTCCGAGGGCTACGACAATGCGCTCATTAAGAACGCACAGGTGCGCCCAGTAGAAATATTTTAAATTGTTGTCCACGCTAAGAACATCTTGCCCTACATCAACAGGCGAGCAAAAATCGACCACAGGAAGTCCAGGAGGCTGCAAATATTCTCTCCGCCACCAAGTCTTGCTTCCAGCACACCGCTCTGGACTATGTCAACTATATAACGCTTGTCCAGGCGCGCAAGGTACCTTCCATACTTTCTACGGTAAGTTTCGAAAATCTCTTTAGTCATCATCTTGGAATTTGAAGCAAGTTACTTTTGAGCTCAAATTGTGGTTGAAATGCATTATGAATTTTATAAAAAAAAGTATCTAATATATATTATTATTAGCATCTAAGTGATAGTGAGAGGGATAGAGTTGGAGATTGGCTCTTTTTTTCCAAAACAGGAAATTTTAATAAATTTAAGTATTGGTTACAGATTTGAATTTATTTTTAGCAAGTGATAGGGGACAGACTCCACTTATACTGGCTAGATTCATATATACATCAAAAGACAATAGTAAAAAGCGAAGAAGATCAGGTCTAATACATTTTTTAAAGATATAAATGGATACATTAGAGAGTAGGTCTATAAGAAATTACATGCTAAGAGATACTCAGATGTAGAGTACAGTATAATACAATTAAAATTTGTTTAATGGTAATTTTGGGAAATTTTAATCATGACTCAAGTGATCACCGACATTACAGACTTTCAGTTTCTACACCTGATAATAGCCTAAAAAATAATTGATAACAGACAAAATGTTCTGAGCAACAACCGTTTTGTGTTGAAAACTTGTGTTGAAAACTTCATTCATATGTGAGTGTATGATGACCAGGCTAACAAGTTTGGGATATCGTTTTCTTTAGCTGCAAAGTTCTTGGTGATTCCCAGAAAAGGCTTAACTAGAAAACTATTCAGATAGGACTATTAAACAAAGTAATGGATACTTATACCTATTCATAGATTTGCAAACGATAAAATTAATATTTGGCAAAATAAGTAGAGCTTGATATTATTTATAGTTCTTATCGACATTATGGTCAGGCGATATGGGTACTGTGAATGAAAACTCATTGTCTTTAACGTAAATAAGTAAAATCAACAACAATTGTTGTGCTTATGACGTAATTTTCGCGATACACTCTTAATGGATATGTATGTAGTGCGTTTCTCTGATATCGCTGGCCCATTGATCAGCGTTGAGTCAGTTGGCACCGGGCAGCATTTTTAGTTGGCTGTGAACTGGCCTCGTTGCAGGTTCGTTGAACGTCTCCAATATGGGGCAATATGTATTCATATTATTTATAAATAAAAGCAATTGTGAACGTGTTTTTATGCTGATCGTTGTGTATTCTCTCCGACAGTTGCTGGACTATTATCAGGCGTGCGTGACCTATTACCATCAGGGCTTTGATTTGTGCAACGACTTTGACGAGTTCTTCAAGAATATCAGCGAGGATTTGAATGCTCTGCGCGGTGACTATCAGCAGCTGGAAAAGGTCATGCAGAATCGGCACATGAGCGTGAATCGTTATTGCGATTCGAATACGAACAGCGCCTCGCACAATGTCGAGGGGTATCTGTTTAAGAAGAAGTCAAAGGGTTTCAAGACCTGGTGTAGACGTTGGTTCTACCTCAGCGATAATCAGCTGGTCTACAGGTGGGTGCAACATCTATAGTTTCTATCTAGCACATTTCTTTTGATTTTTCCCATTCGTTTTGCTTGCCGGTTAAATCGTCATTTGTTTGCCATTTTGTACTCGTATTCTGATTTCTGTTGTTGTGTTGTTGTTGTGATTGTGATTTGTTGTGCCGTACGCTGAAGTGATTTGGATTCGCATTCCAGAAAACGCAGCAACGAGGACTCGTTTTCGGTCATGGAGGAGGATTTGCGCATCTGTACGGTGCGACCGGTCAACGAAGGCGATCGCCGCTTCTGCTTTGAGGTGATATCGCCAACCAAGTGAGTAATCCTTCCCAGCCCTAATTACATTACACAACTAATTGGATTATCTCCAAAATAGGTCACACACACTCCAGGCGGACTCGGCAGACATGCTCTCGCTGTGGATCTCTGCGCTGCAGCACAGCATTGGCGCGGCCATACAACACGCCTCCACGCATCACTCACGACCACAGTCGACAAATGCTCCGAATGCGCTGCCCGCCAAGCGACGAATGTAAGTGTGAAGAAATCCATATATATTTGTATACATAGATAACAATAGCAGAATGAATCATGTTTAGTCACTGGGAGGAGTTTCTCAAGATACCAGGCAATGCGCAGTGCTGCGACTGTCGCGGATCAGATCCCCGCTGGGCTTCCATCAATTTGGGCATAACGCTGTGCATCGAGTGCTCAGGTGTGCATCGCAGCCTCGGCGTGCACTACAGCAAGGTGCGCTCCCTGACGCTAGACGCTTGGGAGACGGAGAATGTCAAGGTAATGATGGAGCTGGGAAACGAGGTTGTGAATCGGATCTACGAGGCGCGAATCGCCGAAGACTGTGAGCTTAGAAAACCCTCAGAGCAATGTGAGATTGGAGTGCGCGAAGCCTGGATCAAGGCCAAGTATGTGGAGCGGCGTTTTGTCTGCGGCATGCCCAAGCCCCAGGATCTGCTGTCGAGTGAAACGGCCGAAGTGCTAAGCATAGAAAGCGGTGAAGCAGCAGAAGATGGCGGTGAATGTGGTGGTAGAAGCGGCGGCGGTGGACTTCTTGGCAAGCGTGCGACACTCTCGCTGGGCGGCACACGCAAGTGGGCAGTGAAAAAGTTGAGGCGGCGACGCCAGCAGAGACCGTTGGCCAAGACCCTCAGCGATGATCCGAGTATATACAACACGGCTAAAACTGGTGACGAATTGGACGATGATGATGATGATGAGTCGATAAACATTCCCTCAATGTCGCTAAGCATATCGCGCGATGATTTACTAGTAATTGGTGATGATTTGGCTTTGGACCGCTATGAAACGCCCTGTATCTTGGGCAGCGATCAGGAGAGTACTGAAGGTGAATCTGACGCTGAGATGCCGGAAGAGGTGCCCTTCACGCAGTTAGATGCCAATCTGTTGCTTTACAAAGCAGCTGTTGTGCATAATCTACCTGTTATGTGCATGGCCTTTGCTCTAGGCGCCGACAAGAACTGGAAGAATGTACAGGACCGTCAGCGTTCCTTTCTGCATCAGGCAGTGCTCTCTGGGTCAGTGATGGCTTGTGAGTATTTGCTTCTGAATGGGGCTGCGATTGATGCAGTCGATGAGCTTGGCTACAGCGCACTACATATATCCACGGCCAAAGGACATATTGCACAGGTGTATTTACTGCTAAAACACAAGGCTGCTTATGATCTGGCCTCCAGTGATGGCAAAAAGGCGCTGGATATTGCCGTTGAACAGAAGAATGCGGACATCGTGACGCTGTGAGTTGAAAGGTTTCTTACACTGAATGTGCATGCCTAACTAAAGTATATTTTTTGACCTCTTTCTAGTCTACGCCTAACGCGTCTCAACGACGAGATCGGTCTGAGCGATGAGTATAATGGCGAGGATGAGACCTATAAGGATGTGATGAAGGACTTCTCTAACTTTGCTGCCAGTCAGCCACGCATGTTGCGCCAGCGCAACGACTCCAATACGCTGGAATCGCAACGCAGCTCGCTAACCAACTCAGACTAACAGTGGCAGTAGGCCTCTCGGCCATGTTGACAACTTACTCGTTACAATAGATATTCCAATGTTTAGCTAGCTTGGGTGCCAATCGCTTGATCTTAATCGCTATGCTAAATTATTAAACGGTTCATTTCGGTGCTGGCATTTTAAAAAGAGCCGCCAACTCGAAACTGTTTTACTAGGCAATCTCATTTAAAGGCGCTCTTGATATTAATTGCATTGCATTGCATTTGATTTTCGTATTGGTTCAATGTTATGTTGACGTTTAATTTATTAGCTTAGGCCTATAGTTAAGTGCAAATGGCTCGTAATCCATATTTATATAAATGTTTATTGTTTACAATGTTTAAATATGTATGTACATGTTTTTGCCTAAAGCGTATATTGTACATTCTGTTATGTGAATTATATATTATAACTGTGTGTATACTAAATCTATGTAGCTAGCTATCTTATATTATATCTTATCATGTTGAAACTGTTTCGGATGTTTCCAATTCGTATTTGTTAGTAATAAGTTTTTGCGCGTGCTAAATTGTTTTTTTTTTTGCATGTCTTCTTCGACTGTTTCAAACCAATAAAGAAAATGTTCTTGTTTAGTGCCAAAAGTAAATGTGAGCACTTAAAAAATTATCGAATAAAATTGAAAATCGTTTTTTCAAAATATTTGGATTATGCTAAAAAGATTTTTGAACTACAAATTCAAAATTGGTACTGTTAAAATTTGTAATACACTTAGATGCTCCTTTGCCCAAATAATAAGGAAGTTGAACACACTTATTCAAATTCCGTATCATTTCCATTGTTATCCGTTGCAGAGTCGGCACCCGTATCCTTGACCTTGTGCACATTCTGCACGTGTCGCTGCACAGCGCTGCGGTCGTTAAACTGACGTCCACACTCCTTGCAGGCAAACGTGACGCCTGCGTGGGCGACAAGGTGACGGCTCAGACCCGACACATGGTTAAAACTACGCTTACAGAGGTGGCACTTGTGCTGGCGTTCACCTTCCAAATGCATGCGGTTAATGTGCTGTTGCAGATTAGTCTTTTGGGCAAAGCAGGTGTCGCAGTGGGGACATTGGTGGCGTTTCGCACCCGTGTGCGTATCCATGTGACGCTTGAGGACTTCGCGCTGCGAAAACGACAATTCGCACTCATCGCATTTATACGGCTTCAGCCCCGTATGGATGATCATGTGACGCTTTAGCGAACTGGCGCAGGATAGCTGCAGTTGGCAAACAGGGCACTTCAGTGCCCCGCCGGTTCCGTTCTTCAGCGTTTTGATGTGCGTGCTGAGATGGCGCGACAGCGTTTTCTCAGTAGCAAACGCAATTGGGCACAGCTGGCACTGAAACGTTTTTAGCGTATCGCTGGCACGTCCAACCGTCGGCTTGGTGTTGCGCGGAGTTCGCTTCACTACAAAATCGTTTTTTGTACCTTTGACGGGTGTTACTATTTGGCTGTTTGCCTTTTCGTCTGACTGCAAGCGATACAAAGTTGATTAGATTAGATGCGAGCTGCTCCTTGTGGCTGCTTACCAATATGATGACATTGTCGTTAAACTCATACACCTGCTGATCGTCGCCTTCTTCATCATCAAGATTAAACACCATCACATCACCAATATCCTCTGACTTGGAGTCGGTAAACTGAATCTCTCCATTGTCCTTAACTGCAAATGGAAAGCAAAAGAAAGTTATACAAGATTTCTCAATTGGAATAGCCAAATACTCACTATTGTACGATGTTATGTTCTTCTCCTGCTGAAACTCTATTGAGGAACCTGGCGTAGAATTTGCCGATGAGGCAGCATTTATGATATAGATTTCTCCATTTTGGCTCGTCACCACGTCGCCAGCGCCGACCATCTTTATATCACGAAAACTTTCCATGGTTTCTGGCGCAGATGTGTCTATCTCCGATTCTTCCATGGAGAGTGCCTCTACTTTGGCGTCACCCTCCACCGTATAAACAGCACTTTCAGAGTCCGAGGCTTTTGGTCGACGCTTTGGCTGAACTGTGGGCGACGCGATGTGACCGCGTTTTCGAGTAACACGCTGCTCGATAGTTGGCTTGGCCGCTGGTATAGCTGTTGGTGCTAATTCTGCTGTTGTCTCGGGGGTTGATGTGGTTTTTAACTTTGGGTCAACTGGAAGCTCACCCAGAGTCTCCCAGAGACCGGCTTTCTTTTCAACCAAGAAAACTTCAAGTTCACCCACAAGCTTAGCTAGCTGTTCCCTGCGGCTTTCCTCTTGCACCTCGTCATGTAGTTGCTGACGCACATCACTTCGCACTTCCTCCATCAGTTGTTTGCGCAATTCCCCAGATAGCTCATTACGCGCGGAATTCAGGCGGCTTTCAAAATCTTTTTCAATCTCATCCTTGTACTTTTCCCGCCATTTTTGTGAGTTTTTTTCATACTGCATTTCCAGTTTTTCTATAAATTCCATGGACTCCACGAATTCTAGCTCATCCTCATCCGAGTCATTATCCAATGACTTGGCGAAGACGCGGCTCTTTTTACCCATGCTGACAAGGCGAATGTGTTTCCGCAGCTTTTTATCAGCCGCTTGACTTCGCTGGCGGAAAAGAAACGACTTCTCCAGCTGGTATCGACAATCGCCGCAAATCTTTTTCGGCAGGCCATCAGTTGTCTTCGCCTCCAGCGAGAGGCAGGCCATCAAGCGCATCGGTATGGACAACTCCTTGTCGTCCTCGGCAAAGATTGTGTGCGCATCCTTGAGCTCTCTTAGGCACAGGCGACACCACGTCTCTATATCTGGATAAAATTCATCCGTGGCCGACATCACGAATCTTGTAATTCCTATTTTGTTTTGCACGCAACAACAGACGCCAAAGGTACAAAGTGGGCAAAACGTTCTAACCAACACTAACAGCTACACATAGTGCTGTGGGCACCCTAAAACATAACATTTGCAGCAATGTTATTAAAAGCACGTAGTAATTTTTTTCTTGGATCTAGCACAACAGCTAATGTTAAATTACATTTTTCACGAAGAGCAGTGAAAATCAACCTAATAAGAAACGTTTCTTCAACGAAACGTAGCTACTATTTGATTGATTTGCTTGTATATTAAATGATCAAATTTTTTTTCGATAGATTAAATTTAATTTGCCAGACCCATATAATTGATAACGAATCATCGCTACGTAGTGTTGAAGGCGAGAAATAGTGCTTAAAAACGCCAAAAATCCGATTTGGCGCGCATAATATTTTATTGAAAAAAAAAAGTTTAGTCTACTATATAAATGGCATACAGTAATATTTTGGAAAATACGAACACTGTATTATATAAAATGGTGTAAAGGATTAAAATAGTTATTTTTATCATGATTTTTTGTTACCCTGAGAGCCTCTAAGGCGGCAACGATAGCAGCTTCGGTCTTTGGAATTATATGTGTTCCTCTGCTTCGTGCCTGATCCGTGTATCAGACAAATGTGCTCCCTTAGTCTCTCGTATGGAGGATTTCTTTTTAGAGGTTTTGATGTAGTCGGTTTGGATTCGGAAAGTCGTTGTTTAGCTGGGGACGCTACAGTTGTCGTAGGTAGAAAATTGGCACTATTTAGATCCTCTCGCAAGTGACTGTACTGCGCATTTTGCATGTTAATTTCAACCATTGTTAACGGCACAACAGTTGCAGGTCTAGTAACTTTTTCTTTATTGCAAAGCTTACTCTCGGAAGACGCTGCTTCTGGCGTCTGGTTTTGGTCAGGGGACTCATCATCTGAAATAATCGTTGCTGTAATTGAACTCTTTTCGGTAATGCCTACAAATTTTTTGGTATTACCCAGCACTTCGACTACACCCACTTCACTCGTATTCAAGTTAGTAGACGCTGCATGGATCGTGAGCTCGGCCTCGGAGTTGCTGGTATTTTGAAACGCTATGGTCGATATGCTTTCCAGCTCTGCTGCGTCCATGTCGGAGATAAATCCGTCGGAGCCAAGTGCCTGTGCCCGCACAACATTATTGCGTTTGTGAACAAACCAAGTCTCAATATCGTAAAAGAGGTCATCCAACACGGTCAAATGGCATTCCTTTCTAGCCTGCGCGAGGAGTAGATCTTCCATTTCACTGCGCACTTGCTGCTCGATCTCCTCGCGCACTTGCTGCTTGCATAGGCCAAGCAAGTCACTTTTGTAACTGTCCATTTCACAGCGTATAAGCTGTGCCGCCTCCCTGCGCCAATGCGCATTGCTCTCCGAGCACGCTGTGGGGGAGCATTGCGCTACATCCTTCAAAAGAAGTGCATCCTCTTTGTCGCCGTCGAATAAATCACTGTTCGGACTGTCGAAATTACGGTCGAGGCGAATTAAATGACGTAGTCGACGATCGGCGGCCTGGCATCGTTTGCGAAAATAATAAAATTCCTCCAGACGCACTCGGCAATTATGACAGATGAGCTGCGGAAGCTTATCGTTGGGATCAACTTCGAGACCTGTGCAAGACATAATTCTCACTGCTGCTTGGCCATTAAATATGACGAAGTTGGCATCCTTCGCTAGACACAGACGGCAAACAGTCAACATTATTTGTTTAAAATTTAATATAATTGAACTATATTAGTATTAGTATGACAAAAAAAAAAAAAACAAAATTTGCGAAAGGACGCCTATTTACAATGTGACCAGAAGCGACATTTGCAAAAATACCATCAACTTATTTGAATAAATACCAAAGTCAATTAAAAATGCACAATTGAATTTATTGTGGAACAGAACCAGTTCTGTTTGAATTTGATTTATTATTAAATGTTATTTTTTGGCTTACTTAAACAACAAATTCACGAAAGTGTATATGATGAAACCTTTTGCTGACAACCTTTTGTTTTTCGTCCGATAGACTTTAATCTAGTTTTCAAGCATTTATGTAAAATAGTATTTAAAACGTTTAGTTCACCGGATGAAACAGGGTATGTTTTTTTTTAAGCTCGTCGTAACCTGCAAAATGAGACTTCTCCGACCTTATAGAGTATATGTATTCTTGCTTCGGATCAGAACTTAAGTTGATCTGATCATGTACGTATGTCTATACGTATGTGCGAACCTATAAAATCTAAATTAGTAGTCCTAGAGAGCTAGAGAGATCAAATTTGGGCTCGTAGAGTCAGTACACGTGGATTGAGAATATATATGTATATTATACTAACTGATATTTTCAGGCCCGTTTGAAGTTCTTTGCTGCTAACTTAAGACATCAGTTTTCCACCCATTTCCCAACTCCTTTGATCCGCATTTTCTATCCAAGAGAGGTGGAAATTGCAAAAAGTGTCTAACATTCCTCAAATGGATTATTACAAAGATCTTCGCAACTATAAAAAAAATATTGTATATAATCGTTTGCTGTAGGTAAGGCTTTGTAAATAACTTTGAAGACGATCGAACGAATCTTGAAAGTATGTCGAAAAAGAGAAAACCCCATTTTTTTTTTGTCCAGATAAAGTGGATTTTGCGAAAAGGGTGAAACACGTTTCAAGTGCAATTTTTTCCAAAGATCCTTATAAATGAATTTGAACTCGCAACTTGAAATCTGGAACTCCCATTTCATCGCTTGCTGGTGGAATATTCCTTGTCTTTCATCACATAAGGTTCCTATAGTACACGTTGTGCTAGCTTTCATGGGCTGGGATAAAGATATTCAATTCAAATAAAAACACATTCGCAATTATGAAACAATTTTGTTATAATTCATTAAATATTAAGTATAAATACGCAGTTAACTATCAAGTATATTATATACACAATTACAATAAAATATTCAGTCACTATAATGCTTCTATATACACAAAAGAAATACACACAATAAATATATATATATATATATATATAATTATATAAATTATATGATATATCCCATAGTTTGAACTCACTCCGCACTTCAATAAATATGCATTATTATTTTAAAATATACAACAGTCGTCATGATCGTCGCTTCAAGAATTGGTTGGGGCTTTAGGATATCTGCCAAGGATTGCCTACTTATAGCTAAATGTTCGTTTACAAAAAAAGTCAAAGATATTTTCAACAGCATTTAGCATATTGCCCTCTGCACTTTGCTTTCGTTCGTCATAAATAAATAGTATTGATCAGCATTAATCGTAATTAACATTGTAATACAATAATCTTTAGGCATATACATACATAACTACAAAATATATTACAATTAGCGCTTATCGCGGCGTCGGCGGCGGCCAAAGAATCTGACGTCTACGTCGGCATGTGGAACTGCATAAATGTATTAAACGGGTTGGGGGCTGCTGCTTGGCTAATCGTGACGCCAGCTCTGCGGGAGCACATAGTCCTTGACCTTGTATAACGCATTGGCATACCAGTGCACGCCATTCTGTTGCTGCGCCGTGGCATCCTTTGGCGTCGACTTGTCCTGCGCTGTGCGCAGCTGGCCCTTGGCTGGCATCCAGGATTGCAGCGTGTACAGCAGCCGCATGGGCGCCAAGCCCCAGTGCGCCAGCGATTGGCTGCTGATGACGGCGTAGCAGGAGGCAGCCACGGAGTTCACCACAATGGTGCCTTCGCGCGTGAGCGGCGCAACAACGCCGCGGCTGCGCAAGCTGCTCACCCGGATTACACGATGCGGGCGCAGCTCGCCCGTCGCATCATGTACCAGCACATAGTTAAGCTCCTCGACCCGGTCCGCGAAGACAAAGTCGAGCGCTTGTCGCTCCGGCTGCCAGACTGTGATCAGATGCGCGGGCGTCACAGTCAGCACCGCACCGCTATCTGTATGGAGCTGAACAAAGTTCTGCATCTGCTCCAAATTGCGGTCCATGAAGAGTATGACTTCGCTGTAGACGGCTTGACCCTTGCCGTTCATGCTCAGCACACGATCTCCAATGGCTAGCTCGCCCAAAGGTTTCTTTGCGCCGCTCTCCAGCAAGGCTGTGCTCTCGGGCGTGAAGCAGCCATGCACATGCGAAATGAAAGGCGAGGAATCTGCAATGGAAACGAAGGAAAAAGAGTATTAGTTGTGGCCACAACACAATAAGAGTGAAGAAAAGAGGAGGAAATGCGGCCAGGTAATGGCATTAGTGCGCCTAATCTAATTTGGCGTTAATAATGCCGGCCCTGGCAACGTCCAATTGCCAAAACCCTACAAGTCAAAAAGGTTTTCACAGTTAGGGCTCGGCAACCGTAGCCGTAGTCGTAACCGTAACCGTAACCCGGCCCAGACCAGCCAAAACAATGGCAACTGCCTTTTGCGGCTTTCAAACAAAACCGCCGCCAACTGCACGAAGAGCGCACAAAATGCGATCTGCCAACTGATAGCCGTGCATATCAATAACATGCACAACAACAACAACAACAACAGCAGCAGCAACAGCGGCATGGGAGGATGTTTTTTTTTCGAGTTTAACAAAATTGTGATCTTGTTTTTGCTTAAAGATTAGCCCTGGGATCAGCAATGCGGCTGAGCTCGAGCTCGAGCCAAAGCAGCTTAGCTACGCAGCCAGCCAGCCAACGAGCCAACGAGCCAAGTGCCAAAGGATGATGTCCTGCTCAGGTAGCTGCGAGGACCTGCCTGCAGCCTGTGCACAAATTCAATTACAAAACATGTTGCAACCCACAATAATAGCAGCAGCCGCAGCAGCAGCCGCAGCAGCAGCAACAACAACAACATTAATCATCATTAATAGCTATTGGGTTACTGGGCAGGAGCAGGGACTGGAGCAGCAATTGGGCCACCCAGCTGCTAGCTGAATATGTCGGCCATTTTGTTTGGCGTTTGTTCTAAATGGCCACAACAGCGGCCAGAACTTTCTTTTCTGCATCTCGTGCGCATATTTCACACCCGAAGCGCCGCCCGCTCTCCGCGGTCGCTTGTAAAATTCAAATTAAGAATAAAAAAAACTAAATTCCATAACAACAAGGCGACCACTAACCGTGCGCTTTATTATAATGAGTGGTCATAAAAGTGGCATTGTTGTTGCGGTTGCCGCGCAACGAAATTCCAATGAAAATGCACCTACCATTTCCATTGATACACACACAAACGCACACACGCACACAGACGTGCGGACAGACGGACGGTCGGACAGACGAGAGTGTAGAAACAATAAAAAGCGGATTAAATACAAGACAGCGGTCTATAAAGCGGTCCATAATCGATGCTCAGACGGGAGCAGCCGCCACAAACGGTAACCCTAGACAAAAAAAAACCAAGGAAGTAACTGGGTAACAAGCTGAACCAGCCAGAAAATTTGGTGTGAAACCCACAAAAAAAAAAAAAAATATACAGAAACAGATACAAAATATATGTGTGTAGGTACCCACAACACGAGCGCAAACGGAGAACTGGCGAGAAAAATCTCAGGCAGCGACGGCACCGGCGGCGGCGGTGGCGGCGGCGAGTGGAAAGTGAAGAACTTGAAGGGTCATAAATTAATAAACCATTAAAGTGGTTAAAATTATCGTTATTTTATCTTTGTTGTGAAGACTAAACTGATAAATTATTACAAAACAGAGGACAGCCGCACACAGTGACACACACACACACCTCACACACACACACACACACGCACACACGCACACGCACCGGCTATGTGACTAGTTGTGGTGACTGATCGCTTGGACAGCATTAACATGAACATGCACACAGCACACAAGAGGCAACACGACAACAACACGCTTTGGGGCTTTAATGCGCGCGCGCGAGCGCTCGCGACACACACACAACAGCAACTACAACAATAACAATAACAACAACAACAACAACAACTTGCACGAAACAAAAAAAGAGTGAAACAAAATTAGTGTCGACAAAAAGGTTTACAGCCATTACTCTTCGTTGCTGCCGCTGCTGCTGCCGCCGCTGCTGCTGTTTAGGCCACATACAAAAGACTTAGGCAACGAACTGGACACCGAGTACGCTGTGCCAAAACTGTCATAAGCGTGTGGTTTATGTGCGTCGGCCTATCAGCAATCAATCGCCCGGTTATTTATTAATAGCTGCCAGGCGCTGCCAGCAACAGTTGTCAGCGTCGCGGCGCAACACATGGCGTTGCAGCTATTTGACACTATTGCAGGACCACACACACACACCGACACAAGCACACCCTGTGGCTGCATCCTTGCCATGGCCACTTGTTTAGCATTTGTCGTTTGTCGGCTTATTGTCTGACCTTTTGATATTTCTCAGGGCCACTATTGATAGCCAATGACTGCAAAAGGACCTTTTTTGTGTGTTTGGTGTCCGTGCGGCGGCCTCTTTCATGAGCAATTAGAATCAATGAGTCGGACAGCAAGGACACTCGCTGGCCCTTTGATCTTTTGTGGGTCGCACTAAAGTCAAAATATTGTGATGCCTCCGTCCTCGTGTGTGGCTGCCTTCTTGTTTATCTTTTTTTGTTTGTGTGGGAAATTCTGTAGTCATCATGTAATTTTAGTAGCTAGTTGAGAAAATCAGAATCATATTGCAAAAAATGCCGCACACAAGCTAGCTGCTCTCTCTCTCTCTCTCTCTCTCTCTTTGTTTGTCTGTCTCTTTCATTCTTTCTCAGCAAGTAAACTTAATTGTTTTGGCCTTTTTGGTTGGCTAACTTTGGCTGTGCGCAAGAGCATTTTCTCTTGCTGTGGCTCTGGCTTTGACTCTTCTGGCAGTTTCGTTATGTTTCGGGGAAAACTGGTTGCCTGCCATAATGGCAGCAAGTTATATACTCGCACACACCTCACAACCACACACACACACACATATACAGACACACACACCGGGTTGCTAACTTGTTGGCCGTTTCAGTTTTTCAATTAGGCCCGCGCGCAGGTTTTAACTCGGCATTTAATTCATCTTGGCCTGGCCTGAGAAACGCTTTGGGTGTCGTATCATCAATTCGTTTAATTTGACAGGCGCAAACCTAAACATGTCAAAACAACAACAGCAACAACAACAGAAACAGAAACAGCAACAAGACAACAACATGCGGTTAGTCGCCGTTTCTGGACCCGACTCTCGGCTCTTGGGCTCTAACTCCTCCGGTTGCGTCTTGGACTTGGACGCTGGCCACGGTTTCGGGGCCGGTTTCGACAATGTTGCTGCTGCTTCTCAATTTTTTTTTTCTGTCTTTCTTTTTTGTTGTTGTCTGTTACCACACGCTCGCACTCGAAATAAACGAGCTGCGGCTGTGCGGACTCTGTAGACTCTGTAGTCTGTCGACTGACAACTGGGAAGCTGGGGAGCTGCGGATCGGGAACTGGATAACTGCAGCTTGGCTAATTTGACTGGGCTGCAAAATTTGCCAACGCCTGTCAGCTTAGCGGCCGTTGTAAGTTGGGAAACATGTGAAATTACGCTTGTTAGTGTCACTTCTGGCTAACTGGCCAGCCCATTGCCATTGGCATTTGACATGCAAGCATGTTACGCTATATACATCACTATATACACCATATATATGGTAAGTTGACAAATCGCTTGGCGTTTGCTTACCTGATTTGACGGAGCAGTAGATGTGCCGGCGACTGACATAGGACACCCAATCGAAGCCAGCCTCGACGGCCAGGCGCGCCAGCATGCCGTATTTGGATTGATCCCGATCCGAGGTGGCAATGGTGACCGCACGTCCCTCATAGTGCAGCGACTCCTGGCCATGCTGATGATCCTCGTCCCAGCTTTCGGTGACCAGCAGGCGAACGCCGGGCCATTCGTTCATCACAGAGTAGGAAAGCGTATTCAATTTCTCTCTGCAGCGCTGCGGGCCAAGGAAATGGAAAGAAAATCGATTAAACATTGGAAATTGTTAACAGGGCGGCCGCTTTAACGACTGCTATATGAAAAAACAAAAAACAAAAATATACGCCATATTTAACATACAACGCACAATGAGAGCGCGGGAATGAGCGAGAGAGAGTGAGAGAGAGACAGCGCGCATGCGAGTGGCAGAGAATCAGCGTGTGTGTGTGTGTGTGTTGCTCTCGCGATGGAGAGGCGTGGTATTTGGGCATTCATTTCATGGGCTGCCCAAAAGGGTCAGCGTTCATTTTCAGTTTTTCTTCGATTATATTTTTTTTGTTGGGAGGCCAAACGAATAACTTAAGCAACGAACTTGCTGCCTGTTGCCGTTCTGGCCGCATCCTTTGAACCTGTTGCGACTCAACCTCAACAAATACATGAGTCTGACTATTTTCTGTGTGGCTCTTGTTTGCCTTTTCCTTTTCTCTTGTTTTTTTTTTTTTTTTTGTTGCTGTGTGTTTGTCGTTGGCTAAGGCAAAGGCAAAGGCTTAGTTTTGATTATTTGCCCATGCACAATTCAAACACTGACCCAGAGCCCTGACCCTCGCATGTATAAGTAAATATTAAAGATTAGACATTGGCTGACCTTTTTCTTGCCTCTTTCTTCTGGCTGGCCTACACTTGTCTTGTTTGCCAATGCGGTGGATACGGAACATCGGCAGACTATGCTATAAACACATATGCCTATGAAGAATATGTAAAATAATTTGTGTTTTGTTGTCGGCGTTTTTTGTGAATTCTCTCTCTCTGTATTTTTCCTGCTTTTAACGCTTGTATACAAAAAAGAAAAAGGATTCAGCGGCAATGCAAATATTGAAATTTTATAAGACAACAACCAAATTGAGTGCCCAAAAAAAAGAAGATAAATACAAAAAAGAAAAAAAAATGTTGTCATTGTTGTGCGCAATCGCCAGCCGCAAAATCAATTATCAACGGCCTCGGGATCGCAGTCGAACCTGGCAGAAGGCAGGCAGGCAGCAGGCACAACACAGGATGTGTGTTGGCTCATTGTGTGCAAACATTTGGCACGCAGTTCTAGCTGGCGTAAAATCAATTTTCAAGATCCTTTTTAACAAGCCACAGAAATCAGCTTGCCCCAGACTGAGATTTGGGACTTTGTTTTGATTTTGGGTGCGCCGCATTGTTTGCTGCCTATTGATGCTGTTGTTGATTGTTGTTGTTGTTGTTGTTGTTGTTGTTTGTGTTGTTTGGCAATGCCAAGCAAATCGGTTTTTAATTTGTCACACCACAGTTTCTGACTTCTGGCTGTGGCGAATTGGACAGGACAGGACAAACCAAACCGAAACTCCAAGCCAAAAACGCATTCCGGGAAGAGTTCAATGCTATTTGCATATAAGTGTAAGCATGCATCTAGATACATATATATATAAAGATATATATATTTTTTGACTCTTGAACAACTTTGCTTTATTAAAAGGCTTAACCAGTCAAGTGCTCAACTGTTGCCTTGCCTGCCGTTCCCGTTGTCGTTGCCGTTGCCGTTGTTGCTAATGAGCACAAAAGCGTAACGCCAAACAGCAAATAAAAGCACGGCAACAGCAACAACAAGAGACTAGTCTTTGTCTTAAGCATGCCAACGATGTTTACCCAACATGCTAATGCATTGGGCTCTCGTTGCTTGATCGAAACGAACCGGGCCCGATCGATGCACAAACAAGGCCCCAGACCAAGTGCCAAGAAGAAAATGCCGACGGGTGCGTAAGGTAAACATTTAAAAGTAGCATCGTCGATGGTGGCGGTGGCGGCGTCGGCGTCGGCGGCCCAAAAAGATGGCTAAATAATGTGTTTGTATGGTAAGTGGCATGGCTGTTAGACAACAACATCAACCCATCCTAGCAACAACAACAACTGCAGCAGCACAAGTGTAAATAAGCGAGTGCCAGTTGCCGTTGCATGCCACGGCATGCATCCAGTTGTGCTTGTGTGTGTGTGTGTGTGTGTGTGCGTGTGCACTTATGCCCTGGCCAAAATCCAAAGAAAAGCTGCTGCATTAATTAGACATTAAACAAGGTGTGAACTTTGCCAGCTACGGCCACGCCCCAAACTTAAGCGATTTGTTTACACTTTGCTTGCATTTGATATACGATTTTTTTTCTCCATCTTTTTTTTTTGGTTTTGAATTTGTTTTTTCCTACTGCTTGAGAGCTTTCAACGCAGCCCACGGGCACGTTAGGGTCCACTGATGCGTTTTTAATTGCCGCCCAGCTGCAGGTTTTATTGATTTAAATCGTCTGCCAGCTGCCAATTTGACGCGCTTAATGGCACGCATTTAGGCGGCGCGAGAAGCGCCAGCCAAGCCAAATTGCCAGCGAACATGGCTCCATTATTAGGCGCTCATCATCATTAGGCCAAGTGAAGAGGGAAGAGGAAAGAGGGATTGAGGGACTGGCGAGCGGAGTCCGTATGCTAAAATGCTATTAAAGCCCTGCCCAAGTCCAATTCGGGCTGTGTTTGTTTTTGCAATTGTGACTGCTGCAGTTGCAGTTGCAGTCTCCGATTACAATGGCTAACGATTAGGAAACGACACAATTTAACGACATAATTCAAGTGCGCATCAAGTTACGAGCTGAGCAATCACAGCTACAGCGGGGCACAGAGAGAAAGGGGTGAGAGGGAGAGGGGAGGGAGAGAATCACCCCTTTCGAGGCACACGTGCGCCAGTGACCGTGTGATGTAAGCAGATATGCCATATCCTTTCTGGCGATTGCGATCGCTGCCGGCAACGCTGGAGGAAGCGAAAACTTACAACTGAGGAAGCGCAGGCCAAGGCACCGCCAGAACACCCCGTACAGGAGTACAGGATATGAGCATATCGTTGCAGGGACGGCACAACGACACCCACTCGTGTATATGTGTCAACAGCAGCAGCAGCGGCAGCGGCAATGGCAACGGGCACTTGAGCGTGCGCCTTAGCCTGGCTGGCTGTGCCACTTAGGGGCAACTTAAGTTGCTTTTGTCAAATCAATCAGCGCCCAGCCCGGTGTGTGGCCCACTCGACGTGGCCAGATTTCCTCACTTAATTGGCGAAAAGCCGCCATGGCTTCTGATTGATTCAAGTGCCATGCTGATGAGCTGCGCTCCTGTCAAGATCAATGCCATTGCCAGACGGACTGACGACAATGCGACCATAAAATGTTCACTCACTTTAAAAGCCTTTAGCCATTTTGATATTTGTTTATTTGTGTTGCAAATCTATTCACAGCTCCGCTTTTTTTTTTCTTTTTCGTTTTGTGTATATTTCCATTAGAAAATTGAAATTTTTTGTTTATCAGCCAGCAGCGAGGCATTCATCGCCGCCTTTGATTGTTTATGCTGTGTGCAGCGCAATTATTACAGCGCAATTTTCTCTCGCCCTCTCTCTCTTGCTCACTCTCTCCCTCGCTTTCTGTCTCTCATTCTTGCTCGCTTGGTTTGTTTTTTAATTAAGCGCATGACAAACTCAATCAGAATTCAAAATCCAAATGAGACTTGGGCTACGATTGTGGCTTTAGTCATTTATTTATTTGATTGCCTCACCCCTTGCAGCCCCCCCCACTCCCTCTTGTTTACGTATACGCAATGTGCTGCAGTGTTCGAGATTTGCGATTCGCTGAGAATTCTCACTTGGCCAGCTGCTCTTTGCCCGCTCCGAGTGTCGCCTGTTTGTTATTGTTATTGTTTCAATATAAATTGATACTCATTAAAATATACAGGGCGGCCTGTCACACTGTCAGACTGTCGGCCTGTCGGACTGTCGGCCTGGCTGCCTTTTTGGCATTGGCTTATTGGATTAATGCCAGCGCTTCAGTTGCTCCTTGTTGTTGCTTTTGTTGGTTGTCTGAGCTGCTGGCTGCTTAAGATTGCATCTTGTCCGTCTGTGTCGTGCCACCAAAATGTTTATACCCTTGCAGCGCGGCATATTGTTTTCTGACGGAACATGTAACGCATGGTAGAAGTCCTCCTCAGTCCCAAATATCATATATGATTCATTATACACTCGTCTGTTTAGAGAACAGACTGGGGCGCTATATCATAAAGTTCGACCTACAAATAGCTTGACTTAGCTTAAGAGCTTCATTGTAATCAGTTCAGAGCTGGCTGGCAAGGGTATTTGAACTTCGGCAGTCCGAAGCAAACTATTTTTTCTTGTTTTGGCTTGCCTGCAGCAATTGGTTTGATTCATTTGGCATATGTTTGTTTTGGCAAAAGCTTATGACTTTTATTATTCATTATGCTTCATTTTGTTTTTTAATTTTAGCGGAAAGGGGCGCAAATAGACAAACGCGAGTTTCGAAATGCATTCTCTTGCCACATTCATTATTATTTTACACATATCCGTCAACATCAATTTGTACACTAAATAGTCAACATCTCAGTTGGTAATTTCCAGCTAGTCACTTTGTCTGTCAGTCGGTCAGTTAGTCAGACAGTTTACATTGCGCTGCCTAACGCTCATAAATCTGATGTCAAATAAATGTCCATAAAAAGGCGTCATTTTATTGTTATTAATTAAACGCTATTAATTTGCAGAAATCGTAAATTAAATCTCTACCTCGCCCTCCGTCCCGCTTCCACATTAAATGCCCCCACACGCACGCACACAGAAAGTCATTTGGACAGGTAAGTCGCAGGCAGCCGGCAACCGGCAGGCAGGCAGCAGGCAGCATCCCGAGCCCGGCGCAACTTAAATGATAAGCGCCATAATCCCTGATGTGTGATTAACTTTGATGATGAGTTATGAGCCGCACATTGGCACTGATGTGATGCCGTGTTACCGTGCCCCATACCGAACCCCAGCCTGGGCCCAGAGCTAACCCAAAAGCTAACCCGATCCAGCGTTGTCCTACCCCAAGACGCAGCCAGATGACTTGCAGGAATCTGGTCCGAGGAGAGCCGCGGCATGTGAAATGTGAGTCAGTCGCGTCGCCGTAATGTGATAGCCGCGACGCGATGCGATGCGATGCGATTCGATGCGATCCCAATCCCGATCCCAATTCCAATCGCGGTCGCGATCGCCCTCAACTCGTGCAGTTCATAAAACTTTTATGCAAATAAAGCAAAAGAGGCTGCAAAGGCATTTCGGGGCCACAAATCCTTGAGGTTTGCGCTTGAGTGCGCTCGTAAAAGTATCAAATTGATTAATAATAATATAAAAGCTCGAAAAGCCAAACAAATAAACCATAAAGACAAACTCCAAACTCCAAATGGCAAATGGGTATCTGCGTGTGTGTGCGAGTGTGTGTGCGAGTGTGTGTGTTTGGGTATTCGCCAACGATTTGTCCACTTTGCTTGACTGATGTTTGTTTGATATGTTTGATTACTTTGTAGCCCCAAAATATTCCCACGAATTTATGCCAAATATTTTGCTTATCGCAGCATTTGACGTGATTTGATTTGAGCGGAGCGAGAAAAAAGAGAAGAAACCCAAACATAAATTCAAACTGAAACTGAAACTCTGACATCATCTAACCAGGCTGTGACCCTGTCTCTCTCTCTGTCTCTCTGTGTCTCTGCCTCTGCGCTATAATAGGATCAAATTTTGAGTCATAATGAATGTCAGTGTTCTATTAATAATGCCTTCAGCTGTGGGTTATCTTTGATTTGAGGCTGATGCTTGATGCATGCTGCCCAGAGCGCAGATCAGCTCCGGGCCTGGGTTGGGATCTGGCTGGGCTGCCGCTTGTCAATAATCATATCAGATTACCATTGGCTTTGCCCCATTGTTGCTACAATTTATGAAATTTTAGAAGTTATGCTGCGGCTTTTTGACGCATTCTTTGTCTGGCTGCGATTGCTGCGGTTTCTGGCTTGCCCCACAGCCAGGCGCTGCCTCTTACGGTTCGGGGCGCAACTTTGTCTAATCTGAAGGCAGGCCGAGCCAGGGCCCATAGTGCATATACAAAATGTGTACATGTAATTACCTGGCAGGCGGGCGCAGGTGAGCAACTGCAACAACAACAACAATGACTGTCATAAGCTATTCAATTTTATGATGCGACAGCCTCTGTTTCTGCTGCAATTGCAGTTGTTGCAGTTGTTGCTGTCGCTGTTTCTGCATCTGTTTTATTTTTAGCACTTTACGCCAATATCCAGTAATTTGTTTATGCAAACTGCTTACACGCCCACGCGAAGCGCACACACAACGTGAAAAAACACAAATTTAGCTGCCTTTTTGGCGCTTTAATAGCCAAAACGAATTGCTTACCAGCCAAGATTCACGCACAGCAGCAAGTCCCAGTTTCCATTGCCATACCCATTCCCATTCCCATTCCCATTCCCGTTCTCGGTCCCAGTTCCAGTTGCACATAAAATGCAATTTAGTTGCGCTGCTGGTTCAGGGGCACTGTGTCACCGTGCCACATTGCCACATTGCCGCAGTGCTGTGCCACCGATTGCAGCGACTCGAAAGTGAGTGCATTTGCAGTGCCTCAATGTCACAACGGTAGCTGGGCAAAAACAGTTGTAAATATTTTGTTACAATAACAGAGGCCGTCCTGCGACCTGCGTCCTTGGTCCTTGCCGGAAACCATTAGCCTTGAAGCTTCACTGGCCTTGACTGTGTGTCCATGGCAATTGCTGCTGTGTGTGTGTTAACTGTTTGCCAGTTCTTGCAACACTTCAATTGCATTTACAAATTCAAGGTCTGCTCGCAATTGTAGCCAATCGATTTCTGTAATTGCCTCGAGGCGCGTGTCAGCCATAAAATGTAGCCGAAAAAGCGACTCATACAACTAAATCCCGCCAACTGGCAACTGTTTTTTATTCTTTTAGCCAGTTTCTTATGCTTGTGATTAAAGTGATATTATACACCTGGCAATATACTTATTAATTTAAAATAATAACGATCGATACGCACAGCTAAAAATAACAAGTGCTTCCCGGAATGATACACGGCTCGTATTTACTATGGCCCCTTATACGCACCCACATGTATATTTTTATAGTATGTCGTTGGCCATAATTTATAATGTAAACCGATAACTGACTAATACGTGCCCTAAATAATTGCAAGTCAGCGTCTTATCAGCACACAGGGCTCGTTAGTTGTAATCATTAAAATTTGTATTTTCCACATCGTTAGAGTAACCTTTAAATATTAAAATCTAATTTAAGATATTAGGGTTTTTCCAAGTTTTTATGACTCACTTAAAATTTTTGAAAGGTATATGGAATCAATAAATCTTAGAAAAAGCCTTATTTTTGATTGAGGAAGAAACCACTTTTAACAATTTTAATTAATTGGAATAACAAATTTATAACAACCTCCTAAATTAGCCTCAAAATAAATAATAGTAGATTAGTTATTTATAAACTTTTACTCAAAAACTCAAAATTCTCAAAAATATTTTTGTCATAACATTCTACTTTCTTATGCAATTTCGAAAATAGAGTTTATTTCAATTTATTTTGATGTGAACGAAAATATTTTCAGAAATTGAAAATATTCGCAAATGGCAAACGAGTCGAACCCGGAGACTTATTTGCCAGCGAAAACTTTACTACAACAATATAATTGAAAAATAACAACGCGAAATGGAATTGCAGCCGATAACAAAGCGCTATAATACTCAAGCGAGCACTGTATTTAAATTCTCAAAAGTGTACTTAACCGTTTTGTTAGCTTTTAGCACATGCATTTATTATTGGGGAAGTGTGTCCCTTATATAAGCGTCTGCCTGTCGCTGGGAGAATGTTGTAGGTGTAATTTGGGGAAATTGAGTTATATATATTTTGTGAGTGCAATGCCAAATTGATTTTCACATAGCTGTTAATAATAACTGTAGCCGCCGTCGCATTAATCGAACACTTGTTTAGCTATGTCGCACTTCAAGATACACGCTACCCCCCACACACGTTGCAGCCAGGTGGGCACCGGTAAGTGTCGCATATCTTTTCTTTTTATTTATTTTTTTTTTTTTTTGCCACTTTCGCTGCGAATGCGACGGTTGATAAGATAAATGTAAACGCTTTGGCAAGCATTGGCTTTGGCTTTGGCTTAACACGCATTTGTGTCAAAGATACACGCCAGCTTGCAAATATGTGCACACTCATGTATATGGTGTATGAGTGTGTGTGTGTGTGTGGGGGGCTACTTGGCGCACGGCTGCACTCGGACTGGGGACTGGGGCTGGCACTGGAACTGGAACTGGGGCTGCGTTATCATTGGCAATGTGATAAGCGGCAAATGCTCGCGTGCCGCTGGCCGTGCTGGCAGACGGGTGCGGGGCGAAGGCGAGGTTTGGCGTCATGTAAACATGTTGAGAATTGGCCATTTGACGCCATTTGTTGTATATGTGAAATTCAAAAGCGTTATGATCCAATATTGATATAATCCAATATATCTATGCACACATTAATCGAAAGGTTATTGAACGCATTTGCAAACACGGCCTAATATTTATTTTGTGGTGAGGTGTACAAAAACCCCACCCCCCTCACTTGAACGGCGACAATAGGAACAGCAACAAACAGTCTCGAACTTCTTGTTTTGCAAAAATATTGCAATCGCCGATAAGCCACATAATTGGTACATAACAATAACTTTGATAAAGTATTTAAGCTGGTTTTATGGCAGACACTTGGCCAAAAAGTGTTGAGCACCACCCATAAAGTTAACAATGTGCAACCACTTTACACACACAGGCATTATCAATGGGAACGGGGCAATAATCGCGGCACACGATTCTGATAATTGTGGGACGGGTTTGGGTGCCGTTCACACACGGCGATTAGCACGCATAATTTGGCAATTCAATTGGAATGAAATGGCAAAAATTGTTAGCCGGTTATTTATAGGCGTAAATGTTTATTGATTAGAAGTGGATTAGATGGAACTTACCTTGGACATTAGGCGATCGGCACCGGTGCCCTCCTCGTCTCTGAATATTATATCCCTATTGTAGTTTGGTACTAGATCCTTGAAATTGGGCGAATCACGCTGAATGACGCCCTCGATCGGGCCGGAGGCGCCGCTCATATATTCCGACAAATTTGGCACAGTTTGCTTCAACACCAGCGGATACAGATTGCGCTCCCTGCGTCGTCCCAGGCCCCGGCCTGGACCGCAGCTATGCGCGTGCCTGAAGTTCAGCGCCAGCAGCAAAAGCAACAGAAGCGCCATAAAGCAGCTGCCACGCGGCGTATGCGCAATGTGCCGGAACTTTCGAGGATCCGCATCCGTTGATTTGTTGTTTTTGTTGTTGTTGTTGACTCCGGGCGGAGCCTGCCTGTCATTGGTGTTGGTCTCTACGCTGTGCCGTTTGGCATCCAGGGATAAACAGGTGGCACTGGCGCAGGACCAGATCGCCGCAACTGCTTGATTATCCATGATATTTTTGTGTGTACTTAATTTAAATTTGCGTAAAAATGTGTGGTTTTTAATTTCCTTTTCTTTTTTGGTTATTTAGCACTGCACTTTACACTGATTTTCAATAGCGAAGCAATCGCAGTCGGAGGTGCGACCGGAGCTGGCACTTGAGGGCTTAATGGCTCAGTCAGTTATTTAGTTAATTAGTAAGTGGGCACAAACAAATAAACAAATCATTTAAGCGCACCGTTTGCCAATTATTTGCCTTGCTTGCTTAAATAATTTTGTAGCTTCTCAAATTTTTCAACTCAATTTCAATTTCGATTTAAAATTAAATTGAAAATTTCCAATTTTCAATTTTCAACTGCGGCGTTTGTCAAATTGATCAACGTTCTCTTGCAACAACGGAGAACGACAACCGCTGCGCTCGCACTGTGATTGACAAATGACATATCCGAGCGCACGAAGCCAGCGGCCGACCGAGTACCGAGTACACAAAGTACCGAGGGTGCTTTTGCAGAACCCTAGGCATCGCAGTCGCAGTCGCGGTCGGCGTCGACGGTAACGCTGCTGTTACTGGCAACGTCGCTACATGCATACTCACACAGGCACACGCTATACGCACGCACGCACACAGTCGTGGTTGGCGTTCACTCGTCGTGCGGTTGTGTGCGTGTGCCGCTCATTGGATCTGAGCCCGACGATCGTTTGGCGTTCATTTTTATGCTGGCTCGCTGTTGGTGCAGTGCGAGCGAGACAACTAGCTATGTCGTATGCGCCTCTCGCAGCGCGCACACATACATACGCATGGACATGGTCTTATGTACCTATGCTTATGGGCAACAGATGTTGGAAGACGGTTCATTGTGGCCATGGCTCTGGCTAGCTATGCGTGCATGTGTGTGTGTGTGTGTGTGTGTGTGTTGCCAATCGGATGGATGCGTATGTGTGTGTGCTGCTGCTGCAATTTCTCTTAACACTTGCACTATTGACTTGAAATCGACTCTTGCGGCTTGTTAACTGCCGCTTGCCGCCTGCTGCCTACCTTTTCTCATGCCTTCTGCTTCTGTGGCCGCTTTTGCTTTGCTTTGCTTTGTTTTGCTTTTTTTGCACATTGTTCACCTTTTGCCTTTCTTCATTTTTGGCTTCGCTTTATTGCTTGTAAATTAATAATGTTCCGGTTTTTTGTGTATTGTGCGCTTCAGTTTCGCTCGCCGTCGCTGCTGCTGCTTCTTCTTGTATACAACACCAGACACATCCGTGTATATGTACATATACATGCACACACAGATAAACTTAGTTTCAGTTGCCGCTGCCGCCAACGCTGCTCACTTTGTCATTACACCATTTTGCTGCTGCTTGTACCTGTACCCCTCAGTCAGCTGCCCTAGCCTCTTCCTCAACTTGAGTGAGCAGCAACTTCCGTTGGCGCTGAGAAAAGGCTGGAATGATCTGGCTAAAGAGGTTACAAGCATATTCATATATTGTGGTATATGGTGTATTTTTTATAGATTTTTAAAGACCTGCTTTATCGATATACATAAACTTAAATGTAACTTCAATTAACTTTAACTCATTTTGCACCTTCGGGTAAAAGCTAATCTTATCTTAAATCGAGTCTGTCAATATTTAACTCACTCACATCATCGTCTCAGATATATATAATATATATATATATAAATGAGTGAGTCAGTTGATTGAAATTAAGGAAGTCGCTCAATTTATATTTATAAGCGCAATTATTAGATAAGATACGTGGTATGGGCACAGGATGTTTGACATAATGCTGCTTATTATAGTTGTATAGATGTACATACAAATACATTTCCTGTTATTATTTTAACAAATCGATTGGTATTTGCGAAAGCGTTAAGTTCCGTTGGCGACGAACTGATATCAACCATAAACAATGGCATACGTTAGATACAAGTAATCGTACGATAAGGCACAAGGTACACAACGATTTGCAATTTTCAGTCGCTGGCAAGTCGACAAATTCGCAAACAATATATATGTATATATATTTAAATATATTATATTTAGCTTCAATTCCCAGACGCGTAACATTCAATACATACTCTTACTAAGCACAAGTGTGCATAACAAATTGACGCACAAAAGCCACAGGCTAACAATGATCACAAATATATTTATAGTTTTCTTTTTTTTTCATTACATAGATACGCAAACGTATCTGTAGCTGTTGTATCTTTTGTTAGAGTTGCCGTTGTACTCGCTTGTTTGCTTGCCTACTCTGTTAAGCTACGTTTTTTTTTTTACCAGAATTTTCTCGCTCCGCTGAAGTTTCGAGTTGTTTTAGCAAAAAGTCAGCTACCCCAACACCTTGCACTTAGCTTTTGCCCCTGGTGTCTGTCGGCCTGTCTGTCTGCCTGTCGGTCTGTCTGTCGGCCTGTCTGTTGTTCTGTGTCTCACCCCCGCCTTGTCAACAATGTTGACACTGGCACTTATAAAGCGAGAACACGCTTGTGCTGTTTGCCTTAAAAATTGACACTTGGTATGCGAGCAGCGTGCGATTTTAATAGAGGTACCGCGGTTTTTAATATACATTCTAGTGTTTGGCGCTAAAAGGTTGCCATTTGCCTTTTGGACCGCGACACGAATCCAGCCTAAAGTGCATCTGCAGCGGCAGCAACAACAGCTACAATGTAACGGCTTATAAACAGCCAAGACAGCTGCTTAATAATACTATATTCCACATAAGAGTCTGTGTCTGTGTGTGTGTGTGTGTTTGTGTATGGCAAGCGCGCATAATGCAAATGCAAAGCGTAGCATAATTTCAATAAGACGAGAGAAAAAAAATTCAATAGTTGGCGGCAGAGCGGCAAAGATATAAGCAAAAGCAAAACGCCATCAACAAGATACACGGAACCAAATTAAAGATGAAGAAGCTGAGCCAGCGGCTGTGGCAGAGGCAGAGGCAGAGACAGAGGCAGAGACGGAGGCAGAGGCAACGGCGGAGGTAGCAACAGTGCCCAAAGAAGCTGAGCCAGCAGCAACAGCAGCCAACAGAGGCCAGTGGAGCGTTTATATATACATGCATACATACATACATACATGCTCGAATCTCTCTCTCTCTCTCTCTCTCTTTAAGCGCTATATGTGTGCGTGTGTGTGTTGTCTATGTGCCTGCCACATAAATTTCCTGCATGCCTGTATGCGGCGGCTCATTATGTGCGCTGGTGTGAGTACCTCGTTGAGTCTTTATATATGTATATACAGGCCTGTGTGCGAGTGTGTGTGTGTGTACAGTGGGGCGGAGCTGCTTAAGGCGCTCATTTGTGAATGAACACGCCGTGAACCGTCGTCGCAGTGGCCCAGACAAGGCAACGATCGCTGGATGCCAAAAACTTAATGAGCATGAATAAATGGCAGCAACGAAGTCGGCTGAGAGACGGTTTCCGAGAGATGGAGTCTGAGCGCAGTTAATAATGTTGATCAGTGTGGAGATCGCGTTTTTGCGATCTTTAATACTTAGTTACCAAAAAAAATTTGTAGCCGTTGAGCGAGATAAAAAGCCAGAGATTATGGTTTGTAATTAGATTTAGGCATAGCTGTTATGTTAATATTAATGGACAGCTTTTAATGTAAGTTATAAACCGAAAATGACTTTTATTTTGTTGCCTGCAACGCTGTTCCCACTCTTGGCGGCAAACATCCAAGCTGGTGCAGACCAAGATGCTGCGTCTAAATTCCAATAGAAAACCGGAAATGCTTAGGCCATTCGTCGTCGTCGTCGTCGTCGTCGTCGATGTTGTGCATTGTTGCGATTGGAAAGAGGTTGAGACAGCGCCATGCCCAGAGCAAGAGCAAGAGGCAAAGACGCCAGCCAACGTATGAAACGCCATTTTCTGCTGCTGCTGCTGCTGCTGCTGCTGCAACGGCGTCGTCTGCTTTTAATTTCTTTTAATGGAAGTTGTTAACATGGCTGCTGGCTGCCTCTCGTCTCTCTGGCTTCGCGCTGCACAGCTTCCCATGGGTATGCCCATACGCGTTCTCATGCCCATTCCCACCAACGCCATGGCATTGGCTTACTCACGGCCTGGGCTACGGTTTTTGATTTGCTCTTTTTTTTTGTTTCTTTTCGGGTTTTCGATCATAAAACTTCGATATGAAACTTGTATTTTTGATGCCCATTGAAAGTGCAGGGCAACATGATAATGAGAAAAAAAAACATGCCCGACCCGAGAATAGGTGCTCAGGTTTATAAACGAGCATCCAACGAAAAACTTAACTTGTTAAGATAGAGCTTTATTCACATTGTAGATCTTTTTTCATTCAATACATTTCTGCTCTTCAATTTTATTCATTTACATCAACTAGTTTTTGCTAAACACAATTTTGGATAAATAAGAAAATGAAACCAAAAGTTCTTGTATATAGTAATAAATAAATATTTAAAAATTTGTAAGTTTAATCAACTTGTTTAATTCTTAGCTCAACTATATCAAGCTCCCATATAATTTCGATTAGTTATCAGAAAAAGTCAAGTATTAAAGAATTTGAAGAATTCGGGGCACTTGAGCCGAGAAAAGACCGTTAAGGCTATTGAGCAACCAGAATCTGAACGATCCATTAATAGATCTTGTCGAAAACTATAGTAAAAGTGATGTTTAAAGGTGATAGCTTAACAGGATAGCTGACATAACTAAAAAGTCATTTTTTATATACAGAAAGAAATTCTTTTTGATCTCAATGTTATAATGGATCCAGAACCATTTTCTACAACCTAGGCTATAAATGATGTATCCAATAATTACGAACAGAGCATAAAGTTTTCGTTATGCTCAGACCAAATGTTCGTCGATTTGCATATGCGTCATTTGAAGTACATTAATTTTTTATATAGTTTTTGGCCTAAGTTTGTTGCCAAAGTCTTTGGTTTTGACTGCACGACTGTGTGCGAATTGACGCTTAACGGCTGGCACATAATTAACAGCTAATAGCCATAACGCTTACCGGTTTGTCATGAAGTTGGCATTGCCATAATCGAATATCTAATATATACTAAATAATATTTATAGTGTTAATGATCAGAAAAGTCAATTTGAGCGCACGCGCGTCTAAGTAGCTAACTGAAAAAAGCCCAAGGAATTGTTCACAGGTTCAGCAAAGGCATCCAGAACAACAACAACAACCACAACAACAACAAAAAAAAAACAATAAGGAGAACAATAATAACAACAAAAACAAATACCGAATTCGTAGCAATTCCGAGAAGCGGCCACTCAATCATGCTGCGACTGCTGTTGTGACTGTTGCCGCTGTCTGTGATCGGTGACTGGTGACTGGCAACTGGCAACTGGCAACTGGAAAGCCGCAGCGGCGTCATAGCGTGCGACAAATGCCACTAACGGTTTAAGGTCTCTAATGGATGTTGACATTTACGGCTACAAGGGCTGCCAGGGCTGCCAGGGAGGAGGTGTGCGAGCGGGCTGTTTAATTCACATAAATCTGAGTAAAATGCCATTGGGGAATTGTCTCACAGAGATAGAAATTAGGCAAATGGATGCGACCGCAGCTTTCCAAGGAATTCGCTACCAGAAGGTGACAACAAAGCGAATGGCCACTGAATGGCCCATGGCCCTTGGCCCAAGGAGTTGCAGCCAAGGGGCTGGCGATCAGACGGCAGGGGCCGTGGGCATGTAACATACCATACATAAACATTTACAAAAAGGGTCGCAGACGCAGACGCTGTCCCAGATCTTGGCTCGTCCGCATGCTCAGCGTGCTGGTGTATGCCTGTGTGTACAAACATTTGTCAACTGTGCGCCTTTTGATCCTGCCCGGCACCAGAGAGAGATAAAGAGAGAGAGAGAGAGAGAGGGAGTAAGAGTCAAGAACTCGTAAGCAGCATAGTTATCATTATGCTCTGCGTCCATTGTGCTATCGGCTGGCAGCGATCGATGCGGTTAAACGGCAGCAGACCGGCAGCCCGGTGCTCGGCTGCGTCAGAGCCAGGGAGAGGGCGACTGTGGCGGGGAGTTGATAGGGAACAGGCCTCATGTGGCGCGTATTTGGCAAACAGTTTGCCATGACACACCACAAAAATGCAGCGACATTTTCTGTCTGGCGTACAACGCCCACACAGCGCCACAACGTGCGCAAGGGAAGGTAGCTCTAATCAACATATTGCAAAGCAACATATGGGTTATGGAAAACAAAATTTAGTAACTATTTAAATGTGTTTTGATTTGTTATTATATACACACTTCATATTATTATTATATAAACATATTGCTTACATTGTGGATCTAACTTCTTTAAAACTGGCCACCATAGTTCCTGAATGAGTTGATTACTTGCACAACTCATCATTATATCTAAACTGAGCAAAATTTGATCTAAAAAACAGTTCATTAACTTACATTAACTTACATATTCCATGATCGTCATTGATCAGTTGTATGCGTTGTTAAAAGAAGTTATTTAAAGAAGTTATGATTCAAGGTATCATAGATGGACATATTAGTTTTTATAGAGTACATTTCAGATATAATATATATATAATATATATTCTAAATCGGAGATGTGTGTCTCTTCTGATACTTTGAACCCATTAAAAATAAATAATTTATTTGTGCAAATGTATGTAACAGGCAAATGGAAGCATCTCCAACCCCATAAAGTATATATATTCTTGATCAGCGCAATACGAGTTTTTTTTCGATCATCGATAACTTGTCACGTTTCCAGTCAATCGATAAAAATCGAGAACGAAATCATGTTTTTTTGAGTAAATCTCTTAGGTTTTTAGAGCTCAAGTCACCAAACTTATCATGTAGCTTCTAAAATAGTATAAATTGGAAGTATTTGTATTATAATTTTTTTTTTACTGCTTTAGCAGACGAGTTCGTAACACGAGCTGCATTTGATGTTGGTAGAAGAGGTACATGTAGCTTTTAAGATAGTTTAAAAATTATTTCATATGCCGTATATATTAACACCTCTTAAATTTGCAAATCATCGATGATTCATTCTATTATCCAATTATATTTAAATAAAAGTAATGTTGACTTAACGAAATGTGATTATATCGGTCGTAAGTTCACACCTAATTATCTCTACATTTACATTATAGCTCATATCTTTGTTTTTTTTTTTAAACTCAAAACTAACATATATTGTCCGATATTGGGGCAAATGCATTCTTGAAAAACTTCGTTGTTTATTGTCCGATCAATGTTCATTGCATGAATCTCGTTTCAGAATGTGTGTAAATACCGAATTCCAAGACTGAACCTGGTAAAATGGAAAATGGTATTTTAAAATTATGCTAAGAATGGTGGGAGGTATCCAAGAAGTATTAAGAACCTGTTACGAGGGGTATACGAGGGTTCAGCTCTAAGCTGAGATAATGGGCGCAAACTCTAATTCGAACGATATTTATCGATTTCGTGAAAAAAGCGTGATCTATCGATTTGAAATAAACTTAAATTTTTAATTTCTAGAACAACGTTCGAAATTCAAAAAACTGTAACTGTAACAAGCATGATACATTCATTTTTAGGAAACCCATATACCCATTAATTAAACCTTAACAGGTAGCACTTGATGCTTAACATTTTGTCATATAACATAATATTTACCTAATTTTAAAAATTAGCAACGCCATCATAATTGAGACAATCTCACTTAAAAAATTTAAATCATCCCAGATGTGATGTGTTAACTGAATATAAATAATTTTTTGGGAATTTTTCAATTAAAGCCGCTGCCAACGCACATCGAGCATGGGTTTTGCACACATTTAACGACTTTGGCACGAGCTCTTAACGTGCTGTTGATTATATTTTGGAATAACCAGATAAAAAACTATTCAAATTTTTAATAGCTATTAACCAAGCAAGAATGGCTTTTTAAATGCTTAAAATATTATCTTATTAATTATTAAATATTTTCCAGCACATCAGATTGGGAATATTTGTGAATTATTTCATTTATATATCGGCTGTATTGTTAAAAACATGTTACGTCGAACTTTTTAATTGTAGAAGGAATAATAGTTTGTCCTTTACAATGGAGAAAAAAAAAATCCAGGTGAAGCCAAGTGGCAGCACTTACTTAAAATATTAAACAACGATGAGCCTCTGTTGCCCTTTCAAGCATCTCTCTCCATCTCCATCTCCATCCCCATCTTCAGATTCATCTACAGCTCCTCCTCTGTGCGCTGACCATGTGGATGCGCTCTCAAGTGGTGACGGCGACCGATGGCAAACATGCGAGCATTTAAATGTGTATCATGGCGTGCAGAGCGTCGGCCAAGTGAAGCGCATGCGTTGATGGACTTGAATTATATGCGACTTAAGCTTCGCGCTGCTGCATCCACAACCACATCGGCATCGGCATGGGCATCGGCATCGGCATGGGCATGGGCATCGGCATGGGCATGGGCATCCTCGGCAGCCAGTGCCATAAAAATTAAAAGTCATTATGGTCTGGAAAAGCATTTAAGCCGCGGCGGTGTGGAGACCGTGGCACATTCCCACAGTCGCAGGCAGGTCGACGTCGACATCGACTCGAGTGTCGCTGGGCTGTCAGAAAGTGCCATGAGACGGCAGCCACATGCGTCCACTTGGAGTGGGTTAATATTTGTTTGCATTATCATTTTGAATTGACAGCAAAGTGGCGCTTGTTCCTGTTGTTGTTGTTGTTGTTGCTGCTGTTGTTGTCTACCCAGCGGGCGGGCAGCGCTGTTAGCCAGGGCTCAAGTTGTTTGTTGTCTGCGCGCCGATTATGGAAAGTTGATGACCGGCAACGTCACAGCCTCAATAGCAGCTTCTTCTGACCCCTGGTACGCCAGCCTGCACCTACATCGAGGCCCACTCCCAGTCCGGACTTAGAAAATTGCCATTTTTTCTGAAGTTTTCAATTTCGAAATGCTATTGCGCTGTCGCTTTTGTTGTTTTAGTTATGTATGTGCCGCTCGTGGCGCGTTAGCCACAAAAACCGCAAACGGAATGCTGGCCCGATCCACGCAACGAGGGCGGGGCAGGGCGGCCACACTTCGTTAAGTTGAAGCCAAAGCCAAAGCCAACGTCAACGTCAACGTCAACGCCTGTGCCAGTTAAATAGATTTTTTGTTTTATTTTTTTTTCTGTTTCTTTCGCTCTTGTCTTTTGCTTTGATCTGCGATGCTTCTGGCAGGGCCCCGAGGCGGCCGCTGCAATGTGAAGCAAATTGAAAATTGATTTCGCCTTGCCTGGGCAGCACCCAGCACCCAGCAGCCAGCAGGCAACAGGCAGCAGGCGGCAGGCGAAATCCAACGTAAGACAAAGTTAGCACGCCAAGTTCGTTGCCTAAGTCTTTCGTTTCGATGACTCAAAATGCGCGCCATGAAATTCCCACATAAATAGCGCGCATTGTCAAATTAAAAATGTCTAATGAGCTGTTGCTCGACGGGCCGGGGCCGGGGCCGGCAGCCAAGCAGACAGCAATGCAAAGGAGCAGAAAAATGCATTAGACGCAGGCAGCCAAGAGCTCCGTTCTCGGTTTATAGTAGTATTTTACGTACCCCCCTTGGCCGGCACACAAGCAGCATCCAAGTCAACGGCGGCGGCAAAACGTATCGTGTTACAAATCACGGCGGGATGTGCGGGCGGGCGGGCGGTCGGTCTGGCAGTCGGACGGGCGAAACAGCGAAACGGCGGCGGCAGCCAACACACAACAAAACAAGTTTCGAGTGGAAATGCGTGTAGCGTGCAGCGTGCGAAACACGGCAGAACATGAACATGGAAGCCTGATGCTGTTACTGGACCTGATGCTGATGCTCTTGTCGCAAATGTTGCGTCTAAAAATAGTCTGTCGAGAGGATTGAGAGGAGCGACACGGCTGCAGCCGTTTAGCCCAACATGAAAAATGGCAACACTTTTGCGCTCATAAAAACTATTTATACGCCAGTCCAGAACTACGCAACCGATCATGGCCCAAATGCATCAGCCAACTAATATGCCCGAGCGCATGCACAACGCCAGCATCAGGGCAAGGCGCATGCGCGTGAGATCTCCACGCAAGATCATCAGTCGACAGGCAGCAGCCAGCAGCCAGCAGCCAGCAGGACCCGAACGACGTCCACACACAGAACCCAGTTTCGGGCACAGGCACAGTCCAGTTTGAGGCCGGGACCACACAAATACAGGCACGCGTTCGCTGACAGAATAAAAATTGTTGCGCTTGTGTTTAACGCGCGAACGCGGCGATATCGCGCAGCAGCAGCAGCGGCTGCCGCAGCGTACCTTGTTTCCAAACTGGCTCCCTGGACCACGTCTGTGGCTCAGAGAGGGCTCAGGTTAAAGTGGCAGCCAGGCACCGTTGTCAGTTGGCAGCAGCAGCGGCTGCGGCGGCGGGGGCGGGGGTATCGACGCGGTGGTATGGGGCATTGTCGGCTTGCTTAGCTATCACTGAACGATTATCGTGCATTTTAAAATTCTTACGAGTTTCTGCTGTTGTTGTTCAGCCTTTGCCTTTTTATATTGCCCTTTTCACTCGGCCTGTGTATGTGTGTGTGTGTGTGGTTGCTCTTTGTGTGTGCAGTTTGTGGTTGTTGTTGTTGTTGTTGTTGCTATTGGTGTTGCTGTTGTTGGCCAGATTGGAATCACGCATGGGAACCACAAGCGCCTTGGCTTTTGTCTGCTCGTCGTCGTCGATGCTTTCGTTTCAAGTCTGCAAGCCGAGGACTCTTCACAATAAAACACACACACAGCCTTTAAACACACTTTTATTAATCAGTATTACATGCACATATACATATACATATATATATATATATATGTGTGTGTATATTTCTATATACTTAAATATTGTATTCATCAATTTGTTAATTGCATAGCATATACATAAATAGTACTCATATCAACAGACAAACGGGCTCTCGTTTACTGTCATTTTATTTGCTTTCCTTTGTGGCCTTTAAACAGTTTCTCATTCGATATTTGCAAATAGTTAACTAAATTACTACACAAATTTGTTAATATTGCTATTTTCATAATTAATATGTTAATACTCGTACAATCGTTATCAAGTTTAGTTAGTTCTTATTATATGCAATTGATTTGGTTTGCCTCGAAATTCAGTCGAGTCTATTGTTTGCGAAAGCTGTCGAAATACATTTACACACAAATATTGATTCTGTCTCTATATATCTATATATAAGTATATTCTTTAGTTAATAACTCTGCTTAACTACAACATGTGCCTGAGTGGGCAAAATATTGCGCGCCATGGATTGGCCTCTAAACTACAATATAAAACTTTTGCCCCAATATATGTATGTATTTTTTAATGCCTAGACCAGAACATAAATTTGATCGGAAATAGCGTTTAGTGCGCTTTGACGGCGTTGCTGCTCACAAAATGGTATCAACTTTAATTTGAGCGATTTCTGACCATTTCCTCTGGGCGTTAATAAGATAACTACAGGTGGTTTTTGCGACCGGCGCAATCGGAAATCAACGTACACAGATTTGAGTTATTTTCACAACTTTGCTTAGCCGGGACACAAACCACAACAATGCCTTGTGCTTAAGTTTTTGTAGTTTCACGAGCCGAAACATTATAATCGAAAATAAGGTAAATATTGAATAAACAAAATGTTTTTAAATATTGTAAGTGTGTATTTGAGTTTGTTTGTGGAGAGTGTTATGCATCTGCAACATAGGTATTTTCATAGATATTCTATATATTTCTTATATAAATTAGAGCCTATGTAAAAGTTTGCTTTTGTAGAGCTGTCTAAATTGTTTCAATAGTTCAGCATTTTGTATAAAAAATTGCTAGTAAATGTTTTCTTTCTTTTTGCTTTAAAGTTTAGTTCACACATTATTATAAAAAAAATAAATCATTTGCTTGTTTCCATTTGTTGCTTTGTATTGTGGGCTGGTTTGCATAAAATTGCTTTGCATACATAAGTATATTTAGTTAAGTTTGCTTGCTTTGTTTACTGTTAACGGGAATTCCACATTTAAAAATTCCTAATCGGTGTTCAACGTTTGGTTTGGTGTGTTAGGACTCTGCCTCTCTCTGTAGAGTATAAACCGTTAGTTACAGTTTCATTTGCATATTTATATAATTTGTTAAACGTATTAACTATGAAACAACTAGTAGCAAACACTTCATTATTGTACTAATTCTACATAATTGCCATTTCAAATTTTGACCTTTCCAGTTTGTCGGTGTTTCTGATAGAACTCTTAAGCTAACTTTAAATACATTTGATATTTTAGACAAATATATATATATATATCTATTTCATTTTATTCATTTCTTAATATATTCCTTTTATTTGGCGTACATGAATATTTCATATTTTTTTTCTTTTCTTCTTTTGTTTGCCTGGCGAACGCTCAATGTATGTGTGTGTGTGTGTGTGTGTGTGTTACATTTGTTGTTTTTGTTTCTAAATGGAGCTGGAGCAATTTTGTTGTTGTTGTTGTTTATTATTATTGTTGTACATCAAGTTTTAGTTTAGTTGGTAATCATTCATTAACTGCTGATTCTGGCGAGAGCTTGCATAAATGTATATTTATATATTTTTGTTCATTCTTAAGTTTTTTTATTTAGTTTTTTTTTTTTTTTTATATATTTCTGGATCACATATTCAAGTAGTTTCAAAATCACATAAAGATCACTCTTACAGTAGCGTATACAAAATACATACGTTTTCCATACATTGTGTGTATATATATGTCTCAGTTTATTAGTTATCTGATTTGTGTTGAGTTTGTCATGAAATGGTTTCGTTTGTCGTAGCTGAGATGTGTGTTTTAAATTGCTTTGCTAGTAATACGTAGATGATGTTTGTGCTTGTTGATAAGATTAATGTTTATTGCTATAAATACGTTGTGCCCAATTATTCAGAGTTAGAGGGTATTTCGCAAGAGCTTCAGTATAAGCATTCAAATTTAGCACTCAACAGCTCCATTATAAAACCATTTTGTATTTTTTTATTCTTGTGTGTTTAATGTTCATTCAATTGCTTTAACTTTTCTTTCCATTTGATTCTGTTATTGTTTCTATTTGTTTTTTTTTTTTGTGTAGAGCAGTAATAATATTAAAGCATTTAATCGCAACACACATTAACATGCACATTTAATCATTGTAAAGTTCATACATTAATTTTTGGCTACTACATACACACAAAAGCCTTTGCGCTGCTCAGCTAGTTAGCTATCAAATATATTTTCATATCTTTTAATATAAGTATACCTATATATATATATATATATTATGATTTCATTTTGGGTTTCTATCTGTTTTATTTTCAATAAATGCCTAAGTTTCTGCATGTGAATTTCATACTTAAATAGTTTACTTTCATGCCCTAAGTGATCAACATGTTTGCCATTAGTTTTATAACTAATAATACGTTAGAGTTCATTATATTTTATATAGATGCTCAACTTTGTTATAAGCTACAATACATACAATACAATACATTAACTTTTTGCTTTTGCGAAAAATATTTTGAAGACGGTTTTTTTATTAGCTTCGGTTAACATTCATCATAGACTGTATTCGCTGTCTTGAGTTACGTTTATTGTTTAATCTTTTACATCACACGCTTCAATTTTTGTAAATATTCTGTATTTAATAATCTTGTACCGTTAACATTGGCCATTAATATATATTTTTGACTTCGATATATCGTTTATCTGACCTTAGACCGGATTTTCATTGGAAGCTTTATATTAAATTTAAAAGTTTTTAAAAAAATTAGAAAAAAACGTACTTAAAGCACTAAAGAAATCACATAGTAACCTAGTAGCGTATAAAAGTGAAATACATCAAGTACAAATTATTTAAAAAGTTTTTAGTCGGTTCTCTTAGTGTGTAAGTGAAATCATTTATGTAACTATAGATTAATAGATGCAAAATTGGTTTATAATTGTCTGGCTAAATTCCAGACATACGAAAATTAAAAATATAGTATGGGCTAAGAAATTGTACAAACTGACTAAAGAAAAACTACGCAAAGATATTGCAGTTTCTACAATTTTCAATATTTTGTACGCCCAAGCAAAACTTGCATTAAATTGGGTCTTTCAAGGATCCATCATCAAAGACGCCTTGGCTAGAAATCTCTTAATTACAAAATCTTGATTTCTTTATATTTCATTTAAACATACCTAAAAAATACATATATTTGTAGTTAGACAATTGGTTTATAAAAATCACTGGTGGTTTTCATTTGTTGTTAGTCAATTTGATTTTTTTTTTTTGTAAGTGTTTTATAGAAGCGGCAAAAATGATCGTCATAAAATATATGAACGTGTACAGGTATATCATATAAATGTAAATGATTTTATTTCTTTAATTAATACTAATGAATAGTGACTGCAATTGTAGCAAATTATGAATACAGATATAAAAAAAATAAAAAAGACAATAATATTGCAAATTCGTTTCATACAAAATAAAATGTCATGGACATACGAGAAACTTTGAAACTGTTATGTATCCGAATTGTATATATTAACTAAAATAAACACAAAATTAAAAAAATGAAATGATAATAAACCAAAAAATAAATATATATATATATATAAAGAAAATTTCCTGTAGCGTAATTTAGACGAGTAGTAAATTTCAAATGCATAGCTGCTTGCTAAACGAATTACATATTTTGTGCCTAGTAATTGCTAATATCCAAGATAATTAATTTGCATATAGAGTAATATAAATAATATAAGTATATATGTAAGCTCTGTCATATGCCAGGCGCGGCATATTTGCTAGACGTTTAACATTTTGCTTACGATTAAAGTTTAGTTTCTTCTATCGCCCATTGTCACTGTGAATACGCTCTGTACCAATTTGGCTACCAGGGGCTCATCCAAAGTTCTGGAGCGCTTAAAACATGTTCTATGTGTGTGTTGTGATTACCGGCACCTGGCAATAGGGGCACTCGGTAACCGAACCGGCGCACGTATTGCAAATGGACAGATGATTGCAGGGCTCCAAAGTAACGGTTCGATTGTTCTCTTCGCATTTCATGCACTTCTTGGCGTTTTCCAGATATAATACTTTGTCTACTTCCTCCAAATCGGTGCGCAGTTTAGACTAAAATTTGTTTTGTTTAACAAAAAACTTAATATGTATTTAATATACAATGGAGACTACCTACTTGTAATTGCTTTAGTTTTTGTATGGATAAATCGCGCAACTCTCCGGGTAGATTAAGTTGTATCTGCACTAGATCGTGACGGTCCTTCCATTCCAAGGCTTCCTGTTTGGCCTTGTCGCGATGCAGTTCCGCTATTTTTATCTTGCACATGAGCTCCTCAAGACGTACGGACAGCTTTTGAATCTGCGCATTCTTCGTGAGCAGCTCATTGGTCATACGACCCAAATCGGTGTTGTTTTGCGATTGCAGAGATTGTAAGCTGAACGCATTCTTGGCCGTATTCAAAGTGTTCTCAAATAGATTGTTGCCCACGGAGCTACTGTTGATGTCATCACGTATGGTGTTCAATTCGGATATTCTAACTGATGGGCTTATGGATAAGCCGTCGCCGAAGCCAGGCGATATAATGCGCGACGGAAAGAACATGCTATTGCTATCGTTTTGCGTAGCAGCCGACAGGGAGTTGCTCAGCTTATTGGAGGCGCCATACACATTGAAGAGATTGGCATGATTTGTCGGGCTATATGTGAGCGAGCTGCTGGGAATGTTGACGGCAAAGCCACCTGAATTGAAGTCTATATGGTAGAGAGTTGATAATTGAAATTAGCATGGATCCGATTTTATACGATTTTGTACAATGACTCACCGTTAATAGAGTTACTTAGTGTCGTATTAGGAATGTTAATTGGCGCCGAGGAACGTGTTAATAAACTAGTGTTAACCAGACTTGCCGATAGCGAGTTCTCGCGTGGATCTTCCAATGTGCAGGCTGCTTGAAATAATTTTAAGAACAAACTCGTTAGTTTCGTTTCAGTTAGGTTAGATGGGATTTTGCTTTTGTTTCTTTCTTTCTTTTTATTTGCGCTATTATTTTGTCCA
This sequence comes from Drosophila ezoana, assembly GCA_035045725.1. Classification (NCBI taxonomy): domain Eukaryota; kingdom Metazoa; phylum Arthropoda; class Insecta; order Diptera; family Drosophilidae; genus Drosophila; species Drosophila ezoana. The sequence goes on from JAWNOU010000036.1 coordinate 8,178,130, forward strand.
CAACCATCGTTGAAAACAATGAAAAGATCTGTGTAAATATATTACTCACGATGGCTGTCCAGTTGCAGTGAGATATTTAAGATTTTGCTGGAATTAGTTGTATTTTCCAAAGCATCTACAAACATTTTGTTGGTTGTATTATTACCATCAATATTTAATAACTACGAAAAAGAGAATCAAACAAAGAGAGACGAAGAAACAAATGAGAGCGGCACAAAGTTCTCAATGACTTGCAATTTGATGCTGTTAGCTGGATTAGCTCGTGATCGAGTGGGGTTAGAGATTGTTAGCGAAGTGCTGGGCACACACACACGCACGCACGCACACACCCAGACACACACAATATTTAGAAGTGATTTGGTGTTGCATTTGGTAATACGTACATTATTGCTCAGCTGGAGCAGTCCCGAAGACAGTTTGCCATTAGCGACCTCATCCTGCATCTTCATACCGGACAAGCCATTGGAAATGAGTTCGCTTAAGGCAATTTCTTGATCGCGCTTCTTCTGCTCGTTGACAAGATAAGCTTGAGAGGGGAACAATGGACAAGCAGCAAAGCGGATTTTGATTGATGCATTGATTTCATATCATTTCAAGGAGTTTACACAAATTTGATTAATGTGTGAGCGTGAGTAAAAGACAAACAAACAATTAAACGATATCAACCAAAGAGCGTATTTAACATATGAACCTAATCTAAACTATAAATATCTGATACAACCGCCCGCTATGGTTGTGGAGAACAGCGCTTGGGTCCCAAGGACTAAATAGATACTTATGGGCCACGCCAGGACTACTTACGTTCCACATGCGCAAAGGCGCAGAAGACGCTGCGAGGGCAGTAGCCAGCCTGTTGTACATCGTTGCATTTTGTGGACTTGTAGATTTCCGGATGAAACTGTTGCTCGGTGCGGGTGTGACAATACTGGCAATTGTCACCGGCCTCACAGTTGCCCGGTTCGCCCCACTCCTCGCCGTGCTTGACATTGGGGCACGGGGTGGACCTACAAAGGCAACGTTTAATGTAAATGAATGTATTACTAGGTATATAGTGAGCCCAACATGCCTGTATTTGTACTTTCTGGGCGAGCGACGTTTATCCTTGCTGTTGTGGTACTGTGGACAGGCATAGCCCTGGCGACACAAACGGGGCGGACGCTTGCATGGCTCGGTTTTGTAGTTGGCCAGCACATAGTTGGTGTCCTGCCACTTGGGATCCTCGTTCATTAGGTTACGCTCCTTATCGAGCGCATTTTGTGCATTGGTTCCGTCCAACGATATATCCGAATTCTGCAGTGTCTCCAGCTCTTTAATATCATACACCGGTGGCCGCTGGTCCTGCATGCCGTGCGCAAAGGCGCAGTGAAGACCATTCTTCACACAGTATCCCCGGCTGTCTGTATCGTGCACACACATGCATGTCTTGTAGTAGCGTAAATGGTACCGACGCTCGGTGTCGCCGGCTGTGCGGTGTAGGAAGGGGCATCTGTGCGAAAGTGAAAGTATGTGAAAAAAAAAAAAATTGAATAAGCAATGTCAAGTGACGCAGAAAAGGACCTTATCGCGTGCTAAAAATAGCAAGGCAGCAGCTCATTCCCTCAACCCACAGTTAAAGCGGCAATAAAACCTGGTGCAAAACACACACATACATGCACAATAACACATACATACACACACACACACACACACACGTAACTACATTTGAAGTCTAGGTCAGAATTGTTGTTGTTTGTTATTGCAGAAAAATGGAATTGCGTATTATTTTGTTGTCGCTCTCCTTCATGCACAGCCGTTCGTTGCTCAAAGCTCCGAGGGAAAAGCTTTGCTCAATAACTGTACATTTTCAAAGTGCCACTGCTGGTGCTGCTGTTGTTACTACGACGACGACGCCGGGGGAAAACCAAAATAAACTGAAGGAAATACGCGCAAAAGCGAAACGCAATAAAAACAATGACGCACACACTTGTAGCAGTTATAACCGCTGCTGCGCATTTGAGAGTGTGTGCGAGAGCAACAACCCTCCGTTAGGCAAACGCCGATTAGAATTTCCTAGCTCGAGCAGCTTTATCGCTTAAATCACTTTCACTTTTGCATTTTGTGGGTGGCTGGCGGCAGTGACCTCGTTGTGGGGTGCGCCTAGCTTACCCACGCACACATAGGAACCTTCATACAAACAAACGCAATCAATTTCACTTTTAGCTAGTCGACGTTACTTTGCCACTCCGCACGCCCGCGAAAAGTTTTTGTTTGTAAACACGAAGCCAAGAGATACACACACATTGCAAAGAAAATTGAGCGCAAAGAGGAAACGAAAAAATACTACGTCGTTGTTTGTTCGCGTTGGCGTCTTGACATCACACACACACAGCGAGACGACACAATTTGCCTAGGATGGATGGATACTCACTCATCGCCTTCGGGACAGATTCCAGTTGTTTCATCATATTTGGTGCAATAATTATCAGCGCTGTAATTAAATGTGCCATCGCGTTTACGTACTGGCCGTCGACGACGCTGATTTTGAAAATGCCAATTGAAGCAAACGAAGGGGCGATGCTGGTTGCATTTGTGCTGCAGGAACGACTGGCACTGCTCCACGCGGAACTCCTTCAGGTAGCTGCACAAGCAAAGAGTTTCAGTTAGCCAAAAACATACTAATTGCACTTTAAACTCTGTTTATTTACGTATAATGACTGGTTTTTTCTTGGTGTGAAGACAGTAGTAGTTTGCTCGCATCGTTCGCCATCTTGAACTGAAGCACCAAATCAGTGGGACCGCATACCAATAAGCGCGTAAATGCTCGTTTTCAAGAAGAGCACTTATCGCTCTTATCGATAGTCAACGATTATTCTGCACGTGCGGTCGATATGTATAAGACTTTAATATAACATTATTTGTTTCGTTACAACCACCGTGTTACCCAGGCGGGTCCTGTTTAACAATGGCTGCAGCGCTGACTTTGGGCGTAACTCCGCCTAAAAAACACAGCGACTGTCTTTCTTATCTGCAGGTAAGCTTGACGGCTGCTTAAATTGCTTATTTTCTCCCTAATTACTGCCTGCAATCAACTTTCGACAGTCGTTGGGGGATGCGTTGCCCAAGGAGGTGGCCGACCAGCTAGCTGCACAAATCATTGAGGAGGCAAACAAGCCGGACACGGGCAGCATCAATCAGGCCGCGCTGAACGTCACCTTCCGCGTCTACTATCACATCGTGCACAAATACGAACTGCCGGATGAGCATTTTGCAGATCTGCCCCAGCGGCTGTGCTGTGAGCAGCCGCAGGCCTTTCTAATGCTGCAGGCTGTGCTGCTGACCGACCACTGGTCGCGACTGGATGCGGAGCTAATTGAGGCCAAGTGCATGGATGCCCTCATTGCTGCACTGCAGCATAACAGCAGCAGCCTGGTGCATCAACTGAAGGCTACCAATCTGCTGGTGAAGAAGTTTCCCAAGCTGGAATTGCTCAGGCTGCAGCTGGAGCACTTCTACCACTGCCTGCAGCGCCAGAGCCAGGTGGGCTCGCGGGAGGAGACACTTACGCTCTTCAATCACTGCTGCAAGCAGCAAGAACGCGCCTTCTGCTACTTCCGCCTCATTGTTGAGTTCTGGCCATGGACGAATCGCAACAAGTACTATCTGCTGAGCGGCATACTCAACTCTCATGGTCTGCCAGAGCTGCTGGCTGCGAGCGGTCAAAGCGAGGCGGAGTTTTTTGCTGGCCTGCGTCTGAGCCTCAGCTACAAGGGTCTGCGTGCGGCCAGCCAGTATCCGGTGAAGAGCCTGAGCAGCCAGCGCTCACCTGCTCTGCTCGCACTAGCTGTGGAGCTGCTGGTGAATGGCAGCGTGGCTGAAATCCAAAACTTTTACTCGCAGTGGTTCCTGCGCATACAGCAACGCGATGCGCTGTTCCAGCTGCTGCAGGCCAAGCCGGAGATTGTCGAGTTCCTGGCCAGCTCGGAGGCGGCACGTTCGGCCAGCGAGCAGCAGCGCCTGATACTCATATTCAGCATGTTCGCCAAGGAGATCTATGTGACATCCAAGCTGCATTTCTTTAAGATAAGCACAGAACTGTTGACCAACTGCAGCGCATTTGAAACGGACTCGCAGCTGTTGATCTTTAAGTTTCTGGTCGACAATCTGTCCAATTTTGCTGTAGAGGATTGCCTGGAGTTCTTCTACAGCTTCATGCAGCGTCATCGCGGCGTGGAAAGCTCCGAGTTTCGCAACACGATGCTGGGCAAAATGCCGAACATTATCAACCACACGGCCAAGCACTTTAATAAGGTCCTAAAAGTTGACAGCGGCGCGGGCAGCGATGCACTGGCTCACGATATCAAGCGATTCTTTCGCCAGCTACAGGAGCTGCTCGAGCAGGACATGCTCTGCGATGTTTATCAGCCCAAAATATTCGCGCTGAAAATGCTCGAGATTTTGCACAAGTCTCTGTACAGCGCGCAGGTGACCAAGAATGCAAAAATGTGCAGTACCCAGCAAAACCAGCAGCTGGGCTCCTTTCTCCTGGACCATGGCGTTTTTCAGCCGAGCAACGTGGCCCAATTGTTGTTCAAGTCTCTCAACGATCCCCAGGGCTTTGACGATGCGCTGGAGCTGACGGTTTCACTGCTGCTCCAACTGGGCCACGTTGACACCAAGCAATGCAACGAGCGTTGTCTGACACTCTGCACCAGCTCCGATGTGGATGAGTGTGCTCTGGTCTCGCTCTACGCGCAGCTGATGGTGCGCAGCTGTCCCGATCCCCAGCTGGCCAAAGCACTCTACGATGAATGCCTGCAACAATTGACGAGCAAATTGGATGCATTCCAGCACGATCCGCTGCAGACCACAAAGTGTGCTGGTGGGCATCTATTTGGCCACATTCGCGTTCTGGACGAGCTGGTCAGCGGCGGTAGTCGTAGCCCCGAAGCAGCTGTCGTCGAACTATTGCCGCTGCTCGAGCGTATACTCAATGTGATTCTGAAGTTTCTTAATCTGGCCAATAGCCGGCGGGAGGGAGCGGACGCAACAGCCGCCAGTTTTCAGGATATGGATGAGAGCTTGCAGCTCTTGGTCAGTGAGAGCGTCTGCGAGGCGCTTGAGGATGCGGAAGCATGTCGCAAGTATTTGCTAATGAGTTTCTGGCTGACATTAAAGGTAGCTAAATTTCAAAATCCGTGCGCTGCCTCAACTAATCCTCTTCTTTTTTATAGGCTAGTTGTGATCTGGCCACCAGCTTGGGCTCTGCGCTGCTCCGCTCAACCCAAAGCGCGCCTGACTACGCAGCTCTGCAGCGTTGCTTGGACATTAATGTGGCTGTACTGACGCGTTGCCGGCACAAGGGCGCCATTGAGGCGGCTGGACTGAGCATTGGCAAGCTAACGCGCGCTATAACCAGCACGCTGGCTGGCGAGGATCAGGGCTTTCAGCTGCTGCACGATTGCCTGGAGCGGCAGCTGCTTTCCGAGTGCCGCCAGGTGAGCACCACGCGGCGCGGTGCTGGCTTCGCCATTATGTTTCTGCATGTGCTCAAAAATGACGATCCGCGCCAGCGTTTGCTGCTGCATCGCGCCGTGCAGCGCATACTGCAGCGCCTCAATGGAGCCGCCAACAGCGATGCATCTGACAGCAGCAGCAGCAACCACGATCGCTGGGAGGCCTTGGCGCTGCATTATCTGTGCGTGCTGGTGCGCGACACGGAGCTGCGGCCGGCCATGTGCAAGTACTACGACGAGATCATGCTGGTGGCCATGGCGCACATCGACAACACCGAGTGGACCATTTCGAATGCCGCGCTGCAGCTGTTCGGCGCCACTCTCGGCAAGCTCGTGGGCCAGCGGCAGGCGACGGAGTTTGAAACCAAGCTCGCCTGGGAGCCGAGTGAAATGAATTACGAGGAGCTGGCATGTTTGCTGCCGAAGGCCTGTGAGCACATGCTGCGCTGCTGCAATACGGACAAGGTCACCTCCTCGATTATACTCTTTTTGGGCTTCCTCTCCAAGGTGGAGCATCTGTGCACCACGGGCCAGCCGCAGCAGTCGACTCGGCTGCTGCAACGCTTCCGTCGTCTCAGCTGGCGTTTGCTGCGGCACAAATGCGAGCAGGTGCGTCTGCTGGCTGCCACCTGCTTTGTGCGCGCGCACGATTTCCGGCGCGATCTGCCGGCGGTGCTGCTGGCCAGCGCCAAACTGGCTGAGCAGCTGCACGAGGACAACTTCTACGAAGGCCTGCTGTACACCCTGCAGGCGGGCGTGCTCAAGCTGCGGCACGAGGCGCGTCACGTCTGGCCAGCGGCCCGGCTGCAGCAATATCAGCAGCAGCTGCTGACAGCTCTGGGGGTCACCGAGCAAGTGGCTCGCTTCAAGGCATACACGTTAAATGTGCTGCTGAAGTTGCTGCAGCTTTTGGATACCGCAGGGCAAGCGGACGTTGTGCGTCAGCTACTGGACGGGCGCGGCAGACATGCACTGAGCTAAATTTATGTAGCTGGGTTGCGCTTATCTGGCTGTAGCATTTATCTAATCTTTAAGCATAAGCCAAAAAGTCAATGTTAGTCTCCAATTCTCGTAACGCTCGCTTTTACAACTAAATGACGCATTTACTAATTGAAAGCATTTTACCAAAAGAAAGAGAGAAAACTTAACAAATTGGGATTCAACTGAAGCCCTCGCCCGTTTCCTGCTCCATGGCCTGCTGCTGCTGCTGTTGTTTCTCCTGCGTCTCCTGGGCCATTTGCTGCAGCGTGCGGCTGAGAATGTTGCGCAGAATGTGCGGCTTGCAATGCTCCTCCAGCCACGGTATGACGCCGGCGGTCAGCTGCTTGAAGTTGTCCATGGGTATGTTCTGGAATGTCTCAAACATTTCGTCCAGTATTGCCTGAAACTGTGAAACGAGTGTCAATTGGCATTGGCATATTCTGGGATTCTGGGTGTGCTGACCACTTGAAATTTGGCCTCGTCTGTGAGGCGCGCCTCCTCGGGCCCCGGATTGGCCTGCTGATGTTGCAGCATAGTCTCGTAGCCGTTCTGTATGATACGCAGCGCCGTCACCTCCTTCTGCAGTGCCGCACTCTCGTCCTCCTGCCTGATTTTCTGCTGATTCAGATAGCCAATGTACTCGATGGACTTTTGCAGTATCAGCGCTTTGCTCAGCTTGTAACCGGACGAGTCGTTCGGCTGGCAGCGCGGCACCAGCTCCTGCAGGCTGTCGTAGCCCTTCTTGATCGCATCCCGACGCTTCTGCTCCGCCTGCGTGTGCGCCGATCGCCTGCGCTCCTTGTAGCTCAGCGTCGAGCTCGCGTTTGTGGCGCCCGAGTGTCGCGCATCGCCGCTATCGTCGTCATCATCTGTTTGGGGGTAAACAGAGACAGGTTTGTTGGTGTAGTAAAAGCCTGTTCACTGATAATGGATACCAGGAACAGCAACAATAACAATGGCAATGGCAGCAGAAACTCAATGCCAACATTATCAGCTGTTCGTCACGCTGCGAACGCGAAAACAAATAAACAAATTTGCAACGTCGAGCAATTTACCAGAATTGTGCGCTGACGAGTTGGGTGTGTGGGTGCTGCCTGCGCTGCTGCAGCGGGAATAGTGTTTGCCACCCTGTTCTTGATCTTGCTCCATGTTGTAGGCCTCCTCTTTGCTGATCTGGTTGTCACTCATTATCAACTGCGTTGTCACAAAAACAAGAGCATTTCATTTGGCTGGTTCCGCAATAGGAACTTGTTCACAGTGTGGCGGCCGGTCGATAGGCGTTATTTTGATATTTCTGACTGAGCGTTGCCAGCAAAAATACTGCAAGTCGTGACTTGCAATTGGACAAGTGGCTTCAATTTATGTTTTAAGCTGAAAAGATGATAGATTTATATGTGTTTAGTTTGTAAGTAATACAAATTTACAAGTTGCTTGGCATTGAATGTGCTTAAGAGTTTGTTTTAAGCGACGGTCACCACATAGCAGCATACGTCGCTCATATCTAATACCCGGATTAGATATTGTTTGTGTTGCAGCCCTGTTTTACTGCACCGGTGCGATGACTTTTACATTTTCGTATTGAACTTTGCCGTCGTGTCGCTTTTTAGTTTTTCTTGGCCCGTGGAGCCATTTACTATAGATAATATTGTTTAATTAGTAAAAAGGGCGGGTCTAACACAGACGAACATAGCCATGGGTTTGCTGAAGGCGTTGCGTGTGAGGATCATGAATTTCATGATTTTCTTTCTAATTATCATTTTGCTGCCGGGTCTGCCCCCACGCACCACTTTCCCCTATAAAGATTTCACGTAAGTTAGTTCCAACCATTAAAATGCGTCCAATAACCAAATCCATATAGCGTTGCCCCGCCCAAAGAACTTAAGGGCGCCCTTGAGTCCAACTTTCACCTGGAGGGCGCCGAGCGTTTGCTGGAGAACCGCGTCTACGGCCCAGAGTGCCTGATTGCGCGCAACAATGAGATCTACACTGGCCTACATGGCGGTGAGGTCATCAAGCTAACCTCGAACCACGTCACGCATGTGGCCAAGTTCGGCCAGCCCTGCGGTAAGTCTTATGCCTTGCATTGGGAGAACTTCTTAAAGATCATAGCTTCTTGCAGCGGAGGTATATGAGGAGGCGGTGTGCGGTCGCCCACTGGGCATGGCGTTCGACACGCAGGGAAATAATCTGATCGTTGCCGACGCCTACTATGGACTGTGGCAAGTTGACCTGACCACGAACCAAAAGAAACTGTTGGTGTCGCCGGCTCAAGAGTTGCCTGGCAAGAGCATTAACCGTCGGGCCAAGACCTTCAATTCTGTGGCCGTCAGTAAAGAGGGTGAGATCTTCTGGACCGACTCCTCTTCAGACTTTACCATTCAAGATTTGGTCTTTGCCTCGTTCGCTAATCCGTCTGGACGGTGAGTTCATTTGACTATTTCAACTGACGGCTGCTGCCGAAACCGGTTTCTGACCTAATGTCTCTCTATTAAATGTTTTCTCTTTTTTGTAGTCTATTCAAATATAATCGGGCCAAGAATGTGAGCGTGGTTCTGCTGGACGAGCTGTTCTTTGCCAACGGCGTTGCGTTGAGCCCAAACGAAGACTTCGTCGTGGTCGCCGAGACGGGTGCTATGCGTCTGACAAAGTATCACTTGAAGGGCTCCAAGGCTGGCGAGAGTGAGGTCTTTGTAGAGGGCTTGCCCGGCTTGCCCGATAACTTGACGCCCGACGCCGAGGGTATATGGGTGCCTATAGTGTCTAGTGCCGATAGCGAGCATCCGAACACCTTCTCGCTCTTCTCACGCTTCCCCAGCATACGTCTGTTCCTGGCCCGTATTCTAGCGCTCTTTGAGCTGCCTTTCCGCTACATTAATAGCGTGTACCCGAACAAATTCTCGCAGCGCTTTGTTCATTTTGTGGGACATGGTGAGATGGCCATGCTGCTGGCACCCAAGCGCACCACTGTGGTTCGTGTCGACTGGAATGGCAATATTGTGGGCTCGCTGCATGGCTTCGACAAGTCCGTTGTGGGCGTTTCACATGTGCTGGAATTCCAAGATTACTTGTATCTAGGCTCGCCCTTCAATCAATATCTGGCACGCGTCAAGTCCCCAAAGGCGGCCAAGCAGCCCACCGTTAAGGTGCGCAATGTGCGCGTCGAGGGCGAGGGTCTGGAGGCGTCCGTTGGTGCACCGCCACCTGCAACCACTGCCAAGCCAAAGGCGCAGCCAGCACCAAAACCCAGCACCACCACCTCTACCACCACGACTACGACCACCACCACACAGAAGCCACAGACTACCACTACCAAGAAACCGACGACGACAACTACGACAACTGCCAAGCCAAAGACCACCACGGCTAAGCCATCCACAACAACAACAACAACAACAACGACGCCCAAGCCGGCAACAAAGAAACCAAGCACCACCACAACAACAACCACCACCACCACAGCAAAGCCGGAAACAACAACCACCAAGCGCAAAGTGCCAAAGAAACCGGCGCCTGTCAAGGAAGAGATTCCTGGGGACACCAAGCTTCCGCAAACGGAAAAGCTTAAGGTGATCGACAAGAAGGGCACCCACGTGGAGCTCTAAGAGCGGCTGCAATGTCTTGAGTTTCCTTTTTTGCGGCAGTTCTCTTGCCTTTTTCGAAAATCGCCTAAAAAAATCTCAAGTCTAATGCCCAAACACTCAGGCCAAGGCCAGTTAATAATTTAGTTTGAAACTAGTTAGTTAAATTTTAACTAGCTGCAAGCGTTTACTGAAAAATATGTTTGTTTAATGCAGCTATTTATATGTCGCACAACCTGCATATAATTGAGTTTTTTGCTCTAATCAACCGTTTTCAATTACGAAACATTCCCAATTGTAAAAAGCATTTGCATTCCAGTTAAATTCACAATACTTGACGACAACAAGTGCGCTCATTATTTAAACAATACCCGAAATTGTTAAGCAATTAATAGACACTTAATTCTAATACGAAAATACTTTTCTTTTTGTACTGATTTTTTCTGTATTTTTTCACCTAAAGAGTAAAGTGTTTTGTAAAAACAACTTAAATATTAAATATGTCTATGTATTTAAATTAAATTAAGTATAAATAGTGAGAGTGAATGCGGGGGCTGATGAGCTCTGAACGGTGTCTAGCACTTTGGCCGACTTGGAGGTTCCTTGGGATCCGTCCAGCTCCAGTCTGTATAGTGCACACAACGCCCGAGCTCCTCGGAGTACAGTTGCGATTTCGGGCAGCGTTGCAGGCGGGCGCGTGTTCCCTGCCTTTCGCACATCCAGTAGGCCGTGGGATCCCAGAAATTGCGGAACATGCGATTCACTTCCTCCAGACCCTGGCAGCCGGGCTCGCCATTGTGCTCATGGTATTTGTACTTTTGTATGGGTAAGTGTGCAGTTGCCATATTTTATATATATATATGTTTATTTTTCCTAAAAGAAAGTGTAAAAAGATTAGTATAAAATAGTTTTAATATTGAAATGTAAAAATATTTCGCTGCCTGGGTGTCAACATACTCGTGTGTTCACAATTAGACTTGGGTATTAAATTTAGATAGTCTCTGTGCTTACCTCTAAATAGGATTTGTTGCCTCGGAATTTCCCCTGACAACGGAAATATATTTCTATCTATTTGCCGAGTGAGACGTTTGCCGCTTCACAATTAGTGCGATTCTGACTATTCATACCGAATTATTTCCCATTTAAATACTTTTCGTATGAGCGACAAGCGTCGAGCGGCGAGACGCGGGGTCGGTTTGCATTAGTAATGTCTGTCTGTTGGGGCCGATCGACGCGCTGCAATCATCGTCTCGTCGGGGGCCAAAACGACTTACTTTTATCTACAAAACCAACAAAATGCCTACGTCCGCTCGTTGCGCCCGTGCCCCCCCCCCCCTCCACCGAACGATCGGCATGTCGGTCGAGCGGACGGATTGGTCATACGTTCGCTGGGACTGTGTCACGCGTTGTTCCCGTGTTCGGGGAATACGCCAAAGCGAGAGTTTGCATGCTGACATAATAGGCACAGACATTGGTGAAAGAGCAGCGTATTATTGAGCGTATTCGACGGCGTGATACCCAGTATTAAGTATAATCTCATGTGCTGCGCACCCAACAATAATTTACGATGTGGTTCAGTTTTTGGTTCCAATCAATGCCTCGTCTCAGGGTTCCAATTTCAATAGAACTATTCCATTTATTATACATTTAATATGCTATATTTTTATTGATCAAAATTGGTTTTTCCCTTTTTTAATTCGAAATATTTCTCTTTGTACAGCGAACCCGGTTTAAAGTTCGGTTCATTGTAAATAAAATATTTAAGTTCCGGGTTCAAGCCGTTTTGCGCGTATATGGACCGAAGATATGCCCCAGGCGAACTGCGCAAAATGTCAGAACAACTTGTTGCAGAGTGGAAAATACCTAGAGAGTGTAGGCGGTTCGAGCTGTTGTATATAATATTATATGCTTCTATATCAAAGCTATTGCAGTTAATAATCCAGACGAAATCTTTTTTTTATCCAATATCGGATACAGGGTATACGAAGCCAACGCTAGGCAACGAGCTGTGCCGAAAAAGTCAGCGCAAAGGTCGTTGGCAGCGTGCGATTTCAGTTTGTAAATTCAACTTCGAGTTGCGCAATCAAACAGCAGATGAAAAAACATTTGAGCCAAGCGCGTCATATTAATAAAATGTAAACAGGCGACTAATTAATCTAACTGAGATCACGTCGGGCCCCTCTTTTTTTTGCCAGTACTTTTCCCCCCGGCCAGCTTTGACGTATGTCGCTTTTTATTGTAAAAAGCTGTCTTATCAGCGGAAAGGTCTCGCATGTACATGAAATTTCTGAGACTTTCATTGATTGAACGCCGGCAAAGAAACCTCGGCACGTGATCGGCAAGTGGGAGGCGGAATAAGTCGGCCGATTGCGTGCATACTATATGATAATTATGTACGGGTCGCACACGCGGGCAGCAGCTGGTTGGGCCCCGGACTCACGTGGCCTATGTGAAAGACTCATTGACTCTAATGATATGGGGTGTAATAAACTAGGCATGAAGTTAGCTGATTAGCGAAATAAGCTCGTGTTGTTTATCTCAAGCAATGCGAGACTTTCGGTTTGTTAAGAAAACAATTAACAAACTAGAAAACGTTGGAATTTATTTTTACGTACCTTGTGATCTTTTCTTTAAGCATAGCTGGGCATATTCTCTTACGTTTAATTGTTTGTTAATCAAATTAGTTCAAGTGTGCTGCGTTTTTTGGTAAAACGAATGTTTTACTAGATTTCCTGCCTTTTTCAATTAATCAAACAAATTGGCCAAGCTGCCTGAACTTTGCATACGTTTCCAACTGATAACAGCTAGCACCCTATATTTTTTATAAATTATATACCCTTGCGATTTCAAAGCTGTTTAACGTTTATTTTCAGTAAGCTCCCAGGTGAAATTTGGAAGACAATTTAATTAACTGCCTAAATTTTGTACAATTTTGCAAGCAAGTGTTAAGAAAAACAGTCTACCTTATCGGTAAGTTCATAAAGTACAGGGTATTGCAAATATTCGAAGCTGATTATTTGAACTTATTAAACACAACTCTTTTTAAACTCATTTTAAACACAACTTTTATCAACTCACTTAAAAACAGGTCTTAATACATAGGGTATACTTCTTTCGGCGTTTGTTTAGATATATTTATGAATGCTTAAAGCAAAATTATTTGAACTTAATAATTATTTGAACTTAACTTGAAAACAGGCCTCAATTAATAGGGTATCCCAAGTATGTTTTTCGTTTAACTTATTGTATAATAATTACTTATTAAACTTGAAGCGTAATAACGCAAAAACTACGTCATTTGCGATGTGTGGGAATTAACGAAGTCGCTAAAAAATTAAATTGTATTGATGAATTTCTTCAGAAGAAATCGACGCTTGCAATGATGACGAGGCGAACAATGAATCGCTTCGTTGCGTGCTGGGTATCAATTATGCTTTAGGGCTGCAACAAAAGCGCGACCCCTGCCAATATCCACTTGGCTGGGCGGTCGCGTGTTTTCAGGTTGAGGGTCCAGACGTAGGTGTTGCCACGCGACCTGCAGGTGAAAGACGAGAGATGAAGTAAACGGCAGGGGCAGATCTAGCCGGGGAGGAGTTCAATTGTAACCCACCTGGTCTTGTACAGTGGACACTCATAGACGCGCTGCAGCTCCTGTTTCTCCTGCACAATGGACTTGATATAGATCACTGGCATGGCGCAGAGCAGCTCCTTGGGATGCAGCGCCACAATGGAGTTCAGCTGGCAGTCCCAGCTGGCGCCATCCAGATAGAGCTCGTGCACATAGGCGCCTTCAACAGGTGGCAAGCTAAAAGCAGCTGGGTGTGGATAAAAATGAGCTATTGGGTTCAATCAACCTAGTTACGTGACGTCATCCTTTTGCTTTTTGGTCACGTCACAGCTGATGAGCATGCGATCCAAGGGCAGATCATGCTTTCGGGCGCTTTCCTGCATGATAGCCGTGAGAAAGCTCTGCGGATTGAACAGGCCACCCAGCCAGATGGCGCAGGGCAGCTTGAAGTCATTCAGCCAACCGGCCAGCTCCTTGATGCGATGCAGCAAATCGGCGAACCAGCCCTGCAGGCCCAGCATGCTGGGGTACGCCAGCTGGGCCCAGGCCGTCGGCACATGATCATAGAAAATGGCATAGTCCAGACGCTCCATTTCCTGTGTGATGGTCAGCTCGCCCTTCAGGCCGAGCATAAGTTCACGCAGGGAGCGTTTGATCTCGCGAATAAGCGCATTCATGCGCTCGCATTCCTGCAGCGCAACGACCACAAAAGGCGTCTTGCGCTCCACGCGATTGAGCAGCGCCTGTAGATTGAACTCGTCCTGCAGCTTGTCGAGGAAGTCGTCAATCATGATTTTGACCAGCTCTTCGCGCGGTGCACCGCAGTGTGTGCTCAGCTCCGATTCGCGCGGCTGCAGCTCAAAAATGGTGCGCAGCAGCTGCTCCGAGGCGCTTGTGAGGAAGCCAATTTCAGCATTCGGGTGCAGTCCATAGAGCAGAGGCGACTCTTCGGGCAGCATCTCGGTGATGTAGTCATGATAGCCCTCAAATTCTAGATTGGGCGGGGCTGGAAAGCCGGGGCATAGCTCGAAGTCACCATCGATGAGATCCTGCTGCAGCAGCTCCTCCAAAAATGTCTGGCATAGCCGTCTGTCCCAGTCATCGGTTATGTGGCCACCATACATAATTTCGCCAAAGAGATAGCGCAGATCCTCCCACGGTATGCGATTGCTGCCCTCCAGATAGTTGTGCAGCACGCTGGCCGAGATGGTCAGGTCGCCAATGTTGAACGGATACACCTTGTTCCAGCCCTGAGGTCCGAACTTGCGACGCTCGCCGGCCACTGCATGAAAGTAGCAGAGGGCAAAGAGTATGGACTTGAACTCGGCTTCTTGGGTGCACGTTTCCAGCGTATCCTGCGAGAAATTATCCCAGGCCTTGTGCAGGTTGGCGGCCATGCCCGCGGGCGGTTCATTAACCACCTTGAGTGAGGATTCCAAAATGCCCTGTGGTATGACATGGTACTGTGGATCAGGAGCAGGCTCGGCGCTAATAAACAGACGGAAATTGGAATCACCTTGAGACTCCGACTGCAGCACTATACGCTCGATAAGCTTCTCCAGCGTGGGCAACCAGTTCACCACCAGATGAATATTTTGGAGTATGACCCACTGCTGGCCCGAGGCCAAGGCCTGCTCGATGGCCTCCTCGGCCAGCAGCTCTTGGCCCTGTCCCAGTGAGATATTGATCAGAGTTCCGGCATCCGCATGGAAACCTTGTTGCTGCCCATGTCGCTCCACATCGCGTATGGGGTCTACGCCAGGTGAGAGTATAAAGAAGGCGGGCGTGGCCGCGTTAAGCTCCTTGAAAATAGCCACAAAGGGCGGGGTCTGCACTTCGGCATAGGCGCGACCCATTGTCTGCTCCACAAACTGGGCCATGGCATAGGTCATGCGATCGGGCCGCAGAGCTCTTACAATGCAGAGCTTTTGCAGTGGAGAGCGATGCTTCCATTCGCCTGGGAACTGTTCCCGTTCGGGCGCATCGCTGGCCATGAACTTGCGCCAGCGCTTCGTGTAGTTCTCCATGTCCTTGTCGATGCCATAGAAGTGCTCGACGAGCGCCAGCGACTTGATGCCGCCCCAGGCGCTGCGTCCCACAAAGTCCAATGGGGACAGCGTGTTGGGATCGTGCGGATAGCGCAGCAGAAAATCAGTCTCATCCTTGGCCACCTGCTCGGCGGCAATCATGATGCGCAGCGTCAGGTGCGAGGTGAAGGTCAGCTTGTCCGCCTCAAAGAGACCGCGCAGCGTATAGCGATAGGTTTGCAGGGTTATCGAGTCCACCAAATGGAGCACCCGCTTCTCGTAGCTCTTTGAGTCAGGCGCCACGGCAATGGCCTGGCGAAAGACGTTCATAAAGGACTTCAAGGAGAACTTGTATATGGGATTGATGCGATTGAGATCCGTGAGTACAAAGTACAAAATGGCAGCCCGCTTGGCCGCGGCACGATATATGTTTCTGGTTTCGTCAATTTGCAACGTGGTTAGGTGAGCCTCCCGTACCTTGGATTCGATTTCATCGACAGTCCGCTTGGTGTTCTCCAAATTGAGGACCAGAGCATGATCATCGAGCACATTCTCGCCGGCCGAGGCCAGTCTGGCCAGCAGCTCATCCTCGAGTGCCTTTAGCGAGATTTTAAACATGTTCTGCTGGATGGTGACATCGGTTTTCATTTGCTCCAAGTCCGGCCGCTCAATTTTGACCACTTCCGCCAGCAGCTGCTCCTCGAGGCCGTCCGGTGTCACCGTAAAGTTAATAAGCGTCGTCTGCGCCTGCATTTCCGGCTTGTAGTGCGGATTGGCCAGCTTGGTGTGCAGTATGAGCCGGAAACTCGGATTGAACTCCATTTCCTTTTCGCCAATGCGCAGATAGCGGCCCTTTTTGATCAGCGCGCGACTCAGCAGCGGCTCCAGCACGGTGTCCATGGTCTCTTCGATTTGCTCAATGAGCACCGTGTCGCCACTTGAGATGGACTTCTCCAGTGCCTCTAGAAAACCGCGCTGGGTGAGACGCAGCACCACCAGAGCGGCTCCAAAGCGGCTCTTGATCCACTTAATGCCCTGACTGTAATGTAATTATTACCTACTCATTAAATGCCACTAAAAATGTTTCAAAACTACTTTCTTACTACGGTAATAAGTGTAAGATGTCTGGCTTTATAGAATATATAAATGTTAAACAGCTGAGCTTATATAGCCCATGTTTTCGTGTTTAAGTCAATCTCACATTAATTGATTCAATTGTTTTCTTATCTTTAGCAACAAACTCCTTAAAGTAATCCATAATTTCATTGCCATCCATTTATGTCAACATATTATGCCAAAAATTACATTGACATCTACACAAACATGAATCGGAATTGGTTAAGGGCTAGCAAACAGATTTTTTAGAGTTCTTGCTTGCGAATTTGCTTCTGACAGCTTATGAAAGATATTCTTTCTAAAGGAAGGAAGGACGTCAGCTTATGAGAATGTATTTTTTATGGAAATAATTTTGGAAAGGAACTTATAGGAACCTATTTTTGTGTCAAACCTTCGTTTAGATTCAAGATGAAACAATACAGCTTTTAAGTAATAAAGGCTATGTTTCATTTTTTTCTGAACTTACTTATAAAAACTTTTTATAAAGAGAAATATTACAATATTGCAAACCAGACTACAGGGCATCTAAAAGTCGGTTGTCTGCCAACTTTCGCAACTTTCGCTCTCTGTGCTTTATTACTTTTAATCCCAAAATTATGGTACTCACAGCTGTGGATCAATCATCAGAGGCCAGCGCGTTGAGTGCTGCAGTATTGTTGCATTCTCCGTGGACATGCCGTCCATGGGCAGACCCTCATTATTCCAGGTGGCAATTTGTGCATCGTCCGAGAGCAGCGCCAGCGGGTCGACTCCCTGAGTGTGCGGTATCTGGGGCTGTCGGAGCACAGACAAAGTGAGCCCAGTTAAGCCAAGCATTTAGAGACCAGCAAGCACTTACGTCCATTTTGCAAAAGCTCGGCAGCCACATCTTGTGCTGCAGCTCCTCGCGGTAGCGGCGCGTAAAGCAGCCCACGTACGACAGGAACGAGGAAATTAACAGTATATCTCCGGGTAGGGTGCCAATCTTTGCCTGTAAACTTTTGAATGGAAAGTAGAATACGAAAAACGTGAAAGTTGACCTGTTAAACGGTGGGGCATTAATCCATCCCTTAGCGACTTTAAATTGTGCTTCAAGTATAAATTACAAGTGCAGCAGGAAACTGAAGGCTGCTCGTCGAGCATCCATTGCATTTGAATAGACGGGAAATTGGAAAAATAATAACATTGAAGAGGGTTTAATGCGAGGGCGGTTCAATAAGTCTGTTGATTGATAGACTACGAAAGGTTCAAAAAGTTAGCTTAATACTGGATACTGCAAAAAACGAGTAAACTCTTTTTCCCTTAGGGATTACAGCATAAAAAAGGTGGCCATTAAATATTTTCGTGTTTACCTTTTGAAAGTCAAATAAAAAGCAATATTTGTTGAAAATTTAATACATTTTCCACTGCCCTAAATACCGATTTTGTTTAAATGCTTGTGAATTGCCGTCGCAGCTTTTCATTATTTAAAACAAAGAAATATAAAAAGTTGCAGCTCATGAAGCAAAGTTTATCAGACTATAAAACTGCTAAGCTATTTTTTGTGCCAATAGATTAGTATACAGACTTTTGAATCAACCCCCGCAAGTCCTTGCTATGACATGGATGTAACTTTAGCGACTTAAGCAGAACAAGAGAACAAGAGGAACAACATCAGCATTAGGAGCATCATCATCTGCATCCTCATCAATTTCTGCGCTGTCCTTAAAAATTGATTCGTGTTCTCGTGTACAAGTGGCCCTACAAATTCCTATTAGAAATTGCTGCATGCCAGCTATTATTAAAATACTTAAGCTGCGCCATAATTGATGCAGGGTAAGGGTGGCCCGACTGCAAGTAGGGCATCGTACTTGAGATGCTCCTTCTATGTTGTAGTACAAGTAATCGTAACATTTTGCATAAGATTATTGCCCTAAAGTTTAAATGATTTATGCTTAGTTCTTATACAAACATAATGGTTCATATGTAAGTTTCTAATAGTCCTTGGTAGTAATTGATATATGTATATATATATCTGCAACTGTGTGTCGACCTGCATTTGTGTATGTGCGAATTGTGAAATTAAAATAATTGTTTTTAAGGAAATATTCCATTCAGAATTTGATAAAATACCTGTCAAGTGCCATAAGAGCATTCTCATTCAAAACAGAAAATATATTTCAAAAGCAGCTTTGCCATGCCAGCAACAACTATTACCAACACCAACACCAACACCAATACACAGACATGAGCGTTTACAAATATGCGTGTCTGTGTGTGTGTGTTGCGCAGTGTGTGTACATGCATATGTATGTACATGCATTGGAGAATATTTAATGCTATAGTCAAATAGAAATTTATATGCAAGTCATAACGGTCCACGCACTGACACATAGACACGCACACACAAACACACACACACACACACATATATATATATATATATTCAGATGCAGCCGCACAATTTGTAGTTTTTACTACTGCTCTTCCCTTGCTGTTGTTGTTGTTGTTGTTGTTGTTATTGCTGCGCAAATTATATTTTCATAAATATTTGAATGTGCTCAGAGCAATAAGGTTTTCAATTTTGACATTTGGGCATGGAATCCTCTGCCAGTATTTGACTGAGGCGGTTGCTCCTTTGCCAGTGCATTGTACGCATACTCTGTACGGCTCACAACCAGTTTGAATAGCAGCCTCACACGTACACACACACACACACACACTTGGGAACAGGTACATTCACACAGCTGTACGAAACACACCTGCCTGTTTGATTCGAGCGGCAACAACATTTTTCATAATTCAATACCCTTTGCACATATGTATGTACATATGTATTCATGAATGTGCCCTCTGGCGAGTCAGGTGCTGACGTTGTCGAATTGTGCGGCCGATTAAATACCCATGTGTGTACGTGTGTGAATTTTGCAGTTATTTAGATGCAAAAAAAAGCACACTGCACCGCATACACCCCCGCCGCCATATTTCACCAGACAGGCTTAGCCTTTGTGGATATTCTTTTGCCTTGCATGCGCAATCAATTGAATTTCATGGCAAATCTGGAAATAGTCATTGCCAATGGCCAGCTAAAGGTGTCGAGAGCGCATTTTGTGCACTGCCCGAATATTGCAGTTGACATTTATGTGAATTTGATTAAGTTTTACAATCGCATATAAATAAAATATATGTATGTGGGCTACGAACAACTACATGAATGCATAGCTTAACCCGTAAAAATCATTCATGCTTCTCCTATTTCTATTATAATTTTCTTCATCATCAAAATCTATATGATTTATAAGCACCGAAGACGAAAAAAAATTGGAAAACTACTATTATAATTGGAGTAATAAATAAACGATTTAATTAAAGTGCAGGTAAAATATTATTCGCAAACAATATTTATTAAACTATTTTATAGTTAGCTTCTTGTTATTTATATCGAGTTTGTGCAAACAGTTTGTTTTATTTTGGCGCTGGAATCGATCAGTATTTTCTGATCTCTACCAAGCGCATGAATTTGAGAAGAAAGTATAGCTACAAGTATGTAACTTATATGATATTTGCATTAACATAGAGGGATTCTTACAATGAAGGAAAAGGAAGACGTAGCTTTATATTGTGCGGTATTTAAACGATATGAGGTGGCCCAGCGCTAGCCTAAACTTGAAGGACCTTTAGAGGACAAATCGAAATGGGATGAATGGCAATACGTTAGTGTATATTTAAACGGATACCAGACACCTCCAACAGAATTTGAGCCCTGTTTGAAAGTTAAAACACTGGTTCTCGAGTTCTCTAAAGATCCGGCACAAAAAAACTTAACTTTGCTTTGGGAAAAGTTAACCTCAAGACAAAAGCCACTAGACTTTTGAATATGCATGCTCTTTGAAGAGTATTATATTTTTTCTTTTTAGGAATATTATCGGCACGGATATTAATTTTTGATGTATGCGATGTTAAGATCTTTAAAATGTTTGGATCGAAGTGGTTATGATAAAATTACGATATGGTTTATAAGTCGAATATCTGCAAAGCTCATACATCTTTGGCACCCCGAACAGAGCTGTGCTTTCTTTCATAGAGTATCTAAAGTTTATAGTTGATGGTGACAATAATAAATATCTGAATTCCATATTTATACGATATCAGGTTTCATTAGGAGTAATTATTTCGTAACTCTTTTGAGTTTTGTCTTTTTTAAAATATTTTTTATCTATAAGCTATGTTTGTGTGTACTAATCCCATTTTCTTTAAAAGGGTAAACGAACGATTTTAATGTCGGAAATATTGTGTGTAGCAGGGCGAGTTTTGGCCAATTCAACGTATGCCGTGCTTTAAGTGTCTTTTTGGGGTGTCTCCCATTACCGGGGGTAAGTGTTGAAAGTGCCAAGCTCAGAGGAGTCGCCTCTGACGCAGCTTATTTACTGTCGACAGAATAAACGGCGGGCAGTTCATTGCCTGCGACAGTGTGCAATTTGTACAATTGGTGGCCGTTGGAGGCGGGTGAGGGTAATGGGGGGTGGGGCGTGGGGAGTGGCGACTTGCAGTGGGCCAAATGAGCGCAAGTAAATAAAATTTACGGCCTTTTGTTGCTGCGGTGGGCCGCAAGTGTGCGAAATGCCGGTGGAGTTCGTTCAACTGAGGTCCAGAGCGATTGGGAGGAGGGGTGCGGAAAAGCAATTAAAGCGATTGCGGACACACACAAAATGTAAATTAAATTTAATAATTGATGGCGCATAAACGCGAGGCTATCGCCCTCTTACTCACCTTTGCACCGACTCTCGCCAGCGGACATTCTCGTTGGCCAGTCCGTTGACTAGCCTATGCGCCAGATCGATGGTGAAGGACGTCTTGTCCGCCTCCCGTTGGCACTTCTGCTTTTCGGCCACCGCATGCTCGAACTCGGCCTGGATCTCGGCCAGCTTGTCCTCCAAATTGTTTATTTTGGACTTAAGGTACTGGAGTCGCTCACGTGCCTCGAACAATTCCTGCTGGGCATCCTGCACGGCTTGCTGCTTGGGGCCAACAATGAGGAAGACCTGATGATACCGATACAGATTGATGACCCAGGCGCAAAGGCCTGCGGCTGCCACAGACTTTTGGACGACTTTGTCTGGATTGAACTCGGGATCCTATAAAAATTAAATGTGTCTCTAAAAATACTTTTTGCGAACTGCACTCCTCTTTGGTATAAGTGGAAGTCATATGTAGGCGACGTAAAACGTTCTAATTTATATCCAAGAATCTTTTTGAAAATTAATTCGAAAGTAAAATTCTCTTAAATGGAATATGCGGTACAAAGATTTTTGGGTAAGAGTTCGAACGGATTCAAAATACTTTTTAAACCCGAAATAAGAAATTATTGAATACTCGTTTGGTTTTCACAATTATAAAACCATCTAAGTCCTTCTCCAACGTACACAAGAGTAGAGCTAGACAGACTGCGTAATAGATATGACATATGCACTCACCTTGAGATATTCTTGCAGCGTCTCAATGATGTTTGGATGAATGTTGTCTTTGTTGTAGTTAAGCAAATCATTGAGAAACTGATCCACGCGCACCATCATCAGTTTTGCTGTCTTCCAGCTGCGATCACGCGGTATCTTACCATTTGTGGCCAGTAGAACCATCACAGCAGCGCATACGTTGACCACAGCCTTGGGCGGCGACCCAAAGGACTTTAGCTCGGTCAGGTTGTTTTTGTTGAGGGTGTTGAGCGCTGCCTGAGCAGCAACCAGAGCTGGTTCGGCCTGTCGCAAATCCTGCTCGCAGAGCTTGGTCTTGATCGAAACATCCTCCTCTATGATGCGTACCCGTTTCTCCTCCTCGGAGGCTGTGAAGCGTTCACGCTTCACCTTCTCGCTCTCGGCGCTTACAATGACGATCAGCTTGTCGGCAGCCGCATTTTTTGCTGCCAGCTGTACTTCTTGTATTGCCAGTTGATGCTGTGTACCGCATAAAAGAAAAGTTCTTTCTAACTCAAACTGAAACTTTAAAACTTTGTTGGCCAACGAAATTAATTAAAGCTCTGGCACGCTGGCCCAATATTGACACGGTGCAACTTTATCGCAGAAATTGTGGCAGCTCCAACATAAACACATGTGCACACTCTCTACACAGCCACGCCTTATTATGTAATGAGTGTTCTGAACACGCACATGAAAACTGAAGCTGACGTCTGTGCTTCAATACAAACGAGTTCCATTAAATTCAATTAGTTTAAATAGCATTACGCGTCCTTTTTTTGTTCGTCTGTTTCAGAACTTTTTGTTTAGCGCTCAAAAGTATGCTACAAAATAAATGCGATTGCCGCGGCGCCATTGCCAGCATTGCGTATACGCTGCGTAACCGGAAACGGCTTCTGCAATTCAAAGAGTGCCATCATCGACACTCTTGCCATCACCGCCATTGGGGTCTACTCTACCTGGCTACCACCACCAGCACTTGGCACTCTGCGGCGAATGGGCAGCAGATTTGCTGTAACAACAATTCAATTAAGCGCACTAATTGAATGCCAGGCGCGACGCGACGCGACGCGACGGTTCGAATATCGCAGCGCCAATGAAAAAAAAATCGGACCTGCCACTTTATGCACGATGTCCACTGTCACATACACTTCTCATACATATGTATGCACTGCATCAGTGCCAGTGGAAAAAAAGTACGAGAGTATAAAACGAGTTTTTCAACTTGTTTTCATTACTGAATTATTTACTTTTAAGTCATAATTTATTGAATTGAATTAGTTTACTTTTAAAGCATTTGGTTAAACTTTTTGGCTGTTTCCAAAGTTTGCCTTGAGGTTCGATGAGACAATTTCATACTTTTCGACATGTTTTAATGCACATAAGTATCAAACAAGTTTGCAACAAAAATAACAGCAAAATCAGAAAGCTTTGGCTTCCTGATCTAGTGTTGCACAACGCATAGAAATAAATAAAAACCTATAAGATGTAAAACATATAAATATGAATCTTAATATTTTAAAAACAAATTAAAAGGCTTAAAGAATTGCGTCGGTTGGTTTCACAGCATAAACATAAGGTAATGATTTATTTTCTGTCTGCATTGTTTTGATATTTGAATATCTCATTAGGGTGTGCACACCTAGCCTTAAAAATTATAAGTTTGTTCAATTACTCACTTTTAGGGTGTCCACTTGACGCGCGCATTCGGCCAACTTGGCCATGCCGCTTTGTAGCCGGGCGATGCGCTGGGCGAACTCCCCGTTTTTGTCAACCAAAAGCTTGCGGTACAGAAAAATGTATTCCAAAAATGTTTTTGGTGTCGTGTAGTTGTAGCGTTTTTCATTCTGTAGATAAATTTTCGATATCTGATTCACCGTACCGTGTACGTAGGCCATAAAGTAGCCAATGGGCGGTATCAGCTCGGGCTGTAAATGAACGCCAGTCACCATTTCACAAAGTTTAGAGTTGTAAATTGTATATTGCGTAAAACACAGCCGTATATAAATAAAGTTAGCGCATCGTACAAACCTCTAATATGTCGCTGATTTCCGTGAGAAACTTTTGGGATACCGATTCCAATGCGCTCCTGGGCCACTCGTGGAACCAGTTAATGGCAGTGCGGCTAATAATGGCCGGAAACTTTCTGGCACGTATACGCAGCGTTTGTCCAACAGGGGAGAAACAGAGCACAATTTTGAGAAGACGTCGCACCTTCTCCACAAAATATCGCCAGCAATTCTCTTTAGTATCTAGTGCGCCACTCTGTTTCACCTCATTGCGTATGCCATTTATGATTGTATCCAGTTGATCATCACTAAAGAGCTCTGGTATCTCGCCAGAGGCGAGCATATCATTGATCAGCATCAGTATGGACTCATCGGGCAGCTGAGCATCGGATATGAGAAAAACAGAAGCCACATTCTTGAGTCCCACCTTCATGTACAGACTTGCGATCTCATCTCTCATATCGAGCAGCCCAAAGCCGCGTTTGATTTGAATTTGCGACACACTCAGCGAAGAAATGAACGCGGCCAAGCGTGCCAGTGTCTGTTTGCCGGAGCCACCGACTCCAATGAGCAAAGCATTGCCACGTGGACTCTCTAGGATGCGATTAATGCTGCAAATGAGACGTAGAAATCATGTCATCTATGGGATGCTTAAATAAATTTTCTGAGACTTAAAAAATAAAATAAAATTTTGCTTCATTTGAATCCAATTAATCCGATACAGGCAAAAAATGATATTCTTACGGAATTAAAAATACATCATTATTATCATCATGTTCTCTAAAAGGAATTGTTTAGTTTACCGACATATGTGTATCATGGCATCCTCGAATAATACCAGATTCATGTATCCCACAATATCGTTATAGCTGGCCTGCGCCTCCAGCAGCAGTTGGTAGAGTGAATCCCAGCTCTTGAGTGGCATGTACTTCTGGTCCACCAGAGATTGCGCGAAATGGCTGTATATCAATGGCTCGGCAAAGACAAAATCCTCGTCAAAGTCCTCGAAGTCCTTTTTAAATATATCCCGTATGGAGGACTTGAACGATTTAATGTCATACTGATCGACCAGTCGGTCGTGGTACACTCGATATGCCTCATGCACATAGAGTCTCATCAGCTCGGCTGGTTTGCTGCAAACTGTGCCGCTGTAGCTGCTGGCAGCTCCGCCCGCTGAGACTGGAGCACCCACACTGTTCATCACGCCCTGGTAGATGTTGGTCAGGTCACGCAAATTGAATATGTAGTGAAACTTAATGGCCGTCGGCAGGAAGGCATATTCGACGCGTCGATGCAGAGCTATTCCCACCTGCACCAGGAGATTGCCAATGGAACGGATCTCCTTGCTGAAGCCCTGCGCCGGCTGTTCCAGGTGGTTGTTCAAGATCGTGCTGTATATGTAGTGGAGAGTATCCTCGCCGGGTGGTGCCACTGAGAACACACAAAAGTGACGTTGCAGGCGCGGATCGATGGTGAAAGAGCCGGCGGTTGGATTCATGCAGGCCGCGAATTGACAATGACGAATGTCCTTTAGCTGAAGCTTCTGACGATCGTACCTAAATGTAAATGTAAGAATAGTACATTAATCCTGGTGAATTGCCACTCACCATTGCCTATAGTCCATGAACTGTCGCATGATGGTGTGCGGTTGCACTGTGCCATAGGAATCTACCTCGGGCATGTTCAGGTCATTCACAAAGTAGATGAGACGTCGCTTCGGTCCGCTGGGCGCATAGCAGCGTCCAGATTTTTTCTCCAATGGTCGGTCGAGCATCTTCTGGAATATCTCTGATGTCGTATAGAAATTGAAGTGTGTCGCCTGCACAGTGGTTAGCAACGGTGTCGAGCTGGATGATTTCCGACGCACGCTGACGTTGCCAACACCACCACCACCACCGCCACCACCGCCGCCAGCAGCGGCACCACCAACTGCAACCGTCTGTTGCTGGCTGCCGCTGACAGCTGTCACTGCAATTTCAAGCAGCTCCTGTGCGCTGGCATATTTGCTGAAGAGCTCACGGAAGATGGCACCCTTGCCGCAGCCAGAGCTGCCGACCAGCATGCAGGCGAGATTGCGGTCGATAAGCAGCTTGAGGAAGTAGCCGAGACGTGTGGTCTCTGCAGTTGAAATGAGCACGTTCTGTGTGTAACCAAAGGCTTTGTTCGCATGATTAGTTCACTTCCAACTAGGTCAAGCACGCACCTGCAGCGGCTGCTCTGCATCGATTTGACAGTCGAGCAGCTCCTGAGCGGCCAGCTCGGACCAGCGTTGGAATTTCAATGTTTGCACATTAAGCTGATAGTCAAATACGGTGCCCTGACTGGGCAGTTTCACGTCCTTGAACTCGCTCGTCCACCACTTGTGAAACTCGCGATGCCAGTCTATAATCGAGTCCTGATAAAGGGCCGAACCGAAGCTCCACATGGTAACATACACAAAGATCGTCTCTAAGGCCAGCTCGGCGGACTCATGTGAAAGTTCGCCATGGTGTAGGCTGTGCGAATTGATACCGAGATGCTTACCGGCGCTGCGTGCCGTGTCATCCTCGACTTGGTCGCTGTCCAACAGACATTCGAGCAGGTGACAGGTCATTTGTATCATGGCCATGTTTGCGATGGGCGTAATGCGACGGAAATTGTGCTGTCGTTGCATCAGACTGGGAAAATACTTCTCAAAGAGCGTGGTGAGTATGCCCCGCTCGATCATGTTGACACGCGTTTCCAACCAGGAGGAGACGAAGCTAATCTCCAAGCGTAAAAAATATTAAACGGAAGAAGCAGCAAATTGGCTTGCATAAGACTTACGGCGACCAGCCCAGATCCTGTGGGTTTATGTACAAGATGCCCGCTCTGGATACCGTTGCAGGTGTGGCGGCCCTAAGATGGCCCACCTCGAAAAGTAGACGCATCTCACGCTTTAATGAAATGCGCTCGTTGCTGGCCAGCGTTAAGATCTTATTATCGTCCATCAGAGTGTTGAGACTTTCAATCCACATGGGATCGATGTCGCCATCGAGTACAATCCACTTGGGATTGCCCGGCGGCATATTGGCCTGCTCTCGCATTATGGACGAAAAGAGGCCGTCCTTCCACTCTCGCGTCGTGGGATTTACAATGCCGAACAACTCATCGTTGGACAGCGCTTTGGGATTAAGCACATGACAAACTGGCTTCAGCTTCTGTATGCGATAAGTTTCGCGCAGAGTTTGCCAAATCTTCGTTTTGCCCGTTCCTGCATCGCCCACAATGAACACCGAGTGGCGGACATCCAGCAGCTCCTGCAGCTGCACCACCTTCATGAGAAAGCCCTCCTCGGGCTGCAGCTTAATTTCATTAACCGCACGTCGGATGGTCTTCTCAAACTCGAAGACACGCTTGCGCGGCACATCGAGGGCGGGAAAGAGGTCTCCTATCAGGCCCATAAATATGGGCACATCCTCGGTTACTATCTTGGGTATGTTGAAATCACGCAGAGCACGCATTAACACCTGATCCTCTGGACGGCTGTGGTCATCGCGTTTTAATGTGCCGGCAACGACCAGCACCGATTTGATGGCACGCAGGCCCCAGTCGTAGTGATCCTGCTTGGACAGCAGCTCCTTGCACAGCGTGTACAGTGTGATAAATTTGCGTGCCAGCAGACGTGCATCCTGGAAGCCCTCGGCCATTAACATAATCTCACAAATCAAAGCAAAGTCCGGCACAATCATGGCGCATGGGCGAAACAATGTTTTCAGGTTTTCCGGCAGTTCGGTTCGACCGGCGTAGCCCGGATTCATGGTGATAAAAATGCCAACCGACGGCTCCAGCGAGATGCGCTCGCCCATAAAGATAAATTGGGTTTTATGCATCTGTAAACAGCAGCAGCAGCAGCAGCAGCAACAGCAGCACCACGACGACAAACCAACAGCAACAATCCGAACCATGGGTATAAGGTACACCCATCGTCGTCCAGAGGCAGCAGCCATGCAGCACCGAGAAGAGAAATGTAATCAATGTGCAGCATTGCAAAGAAGTGGAAGGTAAAATCAATTTGCGAACGCTTCACGTCTCGCCGACATTGCGGTCGCACCTTTATCGCCTCCTGTATGGTCTTCACCTGAACGGCCACCACGGAGAGCACCTCCACGCAGATGCGATTGAACTCGTCAAAGCAGCCCCATGCACCGGTCTGGGCCAGACCTTTGTAAATGTTGCCGCAAGATTTGTAGTCCATTTGCTCCGAACAGTTGAAGACATAAACCATTACACCCAACGCGCGTCCCAGGTCCTTCGTTGTTTCCGTTTTGCCGGTGCCCGCCGGTCCAGCAGGCGCGCCTCCCATCACCAGATGCAGCGACTGACGGAGTGTATATATGTGTGCGTGTGCATGTTTATGCAAAGGTATGCAAATTGTAAACGGCATTTATTTTCCACTAACGAGTTGTTTAATTTAAATACAGGCCAAATTGGCATAAAATCAACACAAAATGGAAACAAATTATTCTCAGGCCAAGCAACAATCACTAATTGCAATTCTACCTACTTTCCCTTAACTTAATAAACCTATGTACGTATGCTTGCTTATTTAACTCACATATCTACGAAAGTCTGTATATTCAAATGTATGTATCATTTATAAGGCTTCGAGAAACTTTCTTCTTTTCTTTCAAAATTGTATATTAATAATCATTCAATAGTTATATAATGTTAGGAAAACAAATTCTGGATTGGACCCAACTAGGAGCTGCTCTACACTGTGAGAAATGAATACGGCACCAAAAGCGCAATAATCTTTATTTAAAAATTCGTTTATTCCATTTTGGGGAAATGGGCGGGTATTCAATAATTAAAATACTTTTGCAGTAGATAATCTTCGTGGTTTTGGGCAAGTTTTTAGTATCTTTAAAATTGAAAAAAAAATATATATATAACATATATATACATTCTACATATATCAATTGAACATTTTTTGCTTATGATATTTTTCATAGATAGCTTCGGCATATAACGGTAAAAATATAATATTTGCACAGATGGGTTATTCAAAAACATTGTTGAAAGTTTTTTAATTTGTTAAGAAATAGATCTACTAAACCATTGCAAGACGTGTCTAACACACGTAGCCTCAGACATGAATTAAAGAATTTCTGAAAAAAAACTTGTAATGCAATCGAAGCACCTGTACAGGTATAATTAAACTAAACGTATATTAAAGGACATTAGCAAACTTGATTCTATTTCTACTTATACAAATATTTTTGCCAGACAAGGAGATAAAAAAAACCATTTGCTTCGTTGGAAGTCCATAAATAGTTGTTTTTATAAAGGCCAATCAATTTCAAGGACAAACTAATTAGTGGGTATTTAGTGTGGACAAATGGGCAATAGGTCAATTATATTGAAAACAACTTTCAATAATTATCTGCTTATATTTGTGCACTTAAGTTAGTTCTTAATTAGATACACAAATCTGCCAATTACTAAATTCGTAGTATTAAATTATCACATCAATTTAAAGCTAGTTTCATTTGCTTAAAAGCTTTTAAAAGTAAATAAAAAACAATTCCACAATAACGTGAATTGCCCTTGGGTGTAAGGTTAAACTGTCAAGGCTCTGCTGTCAAACCCTTTGGCCTTTTTTTTTAGTGAGATACAAAAATATTATAACTGAAAATAACTTTTAAAAGAGTAGTTACGTGTTCTACGAACATACGAAAGCGGCTGGCGTGTTTAAATTAAAATACACAGGAAGTTGAAGCTAATTCAAGATAATTAAAGGAACATTCGCTCTGTCGAGTCTCTCAGATTTTATACTGAAAATGTGATTTAACTTCTGGCCAAAATGTAAGGGGCAAGGAACATAAATCTAGTATATAGCACCCATAGGAACCTTTTGTGTTCTTCTAAAGAACATCTAAAGATATTCTTAATATCATTATTCATATAGGCTAAGCAAAGAATTAATAACTCATATTTTCCATATGCCTTCAAGGGTATTTAACTGTCGTTACTCTAAACAAAGCTGCAATAGAAGTTTTTAATTAATAAAACCACAAAAAATAGCTTGAATTACATGCATAAATAAATAACATGTATTGTATTTCCGGTTACTAAACCAATTCAATATCAAGTCTGTGAGTTTCACATAATTGTTATTTAATTAGAATTTATTTAATTTATTCAAACATAAAGAATCCTGTTAGAAATATCTGAATTAAATAATTCTAGTGATTGACTGAGGGAATGTTTGCTTGAAAGTATTACTAAACGCAATGCAGTTGAATGGGAATGGGATTGTTCTATACGGTTCTGGGAATTGTCTCTCGACCGCGAAAATGTCTGCTCTCATCCTATTAATAGCTTCAAAAAGGGCATTCTTGACTGTCATGCGGTGAGCATGGCTTTTAGATTTTTTGTTACATCTTCCTGGAATTCATAAATAATTCAAGATATTTGGTTGCTGTAAAAAGGAGATTGAAAAAAAGTCAACGGATTTCGCTTCTTTGTGTGGTTTGGCTTTAAAATTAAGATAGTCAGTTATCTCAAAAATATTACAATTTGTTGAGTTTTCTACTAAAAATTAATTAATAATTATTATACTCAAAACTACTTTTAGAACCTTTTATTCGATTACCTGTTCAAATAAAGTACTTAGTCTAAGTTCTATTGTGAAACTTTCTTTTTCTTTTTGAACACTTAGTCAAGATTATGAGCGAAATTTGCTGTAAGTCTAGAGAGTCGAATTTTATTTTCTCCGAGCAAACATTCTTATGGTTTTCATATAATAAAGTAATCTGCAGCTAAAGATGAGCCGACATATTCTATTTGTATAAGCTTCTGGGACCGATTTAAACAGTCTACGTTCTAAATATTTTTAAACAGTTATTGTTGACTCACCTGGGTCAGAGTGATGTAGCATCGATCCGTTAGTGGTGTGATTACCAGCCTTGAAGTATTTCCCAGGTACTCATAGGCATAGCGGAATTCGGCATCGCAGATATTGGCAAAGCAATCCTCATCGGCGCTGCCTGCGCTGATTGTTGCCGTGGCGCAGCCACTGGAGCTGCCCGACTGTTCATCGTCCCAGCGATGTCTCAGTTGGCTCTGCCACTGAAAGGCCAGAGAGTTGTCTACCTTGGTGGCAATGATTTTGCCAATCACGTCACGCGAATGAACGTCAATGGTGCAGATGGTCATGATTTTCTGTCGATCGCCTGAGGACAGTTCGCCCAACAGCAGATTGATCAAAGCGTTCAGCTGCGCTATCTGGCGCTTGTGCAGCTCCTTCATGGCACCCTCGTAGCCCTCTTCCATGCTGGCAAATGAGCGATTTACATCCGCCGTCCAGCTAATCTGACTGCAGCAGAGCGCGACCTGAGCTGGCCAGTCATAGAGCCATAGATCACGGGACTTCTCACCGAAAGCCACGAGAGCGCGACGAAAGAGCTCATGGAGCGTGCTGCGCATCTGTTGGATGACCGCGCGCAGCCAAAGTTCAACGCGACCACAGCAATCGATGTAGGCTGTTTGTTCTCGATCCTGGCTGACCACAAAGGCCACATACTCATCGTTCTCCTTGGAGTGCATGCCCAGGGCATGCGTGGTATTTGTCTCGTATTGCAAGCGCAATATGGAGTCGAACAGCTTGATGAGATGGCGATCAATGACCTGCGGATTATTGCCATTAGAGAGTATGTCCAAGAGATCTGCGGACGAGATGAAATAGAAGCGCGGAAAGGCCAACCGCTTTGTCTCCAGATAGTCGTTCAGTGCCTTCTCGCAAACGGACAGGCGCTGCTGCAGTTCCAGCAACTGCTTGAGCACATCCTCATGCTGCAGCACCACCTCCATGACAACGCGCACGCTGGTAACCCGTGCTAGCAAATTGGTGAAGTCCTCATCAATGCGCTCAAAATTTGCCGCATCTTGTGGCAGCTGGGAACGTATGTCTGTTGAGCCGATGAAAATGCACTCCAGATAAATCCATTTGCGCTGCACCTCAAACCAATTGACAATAAGCGTATCAATGCCACTCAGCACGCGTTGCCAGTATCCCAGCTTATCCAGCAGATATTCGATATGCTTTGATGTTGAGATATTTTGTAGCTGCATTTGATTGTCGTCAAGCGTTTCAATCAGCTCCTCCGATACCTTGAGAAGTCGCACAGTTGGACGCGTTTGATGCAGCTCCAATTCGAATTCCAACTGGGTCCAGGTGGCCTTTATATCGTCCAAAACTTTTGTCACCGTCATCTCTTTAATAGCGCGATCCACAGTGTTCTTGATGTCTTCTTCATGCTGCTGCAGTTGCAGGCTTAGCAACTGTGCCAGAGTTGTCGATGTGTTGCACTTGTACGAAATCTGAGGGGCATTATTGAATAATATAATTTTGATCAGGGTTAAACTATTTTTAATTAGTTTCACGGCTTTAACTGAAAGTCGCATCAAGGCCGAAGCCGAAATTGATCGTTGACGAAATGCGCTAAGCTTCGACAATTGCCAATTTTAGGAGATTTATTTAACGCAGAAATATAAGAATTTTACGAATTGTTCTGCCTCAACTGAAACAGTTTGAAAACTGATTTAAACATATTTTGTGTGGTTTTAATTCTTGTATGACAATTCGGTCAGACAGCATGTTAATCATTATGTTAAGTTGTTTGGTTGTCTATATCGCATTTCAGTTTAGGTATTTACTTTCAGCAATTATGTCAAATTTAATTACAAGCACGACAGCCCGTGTAGAATACCTGACGCTGGTAATTATTAGTAATGAAATTCTCTTCTCAGCTGTATGGCTAAGCTTCCTCAGCTTTCCCCCCTTCAAGTTATCATATTAATGCATTCGCCTTGCCAAGCTGTTCACTCAACCCTTAAAGCGTTCTGCAGTCACAACCATGGCAACGTTGGCAACCATCCTATACAGTTGCTTATGCGTCATTAATAAGCGCATATTATCCGGGATTTGTAATTTCAAGAAGCTGCAAAAGCTTATTGAAGTTATGATATAATGCACATCCTTTCGCAACTGTTTTGACACTTCTTAATTTACTAGAAATTCATATTTCACTTACTAACTCTTCCATTTTATACTGTCCAATTAGCTGTAATAGACGAGGATTTCGATTTCACTTATTTCTTTCTATTTATTTGTATTTAATTATATCTCAAGTAGTTAAAGTGCTCGGTGATTATGTGCAATTATAAATGATGGGAATAATGAATGGAATGAGTGAATAATTATAATAATAAATAAATACTTACTAGTTAGATTAGCCTAAGTTAGATTAGCCTAGCAATTAATTGCGAAACTTTACTCCAATAATCGAATAATAGTAAAGAATTTAATCGAAGCCAAATTTTTTTACTCTGCGGGAGAGTCGAAATCAGTCTTTTACTTCCATATGTGCGGGTGGATTATAACTACTGTAATGCGTGCTCAAATATCGCCCGATAATGCGATTGCCAAATCCATGCGCCAAGCCACACCAAGATACAATGAGCAGACACATTGTAAAGCGGTGCCGTGTGGATCAATCAGTTGTAATTGCATCGATGAGCCATGATGATATTGATATGGCTGGGGGTGGGGGTATTGGCGTGGGTGTGTGTGCCTGTGTGCGTGTGTGGATGCGGGGATGGGAGCAGGTGCGGTTGCTGGCATTACCTTTATTGACTGCAAACAGTGCTGGCAGCGATTTCTTGTCCTGCTTACCTTTGACAACTGCATAAGCTCCAGCCAATGGCGTTCGGTAATTGCTGGATTTTGAAGCTCGGTAACTGCTCGCAGCGAGGCAACTAGCTCACGCAATACGCCCACAATGTAAACATAGGGGGCCCAGTCCCTGATGCACTTGTCAAGTGTGCGCAAATCGCGCGTGAACTTCTTACACTCGTGTTCCATGTCATCCGTATCGATTTGGAGCCAAGGTGTTGCATGCCAGTCAACAATGCAGGATTCGATGACGCGCACAAAGTCCCACAATTGCTGCGGGCGATACAAAAGCTGTCTTATCTGCCACACATCCACACCCACTTACGAACACGGACCGAGAGGCCCAAATTTGGTCGACATCCTGCTCACCTTCACACGTCTAAGCTCAGTCTTGCACTGCTGGAGTGTGGTCGTATCGGGTTCGGGAATGTTTAGCAGCCGGGCCCAGCACGCGTAGCGCCGCTGCTGGCAGCCAAACCGATGGAGCCGCACGTAGACCTGGTCGCAGGCATCGTAAATTTGTGGACACGGAACACGAAAGAACTGGGTGGGAGGAAAGGTAACGCAGGGCTTAATTCTGGGCAAACAGACCGGGATGCTGAATAGGGGCCGCACTCACCGGCATGCGCTGGAACTGTTTCGCATAATGTTGCACGTGGCACGTATGCAGACCAATGAGCGCCGTTACGCGCTGCTGTTGATAGTAGCGCGTGTCCTGGAGTGCCTCGTGTTTGGCCAGCGCTTGCTGCTTCAGTTGCTGCCACTGCAGCGGCAGCTGCTCTATGTTGCGCACCAGCTGTGCCTCGAACTCCACATTGTAGGTCTTTAAAAGCGCAACGATGTCCTTGAGCGGCTTAAATACATTGTCCGCGTACGGCTCCCTCTGCCGTATCTCCGCCATGACAGACAGCACGCGCAGCAGTGCCTTGAACTCCTGGCGTGCGATGTGCAGCTGCAAAGTCTCATGGCTGCGCGCGATGAATGCGTTTAGCTCCTGTTAAAACATATTAGCTTTTTGATAGCATACTTTTCGGGGCTGCATTCACCTGAAGCGTCTTCTGCACATAGCGCAGCAGCCACTGCTTGTAGAGGTGCGACCATTTGCAGGCCAGATTAAGCAGGCCATGCTTAAGCGGCTTCACGTCCAGGGCCAGCCAGCCGTTCAGGCAGTGGCGACTCTCGCACTGGTCGATGGCATCGTGCAGCTCGTTGTAGCGCTCGATCTGCGGTAGAGATTGGGCAAGATGTTTGGGGCGTTGACAACTTCATTTGCCTGGGCTAGCCCAAATTTATTTAAGCTAATTTAGCGCATATGTGTGTGCGTGGTCGGAAGCCCAATTCATGTGCCATTTACTTGTATATGCGTACTGTGTCCAAGCGAAGCATTTATTAAGCGCACCAGCTGCGCCAGAGGCGACTCTCAATGGCCGCTCATAAATAAAATGCCGGTCAGTGATTTTAGTTGCCCTTTGCTTGTCCGGGTAATATACTGATAACGTAACTCTGCGTATTAACTAAACGGACAGACTGTACTTGTCTTCATATGGAATGACCTTCCAAACTATCAAAACTGTATATGCTCTAAGAATTAAAAACCTAGCTTTACTTAACTATCTTTTTATATATTTTATATTTTAGTTGTGTAAGTTAGTGCCCTAAAGAGCCGAATATAATTCTTGGCCAATTTAATGAAAATCTTGTTGTTATTTTTTATTATTTTGGAATTTTTAAAGCCATTTAAGTTTATTGAATTTGTTAATCCTCTTTTTTGCACAAATTTTTCATATTTTAGACTTAAAGAATTTAAAAAAATATTCGTTTTTGATTATTATATATAATCAAGCTATTGTTCGATCAAGTCAGTGGATAAAGCACTAAGTTATAAGCTTTTAAGCCAACCTAACAAAAATGGATTCTTACAGGTCCGACTGTCAATATTCAGCAGGCAACTATCAACATTTAAATTATTCAGATGAAATGAGAATTGTAATTGACACCCAATGAATTAAATAAGTAATCAAAAAATTTTCTATTCACATGAAAATTTAAATTATGAATACGACAAGTGAATAAAATTTGTTTGAGTTTCGCAAACAAATTTTTACAAAAATTACAACTTTGACAGGTGCAAAAGGAACCAGGGTAAGATGTTGTTGCCGACAAGGGTAATATGTATGTTTTGTGGCCTACACTGCAAAAAAGTCATAGCCAATTCATTAAAACATAATGTTTTCAACGAATGTTTTCAAGCAACTTAGTCAACGAGTTGATTAATTAATGCATTTGGTAATGTGCTTTTCAAAGAGTGCTGCAAATATATTTTAAAGTTTTGAATTTGCTTTTTCTTTTCTGTTAATTTTGAGTAGAAGGGTAAGCTGGATTCGTTGTAAGCTTTACGTGAGTCTATCACATTTTATTGTGGCACTCAATTCACAGCCTCACGTTGAATGTTCATGCATTTCGACCATGATTTGTTGTTGCTTGTTTGTCTGCTTTGCATTTTATTTGTGTGCGTGTGTGGTGTGTGCTGCGGAGTCTTTATGTAATTTATTGCATACTTTTCGGGGCGTTTGATAATTGTTTAAAGAAAATATTACGCATACGCAAGCGATTTGCCTGCTGTAGTCACTGTACTGAATTGTTCTGTGTGTGTTGGCATAAGTCAGAGGCGCCATGTGGTTAAGCATTTTTGGCTATATCCAGATTTGGCCAAAGCCAGCGAGATGGCCCGACAGCCGATTCGGCCACACATTTGACCCTAAATGGTCGACATTTATCAAGCGTTATTGGTCTCAGGGGTTACACAACGTAAATTGTGTGGTTGCCAATTGAGTGACCCGGCGAGCCACTCGGTCACTAGTGCCTCCATCTGTCTGACCCCCCGCTAACCCCGGCCAGAGGGCCGTACAACGGGTCCGCCAGTGTAGCTGTCTGTGTGCGTGGGCGCGTCGGTGCGGCATTTGGCGCGCTGCTGCCTCGTGCTTTGGGGCACACAGATGTTTGTTGTAATTTTTTTTTTCTCTTTTCCTTACCTCCTTTTTGAAAGTCTCCATGATGGCATAGCCGCTGTCGCTGATGTGGGTCGTTTGTTCACGCGCCGTCTGCATGCAGGACGCCAGAATGGCGCCGCTTTGCTGTGTCCAAAGGAACGCA
Organism: Drosophila ezoana; assembly: GCA_035045725.1. NCBI lineage: Eukaryota > Metazoa > Arthropoda > Insecta > Diptera > Drosophilidae > Drosophila > Drosophila ezoana. The sequence continues at coordinate 8,215,180 of JAWNOU010000036.1, forward strand.
TAGGCGTGGAATTTGGCAGCATAATTCAACGCCGCCTGAACCGTCTGCGCCAAGGCGTTGCGTATGCTGGCGCACAGCATTTCCAAGTCATCAGCTGCAACTGAGAGTGTGTTAGGTGGTATAAGCAAATGCAAAGAATGCGACACGCCTGCCACAGAGAAGTACTCCGCAGTACCTTCAGCGATGCCAGCGCCAATGCGACGACTGGTGCATAACGTGCTTGCCACGGCCAGCATATTGTGTGGGACGGGCTGCTGCTCCTTTTTTTCAGTAACTGCTTGAACTTACCATCGTGCTCGTCGTCGTCGCCGTCGTCGTCGTCGTCAGACAGTGCATTGTCAGACACAATTCTTGGCATGCAGTCGCATGTCTGTTTTATATCCAGCAACAGCTGCTCGACAATTTGTTGAAAATTATTTTCCACACTTGCATCAAAGGCAGGCGAAAAACGTATTTCCGTTTCCGTCAGCTCCAATTTCACTTCGAAGAGCGGTGCATCGTTTGTTGCTGTTGCTCCGGTTGTTGTTGTTGTTGGTATTATTGTCGGTGTCGCTTGTGGCGTTGTGATTTGTTGTAGCACCAACCTAGCCATGCTTGGCAAGGCCATACTTGAAGTTGGGGGCGCTGTTGTAGTTACCTCAGCGGTTGTTGCAGTCGTTGTTCCAGTTGCTGTCATTTCCTTGTGCAAATACTCTAAACTGAATTACACGGCGTATGAGTAATGCGAAAATTAAATTTAGTGCTGAGTTTGTTTTGTGCTTATTTCGTTTGCGTTTGCTGCTGCTGCCTCTGCTGCTACCTCTGCTGCTGCTGCTGCTGAGGACTCTGCATGCAATCACGAAGTGCCGTTAAGTGAAACATGCAATTGACGCATGAATGCTCTGCCATCAGCAACTTGTTGTTGTTGTTGTTGTAGTTTTAAGTTGTTGTTGGCTGTTGTCGTTGTTGTGTGTGTGTGTGTGTGTGTGTGCTTACTGCGGTCGGTGTTTGTGTAGGTGTAGGTGTCTGTCGCCTTGCGGTTTCCGTGCGCGAATGCGGGTGAGCTATAAATTTGTGTTCATTTACTTGATTAGTTTTGATGAGACATGAAAGGCGCTGGCAGCCTGCCAAAGTGTAATGAATTTATTTGTTGCTCGCTGGTGTGGGTGGCTTGTATAATTGTATGACTGGTTGTGGCATGGCTGAGTGAGTCGTTTTTATAACTTTGATATTGAAAACAGGTGCTACCTGAAAACTTACTAAAATGGTAGTTATAAAGATGATATGAGATGAGAAAAAATATAAAAAGTTTAAAGTGCCCGACTGAACAAGCTTTTGATAAGAAATGTAATTCCTATGGCTGCAATACGATATAGCCGTGAATATTTCATTCGTTCTGTTTAAAATATTTGCAGTACTTTATTAAGTTAATTAAATCTATGATTAATATGATGTTAAGTTGTTTAGCCACTAACAATGCAAAATTAAATTGTTTTGTGCTATGCCGAATATTTTTCTATTTAATAACTTGAAAGCCAAACCTGATCCTCATGGCCTGACGCATTTCACGGCAAATCAACTCATCGACAGTGGCCAAATATTTGTTAAACTGTCGGCGCTGCTCATCCGGAAATTCGCGCACAAACTTTCAATGACAAAATAAACAATAGGGACAATAATAATAATAGCCTATTTACATCAACAAGGACTGCTCACCTCCTGTACGCTAAGGTCACGGGAATACAATTGAAACTGCTGCGACTCGTAGTTGAAGAACAAACAAAAGTTGGCAATCAGCAAGCGATTTAGCAGCATCTTCGTCTCATCGCACTGAAGCAGACGCAGTCGCACCCGCTCCTGCTGATGCCGCAGATCGAGCAGATTGCGACCATATAGACTGCGCTGATGCAGTGGGTCCCTGCTCCAGCGACGCATGCTGGCCAAAATGGCGTCCAGATTGCCATGCGAAAGCTGCAGACGTGCATGCAGATCTCGTGACTTCTCGAATATGCACTCGATGAGCGTTTCATCTGTTGGAGCAGCTCAAAAATGTTGTCTACGTTAACTTTAGCTCACTTACCATAATTGCGCCAGGTTAGTTGACCACAGGCAGTTGCCACTTGAGCATCAATGGCCGCCAGCTCAGCGGCAATTAGCTGCAGCTCAGCTGCAGCGCACTGGCCAGCTCGGATGCCATTGTAGAACTCGTCAATCTTGACGAGCCGTGTGCGTCGCCGCCAGTAGGCATCCCGCTGCTCGTAAAGTGACAGCAGCGCCTCGGGCATTGGAAAGAGTTTGCTCGAAAGGCTGCCAGAAGCCTGCAGTGCTAGCAGATATTTGGTTTCCTTGAGCAGCGTGAAGAGCGCCTGGGCAAAATTCAGCTGCAGCTGCTGCCCGGCTGCTAATTGAATCAGCACGGGCTCGTCGAGACCCTCTGCTATGAGCTTGTCTATGTCCTGCTGCCAGGCGTGCCAGATCTTCAGCTGAAGATTGCACATTTTTGTGGTCAAAATATTGCGTCGTGAAAGCAATGCATCCCATTGAAAGGGCAGCGTTATAAGCTCCGATTTTAGTGATAACCTATAAAGTAAATTTTAAGTGAGTGTTGATATATTTCTTGAATATATGCGTACGAATTAATCAATCTTCAAAATTAAAAATTAATATTATAAAAATATCGAATGAAGTCTAATTATTATATGGCAAAAAATAAATCGGGTATTTAATTTTCGGCGTGCCGAAAAGAGTCGTTATTTAAATGCTGTTAATTGGACCTACAAATTCTGGACGAGCTCAGTTAGATCCCTAGCGCCTAGCTCATCGCATCGATGCAAGTGCTGCTCAAGCCACATGATGGCACCAGCGATTGGGGGAAAGTTTCCAGCTACGGGCAGAGCTTCGAGTCCATGGAACTGATAGTGCAGCAGCACGTCAGCCACGCTCTGCTCCAGCTGCTGCAGCTCTGCATTGAAGACGTTGAGCATGTGTGGAAGCAGACGCACCAGCTCCAATTGCACGGTGCGGCGCTGCAATAGGCAGCCAAACATTATCGTCAGCTTGAGCAGGTGGATCCAGCTGTGGCACTGCTCGAAGGCCTGCAGCAATACCGTGGCCAGCTTCTGTTCCAGCTGCTGCATGCGCTCATAGAAAAGGCATTGCTCGCGCTTGAAACATTTCCATTTGTGGGCAGCGGGCGCTGCGAGATCTATATCTACATTGGTCCACTGCTCGAAGAGCAGCTTGAACTCGTTAAAGATCTGTGTAAGACAGTGAAAGGAAATTTTCAAGATCTTGAAGGGCGGAAATCTAAGCTTTACATTTACCTCTCTGACGCGGTCCGTGAGCAATTTACCACGCAGACCGCCTATTTCAAGCTTCTCCAGTTGCTGAAATTGAACAGCCGCCTCGAACACATGACGGAGCTCCGATAGCTGCAACAGAAATCCGTCGAGTGTTTGGCCAAACACTTGCTCGTTGGAGAAGCGCCACAGCTGCTGCTGGTCGTCCGGCGTTGGAGAAGTTTCTGCTGCGGCTGCAGCTGCAGCTGAAGAGCTCGGCAAGGCTGGCAGCAGGACTTGGCTGCTTGCATAGCGTTCCTTGTAATCGAGCATGCGCTGCCTGGGCAGCCATAATTGGCCAAGAGTGTTGCTAAACTTGAGTATTTACCAAAACTCCGATTTTACTTACCTGAAAAACTCCAACACCTCGCCAGTTTTCTTGATCTTTTGCAGGCCCTCATCGGCGTCGCCCTGAAAGAGCAGCGGGAACTCCAAGTCCTCGGCGGCGCGATGAACCAACATGTTGCACATGCAACGCAGCAGAACGCTCATCCTTTGTGTGCTGCGGTAGAAGCGGGCATTGCTCCAGAGCAAGTGCAGCACATGCACCAGCGGTGCAATCAGCTCCTGTGCATTGCTGAACTGCACCGAGTTGAAGGCGGCGGTTTGACGCTGTAGTGGCTGCAGCCAGAGTGAGACATCCTGTGCCTCCAGCCAGGCGGTCAGAAGCTGCCGGAAAGCCTTTGCATAGGGCTCATAATAGACAGACTCAATGCGCTCAAGTATGTGCGCCAGGGCTTTGTGCATGGATTCGCGCAGCTGCTCGTAAATGTTCTGCAAATTGAGCTTACGATTCGTCCAGAAGGTAATCTCCTGGGCGGGCAGCGTCACCACATGGATATGTTTGGTGGGTGCAGTGTAGCACGCGGTCAGGCCAATGGACTCCGAGCGCTCCATTACAATGTCGTGCATTTGTGTTGTCCAATTGATAAACATCTCCTCCAGTAGATTACGAAACTTGGGATCCAAGGCTGGTCTTAGATTGCTATTGGCGTGCAACGATAATTAAAATTTCCTTTTTTAAATCCTTTCAATTCCGACTCAACTTTGGCAGCAATTGAACGCAACTTTTTTAATGGGAGGGGGAAACAATTGTTGACCTAATTCTTAAATAGTTGTGCTTGGAAATTCTGCGTAGTTCCCCTCTCTATCCCGCTCATTTACACATTTTCTCCATTTAATTTTGTTGGATTTGTTTTTGCTCTTCTGTCTACAATGCTGCATATAAAATTGACCTACATTTATTTGATTTAATGGCTGATTTTCATGATAACATCTGCAGCTTTTGCCTTACTTATACCCATTGAAGGAGTGGAAAACAAGTAAGACTGCCTGACTAGGGGATACTCCGTTACAAACATGCAAGGAAAAGGATGAAAAAAGACACAAAATGAACACTCAGAATCAACCTTCACCTGCCTATATATTATTTATTAATAATAATTAATAAATACCGTAACGGAGACATCGCTGAGCCCATATAGCTTATATATTATATTTCAGTATAATCTTTCAAATCGCTGTCCTCATGTCCGTCTGTGTGCATGTCCGTCTCTTTCGATGCCTTTCTCTCTTATCAACATCGGACTACCTTATAGGTGTCAGCTCCACCTTTCTTTCTTAAATAATACCTTGATTTTTCATGCATCAATTTAGCAGCCAGCTTAGGCATTTCAGACCTGTTCACACAGGGTATCTGGTAATCGTGTACGGCTGATTAAAATTTGTTGACTTTATTCATGCAACAATTTGTGGCTTACTTTGATAGCTTGTATGCAATTTGAAGCTGATTAATTTAAATGGTTTTCTAGTTAGGAATTCTTTTATATTGGCTCTTAGACAGTTTGTTGACTCGATACATTCATTTGCAATTAGTCGTATTGGTTTTCAGTTAAAAAATTTGGCAAAAAGCAATCAAGATTCTGTAGCTCTTAGAGTTGTTGGCCAAATTGAAAATTGAAATTCAACTTTGGGTATTTAACAAGTTATTGAAAATACATAATAAATTTACGCAAAGTCATGCGATAAAGTTGTGTGCTCACAAGTTCGATTTATACGATTGCCGCCCTTCTGCCCTGCCCCATCCCTCTATCAATATAAACAAAGACTTGTAGCCGGCAGCGATGACGCAGCAGCTGCAGATGGTAAGGGACGCAATACATAGCCCTTGAGACAATGGCCATTGAGTGTGACCAAAGTTGGGGCCCAGCTTCTACTTACCCCCGGTTCACGTGAGCAGACACTTCCTCGACGATTGTTGGCGAAACTAATAACGATAAAATTGTGCGATTGTTGGTTTTGCCCTTAATCTGTGGGGGATAACAATAAAGTATAAATAGCGCTTATAGACACATGAAAACTTTGCCCAATTAAGCCAAATACATTGGGACAATGGTAAGCTCTCTCGCCTGGTGGCGTCCCTGCTCGCCTCGCTGCACTCAATTAGATTAATATGCCGAGATAAAAGACTTGGACCCACCTCGGTCAGCGTGTTGCGCACTTCCTTGACGCGCGCCTGCAGATCCATGCGCACGGGCGACGGCCACACGCCCTGAGCCTTGTCCAGCAGCGGTTGCAGCACCTCGTCGAACAGCAGAGACATGGTCTCCATTTTGCTGTGCACCGGAAAGTCACCATAGAGCACAGAGCTATGAAAATTGCTAGCTGTCAGCGGCACGTCCACATTGTGGCGTATGAAGTAGGCGCACTTGCCGCGCGGTACTCCATCCAATGTCGTAAAGCTGGACGAAGCGGGCGGCAGTGGAACCAGCAGTGCTCCTGTGGTTGTTGCCGCCGCCACCACTGCAGCCGTGGCAGTGGCATCACTTGCCGCGCTAACCCGTGAGCCACAGCTCTGCAGGGTATAGTTTCGATATAGGTCGCTGACACAGCCTCTGGGCACCAGCTCGCCGCCTGGACTGAGCGTCATCACCAAAACTCGCGTCCGTCCGTGCAGCCAGTCCATGACGATATGCTGCATTGGCAGCCAGTTTTATAGTCGGCCATGTGCAAGAGTAAAGAAAACTTACCCGGAACTCATCGTGCGCCATCATTTTGGTCCACTTCTCCGGTTTCAGGCGCATTGTGGTCGTGGTGTAAGCGGCCACGCGCTCCAAGCGCGCATCACTGTAGTCGGGCTGAGCGTTCGGATGGCTGCCAGCAGGCGTGAGCTCCTCATCGCTGCTGGCCAGAGCCGCAGCATCGGATGCGGACACGGCCATAAATGGATGGCTAACAGAAACAGTAGCAAAACAGCGACCACAAGGCAAACGAATCAATTGATGGCACAAATCAACAGCTCGACGCGGCGTTTGCCGTTGAAATGATTCTGACCCGCAGGCATTCGTATGACCTCTAATGCCAGGGCTGTTGGTGCAGCTGGGCGCTTATGCGCACCGCAGCGCACATCCAGGCCGCGCCGCGTATCGATCAAACTTCAAACTCGAATTAAAAAAATTATTTTAAAGTGTGTGTGTTTTGTTTTAATGCGCCACCCAGCGGAGCTCCACTTTCTAATGCAATGGGCAACTTTTTTGATGCCAGGCTGTCGGGCGCACCGCCCAACGGCCGCCCGTTCAATCGCCTCGCTTTAATTGCTCGCCTGCACTTGCGAGCTAAGCGAAATGTAATTTCCGCTTGCCAGCAGGTTTTTGTTAGCCAAGCGCTCATAACTCAACATCAACAGCAACATCAACATCAACATCAAAATCCACACCAAAATTAGACCATCGCAGCGATTGACAAGGTGGCAGGCGGCAGGCGGCTAGCAATATGTTCAAGTCCATAAATCTGTGCTGCCGCAGCGCTACGGCTATGTATGCAAATTATGAGCTGGCAATGAAAATTGCTTTTGCTGTTGGCGCAGTCATCCGGGCGTATGCGTAATATTTGGCATTTAAACTGAAATGCCACAAGAAATGTGCTTGTAATGCTTCAAACGCCAGCAATGACCACTCTATAATGCCGACTCACACACACACGCACACTCGCACACACATTTGGCACATTAAGTGCTGCATTATTGCTGTTGTCAGCACCAACAGCCTACAACAACAACAACAAGAACAACGGTGGGCAAGTCAAGTCAAGTGCATTTTATGTTTCGCATACACAAAGTCAAATCCACGCCAGCTAGCTTGCATCCCCATCTTGCTGGCACTGCTGAGCCTTCCGCTTGGCTACGCTCAAAAGCTAAGCGCACGGAATGAGTGACTGAGTGACTGACTGACATGTGTCAAGTAACAGCAGCAGCAGCAGCAGCAGCAGCAGCAGCAGCAGCAGCAGCAGCAGTGAGTGCTGCCAGCATGCTTAAAATGCTACGCAATTACCGCAAGTACACATAGAAAACTAGTTGCTATACTTTGCTGAGTAGTGCTCAGCTAAAGGATGCCCTACAGTGCTCCCATATAGTATAAAATTTTGCGAATGCTTCCAAAATCCATGGCTTTTCTTTATACTAAGAGCTACTTAAACCTGATTTATGCAAGCATGCATAGTTAAACGGCATTGTACTCTCTCATCTCCTCTAAGAATAACATTCCTAAAGAATGCACCAAATATTCGCATTATTCAATATAACAATATTTTTATTTATTTTCTTTGCCCACCTGTGCGTGCAATTTTAATATTAAATTCTTTCACAAATTTATATTAACGTTTACCATAAATTAAAACATAAAATTTTTGCGTAATATGCTGACCAATACCTTAAAAAATGGGTCTTGCAAAAAATGTGGTTTTTAACACAAATAAAAACTGACTATAAATACCCTGGAGCTCTCTGTAGGCCAAAAATATACGGGCATCTTGGTATCATTTAGCTTTTCCTTTGGAAAATCGCACATTTTCTTTATAATAAGCCCACACGAAAAGTAACTCTCAAAAAGACATCGCAATTCACAATAAAATTGCGTCTCTTAATTAACCCACAATGGAAAAAGTGCTTGGAGAACAGGTCAAGTGCATGCCAAAGTATATTGAACTTCATGTAAAATATTTTGAAACACAATTGGGAAATTTTCAATAATAAATTACTTTATTATTTGTATTTACTATAATGCGCGTTTTATAGATCGTTTTAAGTATTATGTAGCGAGTCAAATGAACAAAAGTTTAATTGATATTGATGTTAAAAAAAACAACTTATGATAAAATCTAATAGTTGAACATTAGAATATTATTAAAGGGCATAAAAAAATTTACCAATTTTTAAACTTATGTCTTATGTCAACACTATATAAAAATATATTTTGATTTTATTCTGGGCTTCACCCAATAACTGTGTTGAAGGCTTTCTCTTGCTATGGGCGTTAAAAAGTTGGCTACTGGGTATCATCTGCTTATGTATGATTGTGTATGATACGGCCCGGCTTGCTATATATAAAGTATATTATACTATGTATATATTTATAAAAACACAAACTTCACATTTAAATATCAGCGTCACATCAAAAACAAGCACATGGCAACCCGCTGCTTTGCTGAATCCATTGCTCAACTGCGAGGCACCCTCGGGACAAATGCATTGCCCTCATTTTTAGTGGCAGGCGCAACTGTTGCGGTCTTTGTGGTGTTCCTGGTAACTGGCAACAGTGAATAGCGTGGGGAGCAGCAAGTTTTCTGCTAATGAATTTGCTGAAATGGTTTGCATCTGGCTTGAATTTAACTTAACCGCTGACTGGCTGCTGATGGGTTGAAGGTAAATTAAATTCCTTTCATTCGGTTGGTTACGTCAATATGGACTTTTTATATATATATTTATTTTTATATACTTTTACATTGAAATAGATTATGTTACATAAGTAGTTGGGCAGCTTTTCATTCATCAGCTGCCGGCGACAAAGGCCAGCCAATGCTCCATTTGTCCGCTTCAGATTAAATGTCAAAATGAAAGTGGTTCCATGTTGACTGCAAATTATGTGCATAAATAGTGCCTTGGACAAAGTCAGACCTTAAAAGAAAAGCTGTGCAGGCAGCAAAAGGCAAGCGAGCAGAAAAAAACCACAAGTCGCAAGAAAAATATACGTCAAATTGATTTTAAAAGCAGTTTCTTGATGGTCGAGGCTCACTTCAAATTAAGTAAATCGCAGAAAAGGCGCACGTTGGACAGCGGCCGGTAGTGAGCCATGAATAATGAAACTGGAAAATGCTTTTACTATATTTTCTTTCTGCAAAGCTGTCGCAGTGGCTACATATTCGGAATACCCTGTAATCAAGCCAGCTGACCAAATGTGCGTCACAGCTAGAAACCAACCTTATCGAAAAGAAGAATATTTTTCTATCTCGCCCAGTAGTTAGCCAAATCATCTCGTATCCGCCTGATCAATTGGCCCTTTGTTTTTGAAATGGTCGCTTGAACCATTCGAAAAAGTGGTGCCAGGCAGGAAGAATATAAAATTTCGAAATATAAATAGTGTCTTATCCCCAAGGAAGTTAAATCTGCGATATGATTTAGTTATAATTCTGTATTTTGCCAAACTGTCATACAAACTAGATTCTAATATATAGCCAGTTTATCTTCCAGGTGATAAGGGCAAGTGTACAAGATAAGTGGGAACTCATAAATCTGCACAAATATATAGCTGAAATGAAGATTACTTTTATAGAGCATTTCCCAGACGTGCATTTTCAGCCAACTTATTTTAATTCGCTTTTTTTCTGAATTTATGCCAAGCCAATTCACGCCGCGACGCGAAACCCATTGCCATCCCCACACTCGACCTTCGACCTTCTGACCCCATACTGAACGCCTGCCTGGCTGTTGTAGCTGCTGATGAGTTTCATTATGTGCGAACAAATCATCACATGCCAACGGCAGCGCCAGCCGAACGAAGCGGTGATGCAGGGCCGCGACGCTGCCAGCCAGACTGCACGGCGTCGGGCTCGTTTAAAAGCCATTTCGTGCATTTGTTAAGGACGCTCGACTTTGTGCATGTGTGCGTGTGTGTGTGTGTGTGCGCGCGCGGAGAAAGTCAACACTATTTCATTCCAACAAAAGCCATTTGGGCAAGATTATGAGAGCACTGGGAGCATCTATTTAAAGCGACCACAGTGCGTATTAGTAATGTGACAGGCCATTCAATAGGATGAAATAAAGCTCGTGGCGACATGCCGCACATTAAATACGCTTACAAAATCTAATAAATAAAAGTTCCATTTAATTAAAAAAATATTTGGTTAACTCGCTTTCAAATCAGAATAAAGGTTAAATGGAGCTGATTATTCACCTGACAAAAAATGATATAATGCGAGGTAGGCCCATCTTTGCTGAGTGCCAGTTGTTATGGCATAGTTAGAGTACCCCGCGAAAGGGTAAACAAGAGACAAAAAGTTGGAAACGTCAACAAATCGATCAATGCACAGTTTTCCATTAAAACGGTTCACAAAAAAAGGAAAGCGTTGCCAGTGCCAGTGTAAACAAAACTGGCAACAGGACCAATTGGTCCTAGTCCTGGCCAGCTTCTATCGAATGTTGGAACAAAACCAGTTAGTCGTCCCAGTGGCAGCGGCGGCAGCAATAACAACAAATACAATTCTTGGTGGCTGTGTGCTGTGTGCAGCCTAACGACAACATTCAATAAACAATTCACAATTGATTGACAAACGGACAGGCGGCCTTGTCATTTGGATGCACTGCTGGCGATAGACCAGAGGCAGAAATTGTTGGTCCTGACGATGACAAGTCAGCGGAAGGATGTTAGTTCAAGTGGATGAGGAAGTCGAAAGGGAATGCTGACAACAAACTCGACAAGAATGCAGCACGACCAAAAAAATTATATGAAAAAAAAATTGCTGACAAAAAGCCCGAAATCCCAAAAAGGGCAAAAGCGCCGGGCACAAGTGAAAACAATAAAAGCAAATTTCTGACCGGACATCCGCCAGCGATTAGGCAACGCCTTCGGTATATGAACAGTGGTAACAATTCGATTTTTATAAACCTGTCAATCGTCAAAATGCCATTTTCTATTTGTTGACTGTAAAGACTTTACTGTGGCTACGATAACCAAGGGATTATATTTTATCCAATTGTCTATCAGTTGGCTATGAAATTCTTGGTATATGGTACATAATTCTGACGATTGCCTCCTCTAAGGAGGAAAAGGACTGCACAATATTATTGGTACAGCGTTTGGCAGCGGTCTATGCTAAGAAGCTTGTCCCCGTTGAGGATACTAACTACAGTAAAATAAGCCAGAAATGCCATGATTTGTTCCTGCTTTACAATAGTCCAGCAGTCTGTAAACTATGATTCAAGCGTCATTTTTTTTAAATGTTTTGAGAAAATCCTTGGTGATTTTTAGCTATTTAAAAAATACATGAAATTCTTATAGGGGGTAATAGGTTCTTACAGGTTCATCTCAGTCTTAAATAAATCTTAAAAATCACGACGCTCACGATCAAAACTAATCGCTTGATTGTTGCAGGAGCCATGGTGGGGCACGAATTAGATTTACCACCTTGATCAACGCACCGAATCGAGAGGCAGCCTCTTAATTAAAAGGCCTTCTCCTAAATTGCGCACGTGACGTTAGCCGCTCATTAACTTGTGCGGGGGAGAGTTTAGTATGAGGCAACGGCTGGGCAAACTTTTTGGCGGCCAATAAAAAAAAAGGAATGGGGTCAGCGCAACATTATGTAAGGCAAATCCTTTTGGCAATTAGACACTTGCAACCAATAAGAGAGCAAAGTGGCCCAGGCGAAGATTTCGATGGCGACACCCACAAATATAGCGCCAGTAAGTATCATGGTATCGTCGTGGTCGACATCGCATTTCGTAGTGCAAATATCCCATTACTCGGATGAAACTTTTAATTAAAAAGTTGCCAATGACAAACGCTAAGATAGGGGAAGCGGGGACAGAGGGCTCTGCGGCGAACTGAAACTGAACTTTGGTACGCCCTGAGAAATGCTCTACTTTAGTCGCAGTCTTAATATTTAGTCGGGGCCAGTGGAGCGAGCTGTCTCAGTCTGGCACGCACGTAATTGAGACAAACTTTGAGACAGTAAAACATTCGTGCAATGCCTCAGGACGGGGGCTGCTGCTGCTTCTGCTGCTGCTGCTGCTGGATGCCAATGAGAAAATTACGACATTTAAACCCGGAGGTTAAATGCACGTGAAATATTAAGTTTAGTTGCATGAGAGCACACTAAATCTTCTGCTTGTGGGCCATTTGTTTGCCGCTGTCCCGCGCCCTCACTCTCTGCCCCACTCCGAGTGCGAGGATGTCTGCGATGAGCAGCTAATTATGGCTTGCTAGTGGCCAGATGGAGCTCCCAACTTCTTCTTATTGCACCAGGCTTGTGGCACGCAAAGCTTCAGTTGGAGGGCAGCTCCTTGCACAACATCTTGAGCGTGATAAATTTGCGTGCCAGAAAACGTGCCTCTCTGTAAGCTATGACCCCAACATTAATCCAGCTAGGGCCAAGCTAAGAGTTGTTCCGGTTGTTTAGTAGTGTAAAATGCTATTTCACAGGGGCTCCCAAGCTTTAAGCCAAGAGCTAGCTGCCTTAAACCAATGTTAACCCTTTCAATCAGTTCGTTTAGTGCGTATTGGTCACAATCAGCTTTAACGGACATTGTCACAGCAAAATGCAACGATTGAAAAAGCAGTCGAGTGCACGAGCTGGGAAATTGCACAACGAAAAAGCACTTTGCTTGCATGCGACAGCTGAGTATTGTGGGCGTGGCGGTGGCTAATTATGTTGCCAATGACAATGGCAACGGTATATGTTACGATTTTGCAAAATAATCAGAAAATGCTCTCAACATTTTACGTAAAACGAAAATGTACGAAATTGCACGGAAAGTGCACTGCACATCAGCTGCTGCGAGTCCAGGGAGTGAGGGTCCGAATGGGTCATTATGTGGGCGTACACTCTTGCCGGAGTCTGGTCAAGCGGCTCGACCGAGACGATTGGGACGCCCCGGCAGCGGAAACGCTGTGGTTGCCATGTTGCTGCTTTGTTGCGTTATCTAATTACAAAGGAATTATGCGGCAGCGTCACACAGTTTTTGGTCAGCCAACATTGTTTTGGGCCGTTTCCCCAGTATCAGCAAAATATTATTTTGTTCCCGCAGTTCGTTTCATCCGTCCAAGCAGGCTCGAGCAAGCAATACCCTATAGCTAGCTTGAAAAGTTATAATAGACAACAGGATATAAAATCCTTGCCAGTTTTAGTTGTTTAAACAAGTTACGAATAATTAAACATAAGCAAACATATGAATATTCCAAGACTTCTTGAAGAAATTCATTTAAACTATGGGCAAGGCAAAGCTTTACAGCCAGGAAAATATTCACAAATGCACTATAAAGAAAATTTAAAAAAAGTTCTCAATAGAGAGCATATGCGTTATGTACATTTTCGTAGCTTTGGCGCGTAATTGACGTATGTTTTTGATATTTGGATACATGCAACTAGAGTGGATTCGTTTACCAATTTTCCCAAAAGAATATTCTTCTGAAATGTATAAACATTTTGATGTTAGAAGTCATACAATGTATCTGTAATGACAAATTAGTTTGTATAAAAAAATTTTAAACTAATTCGCATTGAAATAATGAGTAAATTATTATTATGCCTTTTCTAAAGCAACTTTTCTGAACTATGAGCTGACTAAAATACATGTGGGCTCCTTTCATAACTAACAAATAAAGAATGTACTTAAAACTGTTCGTTGTTGTAGTCAATGCAACGCACACTTCGCATATTCCCATGTTGAATCATTGACATAGGTGGAAATATTCAGCGGGCATCGAAATTTTATGTATGTGTTTACTTCTAGGGCTGTGTCCCGGCAGGGGGCATGGCCTGCAGACAGTTATGTATAACTGGGCACATATGCGCTAAATACACTCGTGTCTAATAAGTTTTAGCCAAATGTCCAGCGAAGCGGGCATGGACACTGGCAAAACACAAACACACACGAATACACGAATATGCCTGGCCGGCGGCGGGATAAACAAATGAAGGGTCGTCCATTGGGGTTCACAGCTGCGTAAGCGGCCTATTTGTGGGTGTATGGCGTAAAATTGTCCAACTGCCGGTTGCGACCCGAAAGTCAGTTGGTATAGAAATATATTTGGCCGTTTTCCGGCTACCCTTTGGACCTGGCCTCGGGCCCAATGGACGTTTACTAACCGCTCGATTTTAAATTGACAAAATATTTGGCTGTGCCACACGCGGCTGGTTGCTAACTCGAAAATTGAAGTCGCTTGTTTGGCTCTTGTGCAGGATAGAAGCACCCAAAAAAAAAAAAAATAAAAAATATTTAATAACCGATGACCGCTTTGAAGTGGACACTCAACACTAATTGCACGTTTGCCTACACTCGCAATAGTAAAATATTTGCAACAATTAAGCGAAATTCGTTTGTGCCAACAAAGTGCACAGCAAATTTTCTGTTGTTTTGGAAGTTCAAAATTGTGTGCCCTGCTTTATAAAGATTTGACAGAAAATGGCCGACTAAGAGGGGTGTCCGCCTTACAGGAATGTACGTTAGAAGGGTATTCACTGTTGCATGCAATTTAGCTGCTTATCTTGGCGATTAAATTATAAATGGAAGTATCAATGGAATACGTGCAGGGTATGGAATTGTCGTGTGCCTGAGAATCATTTTGGCTTATGGATTTAGTTCAGTCAAGCCATGATTGTATTTTCTACCTGAAACGCACAATACACTGCTCGAAACAGTGTATAAAAATGAGAACACAGCCAGAAGTGGTCAAGTAGGCCAATTAACACATTTTAGTCCCAGCAAATAGTAAGCTATGTAAACTTGCAACGCGTCAAAACAATGTGTATAAATAGAAAATACGTGTGAAACTGTATTCAAAGCTGCCAGCGGCAATTGACAGGTGGGCAGGATTGTTTGGTCAACTTTTTAAAAAAGTATGCAGCGCTGTCTGCACATTCCCAGGGAAATGCCCGCATTAGGGCATAGCTGCGGAAGAGGAGGCTATGAAAAATTGAATTCTTTTAATTTTCAAGTTTGTATTTAACCAAAATGGGTGTGCCTCACATATTTACGGAAAATTTTGACGAAGCTAAGAATTCGATATTTGTCAGGTGTTCAAAATAAGTCATATCTGTTTTAGCCATTCGGTCAAAGTATCGCAATCTGATCTAATATACAACCATTGGCTTGTTACGTTTGGGCATGTTGCGTTTGAGCAGGCTCCAGTTGATGCTGGTGGGTACTGGGCCGGTACGTTGCTTCTTTGGCTTCTTTGCCTTGTTGGCCAGCTTGGAGCGCATGGCACGCAAGTTTTGATACTGGCTGGCGCTGCGGACAACCTTGCTGAGCTGCTTGGTCATTTTGGCTGACTTGGGCGTTTTTGGCTTATATTTGCTCTTGAGTACCATCTTGCCGTGTCCGATTCGAGTCTTTGTGCCGGTGGGAGCCCTGCTCTTAGCCTTGGTCAGGCTCTTGCCCGACTTTGAGGACTTGATCGACTTCTTTGATTTCTGTGATTTGACAGCCTTGAGAGATTTAGCAGATTTCTGTGGGTTCACAAGGGCACCGCCCTCAGAACGCATTGATTTGACTTCTTTCGGCTGTGGCTTCTTCACTGAGTACTTCGGTGTTGGCGGCACTTGTGTGGAAAAGACACGTGCAGCCTGCACAATCGAGTCAAAGTTTCCAAAGACTTGCATTATGTTTCTATTCACATACTGTAGATACTTCAGGGACGATTGGCACAAGCTGCACTTTGGATTTTTATCGCAATTGTTACGTATCAGGCTTTCTAGGTACAAAAAGTTCTTGGCCATATTTTCGCAATGTGGGCACTTATTCATGGTACTGCGATCGTAATTGTTTTCTTTAAGATTGGCAATGTGTTCCTTGAAACCAGGTTTTTGCTCCAAATTTATTTTCGAATTCTGTGGCACTATGTACGAATTTTCGGTTTTTTTTTTACCCAAACCAAACATTTTTCGTAAAACAGAAATTTTGTTACCCTTAAGGGATCGAATACAAATGTGTTCAGTTTGTTATATCTATAATATAAATTACTTTTCACAGCCTACCTGAGCCATTGTATGATCCAACTCTACCAGTGTATGATGTTTATGTGTATGATGTTTTTTATATAGTCTTTGTCAGCATACCCAATGCTGACAATGACATCAGGGCCTCCTTCGTTTGAAGCTTAAAATCGTTTCGTTTTGCTACAGACTCTTCAAAGTCGGAGAGCAGTACCACGGTTTGTTCTGAGTAATTAGCTGACGGACTGATGGACGATTTAAGGACAGAACAGGTCGTGAGAGTTAGGCCTCTGAATTATTGTTCAGCAGCTACTTTACGTGATAGATAAAATTTGGCCGGGACAAAGCAGCTTATTGCTCCCTTAGTAATTCCTCTCGCTCCCCTGCAAATGATATAAAAAAACCTATTTTCATATATTGCCCTACTTCGTAATTTCTTTATTTCTTTAGTTTTTCTTTCATGAGAAATCTAGAGCATTATCTAGAGTGAGGCTTTGGTGTCCGAGAGTCAGACTACCAAGAGAACAATCGCCGTTTAAAATTCTACGGCATTTGTATTTGTTATTTTATTTATTGTATTATATTTACTTTGTTTTATTCCTAATTCCTTTTGAACAATTAGCTTTAATCAGCTTGATGTGGCAAGATCTGTACTTGTTGTTGTTGACATTTTCATTCTGATATTCATGATTCCCATGCATTTCGCATTGTTGATTTGGGTTAGCTTGTTGCGTTAATTTATTTCATTTTAAGATGTAATCGAGCAAAGTTTTTTTTTGTATTTAACTTCGTTTCCTTGGCTAACACATTTTTAACTGACTACTCCGCCCCCGATTTGGTGGCCAAAATGTTGACCTTGAGCAGGGATTACCAAAATTATGCAAATTTGGGTCACATATTTTTGCGGCTGTGGCGCAAGCTGGCAATCAAGCCTATTACTAAAATGGCTTTATTAAATAGCAATCAGCATTATTATTAGGCATTGTTGTGCTTCCGGGTAAATAAATCTGTCCAGTGCAATGCGAACAGTTACGTCAACTACCCAAAGCGGATGACGACTTGCATTATTTATGTTGGATGTAATATCCAGTTCAAGGGCAAGTTAAACGCGACTTAATGAGAATACAGAGCGCTCCACGTTTCCCCATTTAGAAATTCTTAAGTGGCATCTCAAGAATTGGTTGAAAGTTTTAATGTTTTGCAATAATACATAATACCATTACTATATAATTATAATTTATAATATAATATAATTTAGATATCCATTAGGACTTCTGTGCAGATACTATATCCTGCGGCGGGTCAAGACAACAAGAAGCATCCTTAGCACACTTCTGGTGCTTATCCTTTTTTATTCCATTACACTTCTGGCGAGGTTGCCATGCTTTGACCTACTAAGATGCGTTTGGCAACATTATATTTGCTAAACTGTTCACAGCAAAATAATGAATTAAATTGAATAATTAAAAACAGTTTTTTTTTCCAAGAAAGCGTGCTGCTTCCTACTCCTCGCTTCCTGCTCCGCAGATATCCCTGAATAAGATGCCCACTCTCTTGATGTGTCACTTTTGATGGCGTTCTATGCAGATGCATCTGGAGCTGCTGGATGAGTGGCAAATCTGGCTGGAATTATTTTCCACGACATCAGCGCTGACAACTTTATGAAAATACTATATTTAATTTACTCAGGTGTCTGGGCTAGGCCAGCGGTAATTAAGAAGGGTTCCAAAGCATAACGTATAAATATAAATGTTATTTATTTGTCTCAGAAATATTTATTATTTTCCTTTGCATCCCCTTTGGGTGGACAGTCCGGTGTGAAAGTATCGACAGTTGTCAATCTCTATAATCTTATTGGCAAACAGTAAAAGCTGTTGTCGATTGATAATTTGATGAAATTGCTTAGACAAATGTGTGCCTTCAGTTGCAATGTTAGATTTGAAATATTTAAATTGCAATTGTGCTTAATTTTATAAATGTAAATAACATAATTGAGATTTAATTTTAGTTCGATTACAAAGTTCATCTTTTCATACCTTTGAGCTTTAGGCAAAAATATATGTTTTCGGAATGTTATAAGCTTTTAAACGAATTGCTTAAATTGAAATTTTTTGTTTAGATATTTATTATAACATGGCATTTATGGCCACAAATCGATGTTGACACAATCATTTAAACAGTTATTTCAAATTATTGGCTTAAAAGGTTTGACATTTGCTTGCATTCACATTTAGTTTATTCTAACCTTCAAACGCTTTTAGTGCTTCCCTCTTAGATCTAAATGCAGCACATCAATAAGACAAGGCTTTATGGCGCACTTCCAGCTACGGCGCCACCCAACCACACCTCCCTGCGACACACACAAGTTCGATTTGAAAATATCTTGGAAAAGTCAAGTAGAAGTGCAAAGTGACGATAAACAGAGCAGCTCTCGGAATTTGTACATACAAGCATACTCGTACGACCATAAACTTGATTGTCCATAAATGTAGGGGCGTATACGTAATGTCAGGCATTGCATTAAAGCAATGCAGCGCTCTGTGCAGCTCCCCGCCTTGGTGTACTCTAGGCTTGGCAGGGCCATAAAGTGCCAATGTAATGAATTTATTAAAAGTTCGTTTTGTTAACATGAACAACGAGCCATGCCGTAGGAGGCGTTAAGCCAGCTCAGCTGTTGTCTTGGGCGTGTGCGCCTGGGCTTGGCTTACTTGCATGTTGGCCAAGTTTATCCAAAAAGACTTCAATTATTTGTGCCTAGCATGCGACAACTGAAATGTGAGTGTTAATGGATTTGTGCCAAGTTCTCGTCGTTAGCCACGACGCTCACTGATTTATTCGTGGTCAAAATTAGGGCGTCGCAACATTGTTGTTGCTTGCTCAATGCGTTTGACTTTGGCAAATGCCGCGCGGTGGCACAGTTATTCCGAGCCGTTTTTTACCACGATTTGACCCACAAAGGTTGCCGTCCAAGCGGACACTTTTGCTGTAACGACTTCCTGCGACTTTCTGACGTCGACGTCGACGTCGGCAGCGCAAACAGCTGCACTACAAATACATACAAGTATGTTAGTATAGGCAGCTTCTTACCTAGTTTAATTTGCATGTTGTTGTTGTTGTTGTTGTCGTCGTCGTCGGCGTTGGCGTCTGACGTTGACGTTGACGTTGCCTTCGCGTCGTACTAGCTTTGTGTATTTATTTTGTTTGCTTTTCGTGCCTTACGTGTTTATGGTCTGCAAACTGACGCTCGTAGACGAAAGTTAAACTTGCTTTGCCGCTGGCTCCACTTCATTTCACTTTCGAGTGGGCGGCACAGAGTTTAACCTGCTCGGCATTTCAATATCAACAGCCGCATGCATAATTTCTTTGCCCGAGCCTATGTAAATTTGCTCGGAAGTGTTTTGTTGTTGTGTGTGTGTGTTTTGTTCCAGTTTTAGACTTTGGGCACGGCTGTAAGCAGGTCAACTTCATTTTTCGCGCTGACCGGACCGAGCCATAGCTGCCACAGCTGCTACAACAGCAACAACAGCTGCCAGTTGCCTGCCCCTTGATATGCGAATGCCGCAAACACAAATTAGCACAACAACAACAGCAACGAGCAGCAACGCGGCCATAATTTCTTTTGCAACAATGCCAAGCCCTTGGGCTAAGAGGCGTACACACATAAGCACACATACACACAAGCACACACTCACACCAATTTACTTTACTTGGTTGCTTTGGATTTGTGTTTTTTGGTTTTTACTGCCTTTGATTTTTTATTATTATTTTGGAGTTGCCGTCGCTGCCAGCGTCGGCAGCGTCAGCCCGCAATCGCTATCGCCATTTGCGGCATAAAGTTCAAACTGCAAATGTTTTGCGGTCAGTTTGGACTTGATGTTGGCAGGCAACGCGACGTCGTGATGCCTCATCGCACCTGAGAGCTGATGTTGCAGTCGTTCAGCCGTTGGCAAACAAATGCACTCCCAGCCAAATTCAGTTTCAACATTTTTGCCTAGCTTTCAACTTTAAGCTGCGCCTCGGTTATCAAATTATCCAGTAGGAACGTCGCGTTCACTTGCAGCCAGTAATTTGTGCGCTCATGTGCTTTGGAAATACGATATATCTGAATTTTTAGCTGTTGTCAAAAAAAAAAACGAACAAACAATTCATACGTGGAGCAACTAATTGTTTGTCGTAATTAAAGGTCTGCAACTTTTTGGAGAGCAATTGATTAAAGAGCACCGGGAAATCAAAGGAAGGGAAGCGCAAAGTAGTACGAAAGTTGAATTCGCGAAACTGGTAAGCTTAACTATCACATTGTTAAACCCTTGTAAAGGGTATTATAATTTTGTCATTTTAAGTAAGTTAAGTAAGCCGATAAAGTCACGTCCATCCATTTGAACAAACTTTTATAGAACATCGCACATTGTTTTAATAAAGAGTAAGGATATATTTTAATAATATTTAAATGTACTGTTTAGCTGAATTGTATTTCAAGGCTCCTTTGTTTTTACTTCAAATTATTATATTGTCATATATTTTTTTAAAAATATCATAACCTAATTCAGCACCCTCGAGCTTCAAAATATTATCTATATATTTGCAAACCTCTAAACTACATGTCTACAAGGGTATTTAATCTTCGGCGCGCAGATAATAGTCTTTCCTTCTTGTTTTTCTTTTAAACTAAGCTAAGAGATGACTCAGGAAAATTGCCAATAAAGTTGGTGTTTCTTTAAGAAGTTTAGTAGGAGCGTGAGTCGCGCCATCAGCACGCAATCGAAGTGTATTTTAAATTTAGGGCATATTGTTTTGACCTATGCATGCATACTTTTTGATCTTTTTTAACTTAGTGATGGGTGGGCCTTGTATATACTGAAAATTGGGGCCGAGTATATGTCTGAATATAAATACATTTCGCTTTGTAAGTTAGCAAACATATACTCACAGAATGTGTGTAGAGTTGATGGCTTAATAAAATGGGAAATCCCTGTTAGTTACAAATAAGTGTGGAATGTCAATACTACGTTTAGATAAGCTATTGGGGTTGTCTTTATGCATGCGATTGCTTAATAAACATGCAATTTAAGGTGTAAGATATTCGATAGTTAACTCGAATTTTTTGTTCTCTTACTATTTAAATTAGCTCTCTTATTATTGTTTAAGTCCACTTTGGCTGTGGTAAGAGTTTTGATATTTAGAAAAGCATATATATGATTATTTACACAGCGTTTGTAGAGAGTAGCCAATTGCTGTGTTGCAACATTAGGGCTGGGGGAAAAAGTAAAGGGGGAGCAATCTTCAAACTTTCTTAAATTGCGCATTAAAGTATGCAATACCTACATAACTGGCCGGCGGCCGAAGGCCTTCGAAAAGCGCTTTATGAATTTTATGCTAATAAAATTTACTGCGCACAAAACTTTTACTAACATATACTTATACAGCATATTTATTGTGGATGCTGCAATTTTTTATGATCGTTTTTTCTGCTCAGTGCGAAGGCCAGTCAACAATAAAAAGCAAACGGTAAACAATTTGAAATTTCTCTCCGGCTGCAGCCCTTAAAAGTATGCAACATTTTTTTGCAAATTCCCATCAGCATTAAAGCAGGCCGATTTTTCGCTCTCTATGTGTGCGTGTACAAGTTGTGTATATGTTAACTCAATTATACGCGTTTCAGTAAGCGCAGATGGGCCGCATAAAATCTAAAATAATATCATTTGCCACGCATTAATGCAGCTTTCTATGCACATAAAGGTGTTCATGTTTCTGTGGCTGTGTGTGTGTGTGTGTATGTGCATGTGTAAAAGTGTGATTTTGATAGGACAGACACTTTATACGCATAGCCGCACGGAAACGGCTAGCCGCGCATTTTAGCTAAAAGCCTTTTAATGTTCTTAACTATTTTTGATAGCGTTACGCACTATAAACTCGGTACAGATTGAGTGGAGCTTGAGCCTTTGTGGTGTGTGTGCGTGTGTGTGTCTCTCGATTGAAATTCTCAAAGCGCTTTCAAGCACCCACTTTGCGAGTGCACCTTAAAGTTAATGACACAAAGCCGACCAGCCCTGCAGCCATCAGCTGTGGCTTCCTTCAGTGAAACTCTTGCGAGAAGTTTAATCAAATTTGTATTAATCTGCAGTAGCTGCGCATTCGGCGGTTGCCCTCAGCGAATGTGCTAATTAATTATGCAGTCAGTTAATGACAAGGGCGGCGCGGTAAAATTTAAAAGGAGCATAAAGAGCAAAAGGGCGCCGTGTCGAGCATTCAGCTTGCCTTTGCCGCTTAGGTCAGCTGGTTCAATTGTCTCATTAAAGCAATTAAGTGAAGTCAACACTTGCTCTGCAATTGATTTGGGAATTGCAACAGTGCAGCGTAATCGGCACCCCCATCTGGTTGTATATGTTCGCACACACATGCATATATGTGAGGTATATATATGTATATACATTTGTGTGTGCGCAAGAGGACGATAATTAATCTTTAAGCTGCGCTGCGTCTCGTTCTGGACGCTGAGCTGTTTCAATTAATTTGAGGCATCCTACTGGGTGACAGAAACTGACTTAATGAGAGCGAAAGGGATGGCGAGAGCTTATAACGCTGTAAATGGAAATGTTTGAAACTATCAATTCGGCATCAACAGGCAACAGCAACTGTTCGGCTAATGAGCTTTATAATTACTGCACTTGTTCCAATTTAAGTTTGTGTGGAGGAAGGGTAACCATGCAAACGCCTTTATTCTGAATTAAGTGAAAAGCGTACCTGCGAATAAATTTCTTAATTTGCTCCCGTCTCTTGTAGCGAAGTGTACAAAGTAGCGACCTGTCAGGTGTAATAAGACATGCCACAAACGCTAACCGGATGCGTCAGACTTTTACAACAACTTAGCCGGGCCAGAAAATTGCTATAAAATTAGCAACTAGTTGAAGCATTTATGAGGCATATCCAACGATCTGATGGCCTGCTAAGTAGCTAATAGCGAGCTTCAAGCAGAGAGTGAGAGAGACGGACAGCTGTCTACGTAGGGCTGGCGCAACAAAGTGAAGACGCATGCACCTGTCAGGTTGCTTTTAAATGCCGCTGCCCATGCCGCTCTGTCATCGCCCTGTTTATGAGCCAACAACAGACAAGTTGACAGGCACAATTGCCGGGGGAGAGAGACAGAGAGTAAGCGAGTGGCAAAACCAGCAAAGAAACAAAGCACATGAGGTTATCCCGTTTACCTCTGCCTCAGCAAATGGGTCTGCAATGTGGCTATGCGGGTAGGTTGTGGCATGTAAATGGAGCAACTGCAACCGTGCGCACAGCAGCAGCAAAACAATTGCAACAAGTACGAGTGCCTACTGCAAAACAACTGCTGCCAAGTTCAGTCGCATAAATGCATAAGCTGGTGCACGCATATGCTGCATAGTCGAGACGCCTACAAAGGAAGGGCGGTCTGGCAGGCAGGCAATCAGGCATATCCAACATGGCAAACACATGACTCTTCTGCTTTGAAGGCAGTCGCCCCTCAAAAGCCATTTTAATTAAAAGAACTGCGAGCTGCTGTGGCGCTCTGCCACGCCCAACTTAAATTTTGCTCGTATCTGGTTCGATTCGTGCGGCGAATGCAGCTGCTGCCAAAGTTGCCTCAGCGGCACACAATGTGTGCAGTTTATTTTTGGGGCACTTAACCGACTGGACGCCTTAGCCAGACTTAGGACTTAGGTTATTGCTGTTGCTGTTGCTGCTGCTTTAACTGCTGCTGCTGCTCTTGACGTGCCGCAGCGAGAAACTTTTCGGCACTCTGTGGGAGCAAAATGTCGGCCCAGCATACACATTCTGACACAAGTCAAGGAATTTATGAGCTGTAACAGTTACAAATGTGTGCAAGTCCTTGTGTGTGTGTGTGTGTGTGCGTGTGTGAGTGTGTGTGCGACTGGCTTTTGGCTTAATTGAAATTTAAACGCTTAGTTCCAGTGTCAGCTGTTAAGTCTTTTCCTTTGGCATTTCGAGCATGCAGCTCTTCATGAACTTGACAGTTGGCGAATTTCAATTCTTGCCCAGCAATGCAAACGGGTGAACTGCGAATATACGAGCGTATATGCATGTACTCTGGTCATGATTACCTCGGCTAAAACCAATAAAAGGCGCAATATTTAACCCAATTAAGCCGCCAAACAAAGTTAACTTTATGCTCGGTAACAGTGATGTGGGCTGACAGGCACGCAAAGGGCCAACAAAGTGCCAAACCACCCAAACGCATATGTGTGGGTATGTGTGGGTTTTGGGCTGTGGCTTGGAATAGCCACAAGGCTCAGTGGTCGCCTCATTGCCATGACAACTTGGGTGGCCAACACAATAACACGGAGCATGCACCAAACGCACACCCCCGTTACCGTTAACACACTCACACACATAGCTGCACCATCAGCCAGTTGTGCGATAGATTCCAACAGTGCTTGGCCAGCTCAAAGGCAACGCCAAGTACGCAAGAGTGAAAAGAAATTCATTATTTTTTCTCTATTCTATTAATGATTTTGTGAAAATGTAAACTGAAAATACTCACACAATGTGCGTTGGGCAGTGGCAAAAACTAAACGTCTGCACTTGAGGGCGACGAGACCCGCAATCTGTGGACTGGACAGCAACAAAAACTTTGACTTTGACTGAAACTCAAACGCACCGCAGGAAAAATGTTTGAGCTTAAAAAACAAACGCGTCGCAAAAATGTCAACAATTTGTGTTATAAATGCAGTCAAAGGTAAACACTGGACAGCCAGGATGCTCGCGCTGAAACCAGAACTCTGGAATCCCTTGAGCAGTCTAATTTGCTTGCCGACATTTTGTTGCGCTCAGTATGCCTTTGAAGAAACAGTTCGAGATTCATACAATTTTCATTAGTTGCAGCGAAGGCAGCAGCAGCCACATTGACAGAGCTTTTCCCACATAATTAATCAGGCATTCTTTGGACAAAGTCAAAGTGAAAGTCAAAGGCTTCGGCGAGAAAAATTTCATAAATCTGATGCAGGAGCAGAGACAAACGGTGCGAACAAAAAACAAACAAACTGGCCAGACAAAACAATTTACTTACAGCTACACCTGCACTTGTGTGGGTGTGTCTATCTGTCTGTGTGTGTGTGTGTGTGTGTGTGTGGTTATGCCGCATGCCCCCTTCGGGTTTTGCGCTTGTTGCGAAAGTGGCTTTTTGAGTGGTGTTTCAATGAAGTGTTAAGTGGGGAAAGCTGGCTGGCTGCTCAGTCGCCCTCTGCCCGTAGGTGCTGCCAATATGTGTACGTGTGTGTGTGTGTGTGTGTGTGTTTGTTCCAGTCACTTGAGTTGCCCGTATGCCAGTGTGTGTGTGTGTGAGTGTATTTAGTTGTCGCTGCCTATGTATTTGCCTCTTTCCGGCGCCCTCTGTAAATAGGTCTGCGGTCCATGCACACCTTTTGCTAGCGTCCATGCTCTGCTGTTGGTTATTGGTGTTTTTGTGGTTGTTGCTCATGCTGTTCTTCTTCTTGCTGCCGTTGTTTGATGGTGGTTATAAAGCTGACAGCTGTCAGTTGGCGGTAAATTTGCTAAAATGTTTATTTGCCAAGCGGATGAGTTTGCGTTTGACAGCATGCACAGTCCTTTAAACACACACACACACGTGCTCACAGGCACATTTAAACGCCCATAAACGCACTCTTGAACTAGTTTGGGCGCTCGCCACACAATCACTGACATGTGTAAGGCGCACACACACACACAAACAATATGTACACATTTAACGGACAGAGAACCAACTCCTGAGGCACAATTCAGTTTACCAACGTGGGCTACGTTTAATCACTTATAAACAGCCGCAGCCGCAGAAGCAGCAACAGCAACAGCAGCGACAGCAACAGCATTATTTACAACAACAACAACAACAATAATAATAGGGCCAACATTGCGTGCATGACAAATGTTTTAGTACTTAATAATAGAATAATTATGGCAACACCATAAAACGGCTTAGCACACACATGACACACAGTTACGCAGCTAAAAGGAGAGAGAGATTAAGATGGACAGAGAGAGACAGATAAAGAGAGAGATAGAAAGAGAGGTTAAGTAGGAGATATAAATTAAATTATCTTTGGCAAATGCAGCGAATGCTGTATGCGAATCTATGCGTAGCTTAAGATATGAGTATAAAATACTCCAAAGCACCGAGAAATACATAGTCATATTAAACAAATACTCGTGAATAAGCATAAAAACACTCTTCTGACCTACTTTCCTATTTTACTTCGTCCAAGCTGATTTGAGGTTTGTTAAGTTTCAAATTAACATTAACATTTATTTGGCGTACAAAGTTTAGTTTTACTCTTTAGTAGATGACCCATTGATGTTTACCCAAGTTTATTTGTAAGTGATCTTATAAAGTTTCTTAAATTTTAGTCGATCAGTCGAAAGTTAAGCTTATCTATAAAAAACTTGGCTGTTTTCAATCTTGATGAAGATATTTGCTGTGGCAAGAAATCTGCATTATTCCCATTTTCGATGAGTCAGCGCTATTTGCATATTCAATAAAATCTTTCTGGCAGTTAATGAGCCTCAAACTGTTTTTTAGTCTCCATTCGATCTGGCAGTCAGCGACTGTTAAGCTGTTTTCCCTACTTGCCGGCAACAATTTTATCTCTTTATGCTGCGGCGCGAGTCGCGCTCCTTTTTTTTATTAATTTATTAAAAACCAACGGCTGGCGAAGACGCCAGCGATGCGAACGATGGCAACGATGAACAGCGCCTCGTAAACCTCGCCAAAATCATCATCGAGTGGCGCTGCTGCAGCGATTGCTGTCATCGTTTCCTACAAATGAAATGTAAATCTGCTGCGGGCCGCACAGAAAGCGGCCGCAAAGCAACAAACAAACCAGGGCAGCAGCTGCAGCACAGACCGACAGAGGCCGCAGCCGAGTCAAAGGCAGCGACAGCGACAGCAACATCAATAAAAAGCCGCAGTCGCAGCGCCGCGTTCTGATACTTACGTGCTCTCAAAATTTAATGCGGTGCGTGGCAATCGCCACAATGCGATGCCATCAACGCAGCTATCTGCATGAGCGTACTCGTATTTATTTAATTCCATTTCGGTTTTCAATCAACCGATAGGTTTGCGCAGCTTTCGCCATTTATCGCTTTATAAACGGCAAAAGCAGCAGCTGCTTTTGCTGCTGCTGCTGCTGTCATCAAAATAATCGTCATCAGCAACATAATCATCATCATGAGCACTAACCATCATCAGGCAGCATCTTGTGTTCAGCACCTCCCATCGTGCCTTTCCGCATTGTCATAATTTAAACATGATGATTGCCAAAAATAAACAAAATTCAACAAATTTTCTACTCTGGTTAGTCATTATTTCAAAAACTATTTGCCACACGATTAAACAGCGAATTTCACTTTGATATCAGGCTAAAAAAGCAGCGAGCGTGTGTCTGTGTGAACGGGAGAGAGAGGGAAATTTAAATCAAATGTAAGCACATTGAATTTTTCATAGCATACTTTTGTGCGCTTCGCCGCGGACTTGATCAACGGGTGCGGAATTGGCGGCAGGTTGCCCGCTGTCGTTGTCTATTTGGCAGTTGCCAAAGCTTGGGCCCTATTCCCTAGTCAGCCAGGCAAGCTGAGCTCCCATATGTGTGTGAGTCAGTGAATTTGTGTGTGTGTGTGTCTATGTGTGAGTGCTTTGGCAAAAACTGAAATTAATTATTGAAAAGGCTGCTGATGGGCGCCGCGTTGCGTCGCGTCGGTTCGCGCTCGTTTCACCGCATGTCGCAGGCTGTTCAAAATTTAAAAGGCGTTCGAGTGAAAGCAGTTGGCGCATTAGAGCACACACGCGTATACACACACACACACACCACTCACACGGCGAAGGCAACTTCCGTTTACGCTTGAAAGCTCAAAACGTATTTACTTTGTGCGAGCAAAACTGTCGCCATTAACCGCAACCAGCAACTGTGAAGAGAGCCCGCATGTGGCAAGGATTTGCGAGCAAATAAATTAGCGTTTAATTATACATAGGCAGTAAGCCCAAAGGCTAGGAAGAGCAAGAGCGAACCAAAAATTGTAATCAGAAATTTGTGCGTTCCATTAACTTTTGAAAATGCAACAAAGAGTTATAAAATGAGTGCAACAAATCGCATTGGCAAGTACAAATGCAAAAAGCGCAACAAATACAAACAGCAGCAGTTGTTTGGTTACAACAACTAGCTAAAACACTATGCAGCCGCGTCCACAATTGGAGGAAAAACATGTGGCGGCACCGGCCAAGCCGCCGCGTTTGAGGGCCACAAAAGTCAAATTGCCTGTAAAAAAACAGTTGCAATTCGAGAGTCCGTTGCCCGGGCGGTTACGTGCAACACCAGCAGCAGCAG
Source organism: Drosophila ezoana (assembly GCA_035045725.1). Lineage (NCBI taxonomy): Eukaryota > Metazoa > Arthropoda > Insecta > Diptera > Drosophilidae > Drosophila > Drosophila ezoana. The sequence continues at coordinate 8,243,843 of JAWNOU010000036.1, forward strand.
CGGCGGCGACAATGACAGTGAAGACAGCGACGCAAAAAACAGCAAGAAAAACCACAAAATCGAAGACGACGAAGAAAACGCAATTGGAGACGCTACCAGACAGCAGAGTGCGGAATGCGAATGCGAATGCGGATGCGGATGTGGCAATAAGAAATCGTCTCGCCGAGGGCTGCACCAGTCTAATGTATGCGTGTCAGCAGGGCGACATTGTTCAAGTGCTCGCCCAGATGCGCCTCAAGGTAGGTGCAACAACTTCAGCTAAACAGCAATGCCTGCACTCAGTGCCAAAAGTTTTGCGCTCAGCAACATGTGTTGGGGAAAAAATAAACGAGAGAAATGGACGAACTTTGCTTGGCTTGGACCGCACACTAATAAGAACAAGAAAGACAAAACAACAACATGACAAGCTGAATTTTTGCCAAGCAAAATGAATTAGAAACGAAAAGCTATCCTCGGCATGCCGAAGATTTAATACCCTAACCAACATTTGGTTGACTGGTCTTTTGGCAATATTTTTATGTACGACCTACTTTTCCTAAAGTATCATTAGAACGACTCGACTGTCGATAGTCATCAAGTATAGGTATATCTAATTTAAGTCGAAGATATCTCAATCTTAGTGTAACCAATTTTCTTTAAAAATTAAAAATTACCTTCTGTGAGGGCATTAAAAGCCAAGGCAAGAGTTAAGCAAAAGCCAACATCATGATATTGCCGCTTGGCATTGTCTCAACTAAAGCCCAAATCAGGCGAAGGCGTAACAAGATTTTAATCTTTTTGTTGTCACGATGAGCCGGCGCAAAAGTTAAGGCCAGAATGGCTATACCCTTTCGGCTCGCTGGCTGAAGGTGTTTGGCAGCATGACAAGAGTCTTTAAAATTTCCATTGCAGCCATTTGCTCGCATTGTTCCCAGCTCAGAGCCTAATTGCTTCATAAACATTTCTACAACAAGCCGAACATAACAAAGGGCCCCAACTCCGGGCACGCCAGTCCGGGCCCAGCCCAGCCCAGCCGGTCCGAATTTAAATGCTGTAAATGGCAGGACATTCGAAATTGACAAAATAATCCCGAGGCTTAGTTATGGCTGCGCAATTTGGCAGCCGTGTTGCCTCGGTTAGAAAATGTTAAATGGTCGCTTGGTTCGTTTGTCATGCGCCTAAATATGCCAATTTCCCCATTTAATTGAAATTTGAAAAGTTTTTAATTGAACGCAGATAAATTTTCAAGGCTCCCTAATGGCCATCGCACCCACATCCTCATCGGCCCTTCCCAAAATGGTCATGTCGCTAGTTTTGCAATCATTATTGGCCAGCGCTCTTCACGCTGACAGAATGTTTTCATTTCCGGACAGCTCAAGACTTGTGCCTTCGGCCTCGTAATTGATATTGACGCCAAATTTGATATGAATTGGCCTCGCACTGGCCGCTGCCTCTATCAGATACTTTTGTACTTTGGCGCGAACGCCAATGTTCGGGCTTCAGCCTTCAGACTTCAGTCTGACGTCAGTTCACTCAGTTATGTAATTGTTAAATGGCATAATGGGCGCTTAACCTTGGTGAACCGAATAACTCAACTGGTTGATTTGCCTGTGAAATACAACAAATGCTGGCAATTATGACTTACTTTTGCCCAGCAACACGCACTTTATATGCGTCATAAACAACAAAGGCACATTTCGCCAGATTTCTAATTACTATCAAAAAACATTGAGCGAGACGCGATAAAATGTTGCTCAAATTGCTTAACAATGCGCATTACATAATCAAAATAAAACATCAATTTGAGTTTATTAAAAAAACATATGCGTAAAATGTGGTTGATAAATCTACCCGTACTATCTGGAACTGCACGTGATTGAAATTATATTTTGAAAAAGGGTTTGAAGTTCATCGAATAAAGACTCAAAAGAAAAATTAACCTTTGAGTATGCAATCTTTTACCCGTATTTTCACCCAAGACTTTCTTCCGCAACTCTGAAACATCTGCTAAGCTTTCACGTTCGTAAGTCTTGGGCTGTCAGTTTTATCTCATTCAGTTTTATATACATAAATGTCGAAAGGACTGGATATTAGGGATTTTAATCTGATGTGCTAATTTGAAATTTAGTTCTCTTCTTCATTTATGGCTCCATTCATTCAACAGGAATATATACAGTACGCTCACGCTAAATGTAACCCAGTTAAACCAACTCTCTTTCAAAAGGAGCTAACTTTTTTACATATGAAAATTGAAGTATTTGCATCTATATTTAGAGCAATAATTTCATTCTATTCAATTTATTTAAAAATACATATTGCTGCAGATAAGCTTAACAAAGATTACGAATTTGGGTGTTGCGTTTACCGAGGAATTGTGTGTATCGAGTGTTGCGTTGGTGTTGCTTGTGCGTACTGTAATATGTGTGATTGTATTATGAATATTATTGCTATGGCTGCTAATCTGGTGCCTGTAGGGCATGCTTTAATTCGTCTTCACTCGATAAGGTCCCGTAAGCTATTAAAACTTTTCGAGCCTGTTGAAGCTGCGTTCTGCTCGTTGCGCTTGTTGGCAAGTTTCTTAAGCGTCTTTTTGTCTTCATTGTAGTCATGTTTTTTGAATAATTTAAAAAATTCTTATTTATTTTTGTCGCGTGGCATTGTTTGTTTCACGACTTTCTTGTATTTTAATTAAGATTATGTCTAATGCCCCAATTGGATGACTTTCTGTCTGTCTGATTAAATAAATGACAGTCTTTAAGTTGTCAAGTCAGTCGTCTTTATGGCATCGATCCTTATACCCATTTGAATAGCGTGAAGAGAGGGTATAAACACGTTCTACAAGTGTATGTGACATGCAAAAGAAGATATTATTTGAAGTGAAAACTATCCAGATATTATGTTTTTGTATAACACACCTTATTCTGCTACCCACATTTATTTCATATATTTAGAAGTCCTTTAGGTGTATGTCGCCTACAGGGTATTGCCAAGTCAGCTCTTTATGCTAAAGCATTCCATTTTGCTTATTTGATTTTTTTTTATATTTTGGCAGTGTGGGTTATCAATATTGCTGTTTAACATGGCGTATGGGCAATAAAACCAAGTGTCTGGTTCGAACCAAGGCACATTCAGCTCCTTACATGTATTTGGCCAGGGCCTTGGCGCCCATCTTTGCTGTCTTTTCAGCTAATTGAGAGCTCTCCGCAACATTCATAGGCATTGTTTACTTGCCTGCCATTGTTTTGCTTAAACTTTTCATTGATGTTGGTTTTTCCAACCCACCATACGGTTAACGGCTGTTGTCCTCATTGTCGTTTTTATTGAGTTTCTGTTGTTGCTGTTGTTGTTGTTGTTGTTGTTGCTCTTGCTGTTGAAGTTGTTGATGTTGTTGCTGCTTTTACCAATTAAGTCTTAATTTCTTAGAAAATAAAACTTTTTGGCTTTGGGCATTGTTTGGCGCGCTGCTAGCATTTCCTCATGCCTTCCTCCTCAATTTCTCAACTGTGCCACCTCTGTGTCCAGGTCAGAATTTGCTATTTCTCTCGGTGTTGCCTTAAAGTTTAAACCGCAATTTTTCGAAACATTTTAAACTGAAACTTTTCAACTCCGCTTTGTAGTTCTATGCGTGTGTCCATCATTGTGTGTTGGTGTGGGAAAGGGGCGGCTGATTCGCGAAGCCCATAGCAGCAAGCAGATGTCTGCCGCTTCTTAGATAGCTGCAGGTGTAAATTATTTATTTTCACTTAAGATTTGTACCGGCTGTTCAGCAGCCAGTTCACCTCCACTTGTCCAGTCCCCCTTCATCTAACCGGCGCTCGACCACGCACAAGCTCTAAGCAAAACTTTTTGTTCAAAAAGTCAGCTGCAGCAGTTGATTTCTGCTCAGCGAGAGCCGCTACCAAAGCACCACCAGGCAGCTTTTGTTTGCTGCAAATAATGTTAACAGTGCTTGTCAGAATACTCAGTATATTCGAAAGAGATACAGCTGGGTATGTTTGACTAGTTGCACATCTGGTCAATGATGCACCATTTTTAGACAAGTCAGTAGTGTTTTTACTGCTAACGATTTAGTTGTTAGTTCTGTAATTCTAACTGTTGTTAATGTTTATTTTAATGTTTGTTTTACATATAATTTTGCTGCTATTGTTACTGTGACAGCTATCATAACTGTTACTCTTAAATTTACTATTATTATATGACAACTGACGATGTTACAAAACAATCCAAATAACATAATCACTGTAGCTAGTGCTGTTATTATAACAGCCAGTCTGTTACTGTTATTTTAACTTAAGCTGTTATTTTAACTATTTTTGTTGCTGATTTTTTACTGTACTTTTATTCACTGTACTGTTACTATTACAGCGCTTTTGCTGCTGTTGGCTAATGTAACTGTTCTTATTACTGCTATTTTCTCTGCTACTGTCACTTTTACAGTTTATGTTATTGTCATTGATATTATTTCTGTTGTGACTTGTTTGTTATTTGTCACTTTAATGTTATTGTTGTTGCTTTTATTGTTGTTACTTTTACCGCATTTGGATTTCATAACATAATCGCTGGAAAGTTAGAAACTGACTTCGTTCAGTGGGATAAAATTAGTGTTTAGGAAACAATTGTATAAAGTAATCAGCTTGACCATTGTGGCCGAGTGGTTGTGTTGTCTTCTGATTACAGGGTATGCGTACATCGTCCCAGCTCTGGCGCTATCAATATTGCCTCGTGCACAAAGCACCCGTTGGTAGCCACTGTGCGTTCTTGTAATGAAATCTGAAGAAATGGGGAGCTTTGGCTGCCAGGGATGCTGAAAGTTGCCGTTCGAAATGAATTTTGTATTTGTATTTCAGCGCACTTGTTTAGCGCTTGTGTAATGCTTAATATTTAATATATGAAGCTGCAAGTGCAAATGCTGTTGATTTACCAAATGCCGTTGATGTTGTTTGAATTTTAGATTGGAAATCAAGCGAAATCAAGAGAAATCACAATTGCTCTGTTTTTCGTTGGCTCCAAAAGTGCACACAAATTATGCTCAATTCGTGTTCAAAATGTGTGCTGCAGCATTTCCAGCTTTTCATTAGCGTCGATTGCCCGACCTTGGGCCAGATATCGGCCATTTGGCATTTTTTAATTACACTTAACTTCCCTCTCTCACTCTTACACTTACTCTTACTCTGCTCAGAGCACTTTGTTTCAGGCATTCGTTTTGTTTTTGTTGGCGCTTCATCAATGCTCAAATTATTATTAATTTGAAGGCGCTCTGTCTGCACCTTTGCCAGGCGGCCACGCCCCTCTCTAGCCAGCCTGTCCAGATGTGTTGGCCTTCGCCTGGTAATTTTAATTGCAATTCTTGCTTTTCGCTCAGCCAGTCCAGCTTTCTCTCCTTTTCTCTCTCCATCTCTCTTAGCCACTTCTTTTAGTCGCGTTTGTAACATTTTGCTGAAATTTCATTAAAAACGACGTCGAAAAGTTTGCTTTTACCCATTTTCCGCTCGCATTTTCCGAGACGAAATAGCGTTCTGCTGCGACTGCATTCGCTTTTGCCACTCATTCATTTATTCAATTGATTGTGGACCTGCGCTTGTTCAATGAATCGTTCGTTTGATTTGCCTGCGACTCGCACATTCAAATTATTTTACAATATCTATTTAACTTTAGTTGCAGTCACTTGAATTCTTAATTAATCGCCCAGTTACCCGTTACCCATTTGCCTGCCAAAGGTAGTGCCAAATTGGCGAAATGTTGACAGACAACGTTGTCCAAATACTTGAACGCAGTTGCGCCCCATCCAGTTTTTCTACGCCAAAACGTTTCAGGTTCGATTTGATTGCAATTCTTGTAATTACAGACAGACCGCATCCAGCGAAAGGCCTGCGTAATGAGAGATGACTCCATAAACGGCCGATTTAGCAGCAGCTTTAATAGAAATTAGAACAAGCCGCGCAGCTCTGCGGCTGACATTTAAACATTTAAGTGGCAGCAACGAATTCACCTCAATTCTAAATTTATAGCCACGTTTTGACAGTTTTGCATGTCGGAATGTAATTAATTACATCCACTTTATGGTGGCCAGCAAACGTCCAAATAAAAGTCAGCACCAATGAGCCTAATGAATGGCTCTGGCACTGCGTGTATGTGTCGGCGATAGAGGGTTTTGAAATACAATCAAAAAAAAAACACAGGCAAACAAAAGTTGGCCCAAATGAGCAGCGGCTAATTGTGCAAAAAGCGCCGCAAACTTTGCCTCAATGCCAAATTTTATACGTATGTGATGACCATATGCGGTGGCTTAGCTGAGCTCCGGCTGGCCAATTAATTAGAAACCAGCAGAAACAGCAGACCAGATCATGATGGGCAGATGGTAACCAAAGGGTATCTGTCGCTGTAACTGGCAAACTTTGAAATGGCAAATTAATTACTGAAATCGTAGAAATTTGTCTTGCTTTGGCCGGCGGTTGGCCGCCCCCTACTCTGGTTTTGTTGTCACTGTTGTTTGGCTTTAGAAATGACTTCCGAAGCGGTCTCCCAGTTTCCAACTGCCAGCTGCGAAGTTGCCAGCCGAAGTTAAAGTTGTTGTTATTGTTGCAACTATTGTAACTGGAGTCGGTCCGGTTGCTGCTCTCTGGCTGGTTGCCTAGCTGACTCGTACATGTAGGATATCCGTATATGAATTTGCCTGCTGCAACATTTCTGCTCAAGGAAATGCTCGGCAGGCTAATAACATGTGAGCGGACCAAAACTTTAGCCACAGTCCAACAATATTTGTTCAAAGTGCATAATGACATGAAAAGTTGACACAAATGAGCAGTGCTTGTTACTAATTTTAATGCGCTTTGGCGCACAGTTTGTGCCAGGCCAAGGGGCCAGTTTGGCCCCCAATACGGTTGGCTTCGTTCTCAGTTTGTTGCCCAACAAGTTTCTGTTGCGGAAATTACTTCGGATCCGGGGGCTCGGACAGGGGATGCATCATTTTTAATTGAGCTCAGCTAGTGCAAAGTTTGTAAAATATTTTGTTAACTTAATTTGATTTGGAGAAAACTTGAGCCATGACTTACAACTTGCCCAATGAATTATGCAGACGACACTTCGCAACCCTAATCCAAATCGGTCCAACTCTGGCTGCAGCCAGCGTCAGCTGTGGCCTTCTTAAATTATTCGTAAGACACGTTTAACAAAAGGAGCTTGGTATATTCATTGTGTGCTAAAATACGCCCGAAATAAAGTTGATTTTGGCATAAATTTAGTTTCAGCTAACGGTCCCATTCATTCTCTACAAAATTGTTATAATTCACATAGTTAATATTTCATGAATATGCTTAGTTAATAATAAACGTTTTAAACATTATTACCTAGATTATAGTAGAAAGATAAAATAGAATGCCAATATTTTTTTGGAGAGATACATTTTTGTTCAAGTATCTATTATTTTTAGCTGTTTCGTAGAGACAATTTCAGTTTTACCTTTCAATTAACAAGATAATTTAATTAATGAAAAGTCGAGACTGAAAATTTGCTAATGGGCACATATTTACATATCTGTATATATATAGCGAGCATTTCCCGACGAGACGTAATGTTTTTTTTAGCATGAATCTATGCAATCGCGTGCTCCTTTGTCCCACCCCTCCCACGCCTCTCTCTAAATATTTTCTTTAACAAAGAAATATGAAAATAAGCAAGGGTCCCATTTCCACTGTTTTATATCTTCATATGGCTGGCTGACGGAGTGACTTACTGACTGGCTGATTTCTGGTGAACGCACAGCACAAACAAGAAGAGCTAGCTATCTGATGAAGGGCCACGCTCAGACGGGCTATCTTTAAGATATTCCTCTAGCAAGTGTGGAAAACTCGAGGATAACGGTTGATCGCCATAAAGAACATATATTATCGATCAGGCCGATGAGCTGAGTCGATCGAGCCATGCTCATCTTTCTGTTTATCCATCTAAGTGAACGCGTCGATCTCAGAAACAATGATGTTTGTGGTCCTTGCTCTGTTATATAAAAATAATCTCGAAAATTGTATTTTTTTCCAATTTTATTACTATAATTTTTAGCAAAAAAAGGACATTTATTCCAAAGTACACCATATGTTATGATTTTTTCGGTTATAAAATCTTAGTTTAAGTTAAAAAAGTAATAAATTGATAAATTAACTGCACAATATATATTAAATTGTAGAAATTATCTGTACTCAGGATATGTTCAATATGGCGTATAAATATGTCACAACATTGCACTTTTTGGATACCTTCCCTTATACCTACAATATAAATCAAATTTTTTTTAAGTTTTTATTATTATTAAAAAGTAAACTTTATGAACTGCCGCCTCGGTTTTTTTGAGATAAGACGCAATTCGATTAAATAGTCTCGTTCTTGATTGGTAATTTAAAAGTAATTAAAGCATCGAAGGCAACACAAATTTACTGTTCATATTTAGCAAACAGTTTACCACCTGAGATTGAACGAACGATCCGGGCGACGGCCGAGAAAAGTTTGTAGATCAAAATAAAAGTTTGCCGTTGTGGTTAATCCGTTGCATGCCATAAAAACTATGCTAAAGTTGAACTACACTGAACGCGGCACACAGCGCCGCATAATAATAATAATCCGTGCGGCAAACCTTAAGTCTAGGGGTCGGAGATGCTCCGCGCAAAGTAGCTGTAAATAATTGCCAAAACTACTTAAGAATGCGGCACAGCGAATCGCTTCCTGCTGGCTGCTGTAGAGATGGGATACAGAGGAGACTCAGGATGTTGTTTGTGTGTGTGAGTGTGTGTGTGTGTGTGTGTGTGTGGCTGATGGGGGAGCAAAGTCTAGCACTAAGACTTAGACAGAGCCACAACAAAGGCGGCTATTCAAGCAATGTTAACTGCAATGCATGCAACCCATTGTTGTTGCAGCTACCAACGTGGCACTAATTAGAAGTATAAAAGGTGCTACAACAACATTTAAAGAGCTGTCTACTCACAACCCGGCTCCTTCTCCCATTGGCATTGTCTGCTAAACATGTAAATTATTGTTGTTGCTTTTGTTGGCAAGAGTCTGGCTGCTTAAGACGAGACTTCGCCCTGCATGCCTTCAGCGTTGCTTTCGCATCAAAACAGCAATATTAAATACCATGCCATGTGTCTATATGTGTGCGTTTGTGTGTGTTTGTGTGTGTGCCTGTGTTTGTGTACTTAGTTTCAGTTGGAGCTACCTGCGCATTTTGTCGCTTGCATTAATTAAAACCCAGCCCAAAAGGTAGCTGGCAGTCTGAATTGTTAGCTAGTTGGATGGCTTGGGCTGGCTGAATGCGATTAACATATGAATTACGCATTGTGCGCATAAATTTGGAATTGAGTGGACCCCGCTGCGGTCACTTGACATCTTAAGCAGGACACACGGGCCAAATGGCGACCTTAAGGCGCTCGCAAAGTGCTTCCGGCATGTCTGTGTCTCTGTCTCTGGTTGTGGCTGGAATTTGTTTTGGTTTGCTTTCCCATTTCCTACAGGAAAATACGATGTGGTCTTCCTGAGTTGAGCTCAAGCGAACTGAACTGGCCGGCAACGTTAGTGAGACTGACCCTCTCCTGGCCTTTTAATGCGCCATTCTGTTGTCGCGTCACACATAATTATGGCGGATGTGATGCCCAACGAAGCGTTAAGTCGAATTCTCGGTTCATATTCCCTTGGATACAGCCTCATGACACCGCCTAGCCAGGCGCCCGCATGTCATTTGTGCCCTTTCGTGGCATTCAGCCCATGTATGTATTTTATTTTTTATGCATTATCATATCACTGTTTGCCCCTCGTTTCACTTTTTGTTGTTTTTGTCCTCTCTGCTGTGGCTGCTGTGTCTTCTTTTATTATTATTTATGCTTTATTTATATGTATGTATGCCTGTATGTGTGTGTACGCACTTCCTGCGTGTAAACAATAAAATGTATGGGTACACCATGTCGTATGCGTCATATCCAAATATAAATTCTAAGGCCTATGCCGTCTGTGGCACTTTTGTTACTCCTTCTGGACAACTACATTCCATTGTTATGCTAATGGATTACGATATATGAATAATAAGAGTTGCCAAGCTTTGATGCAGTCCCCAATCCCAAGAGAAGTCACCACGGAAGTGCCAACGCTAGAGTTATGCAAATTCCGCAGCCCCAAAATTAAATGCAACATAGCAAATTTTACGTTTAGTTGACAAGAAACGCCCAAAATCAGTCCAGTCTTCCATACTGAACCTTGGACTCAGCTTCTAGGCTAAGCGTTCGATATGGAGAGCAACAAAATATGTGACATTTTTATGGCTCTCATCGCCCGATTGTTCCTTTGTTATAGCTGTGGCTCATAAATTGTACTGTGGTTTTTTATTGCTCCTTCTAGCGAACTCTCGCCTAATCAGGTGAACTGTGATACCCTGCCGAGTTGACTGACAGTACAAATTCCAGTGTCAACTCAGACGCAGCAAATATATTTAAAGCTAACAAGTTTAGTCCGCATTCAATTAAGGATAAATTCCAGAAGAGTCCAAGATAATTAAATTTGAAGTGGGTTACAAACTGAATTTACTCACGATTTTCCACATATCGATATTCTCACAGCATTAGTTTAATTATTAATGCTTCTCTCTGGGTCGACTAGAACAACGTTAAATAGCTTAAGGAAAGTTGAGCGCAGTTCCCCGAACTTACAAGTTATATAATTGTTGCTTCAGTGGGTGTTGTTGTTGTGTGGCTAGGGCGTGTTTTATTTGTTTTTCAAAACTATTAAAATGGCATAAACAGCAACAAGGCAACAGAGCCAGTGGGCTGACCAGGCCCGTTTATGAATGGTCAGAAGGCAATGCCAAAGTTTTATCTTAACTTGGCTCAGGCAAACAACATCAGTGGGGAAAATTGGGGGCGGGCGGTACCAGCTGCTGTTGCTGCTGCCATTGGATCGCATTGTTGTTGGACGTATTTGATTATCGCATTTCATTTTGTGTTGGGCAAACGTAGAAAGTTAAATGCAAATTTGCATGACACCAACAGCAGCAGCAGCAGCAGCAGCAGCTGTGGCGGGTGTGAGGCGATGGCAGCGGCAACAATCACACCAGCCATCATCGTAATAATAACAAAGGCAGCAGCAGCAGCAACAATCACAACAACAACAATATCAACAACAGTAGCAGTAACAACACGAGAACTTTATTTGATGCTGCGTTAAGCCAGACTCCCCCCGCCCGATTCAGCTGTGACCCTAGGTTCCTCTTTTGTACCAACTGCGAGCGAGCTCGCTGTCAAAGTTTTTAGGTATCATTTCAGTTTATTTGAATTATTCATAATCCGGATGGCAGCGGAGGTTCGCTATAAGAAACAGTGAAAGAGCCCGGATATGGCCAAGACACACAGTAAAAGGGACACCAATATAACGGAAGTAGCGGCAAATAAAACTCACTCTAAATACTTTTTGTGCCAATCGCAATGTAAATTTCCACTTTTCATTCTTTTTCCCAAAAAATCGGATCAAAATAAGACAAAACAAAAGAAACGCAACAAAACCATCAAAACAATTTTGATTCAATCAACAAAAATATTAACAAAACAGCAAATATAAAAAAAACAAACCGCAGCAAAGATTGTTAACCTAAACTGTGATGGGGTGTTTAGCATTTTTGAGGTACTTAAAAAAAGCGTTGAGCTTTACCTGCACTCACCTGCAGAGGGTTTCAAATGCGCGCAATTGCGATCTCATAGAGCATATGATAAATTAAATACATTGAAATTACGAAGAGCTGAGTCTCACTTATTTACGGAAATCGTAAGTAATCGATACGCAAAAGCTGTACTTAAACAGAAGTAGAAATAATTAAATGCAAATAAGTCGATGATTTCATAATATTACATTCAATAGGATCCCTGTCTTGGCTTTTGCCTTCGATTAAATGTTAAGACTTATCTTAAAGTAATAAGACGTTTTTATCTGACACAGTTTCTCACGCTAAAATCAATTTCATCGTTTATCTAAAACCTAAATTCATAACTTCAACATGACTTCTGACTCCTAATATTATGTCCTTGTCTGCCAATGGAAACACGCAAATTCCTAATGTCTTTACTAAGCTTGAGCTTGTTTTGCTTTTCTTTCGAACCTAGTTCTTATCTTTGTTTTTTCGAACTATTGTTGACTCAGTTAAATGCGCTATAAATTGAACTACAACGACTTTGGCATTTGCTGCCCAAAAACGAGGTGCACATTTCAGTGCCAATCGCCTCCCTCCGAAGGTCCTTTGTCCCGCTGACAGTCACGCGATGGGCTTGCGCCTGATAAAAATAGAGAGGGACGTGCTTAAAATGTATTTGCGAAAATTGAACGTTGGTTAGAAAAGCGACACATTCAATCATTCTGCCTGACTGCCAAGATAAACGCAACCCGAATGGAGCGTACTATGCGGAAACTTCTTGACAAAGGAGAAATTAGCGCAACCAATTGCTTAAATAAATAAGTTCAAGCAGCAAAGCAAACATTTGATATACTCTATTACAAGCATTAAAAACACAAATTTGAAAAAAAAAATTTGTTAAAAATCCTTTAAAGATTACCTCATGTTTCACAAACATGAACTTTGACTGAATTATTATGCACCTATAACTTTTCTTAGATTTTAGATAATTTATTGTTAATATCTAATCTTATTAATCTTGCAACGATTTATGCTGTGAGGAATGGAAAAAAATTATATGTATTTTAAAATATCTTCTATATATCAAATATATTTATAGGATTACTTTACTAGGATTACGATCAATTGAGTATACTTATAAGTTTATTTGCTTTTTGTTTACGTTTAGAGTGTTAAAAAGACTTTTAGGTTTGGCTCTATAGGTTGGCCCACCCGTCTCTCAGCTGTCGTGTAAATTGGCGCTAAGCCGATGATATAGCCTTTTTTTCACTTGAGCATTTTTGGGCTTGCGTGTGACGGCTGCTGATACTGCGACTGCTACTGCTGCTGCTGCTACTGCTGCTACTGCTGCTGCTGCTGCTGCTGCTGAAGTTGTTCGCATTGCGACGGCGGCGAGTAAAGTTTTCGCATAGTGCTCGACGGCGGCGACAGTATTTTTTGTGCACTTGACATGTTTTGACACGCGGAACAGTCGACGCGCCGCTTGGAAGTACTCGTTAAAATGTTCGCCAGCCCATTGGAGTTCGATATCGTGCTGCGCGCCAAAATGGCCAATGTGAATTTGGTAATTGCACTTGGTGGCACTCGGGGGTTGTCGAAATACACCTCGTGATTGTAGGCAGCAGGTGTCAGGCGGCAGGTGTGAGGTGTGAGCCGTGAGGCGTGAGGTGGCAGGTGCAACTCACCACGTTGCCAGGCGCAACCGTAGTGGCCACTTGCACTTTCAAAGGGACGCCAACTGCCGACTGCAAAACATGTATTTGTTTGTTTATTTTTGTTGCCGTTGGTTGTGGCCATTGTTGCTTTAGTTACTAACAAGCGACCGCCGCAAGCGGGCCGCAGATGAAAAGTAATTTTTAATTATTAATAGTCGCGCACAATTTGCACGTGATTAACGCGAAAATATGTTTAATTATCAATTTTAAAGTCGAGCGCAGCAGCTCGACAATTTGGTGTAAAATAAAATATTGAATTACACGCGGCCCATAATAATAAGGCACGATCGCACATTTGAATAAATATTAACATAAATAAATTACAGCAAACAAACAAAAAAAAAAAAGAAAATACAAAATAATAATAATTGGGGGAAAAAGCGCGTAAAACATTTGACTGCAATTATAGTTTGTGCTCGTTTGACGCCTGAGCTGGCAATAAGCGTGATGCTATTCATAATTGCACAATTTATTTTTCCGCGGTATGCGCCGTGAGATACTCTGCCTGCGGCAAATATTTTTGCAGAATGCAAATGACATTTTAATTAGTTTATTAATCGCTTCCCGGCTGCAGCTGCAACAGCTTCTGCAGCTGTAGCTGGCGGCTGAATTGCGATTCTCGGGCGCAACTGAATTGATAAGCTTTAATTTATTTTAAAGAGTTGCCTTTTTGAAGGTAGCTTCAAAAAGCTGAATGCTTGAATGAATGAATAAACAATGCATTCAAAATAGAAGCGGGCACAAGTGAATAACTCAAATTCTTTTCTCCTTTCTTGCAGCCCCAACTGCTAAGGCAGCGTGACCGTAGCAACCGCAACGCGCTGCATTATTGTGCCGCGCAGGATTTGGAGCAGACGCGCGACCTCGTGGCGGCCGCAAGCATTGCGATTGCAGCTCCAGAGCTGCTGGAGTCTGCCGACGAGGATGGCTTCACGCCGCTTCACTTGGCTGTTATTCAGGGCAATTTGGCGATGGTCAATTTGCTGCTAGCGAACAAAGCCGATGTGAACGCGGTGGACAATGAAGGCCACTCGGTGGTGCACTGGGCCACGGGTAAGCATACACTCCACACCCCCCACCCCCCAACCTTTTCGCCCACTAAAACTATGTTCTATATTTGCCTTCAGTACATTGAATAACAAACTGACTTTGCTTTTGCAGTATGTGGCGAAATTGAGGCATTGCGGGCAATTCTGGCAGCCGGTGCAAGTGTGGCCCAGCCCGATGTTAACGGCGGCACGCCCCTGCACTATGCGGCCCAAATGTGCGGCGCCAGCTACGACAACAAGCTGCAGTCCAATTCCAGCAAGTTGGCCCTTGAGATTCTTGGCATACTGCTGGCCCATCCGCAGAGCAGCGTCGATGTTCAGGACAAGGATGGGCGGCAGCCGCTGCTGTGGGCCGCCTCGGCGGGCTCGGCCAAGGCGGTTATGGCCCTGGTGAAGGCGGGCGCACGTGTAGAGAGTGCCGATAAGTGGGTTGAGCCACCAATCGCTTTGATCTTCTGTTGGAACATTGTAACATTCTTTGCTTTCCTTGCAGGGATGGGCTCACCGCGCTCCACTGCGCTGGCTCGCGCGGCCACACCGAGTGCATCGACACGCTGATAAGCCTGTGTGGCGCGCCCACGGATCTCATAGACACCAACGGCTGCACGGCGTTGCATTATGCCGTGACGCTAGGCCATGCGGATGCCACGGCACGTCTGCTCGACTTGGAAGCAGATCCCAATCGGCAGGACCGCAAGGGGCGCACGCCCGCACACTGCGGCTGCTCCAAGGGCCAGTTCGAAACGCTGAAACTGCTGAAGGAGCGCGGCGCCAATCTCTGGCTGCGCAATGCCAAAGGTGATCTGCCAATGCACGAGGCGGCCGCCTCCGGCCGACGTGAGCTACTCGAATGGCTCCTGTCCCAAAGACCCAAGCAGGTGAACACCACCAGCAACGACGGGCGCAGCCTGCTGCACATTGCAGCTGCCAACGACTACACGGACATGTGCAAGCTGCTGCTGGACCACGGGGGCGATGTGAATGCGCTCTATCGCAATTCCCGGGGCATTGTGCTGACCCCGCTGGACTGTGCACTGCAGCGTGGCCATCGTTCCACGGCCAAGTTCCTGCAATCGCAAGGCGGCCAGCCATCCAACAAGCTGAGGCTGGCTGCTCGGCGCGGCAATCCCTTTCACGAGAGCAACGCAGCAGATCTGGTGCGACCTCTGAAGTATATGGAAAAGGAGGAGCTGCACGATCTACGTAGCTCCAAGAAATACGTGGTGTATCTCAAGCGCAGCGATTCTGATGGTGGCCTTGCTATTGGTGGTGGGGAGGAGCGGGAGGAAGGTGAGTGCAGCTGCACGGAGCAGTCATATCGAAAGGAGCAGCGTCTGGTGCATACATGCCAACGGCATAAGCGCCGCCAGCTTCGGCGGCGCACCAACAGCTGCGGCGAGGGCCAACATAAGAAGTGTAGCGACATTTGCCGCTCCAAGAGCAACATTGAAATCAGTCGGCGCAAGTCCAGGGAGCGCTATGCCAGCACCAGTGATGGCGAGAACGACGAGGATGATGAGGACTCCTGCGAGAATTGCTGCTACCACAAGCGCCAAAAACAGCGTGTGGTGCCGCGCAAGCGCTCGACACCCTCGCACAGACCCAAGGAGCTGCCTGGCAGCGAGGAGGATGGCAGCGACCAAAACAGCACGCCGAAGAAGGCCGAGCACAAAGTGTCCACAACGCAGGATAAACCTGACAGTCCACAGCCACTTCAAGTTCCAGGCAAGGATCAGACACAGCCAACCACGCCAACGGCTACCAAGGAGGGCACCTTTATCAAATCGCCGCCGCACAGCGCCAAAGGCGACAAGGTAGCGGCTGTGGAGCCGGACAATTTGAAGGTGGCAGAAGGCCATGGCTTAGAGCTGACGGATGAGGAGCAGGAAACAGCCAAGTCGGTGACAACCCAAGTGGATGTGCATCATGATGCAGAGCTGCAATCCTCAAAGCCTTCCGAGGAGGTACCAGGAGGCGAAACTGCGACTGTAACTGCGACTACGCCTGCAGAGGCAGAGGGAGCTGCCAAGCACGAGCTTAGCGAGGAGGATACCAAATTGGTCACCACTGAGGTCGAACAGATGATCAAAATAGCTGCCACGGCGCTGAGCAGTGAGTCAAAGAGCTCTACCGAAGAAGCATCCGTCAAGGATAAATCGGATACTGTAGAGCAAATGCTGCCATTGAATGGGGCTAAGGATAATCCCAGTGGAGATCCCGTGGCGCCTGCCGAAACACCCGCTGCCAGCACGCCCTTACCGCATCCATCTGCTGACACGTCAGTTGCTAAGCCACCGACAGCCGAGCAACCAAAGTTAGAGACGCCGCAACCGCCGCAACCCTTAGAAACCGCAGTAGAGGATGGAAAAAATTTGGAGCATATAGCGGTAGTAGAGCCGGAATGCAAGAAAAAGTTGTTGCCTCCAACAACTCCCCCCAAACCTCAAGCTGAGCCCAATAATCCACAGCAAAAGCCGCCAGCCGCACAGATCCCACGTCCGCAGTCCCAACAGCCACAGGTGCAGCAGCAGCAGGAACAGCACGAGGAACAGCCACCACAACGGGAGCAGGAGTCCAGACGCAGCTTTACGCTGCTGCACTCTGACTCGGCTGATGATGAGCCTGCGGCTGCTGGTGTGCCAGGCTCGGATGAACCCGAACGTAAATCGAGCTTCCAAGTGCTTAAGAGCGACGACTCCATTGCCGATTTGGAGGATTCGCCGCGTCCACATGATATCAAGTTCAGTGGCAGCAATCAAGTCTTTCAAGTGGTGCACGATGGCACCGCAAGCTCCAAGCTGCCCAGTGCATCCGAGCTGGACAAGGCTGATGAATACGAAGAATTTGATGATGCAGCCGACGACGACGATGCAGATGACATTGATCCGGAGCACGACAGTGCCCTGCGCCGCTTTCTGAGCAGTGGAAGTCGCCATGGTGTTGGCGGCGAGCTGGGAGCCACTAGCGACGCCACTGCAGCCGCTGGTATCTATGATGGGCTGGCCAACGGGCGCAAGCGTCGCCTGAAAAAGCGCGTGCGCAGCGGTGCCAAGACGCGCAGCAATTGGAAGAGTGCACAGGAGTCGCGCGAGAGCAATGTCGCCTTGGCCACCACCAGCAAAGATCAGGACTCCGGCTTCGAGCCCAGTCCGCGTGCGGAGCGCACTAAAATACCCACGCCGCGCACAGCCCATACGGCCATGCCTCGCCGGCCCATCTATGCGACCCTGGACGGACGCTCCTGCAGCAGTCGCCTGGAGAATCGAAAGCCGGGGGACAAGGGCGCCTGTGATATGGGCGCCGTGACACGCTCCATCCAGCGGAATATTCGCAGGTGAGTCCACAGACCAGATTTCGGGTAACTGATTCGTCACAATTTAAATGGCCAGTGGCCAAGATTCATTCATTTAAATTAATCACCGAGCAGTTGCTGTGGCGGCAGCCTGGACCGCCTGGATGCCTTTTCGGCGGTAGATTTATTTACTTGATGCTTGATTTTAATCAACTTGAACGTCCAACTGCCGAGCATTGAGGCTCGTGGATTCGCATTATATCACGCACGCGCCTCTGGGCGGCCGCAGCCGCCGTCCATTTAATGTAATCAAAGGGGCGGGCGCCTCAGTCTCAGTCTCAGTCCCAGTGTCAGCCGGGCCGCCTTAAAGTTAATTTAGTTGGGCACTTAGTAGCCTTGGAAACATTTCTCATTTTTTAATGTGGTCAGAGAGAGGCGGCGCCATTGTTGTCCAGGCCAACAAATAAATTGCCCAGCTTCCGGTTGCCATAAAAATGCGCGCTTTAAAGTTATCATAATGCGGTTAAAGGCAATAAACGCGGCATTAATGTCCATTCTCCATGTACTTGGGCATTAACGATGACCCCGTGCCCGCAATAGATTAAAACGTAATTTTAACAAGTGCTGCTCATTATCACGTCGTGCCACATACATATGTACGGAGTACATCATACTTAAGTACATACATTCTCACATACATACATACATATATGTTTGTCTGAATAATTTAGGCCGTTTCGAACTTAATGACTGACAATAATTAAATCATAGTTACTTATTTATGATCGAGTCGATTAACTTTTTCGTTTCCGATATTGAAAATTGATTAGTTAGATAACATATATTTTAGCATACTGATCATCAACATAAATAACAAGTAAAAGGTTCTAGTCGGGAGCTCCCGACTAGGGGATACCCTGAACCCTCATATTCCAACACCAAATGCAGCGCGCGCTTATAGATAAAGAGTAGCGGGGAGGTGGCGATAGGTATAAAATGAAAGATAATCGATATATATATACTTTTCTAGAAGTTACATGTCATGTTTGGTGACTCTAGCTCTTATTATTTACCAAAATTGCTTAAAAAACAGGATTTCGATATACATTTTTATCGATTACTTGGAAACGGGGCAAGTTATCGTTTATCGGAAACAAACTCGATCTGCGTAGGAACTAGGAGCACCTACATCTAAAATTTCAAGTCTCTAGCTCTTATAGGCTCTGAGATCCTTGCGTTCATACATACGGACGGACGGACGGACGGACGGACAGACAGACGGACATGGCTAGATCGACTCGGCTATTAATGCTGATCAAGAATATATATACTTTATGGGGTCGGAGATGCTTCCTTCTGCCTGTTACATACATTTGCATTTTGCACAAAAACATAATACCCCTTTTACCCATTTTTAATGGGTTCAGGGTATAAAAATTATTTATTTTATAGTAAGAGAATTCCTTGAAGGTGCACGATAGATGGCAATATTTGGAAAAAGCCAGCCAGCAAATGTGGAAAAATTGACCAAAATAGGTATATGAAACATTTTTGTTTATCAACAAATCGACCTCAATATAATTTTAAAGATATTTGAGAGATGTTTCACAATTTTCGGAAAATATACTCCTACGTGGCCCAGGACGAGGTCAAAGATTTGGTTGGTGTCTTTTCGGGTTCCAGCTTGCTGATCTTAATTCAGCATATTTAAAAAAGAATTGCGCAAATGTGAGTAAATAGAGTTGTCAAAAAAGTGCAGCATATTTAGTTGGCTTCGTGCCTTTTTGGCACTTTTTTCAAGTGCGAGTTTCGTGCTCGTACTTTACCGGCCCGGGCTAGAATATGAGGCCCGCGCCCAACTCTACTTTCTTGTATGTAAACATGTTATTTATTTAATTAAAAGTAACTTTTTGTTAACTTTAAACAACTAAGACCCTTTAAAATCCCAAAGAGAAAGTTGATTCTTCGTTCTATACTCTATGCCCGAAGAGAAAGAGAGTATATTGATTGGATGTTATCTCCGCTGCGAAAGGCTTGGCAATTGCTACACATGCTGGGATTATAAACAAAGCTTCGCTAAATCCACTTCTATACCGCACAAACCTAAAGCTAATGTCAGAAAATAGTGCTTATAATAATTACACCAAAATAGTTTTATTAAGCCTTCAGCTGTTCCAGTTTAGCAAGTCAAACTTTGAGCTGTTATTGCACTGGAAGCCAAGTTTTCGACTGTAACTATTTTACTTGTGCTAAGATACAAATCAAAATTTAAATTAAACTTTGGCCTTTTCTTGTTGGATTGTTACGGTAACGGCATGGCTATATAATATTCCATACACGTGACTTTGCAGAGTATTAAATAGTTCGTACATTCCGGCGCCACACTTGTTTCTTATAGCTAATTTATTTTAATTTATACGAACGGCTGGAAATCTCGGAGGCCCCAGGCTCTTGTCATTAGTTGAAATGCTCATTTCCGGCAAAGAGTTGCGCATTTTAATTAAGTGGCAACGCCCACGACCCGCTCACCCGCTCACCTCTGAGCCAACGGCCAACGCCCACCTGCGGTGAGTGCTTTGTTTATACAAAAACTGGTTCAAAACATTAAAATGGGACGCAGCGCAGCTTGCAGTCGGTCGCGAAGTCGGCGTCTTCATTTACAAGGCGCTAATGCTAATTGTAAGTGGAATTAGCGCAGATTAGCGGCGAATTTTTAAGGCGCAAACATGCAAAACGCAGAATTAGTTCAACGGCTGTTAGAGACCTTGTAGCGGATATCCTGGCAACGAAAGGATTAAAATGTCGATGCTTACTTGACTACATCAAATTAGTTGTGGGTGTGGGTTGTGTACTATTGTATTTCTGTTCTGTTCACTTTCATTTAGGCAATTCAAATTGTTTTGAGCCACGGCGGATTAAAGAGCAGCAAAAGTCAATTGTAATTGTAATTTTGGGATTTGCATAGACTTGGAAAACTTAATTAAATTTGAGTAATCACAATTTTATTAATTTCCGTAATCTGCCCCCGATGCCTATGAATAAATTTGCAAGCATTCGACACAAGTGGAAAAGAAAACGCATTTCATAAATACATAATATTTTCCACTTGACTAATGAAAATATTTACGCGGCCCGCCCGTTCAGTTTGCATAAGCCAAATAGAAAGCAACTTTTTCCGCCGAGTATAAATATCAGATGAGCGAACGGGAGGCCAATGCAAATAGTATGCGGCTTATACGCAATGTTCGCCAAGTTAAACAAGCGTCTTACTCACCACGAATAACAAAATTTTCAACAAGTCGGCAGTGTGAGTCAATTAATTCTTGTAAAATACATAAAAATCCAACAAAATCCACTCGGGTGCGGCGGCAGTCAGTTCAGTGCTGGTTGCCAAAAAAAGAAGCAAATCTAAAGCACCCGGTAGAATAATCGGGGGCTAGGTGCAGGTTGGCTCTGGACTGGCGGACAGCTGTGCTGCCCGCGATGCTAAACACCATGAAAAGTGTGTAAATAGAGAATGTTATTTATATCAGTCGCATGTTCGTTGTTGTTGTTTTATATTTTATTTTATTTTGTAACTTTTTTTTTTTTTTGTGTACAGCCACCTTTATTTTGTTTTTCGCTTTGGCTCCGAAGAGATTAAAATTTTATCTGACGCATAAATTAAACAAATAACTTGCCAGCAGTGCGTATGTATGCGTATGTATCTCTGTGTGTGCTCTGCTACTCTGCCTGTGTGCGTGTCATAACAGCACAGGTGAGATTTGGGATTTATAATGTGCGCTCACGTAATTGACATTGTTAAATATTTGGATTTCGTTTTGCCAAGGCTCAGCCGACCTCAGCAAGGCTCAATTTAGCTATTTTATTTATTTTTCCTTTCACTTACTAATGCGCAAACTTCTGCTCAAATTTGTTTATTTAAGACACTGTAATAGATGGTATATTATAGCTCTTCAGTTTAAGGTTGGATGCAAGTAAAAAACTTAGAAGTACAAACATTTCTTATGGAAGCAAAGCATTCCAGTTTTCAAGCGACCGCTTTGGCATATTTCGCGGCAGCCGAGTCTGCAATGAAAAGCTTCCATTCCTAACCACGTCTCCCTGGGGAGATCCTCTTTGCAGATGCAGAGCTTTCAAAGCAGCGCTCTTCAAACTTTTGAGCTCCCGCCAGAAAAACTTAGGCTTCGATGAAAAATGAGGCGAGAAAGTTTTCCGTTTTTCCCTTTTGCAAAGCCGCAGATGAAAAGCTTTTGTCGAGCTGCGTTTCACTGGTTGAGGAACTTCCTTGTTTAGGCATGGTCCGCATGGATTTTCACAATTTCTTTTTTGGCAAAGAGGCGCAAATACATTGTACAAAAGGCTGCGCAAGTGTCCACACGCAACTGGAAACTCTTCTTAAATGCTCTGCACTTCAGTTTGCTTTTGTTTTTTATGCATTTAAATTGCCGGTGGGCACAGATTTCTTTTTGTTGTTGCTGTCGTTGTTGTTGTTGTTGTTGTTGCTAGTTCAGCTCGTGACGCACTTAATTTCTTTGCATTTCGTTGTCACTGCCGCTGTCAACAGCCGCCTGCGCCACACGCCGCACGCCCGTGCCACGCCCCCTAGGGCCGTGTTCCACTCCATCCACTTTGGTGCTGCGCGCACTTTTTGCTTGTCAAATTTGTGTCACAAACAGGATGCCGCCGGCGTTGGTGGGCGGCAGGGGTGGTAGGGCTTGCAGGGTTGCACGGCGGCTGGGTGTCATGGAGGCAGTGGGCGTGACAGTGAGTCGGTCACTGAAAAATGTAGCACACAAAATCAACGCGCACAAGAAAATGCAATGAAAGTTCTGCTAAGCGAACGTAAAACGGAAACGGAAATCAGCAGCAGCAGTTGCAACAGCGGCGGCAACACTGAAACCAGCGGCAAAAAAAAAAAGAAAGAAAAATAAATAAAAATACAAAAAAAATACAAAAAATGTGCCAAGGACACTGGTGGAAAAACTATTTGCACTAGCGAAAAAAGAAAAATGAAAAAAAGGCAATCGTTGGGCAAGGCAAAAAAGTGCGAGGCACAAATAGTTTTGCAAAGGAAAGTCGAGCAAAGAATTAAGGCACAGCTGAACGAAGCCAAAGCGAGGCGTAAAATTGAAAAGCGCTGCGGCAAACAAGCAGCATTGAAGCTCCACTCGGAGACAGAGCTGAAGATGGAGATGACGGGGCGAGAATGGCCGGAGCAGCCAAATGGACGCAAGAGCAATGGCCAAGGAGCTGTGGTTGGCCGGATCTGTTGGCTGTGGCGCAAAATCCCGCTGGCAGCTTAGCAGCCAGAGATTTCATCAACATCGTCGCCCGGTGCGGCTTTTCAGGCTTGTTTAAGGGGCAATTTGCCACGCAGTTTTTGCTAGCCAATGGCCACTTTTCGGTTGAAGCGCAGACGAAGGCAGAAGAAGCACCACTTTTACCTGCTGCCAGCTCTGTTAGTTGCCGAATCGTTGGTTCGTAGTTTTGCGCACCGTATTTGTTTCAAAGTCGAAATTGTTTCGCATAATTTCGCAGTGCACCCAAGTGGCGAACAGTGTCAAGCGGCAACTGCATAAATTGCCAGCCAATTCGCGACACTTTCCCACCCGCAGCTCCACCTACCCCTACCCAGCCCGTTCGACTCAATGCATAAACAAGTTTGGAACGCCGCTCAGCGCTGCGCTGTGCTGAGTGCACTCGACAAATTTGCTCAGTTTTTGGGAAAATACATTGCCCGGGGCGCTGCCAAAAGTCTCAGAGCCGGCGGTTGATTTGCAAAGTTTCAAGTGTGCAGCCGGAGGCAGTGAGATCTTAAAGCTCAGCCAGGCAGCCAAGCAGCCAGGCAGCCATGCAGCCAGGGCTGGCAAGCAGCTTGCCAGCGCCTAACTACTTCATTATTTGAACAATTTTTAGGTTTTCGGAAAAAATTTGTCGATTGCTTTTTATGCCATGGCCTCTGGTGGCTTTAATTTCGACATGCTCCGCTTTATGTGCTCTCTCAATTATTAATACAATTTTTGTTTTGCGCGAACGCACTTTAGTATTTTTGAAATTTTAATAACATGATGTCTTTTATTGCGTTCGCGTATTGTGCGCATTGTGTTTCCTGCTAGGGGTTCGGGTGCCGCGTTGGGCTTCTTTTGGGCCTCGAGCTATGTCAGGCACAGGCAGGCGGCACAGCAGGCGCGGCCTTTGTTTGGCTCGCAAAATATCAAAATGACAATTTACGTACATTTGCAAACATTTATTTTATGCGCTAGCTGGCAAAGCTTCTGATGATGATGAGATGCCAGATATGGGGAGCACCCAGGCAAAGGAATAAGGACAATGCTGCGCTTTTCTGGGGCTGGTTGCCATGGCGCCTTATCCATATTTGCATGCTTTTATACTCTTTGCAGATACTACATGGAGCGCAAGATCTTCCAGCATCTGCTGGAGCTCAAATCGCTACAAATACGCTCAAACAAGCTGAACGAAGCGGTGCTGGTGAAGCGCGCCGTTGACGACTATCACAAATCGTGCGTGCTGCTGGGCGGCGAAACTGGCACAAGGCTCCGGCGTTACAATTTCAGCGAATATACGTTTAAGAATTTTGAGCTGTTTCTCTATGAGACGCTCAAGGGACTGCAGAAGCCGGGCACCAACAACTTTCAGAACATCAACGAGGTTTACGAGGAGGTAAGTAGCCCAGATTATACCATATATTTCTACATGGCTCAAACGACAAATTCAATTGCAGGCGGAGCGAAGGCTAAGCCCCGATTACAATGCGTACGAAAAGGCGCTGCATTGCACCACCAAGACACATCGTTGCCTCCATGCGGCCCACGCCTATACGAGCATACCCTGCGCTGCCTACAGTAAGTCAACGCCTAAGTCCCTTAAGCATTTCTTTAAAAGCGTGAAAAATGGCACCAGCCGAGCAGACAAAAAGCCAGATGGTCAGACGTTCAGCCGGTCAGCTGGTCAGCTGGTCAGACGGTCGGTTGAATCACTTGGCCATGAGCTGTTACAGTTTTGTTGCCGCCTTCTGAGTGGGTCAAGCGGATGGGCAACACTCAAAGACAAAGATGAAAGTGGCGCGCGTGGGCGCCAAATGCGCCGACAGCATTAAAATAAATCCTAATTACGAGCAGTTTATTCATTTGGCCGAGCAGCCAAGCGCCGAGCGTATTAAAAATATTCTTTGCTTTGCCCCTTTTTGCTGGCCACATTCCGGCTTTTCAACTTTTATTATAGCTTCTATGCGGCGCAAACACGGACGCGGACGGGGACTCGGGCCAAAGGATGCGTCCGGCTTATGCCAAATTAAAAACGCATTTTTTTTCTGCCCGAATATTGTGTACGCTCTTTATGTGTATTCGCCCAGTTAGAGCGCCCAAGACAACATTAATCCCGGATCACAACCCGCTTAATCCGTCCAAATGCGCTTTGAGCGACGGCTGGCAGTTGCATGCAACAACAACAACAACAACAACAAGGGAGTGAATGCATGAAACATCTTCATGGCAATTGCCTTTTCAGCATTCTAGTTGAAATGTCTGCGCGTTTGGCTTCATTTTCTTATTACGCTTTTTCCATTAAATGCAATTTCGCAGAGTGTCCTCGCACTGCGCTGACACCTGACACATGTCTCCCCCGAGCCACCATGCTCTAGTGGCCAAACTGGAATGCAACTGGCTGTCAACTGGATGCTGTCAGCTGAAATTCATTTCGAGTGCGCTCATAAAAATGGCATCCACTTAATTAGGCCGATCGCAGCAGATCATTAATCTTAAGTTCTACTCGGATAACTCATTCTCTCGCTCTCTCTCTCTCTTTCTCTCTTTCACGCTATCTGCCAGTTCCCATGATGAATCACCACACGATGCCCAAGTTTGGATTTGGACCGTACAAAAAGGCCGGCAGCGTTAGCAGTTTTTATCTGCCAAAAATACTGACCACTGGTCGCGCCTCCAGCGGGCGTGTTGGCGTTGGAGTTGGAGTCGATGTCGGCTTTGGCGGCAGCGGCAAATGCAGCCACAAAGTTGCTCTGGAGCTGTCACACGGAAAGAGCAAACAACTAATTTCACTGCCAGCGGACAAGTTGGACAGCAATAAACGCTACTATGTGACGTTCACAGTTAAGGATTCTCCGGGGCAGTTCGCTGCCAAAGAGGCGCATAAACAAAACCAACCACAACAGCACCAGCAGCAACAGCAACAACAACAACAACACCCACAGTAATCAGACTTTGCTGCCAGTGATCCGAATGGCAAGTAGCACGCGGCGTATACGTAATGCCTCGGCCGCGGGCCTTTGCTGCTGTGGCTTGGCGTGACTTTTCCCAAACGCAGCGTGTTTGTACGCTGCTTCAGCATCAGCCACAGAGCAACACGCATCAGCCATCACCATCTGCATCAGCATCAGCATCAGCGTCGCTGCGCCAAATGCATTAAAACAATGCGACATTTTTGCTTCACTTTTTATGTCTTCTGTGCGACCGCCCGCTGTCCAACTGTTTTTGTATTTTGACTTTTTGTTCAACTCTTTTTTATTGTTGTTTTTATTATTGTTGTTGCTTTTGGTTTTGTTTGTGTCCTGCGCGCGCTTCCTGCGTTTTTTTTTTATTTGTTTTTTGCTGCTTTGCAGCACTTTAAGATGGCCAACTGCTGATAATGGATGATGGCGCGCAGCGCTATGCTCTGTGCTGCGGCTGTCAGTTGAAGTTGTCACGCCAGCAGCGTCAGCGGCAACAGCAGCTTGAATTACTTATGCCGCCCTCTGTCATGCACCCCCTGGCCCTACAGCTCCCTCTGCTATGCAGCACTGTTCAGTTCTGGTCTGTTCTGTTTTGTTTGCTGTTCGGCTATTCGGCTGTTTGTCTGTTTGTCTGTTGTCGCTGTTGTTGCGCTTTTATTTCAGTTTTTCATTATCATCCTTTTTTTCTTGTTTTATTTTTTATATATATTTTTTTTATAAATTTTTTTGTTGCCTCTGCTATTGCTGTGTACGCTGCTAATGCTACAGATAAGCGTTGTTATTAACGCTCGGCTTACCAGCACGACGCAGCAGCATCGAGCGTGAGGAGTCGCCTCACATCGTCGCCTCCTTGCCTCTCCAGCTGCCTTTGTCCTTGCTTAAAAGCAACAGCAACAGCAGCAGCAGCAGCGGCGGCGAATGAATAAATGTAAAGTATGTACCGTGCATTTCTTTGGCATTTCAACATTTTTACTTTATTTTGAATTTTATTTACTTGTCTGCTTGCGCGCCCCATTCAAGCTGTTTGTTTCTATACTCTTACCATTGGCTAAAAGGGTATGAGCATATTCCATAGTTAAATGCACAGGAGAAAGACAGCTTCGAAGCTTTAGTAGACTTAGATGTAGATAGTCTAGCACTTAACTAAGCGTGCCTTAGGGGATATAAGCCAAGTATTTCATCTTATGTTTAAGGCAATATTATGGAACTCCATTTGGTGTAGGTATATTCTGGCCGATCATTTGACATTTACAACCGGGGTGCGTCTGCATTCACTTCGCATTGGGTGCATTGTAAATGGAGAATAATTGCGTTCAGCACAAAAAGTCCAGATTTGCAAATTGTGTTAAGCGACAAACAACAAACCAAAAAGAGAAAAAGGTTAAAAATAAAATAAATTCGCTTTATAAAATAAATATAAAACATATTTAAAAAATGAAAAGCTGATGAATAAAAGCCGCGAGCCACGCGTTTTAAAGAGTTTACATCTAGATTTAAGGCAGCTGTTGCAAATAAACGTTGGAAATGTCTATATTGAAGCATGTTTTGATTGCAC
This sequence comes from Drosophila ezoana, assembly GCA_035045725.1. Taxonomy (NCBI): domain Eukaryota; kingdom Metazoa; phylum Arthropoda; class Insecta; order Diptera; family Drosophilidae; genus Drosophila; species Drosophila ezoana. The sequence goes on from JAWNOU010000036.1 coordinate 8,271,334, forward strand.
ATTTACACACAGACTCACACACACCCACACACACACAAACACACACGCATCCTCATAGGAAGGAAGAGGGAGATATACATAACAATAAGCGACCGCCAAAACAATTCCGCCTGCCATGTCCTTGGCATAGATTCGCGCAGCGACTCGTCGCTTTAGCTGATTGCTCCCCTAGCTGCTGCCGATGGGCCAATGTGAGCATCTGGCAGAGCAGGACAGCCCCACGACATCCGCTGACGAGCGGCCCAACAGAAATGAAAAACATGAAAAAAAAAGAACAACGGACAGGATGCTCGGCATATCTGCAGGCGCTGCAAGCCTCGACAGCGTTTGTGGCCTGACAAATTTAAGCTGCGACCAGGTCAGGATGTCTACCTGGCAATATTGGCCTGCAAGAGGCGGACATTGATGTGGTGGTGATTGGGATAGTGATTGTGATTGTTATGGCTGCCATGAATGCCAAGCGGTGCCTACTGTGAGTGAGCAGTTACAACTCTTTTAAGGGTTTTGTCAACAAGAGAATTCAATAATTGCTGCAGTGCATTGGGCCTGTTATAGTCCTCTACCCAGTTGCAGATGGTCGCGAGGCTAATTGAATTCAAAGCTGGCATTTATGGCCGACTCTTGGATCGCCGCCTAAACGCTGCAGCATTAATATTTCAGCAGTTATGTTCTGGCTAAGCACTCCTTTGTGTATTCAGAACGGCCAAAGATTTGGCCAGCTAAACGTCGTCTCATTTGCTCATCAGCTTTAAGGTTAAGCAATGCCTGTCACAGAAAAGCACGCAACCAACTGTTCAACGATTTGTCTGCTCAACCATTTTCATACCAGCCCGCCATGCCGACATTTCGATTTACGCACTTAAGTGCAAATCTGTGGATTTATCTGGCATTAGTTTTCCCTATCTCTTTCTTTCTAACCAAACGAATATACAAAGAAAGTTCATGCATTTGCTGTGGAGAAGTCTCCGTAATTTTATTCCACCGCGCACGTCTAACAAAACAACGGATAGGTTTGCAGTTAAATAAAAAGGCAGAATGCGTGAAGGAAAATCGGTACAAACTAAACCCGCTTTTACCTGGAACCCAAAGGGTTTTAATAAACCTAATCTTACAAAAACAATAAGGAAACATTTTGTCAAATCAAAATATTCTGTTAAAAGTCCGAATTCATTTAATTTACCAGATTGCCATTTAGATTAAGGTATACGTTTCTACAAAGATTGAAGAAGTGCTTGTTGTTGATTCGTATCTTTATTTTAGATCCTATGTCCTTCAAGTTATGCCTAACCAAATATTCCAAGGTCTCAGTCATAGACTCACGAGTTTGAGCAATCGTTCGTTTCATGCATGTTGGTGCTAATGTAAATTTCAGCTAACATTTCCTCTGCGTTCCGGAGTAAAGGTATTATGGACATAAAATGAAGATAAGAAATTACAAACCCTCAAGTGATGCAGCTAATTAATTGCAGCTCAAGTATTAAAACTAATGTTCTCTATTGAACTGGCCGAGCTGAAAAGTTTCATCTGTAGGGAAAATATGCAATGCAATTTACCAAACTATCATTAAATTGTACTGTAAACTGCAGTTGAAAAGTTTGCAGCGAGTTTGCTTCAAATTTCATTGACTCCATTGATGGAATGAGCTGCCATCCCGAGTGCAAGTCAAGTTGCAAGCCATTCAAGAAAAGCTGCTGGCCAACTCGCCGTGTAAATTAATGGAGGCCGACTAAGCTAACCGCCTTTCTGTTGTTTCGTTGACTCGCCTCGGGCAGGGCAAGAGGTGCTGCAGTTAGAAGTGCAGTTAATGGGTGCAAGTGCTGGAGTCTTTGAAGGTCCAATGGTTTGGCTCTTAACGGGATTTAAGGCGCATTAATATCACTTAATCCTTGGGAAAAGTTGGCTAGCAGCGCGGCAAAGTTGGCATCCATTTGGAGTTTGATGTTGCGCCAAATGCAGGTAATTGAAATTGATTTGAATTCAAAATGCATATTTAATTTTAATTCAGTTTATTTATTAAGTTCATTCATTAATATTATTAACACACTCAGTAGTTTCAACTTAATTGTTAAATATATATTTACCATTTAATTTAAGTTTATTTCATTTGTAAAACTAACCTCACCTTAAAGATAATCAGTTTAGTTTTGTAATTTTTTGTTCTGAGAAAGACAGAGAGAGATAGAGAGAGAGGGAGAGAGATGCGAGAGGCTGATGCTGAAGGCGGGCAAGTACAAGGAAATTCAATTGGCTCGACTTGCTACGCCTCGTCCCGCTCTAATTTCGCATTGCTATTGATCTATGTGGTATAATTTTAATTTATTTTATTACGCATACGCAGTGTATATTTTGCTAGGCTGCCATTTTGTTTTGCATATTTGATATTCACATTCACACTCACATCCATGAACATGTGTGTAATGTTATCCATAAATGCTAGAGTATTTAGATTTTATGTATTTTTAGTCGATTACTTTAGTTATTTATAACATGTACATACAATGAATTAATTTATATTATTGTAGTTGTTGCTATTTATCTGCTTTATTTGCTGCCCTTTTCGTTCTTTTTGTTGTAGTTGTAGTTAGATTTGTGGTTGCGCTGGCTGCTGAGTCTTTAATTTATTTAACATTTATTCATTATGCACTCGAAGTTTGCGCTTACTTTGTTTTGGCCAGCCTTTGTTATGGTAATAGAATATTCATGAATGAATTCATATATATATGTATATATATCTATAGTCAGCCACAGCGCCTACCTCAATACGTCAGGTTAAGTGGGCGGGTCCTGCAATTTGCTTGTTTCGTAATTTTCATGGAAATTGCATATAAATGAAATGAAAACAAATACCCATTGCCAATGCCGAAGATGGCTTCTTAAATTTCCTTAGCATTTTAATTGCTCGCCAGGCCTGACGGTTAACGGTTACAATATTGTTTTGTTGCTATAAATTCTTGACCTGCCTGCCCAATTGCACAAAAATACATAATCCCATATTAATTTGTTGCTATAAGTTCTTGCAATGCCTGTCGGAATGTGTACTGTACAATGTGGGCTATTCCTGACCACAATTGAGAGCGAGTATCGCCTAGTTATGCGCTTTTCTAAGGAAATTTCCCAATTGAATATCTCCTTTAAACATTTCACGTAACTTAAGCATACATCGAGCACTTAATTTAAATATTTTGTTAATTTTGATGAGTTTTGATTTAGCATTGGCTCTCGTCTGCATCTCGTGCTTGTTATTGGTTTTCCGCTTTGCTCTTTGAGTTGAATTACAATTTAATTTACTTGAAATACACACAATCAGACTAATAACTAAACTTGGCCTAATATCTAGCTTAATAACTGAAATGTTTATTATAATTACAGTTAGTATTTAACATTTAAATGCAGTTTGATTCATGTTCGCCCCATATATATATGTACATTTGATGGCGATGATGCTCGTTTTTGGTTTGCTCTTTTTTGATTTTCATCTGTATTTGATTGGGTTTGAATGTGTGTGTGTATTAATGTATGTGGTAAGATTTACAAAATTCATGTTTGATGAAGTGGCAAAGCCGCTTAGTTATTTTGTATTGTGTTTTTTTTAACTTACTTTTTGTTTTTGCATTTGCATTTTATATGACACTTATACACAAAAGGGTTTATCCCCTGTATTTGATACACACACATACATCAATAGAAATATGCGTGCGTGTTTTACCGTTGACATTCATATATTTAAATTTAGGCTAAAAATTTACAGCTATGTGAAATAAAATTGCCATGAACTATGTTGCCCAATGTGCGACGCAAGGCGCCGTGACTTTCATAGAGCTTCATGACACGGACAGGGGGAAGGAGGCTATGTGTACTGCGGTAGATATTATTACTCTTTACAATTACTTCAGCGTGGGATCCAGAGTCGTAAATTCCAATTCGCCGCGCGGTAATATTAGATCCGGGTCTGCAATATACACTTTGGTTGGTTGGCATAAAACAAAATCAACAACAATGGCGTAAATGTACAGGTGTGTGTGAGTGTGTGTGTGTGTGTGTGTGTGCGAATTTTATAAAATTAATAGTGAGTAATGCGCAAGTGTATGTGTGTGAGGGGGAGTCGGTTGTGGGTGGGAAGAAAAACAAAAGTACAATTTGTGTTTACCGATTAGTTATGCTTGTTTTATTGACTTTATTATTATTATTTTTATTTGTTTTTATTTTCTGCTTTGCTGAAATTCATAACACTGGCAAAATGACATCATATAACAGTTGCAAATTGTTTTGGCAGCAAATGAAAAATATGTAAAAGAAAAAGTTATCGTAACTATTAGCAAATATCAAAAGCGTGACCAACTGTGCGCCGATAAGAGCAACAACCAAGCATAACAGCAAACAAAAACAAAAACAACAACAACAGCATATAAATATTAATATATTCCCCCTCCGATGAGCCCGGCTGGATCGTAAATACCAAATAATTCAACAATTTCTTAATTTTTATCGCACATTTATGTCCGAATACATTTTATTGTGTCGCCCGCACAGCACACCCTGAGTTCGAGTCCAGGTCAAGCGCCATCTAGCGCTGGCTGCTGGTGCGGTTCTTTACGATTTTGCAGTTTGTTATTTGACGTTCGTTCTGCCATAGCGCCCTGTGTTATATTTTATTATTATCGCCCTTTATGTCACATTTGTGTGGCGTCTTTGAGTCATAAAGACGCACAAACTAAAGCAACGTCCAAATGGCGTCACACATTGCGTATGTGTGCGTGTGCGTTTGTATTTGTGTGGGACCTTTCACGTTTACTTTCACGCCATGCCAGGCAGCATTAAAAATGTCAAAAGTTGCAAAAATGTTACCAGCTCTGGTAGTCAAAGGCAAACAGGGAAAGGGGAGCGGAAGTGCGGCGACAAATGAACGAGCGTTGACATTGAAGTGCCACAGAGGAGCCCTGCTAGTGCGTGTGGCAGCAAAGGCCGCATCAACAATGTTGCCAAAGCAAATTGTGTGGCACTTCTTGCGGCTCGGCCACAGACATCAAAGTTGATGTTGAGAGCGCCCAAGGCCTATAAAGCTGTTACAATTTTTACAGCACGCTTTAAGTCGCCTTTAAGCAAGCAGCACCGCAACAAATGACGACTCTTAGTGACTTGACTCGGCCTCTTTTTCACTGGCTGCCACTGCGGGCCCAGTCTAAACTTTGACTAATTAGACGAGTGCCGCTGAAGTGTACAAGAACCCAAAAGCAGCCAACACACACACACACACACACAATTACATGTGTATGTAACAATATGTGTAGCACATATCTTGCGGCAGCTGGCGCAAAAAGTAAGAGCCCAAGGACAGCTGCACAAATGTTACCCGGTTGGCGACGCGACTCATGACGCGCACAGACAAACAAAACAAACGTCCATACACAGCAACAACAACAGCAACAATAACAACAATAAGACAAAATGTCGAGCAAAATGAATGGTGCAGCATGGAATGAAACAAATGTGCACAAAAAAAGGATACGCAAAAACAAACACCTACATACACAGCCACACACACACGCATACGCATAAGCTTGAAAAGTCAAACGTATTTGCCTGCGCAAGAGGTTCGCTGAATATAAAGAAACACGAGCTAAACTCTTCTAACCTGCCCCGCAGTAACCCATCACCTGGTCCCCTGCCCCTTATTCAATTTGCGACGCGGGCGCCACCTAGCGAGGCTGTATGCAATTAAAAATGTTGGCTAATGACAGCAGCAGCAGTCGCTGGGCGCTGACAGGCATGGCGGCTATGTAGCGAGGTGCTCCATGCTCACACATACATACATATGTACAAATACATGCATACACACACATGTGAGTAACTCACTTTCTTCACTTGAATTAGTGCGCTCTCAGTGCTGACATTCTGTCTGAGCATGGCACTATGTGCCATCAGAGTACATGACTTTCAGCAAGACGCTCACAAGGAAGAAGCAAAGTGAGAAGTTAAACGGTTAACCTGCTTACGGAACAGTCCATACTAGTTTTCACGGAAGAGAAGTACCAAAAGAATTGAAGAGAAGTTTGATAAGCAAGGTAAAAGAGAGAGAGAGAGAGCAGAGTGTAAGTGATATATTTAGATATAGTATTATTCAATTAATTGGTTGGAGACGGCTCTTTTGATACTACTGCTTTATAGGATATCACTGGTCACGCTTGTAAAGTTAATAAAATATATTCATTAACACTTTTCTGCAGGCTTCACAAATAGCTTTTTAGCTGAAGAGTATTCTTCAGGCGACGGGCTTGAAACTGTTTAGGCCCTCAGTTTTTGCCTTGGCTCAACAGTTCCAACATTTTCGAAACGCCCGGGCACACTTCAGTCTGACTTTGGCACTTGTTGGTGTCTTGTGAACAAGAGCAAGTCAACTTGGTGCATGTGTACAGGTCTCTTCCTCCCTCTCACCCTCTCTCCGTGTTTGTGTATGAGGGGTATACGGTATATGCTTGACTGTCAAATGTGAGAGGCGCTGTGGCATGTCACGGCGCAGCGCCTGCGGCGTCTATAAATTGAAAAGTTGTCAGGCATGGGACCGAGTAAAAGTATAAAAAAGGAACAACAATGTTGCTAATTTGTGACCTTTGCGTCAGGCAGTATTCGCATTACAGCCAAATAATGCGGGCCTGAAGCGCGGAAGTGGGGTGGCTAGCGCATATTCAATTTAATATAAAATCACGTATACGTCACAACTGCCCGTTGAATAATATTTGCATTTGAGATGTTGACATGCTCGCAAATGGTGTGCCTATTTATGCTTTTTAATTTAGTGCTTTTGCAAAATATAATTGAAATTTATGCAATTTAAAGTTAAACAAAATCTACACGTGCTCGCAAAGTAAACAGAGCGAGCAGCATATTTTGCAAATTTGTTTGCTGCACTCGCCGAGCGTGCAACACACGAGTACTAGATGCACGCAAGTATTTGCATATAACTTTGTATCTGGCTTGTGTACTCGTGCTACATGTTTATGTAGCACCGTTGTATCTGTGTGCAACGTGTCCAAAGGGCTTTTTCACACAGACGCAGACACAAATACCAATTCTAATACCAATACAAATAACTGCTACATTACGACCTCATTCGTTATGCGCTGCACAGTGGAACCGCAGCCTGAAAGCCGTTGAAAAAAACATCAAACTTTATTCCTTGTTTGTATCTATATCTTTATCTGTTTCAGTTCTCGGCATTTAGAGTTTCAACACAACTCTATTGAAGCTTAAGTGAATTTTTACATACGTTGAATATTTTGCTCCTTGATAAATGAAATTCGTGCCAGGCCAATAAAAAGCTTTCCAAATAAAATACATATGTTAAATGCTTCTGCAGCTAAGGCTTTTGCAAGGAATAAATCTAAAATGCCCCACTGTAGTGACGCCGCATCGTTTCTTTATGCCAGCAGGGCTCTGCAGCATTTGTCCTTTTTAAATACAATATTTAACATATGAGCATGCTATTGTCATGTCACTTGTTGGGTTGCTGCTGTCGGTCTTTTGTTGTTGTCGTGTGCAGTGGTTTTTGACCATCAAGACTTGACATACAAATTCCTAACAAAAGCACTTTAAAATTTTCAATCATATTTTATTACATTTTCTCTTGTCCATTGTCAATGCTGTCGATGTAAAACAATCAATCCTTTAATTGTTTGGAAAATGCCTATTATTGCTCCTGATTGAGGCAGATAAAGAGCAGACACAGCTGCCACAATGTTCCTGAGTGCGAGGCTGGGATGGTTTTAACTTGCAAATGAGTTGCTTAACTGCACACGCACACACACACACACACACACACACACATGCGATGCTGACCCAATTGCTGCAACCTATATGGTCCGTTTTCGGCTAGAGGAATCCCATCCACAATTGTCAAAATACCCAAAATTAAAAGAAATTTGTGGCTTTGTTGTGCAATTTGCGCAACATAGTGCAAATGTCAAAGAGAAAGTCATCAGTCAGAGACTCATTGAAAGCCAAAACAAAAACCTCAAACCTGCCTTGCAATCGGTATCTCATGTCATTCAGATGCTCTATGCTAAGTGTAAAAGGAGTTTGCCTTTTCAAAATAGCTTCACGGTAGCTTCAAAATCGAGAACTTTATAGTTTGAGCAAATTGCTTTAACCTTTCACCAATATGAAAAGGAATATCGAATTTTGTTAAAAGTCGCCCCAGTCTATTTTTTAACAGAGTGAACAAAGTGGAAATGTGAACACAGTCAATCGATCTGTGTACGGTGTACGACAATGGAGACAAATTAAAATATGAAATCAAGCAAGGTTTTGTTCTTTTGTTTGAATTTTCGTAAACGAAATATTTGAGAAGATGACTTGCTTAATTGGATCTTTAGAAGACATTGTGCAGATGCGAAATGTATAGGACCTGAATATATCCAGCTATAAACACTCTATCTGTTGCTTTGGATGAAGTTCTAAGTATGTGTGTAGTTATTGTTTTTGTTCTAAGCTGGTTCTTGCTTTTCAGCTTCTTGCACAGATTTTGCTTTATAAAATTCAGTTTGCATACATTTGGGCGGCCAGGCGGACGCATCGGTAGCAGTTGCACAGAGCTTTGCAGCAGCCGGGTGGCACATGGCCACGACCACGTCCGACATTGTGGCAGAGTGGACTGGGTCGGCTGCTCGGCGGTAGCGGCTGGTCGGGTGGCCGGCAGTAACAAGCAAAGGTAGCAGCACGTCGCCTAGGATGGGTTAGCGGTAACAGTGTTTGAATGCATCGTTAGTAGCGCCACAGAATGATGACAGGGTTGGAGTTAAGGCAGGTGAAAGTTGCAACTTTACAAATTATCTGTGCACTACATTGCTTTAAATATTAGGCAAGGTATTTACAACCTCAATTCTAGAATTTAACTAAGTTGTTTGGTGATGGGTGAAAAGCGACCAACAGGACAGATACAAAGAGAGAGAGAGAGAGAGCGAGAAAGAGGGTGTAAGCTATTTGAGTGACAGATAGATAGAATGCTGATAGATAGCTATCTATAAAGTACTGACGGGATCCCAGGACAACTACTACATAACATAGGTACATGGTAGCAGAAGGTGAGCCAATCTGTACAAGTGTGTACACATTGTAAGCATATATATATATATATATACGTATATACTTCAAGTGCTGCCCTACAATGGTTGGCAATCAATTGAAAATGGGAAATGAATCAATGGAAATGAAAACTACGGACAGTTTCGATCAATGCTAATTAGAAAATAGCATATCATAAGCTACTTAGCAAATAAAATGAGGGCCAATTAGTTTTTCAATTTCAAACACAAGGATATTAAAAAAGTAATTTATTTGCTGGTTTGTTCAATGTTTAATAGATGCGCTCTACCCCACAGCAGTAAATAAACTAACTGGAGTATGTATGCAGCAGTGTGTGAGTGTGTGAGGTTGTCTGTATGTGTGTGTCAAAGTGGAAAAATAAAAACACAATATTAACCACAAATATTGAGCACGCACGCGATTTTCCCTGTTGCCTGTTTACCGTTTACAACTAATTAAATGTAGACTAACATGCACTTGATGCTATTAAAACTAATTTTAGAAAATTATAAAACTAAAACTGAATAAATAATAGATTGACTAATGGACCGATTGACAGTCGTATTGGCATTTTATTAATTTGGTTTCACGTCATTTGAGATATTAAGCTATTCTATATATGCATGAAACCCACTCGTAATAAGTACTTGCTTACATTTAGATTTGTGCAGGCAATTTGTGTGCATAAATATCTAAAAAGTATTTACAGTCGATAGAATTCAATTCAGTTTAATTAAATTGCAGCAATCAATCAACTAAAACTATGAATACAACTTAATATTAAGTGCGGACTCAAACAGAACTCAAGAGGTAAAATGCAAACCAAGTGGATGCAAGAGAGCTAAATACGATATACAGAATATTAAGTAAGAGTTGGATACATGACTAGACTACTTCAGCTACTGGCTACAGTTTGTTGAGTATAGATTTTGGAATAGTACCGTTTAGACTGGGCTGCGCGTACTGTATGAAGCTCTCGGAGATGTAATGGTGCGGACCGCCGACGCCGACAATGCCGCCGCTGGGTCCGATGCCGCCGCCTCCAGCACCGCCGCACAGATGAGATGTGGCAGGTGTGATTCGAGCTCGTATCTCCGCAGCTCGTCTGCCGCCCTCCTCCAACTCGTTTAGCTCATCCTCCTCGATGTACATTGAGGGCACATCGTTGCGCGCCGGCCTGTGGGAAATAAAACAAAAAGAAAAACAAGTCTCACAAATCTATTAAAAGTTTTTAGACACACACACACACACACGCACCCACACAGAGAGGTATGCCCGCCAACAACTTGCTAATAGTTCCCCGGACGGTGTCCATTTTTTTGCATTGCGACAAATTTGTTAAAAAGTGAAACACCGCAACCTAAGCGACCAGCACAAGTCAACAAGAACAACAATATTAGTTAGCCACCTGGGAGCAGCTGCTGCCACTTTTCAAGCCGTTTCACATTTTCTATTCAATAGTCCCGTTGCACGTGGCGTATGCGCAACATCGCTCGGTGTTCCCTACACGCTTTTGCCGCGACACATAACAGCGAAATTTCAATCTGTTTGCTCCCAGATCAGCTGTAATTGATGGCCACCCCTAGCGCAAATGCTAATTAATTCCGATGCGCCCTTATCAGTTAAAATTGAACGCACACAACGAAACCGCGTGTGTGTTTGCCATGTGTGCGTGTGTGTTCGTTTAAATATTTGCACTTTTACTTTTGCCACAAAAGGCAAATCGTTAAAATTTATGCATTGGCGCACTTGCCAACAAGGGGGCGTGCGGGGGTCAGATCACCTGACACACAGCCCCTGATATAATACATCATTTGATGGAGTACTTATGCGCACACGCCTCTCTCGGACGGAATATACGTATAATTGCGATTGGCCAAAAGTTGTATTAAGTACGCCTCTATTGCCCCCATATCATTAGCCCCGCCCCCGAAAACAAATTTGTAAAGCGACCATTTAATGACCCACATGCGGCTCGCTTTGATGTGACAAATGTGACGAGGCAGGAGGCAGCCAATCAACTAGCTGCTGCTATTTTTGTAACTTTTTACTTTAGCGCATTTTAATTAATATTTGTTGGGCTTTGCTTTGAAGTAATGCCCCATCAAATGTCCCCTGCCCGCTCCTCCTATTCCCATCATCCCCCTTATAGCAGATCCGAGTAGGTGGACCGATAATCAGGCGCCTGATACGATTGAGTGGCAGCATCAATTTGGCAGGCTGGCAAATAGATAGACGCACGCAAAGGACTCCCAGGGTAACTAAATGAATGAGTTAAGCATTACGCACACATACACACACCGCACATAGAAGTTGCCGCTGTGGTTGCAAGTTTGTCTTTCATTAGCACAGGCTCCATCCAACTAGGGCCACAGCAGACAGTCGCCTGAGTCCTGAGTCCGGTACCTGTTACCTGGATGGCCGGATGGTTGTCGCTGCCGAGACTCAGAGGCATTGACGGAGATAGAGGCAGAGCGACAGGCAGGCAGCTGCAGGTTAAGCAGCTGCTTAATTATATACTCTTTGCTGGGCGACCCTTTCAAAGTTAACGCTGATTTCTTATCTTAAATGAAACTCTCTTTGCGGTGCGGCGGTGTCAGGCCAGCGGCTTCCGTTTCCGGTGCACAGCACACACACATAGACTCAAACACAGACAAACAGACACACAGCAAGGGCGAGTGTCGTACATTTTGATTCTTTTCTGCTCCTTTGTGGGTCATAGTCAGGTGCAGGTTTAATTAATTTAATTACAGTCTAAGCATAATTTAGTGGGCAGCTGCGTGCTCTTTGTTTAGCTTGGGCACACGGGCGGCTTTCGGTCTACTGCTGCGGGCTAATCGATTTGGTCATTGCCGGCAAAATGTTTAATGAGCCCGATGCCGTTGCCAGGCACATTGATTTGATCGCATTTTAAAGACTTGAACTTAAAGCAACCGTGCAATTAAATGTGCACTAATTTCTTGAGTTCGCTATGCCTTTTAATTATATTTTATGAAAAGGCGCGAAAAGCATGCTACAATTATTTATGCAGTGGCTTCAACCGCAACCCCTTCTTCCTACTGCCGCTGCCCTTCGTCTACCATAGCTGCTGCTGCAGCACACGTGCGCCACATAAATAATGCTGTAATTATTTCTGCACACACAGCCGCAGCAGCAGCGCAAACAATTTCATTATTTGTTTTTATATGCGCTCAAGTCAAAACAATAACAAGAAACAACAACACACAATTTATTGTAGGACTGCTCGACCGGGCGATAACCTGTACAATCTTTCACTTTCAGGCTACAACCTTATGCTGACTTTATTTACAAAATCCCGTTTCAGTCACTCGTTTTGCCCACCCGTTTACAGGGTATACATGACAGACTTACCGCATGCTTTTGCGCACCTCCTGCGGCTCAGGTGGCCGCGGCCGATGCCGACACACAACAACAATGCCGGCCACGATAATTGACGTCACAATGACGGCGCCTATCGCCACGACGGTGGCAAGTATAAGGAGCGTCGACTCCTTCTCTGGGCCGCTGCCGATGCTGGCGCCGGCGCCGACGCCATTCGCGCTGCTGCCGCTGCTACCGCCCACATGATGCGTGGTTTCCGCGGGCGTCGGGTCCTCCGAGAGAATAGATTCATCTGTAAGTGAGATAAAACAAAACGAGACGTGGACGCAGGTTAGAAATCAAATAGTTTGTTGGGCACGAAATGGTCGGGGGCGGGGCGCACAATGATTTGTTATTTGCTCGAAATTAGTATGAAGTTGTGGAAGCAGCCGCTGCTCCACACTCCTCATTTGGCCATTTTCATTTTTTTGCGTTACATTTGCCATTTATTTATTTGTTTTGTTGTTTTATTTTGGGACTCCGTACGTGTGTGTGTGTGTGTGTGTCTGTGTGTGTGCTCACGTTTCGCCTTTTGCTTAACTGATTGCTTTAACTGTTTTGCTGTAGTATTTGTTTATGGGGTCTTCTGTTTTCTTAGCATTTGTCGTTTCGCATGTGTTGTTGTAGCAAATTGTGTTGAAAATTGAAATTAGCCCAATTGGGCAATCGCCTGTGCGGTGGAATGCGAAGCCTGGGCTGCCCGGAGCTGCCAGGACCTCGATAAGGCTTTAATTGCTAGTCGCTGCCAAGGACATCGAAATCAAGACGCTGATTGCTCCAGATTGAAAGAGCTTTGCCAATTATTAGCAATATGTGAAGGGAAGGCATTGTTTATATTTATTAGATTTTCAGCTAAAGATGGAAAAGCGGAAATTGCAACAGCAAACTCTTTGTAAGATGATCCCAGAGGCAAGATTTATGCGATTCATTCGTCTTGTCTCAGCCAACCGCCCACCTGCCCAGTTGCCCGCCCGCCAGAAGGAGCTCGCTCTTTCACTCCTATGCTTTGCAGCATTTCCGCTCCATTTGCGAGCTTCGTATTGAAACACTGCCAAGTGGCTGCTATGGTGGCTCTCGGCTGGCTTTGAGAGCGAGCATTTAAGTGGAAATTGCCTACACCTGCGGCTCAATTTAATTTTTGTTGTTGTGTGGCTGCTATTGATGCTGCTGGCCTTTGCCAACAATTTTCTTTTCAATATTCTTGGCCACATCTCTGCCATTTTCATACCCTGTATCTACGCAAAATAGTCGGGAATGCTTGTTTGAATTCAAATTAAAGTGCTCTTCATTTTTGCTTCTTAAAGCCACACCCTTAATTTAAATATTTACACAACATATTATATGCACTGCTTTGCTTTGCTTAACGTTAATCATGAGCACAGGATATCTCCTATTCTCCCAAGATCTTGACCTGCGCTCTTTAACCAGCCATTCTTCCTTTTGGCTTCTGGCTAACAGATTTGTTTGCGTATGCCAGATTTACCAATTTATTTGCTGCCTACTCTCCCCTGACTCATGTGGGCACTTCCTTCACCGTTTTTCATTAGGTTTTTTATGTGAATAACTTAGCCTGATATGCTTTCATTTCAACGCAAACAGATTTAAATCTGCAGCAAAAATCATAGTCAAGCGTCGACGACTTTGCCGTTATTCACACGTAAATATTGTGACTCCAGAGCGGCGCTGTCTTGGCCTATTTATTACCAAACACCCTCACACCTCCACCCCCACAGCGACACCCACACGCACCGAGGCAGAAGTCCCAGACAATGTGTAAATAATAGAAGCTGCGAAGGAAGGCGCTGACTGGCAATGTTAAAATTTCGCATAAATTACTCCTATCAAAGCCTTCAAGGGATCTTTTTGCACTGGCACCGACTACGGCCCTGTGGTAATCACATTTATTGTTCCGAGGTCGAATGAATGCATTAAGTCTGAAAGACGAGAAGACGTACTGAGGGTCGGGCTTAAATGACTAACAAATTCATTGAATAGGCTGAAACTGACCTGGCTCGCAGGACGGGATGGTGGACAAGGAACATTTAATTGAACATTTGCGAATGAAGCACAATTAGGTGCATTAAATCGGTCAATATTATATGTGATTTATGGCCAACTCGAACTGTGCACCGTTGCCGTTAAGGCAAATGGAAATGTTCAAAGAGTGTGGCAGGCAACGCAGGGCCAGAGCCAGAGGCAGCCACAGCCAGGGACACAGGCGGTGCCGCAGTGCCGCCACTGTAAATGAAAATGGTAATGGAAATGCAGATAAAAATAAAAATCAGCATGAAAATAATGACAACATTGTTCTCGTTGCTGCCTACGCACGAATATACTTGTACGTATACGCAATGGACGAGTGCGAATGCGAATGCGAGGCGAACAATAAAAGCAAAGTGTCTACGGCGTCCCGTTAAGCAAAACGAAAATTGAAGCAATTTCGCTTCTCCTTCTCGCTCGATGGTATGAAATAAAGAAGGGCACTGCCAATGACATACACCACACTCACATTCACACACACACTCACACACACACGCACACATGTGACCACACACAGTTGTCGTTAAGAATGGTAAAAATGAAGAGGCTGTAGCGGCACGCCCTTGCGTATACGCAATATGCGTGCCTCGCTCAGCGCATTGATGGAAAATACTGAAATGCTTTACGCTTCGCTGCATAACTCAGTCAGTGGATTAGAAAAGGGCGGCCTCAGCGGCAAACCTACAAGCCAGCCAGCCAGCCAGCTAGTCAGCCAGCCAGTCAGCCAGCCTGCAAAGAACATCAGGCTAGTTGTTTTTGCCTGTGCGTGCGCCATGTGCACAGTTTTCGCGGCGGCTGATTGAAGATGATTTCCTTGAACTTGCGTTGATTTGAAAAATTCACTGAAGCGTTGAATTAGACAGCTAGCTACCAACTACCAACTGCCAGCATACCAGAAACCCAACTTGGTCAACTTTATTGGTACATCCAGAAAGTAGCCCACAACTGGTAACTGGCAACTGGCAAAGGCAAATTCAGATTGGCAATTGGCAAATATTTTGGCACACTTTATGTGGGGCTTTTGTCTTGTGACTCAGCCACTCGGCAGTCGGCCAGTCGGGCACTCGGTTATTTTGGCTACTTGTTTACCCCGGTAGTCGGGTACTCACCATATGGTCCCAGTTGTGCAGCCACGCGCACACGTTCAATCACCACCGGCGGCTCGCTGCGTCCCTTTGCGTTAACGGCATAAACTAAAAATTGATATTCACGTCCCGGCTCTAAATTATTCAAACGAAATTGTGGACTGTTTTCCTGTATGCGAAAGATGGGTGCAGATGTAGCCTGGAAAAAAAGAAGAGAAAAACGAAACAGCAAAATAAAAACCAGATAACCAGATAACAAGTTGAGAGTTGTATATATCATATATATACATATCTTGATAGACATGTGTCGCATCATAATATGCTGGCCATATGGTTTAGCCGTAAAGTATGCTACGCTTATTTGTTGCCAACTTTTGGGGCCCAAACTTTCTGCACACGCCCACACGACTATGGCAGAACACAGCCCATAAATAATTATTCATGCCTAAAAATGTGTTTAGAGTGCATGGACTGTGTGTGTGGGGGGTGGGGGGATGGCGTCGGGAATGCCACATTGTTCTGACCAGAACGCTGTCTGAAATTTTAAACTGAATATCCGTTTGCCGTAATGGGACACAATCGAGTGAGCTTCGTTGGTTACGCACAAATTCCCACTCAAGTAAGCGTAAGTAATTTATGTTGTCCTTGCGGCGTTTATGCCATCCCAACCCAGCCCCACAGCCCGGCGACCACCGTCCACCGTGCACCATCCACACTGAGTACTGTAGCTGCTGTCAATGTGGCTGCCCCACCCCCACGACCCTTGGCGTATGCCATTTTTATCTAGCGTGAAACTTTAAAGCTGCAAACGTCCAACGTTGGTCGGAGTCCATGTCCTGCTCATCATCCTTTCCGCTTGCCTCTGCTCGGCTCCTGGCCCAGTCGTTGCTTTGCGCTTGGCTACATTGCTAATAAAGTCGCCCGCCCAGCGCTTCATCAGCAAAGCAAGCAACTGGCGTGTACCAGACTTACCGCCCAGCCCCCGCTCTCACCAAGCCCCTTCATCTGCCTAACTTAAGTTGGTGAAGGCAACCAAACGAAATGAAATGAAATTTTCATATGATATTCTCTTTTACGAGTGACAGAGATAATTTAATAACTCAGCATGTGTTCATCGCGTTGGCTTATGGATGAAGTCGAGCCCCCGTCCATCGTCCGTCGTCCAACGTCCTTTGTCCACTCAGTTGGTTAAACTGCTTGCCTCGAATGGAAACTCATAGCATTAATTATGTTGTCCTTTTTACGCTTGAGCCGATTGGCTAGACCCGAGCAACTGGCCCGTCTGCCTCGTCTCAAAATCATATTCATTAATAATTCAAGCAGAAAAGTCAGAAAGGACGAGCACACTAATTGACCATATGGATTTCAAGCGGTTCAAATTGTGGCTCTGCCTCAGGCGGCCCGCTAGCTCGCTGGCCCGTACCTTAACTGTAATTCAATCAGTGCGCCAGACTCTCTGAACGCTAACTGCACGTGTTGAAAATACGTTTGAACTGAATTGAGGACTCACCTGATCATTGAGCGTGGATATCTCATTGTCGCCCTGGCCAACCGTCTCGCCGAACTGACCCTTGCCCGCCGCCGCCGACTCGCTGGCATACAGCAAATCACCGCCCACCACCTCCAGCATGAAGTACTGCGAGAGTCCGCCGTCGCTGCCGGCCACACAAACCACCTCGAGGACGGTATCGTTTCGCAGTTCGCAGGCTTTTGGCGCCTCGGGTGCATCTGCAGGGCGAGAAAGAGAGGAGGGGGACAGTGAGGACAGGCGTTGCTCTTAATGGTCTATTGCAGGATAATTTACAGTTGGCGTAGGTAACAATTTGCATTTTGAATTTGGGGCATCATTTTCGCCACTTTGCGCAAATAAAGGCGATGCAGCGACACGCCCACCGTTTGCATTAATAACGTCCAAATTTGGCCAAAGACCTTATAATGATACGAGCTGCAGATAGACCGCGTACTCAGATGATTAGTTGCAATGGGTTTGGCCAAGGCGCTGCCTGGCTGCCTCAATTGCAGCGCATACAAACACCAACCAATTATGTAAGTAGATCCTCTGGTGTGCATAATAGATACGCCCACATTCACATCGACACGACCAACACCAGCTCAGAAACCGGCGGCGTCTTGTTTAAATTGCACACAATGTCGGCATCTTCGGACAGCCAGGCAGTCAGGATGAGGGAGTTGCAGGTGCAGGGAGTGGGGTAATAACAATTTCCTTTACTTACTTGCTGGCAGTATGTGAACCAGACATGGTGCCGTTTGCCTGCCCACCGTATTGCTGGCCCAGCAAGCGAGCGTTATTAACTCGGAGTCGGTTTGCGGCAGATACGTCACCGTGCTAGCCAGTCCGTTCGATTGTATCCTGGAGTTCAGCACCTGCAAGCACAAGAATATCAGCAGCACAAGGATTACGAATCGTTCTGCAAACGTAGGCAAAATCATTGGAGCCTGGCAACAGTCAGTTGGTTGGTCGGACAGTTCGGCAGTCCTACAGTCCGGCAGTTGGGTTAGCATAAATATTTTAAGGCAAATGGGTTTTTATTGCAATGCAAACAGTTGGATAAGTCGAAACGAGCCAAGTTGAGTTCAGTTCGGTCCAGAAGGGACTAGTTGTGGCTCTGCCTGTGACTCACAGGATTTTCGTGCAGATTTTCAAATAACTTTTGCGGTAAATGAATTACTTTATTTATTGTGCACAGCTGTCCCAGTGCTTAGTAGACTCGCATATGCATGTCTTCTGCTCGATCTCCCCCTGTCTGCAGGCTTTGCAGTTCTCGGGCTACTATCCTCTGCTATCCCACTGCAAAATTTATACATTTTGATTAAATTTTAATTCAGTCACGTACAAAGTTGCTGCGTTTGATTCCCGTCAGGGTGCCATTGTTGTGCGGGAGTCCCTGCTAGCTACCAAGTATTTAACACAAGTTTTGCTAATAGCTAGCCACATTCGGGCTGAAAGTTTTCAGCTTTCCAGCTTTCGAATCAATAATTTCAGCTAAGCTCGGCACAAACTGTGCGCCAAAGTTGAGGCACGTTTGCGGACGTAATCACAGTTCCAAGTCAAGAAGATAACGAAGACTTTGGCGTGCAATTGTGGAGTATGCCGCCCAATACTTACCGGCGAAACATTTCGCGTATTGTTGTAGGTCCAACTAAATCGGACCGATTCTGGGGGATCGGCATCCACCTCGCATTTGACCTGTATCGAGTGCATGTTGATGGCTCCAATGGATGTCTGCTCGGTGCCCGGCTTACAACGCGGCGAGACTGAAAAGATGCAAAAACCAAAAGAAAATCGCATTGAAGCATGTCAAAGAAAAAGTCGTTAAGCCGCAGAACATTTCGTTTTTAAATTTTCCTTTCAGCTCTCAAATATAAGAGCACCCAACCCAGCCGCCCAATAGAGCAAACAGTCTGTACGCCTCTGGAGTTAAGCAACAAAAATAAAAATAAAAATGAAAAGAAAGAGCAAGCTAAATCCAAAAGCAAGTCGAGCCAGCTACATAGCCTTGAGCATAGTAATTAACATGTTTCCGTTTCATGAACGTGGGCCCTGCCGTTGTTGTTGTCCTGTTTATGCTAAAAAAAAGCGGGTAAAGCTGTGCGCGCTTGTGCTAGTGTGTGTCTGTGTGTGTGGGTGGCAGGTATTGAAGAAGATGTTGTCGACTTTACTTTCACTTGACTGTAAAATGAGACCACATACACGGAAGTTGCACCCTAGCCCACGGGCCAAGTCTGTCTGCCAGACATATGTACATCAAATATATATACATGAAGACGCATGTGTGCTGTGTGCGTGCGCGCTGAGCTGGCGTTGCTTGGCGCTGAAAGCCGTCTTTAAATGTAAGTCACGCCAAGGCTGATAAGTATTTGAGGCTTTATTACTTGGCGCTGTTATCACAAGTTGCCTGCATATCAGCGCAATATGCTTTAAAGGACTTGTGGATGTGTGTGTGTGTGTATGTGTACAGGTACTTGTTGCTTGTGTGTGAGTTGGGCCGAATTTACCCACAACTCAATGCTTGAAACTTTCATAATTCGAAATAAAAACTACTTTAACTGTCGTATCCATAAGCAGCGCATTTCCGACTTTCGAGCACTGAAAAATGAATCAGTTTCCTTTGTAAATTTCCGTCATGTAAGAGGATTGAGGATGTCAGAGAGCTATAAGTATGTATGCACATGTACTTTTCGACTTGAATGTCGTTACGCAATAATAAGGACAGCGGTCCAGAAGTTTTCAATATGACAGAAAACAAACAGGGAAAAGTCCTTCTAATGGTGTGGACTTTGCTATACTCTTTTTAGAACTAAGTCGTTTAAATAGGTGATCGCGGTATTTCAAAAGGAGTCGCTAACTCAATGTGCCTTGAGCCCGGATCTTTATTAAATATTGTTACAATTTAAAAAATCTTATAAATTTAGAAAAGAATAAAATATTTCAGATATATTTAGTTGTGGTAAAAAAGAAAAAGTATATGCAAATATAAACTTAGTTCATCTCATTATATAGTTGCTATACAAGAGATGTCTGCAGCCAACAGACGAATTTGATTCTCACAATCCCTAAAAAGTGCTTTGAGGCATTGTATATTTTGTAACTGGCTAACAGTGCTCTTCATAAGTGTATTAAAAGTATAAACTGCTTTGCGCTTTTGAAAGCGAAAGGTGAACGCAATGAATTCAATTTACGATGGGTGCCAGCTCGGACAAGCTCCACTTGAGCCACTCTCGGGGTTCACTTAGGGTACACGAAGGGCACAAAGATCGACTGATTTATACAGTTCAATCGGTTTTATATGCACTGCACATTAATCTCTTGATGAAAAAAATTCTGGCGGCGGCTGCTCCCCAAAGGCAGTGCGTGAGGTTTATGAAAAAGTTGGCAGAGCAAAAATTGCGAGAGTTAAATTTATAGCCAAAACTTTTGTGTGTAAATCAATGGTGGTTATTTAGACTGGTGCCAGCAACAATTTTACAATTGTAAACAAGCACGCACGCACACACACACACACATAGTCACAGTTGGGCTATGTATCATTTCTAAGCAATTTCCTCATCCGCTGCGCAAGTTGGCAAACTTAAATTTGTATATATTTTTTTGTTGCTATGGGCACGCAAGCTGCAGCAAGTTGATTTTATTTTGCAACTTCCGTTTCCGTTTCGCCATGTTATTCCATCATATTGTTGCCAGTGTTGCGGCTGCTTGTACTATTACTATAATACTTATTTTTATATCGAGCCCGCTTGCCGCAAAGCTGTTTACTTACATTGCACTTTTAGGGTGAGGCTCGAGCTGCGGGTCTCCCCCTCTGTGTTGGTGGCCCCGCAGGCGTATGCACCTGCACTCTCCCGTTCCAGCTGCGTCAGGTGCAGGATTTCCGTGCTCTCTCCTGACATACGCATGCCCTGCAAAACATAATATATGCAAGGAATAAAACGTTATGAACATGTTTCGAGTGCATCTGCAAATTGAGAACAGCTCCGACGAGGGCTTGATTAAAGTTTATGCAATCAAATGATTAACAGAAAGCACTTGTAGGCAAGGCTTTGAGTTTCAGACACTCAACGAAGCATCTTCAATTTTGGAATTGAAAATGAACCAGCTTAACTCAGGTTTTAAATATTATGGTAGCATCAGTTGTATGTTTACGCATTAGCTGAGAAACAACAAACACGCAGTAGACATGTGAGGTAGAATAAGGTATGAAATTATCAACCTTATGGGATAAGACAGAACAATACAATTTATGATTAACCAAAAAAATTGAATTAAATTTTACCTAGTTTTTATTACTTGTTCAAAGAATCTTTTAAAAGAATTCAAATTCTGGTATATTTATCTATCATATAATTTAATACTTAGAGCATATCGCTGCGATATGTATGATATACATATGACATATGTATAACACGCACATATGTATAGATTTCTATGCAAAAAGTAAACCTTGATAAATAAGTTTCATTTGCAAACTTAATCCGAGCTTTTCTTGGTTTGACTTTCTGCAGCAGTCAGTTCTAGAGCTGCAACAGAATTGATTGATCGACCATTATGTTCTTGTACGAATAACTTTTGTGTTTAAAGTTATCTTGGCCAAAAATGGAATTTACTTGTTTCGCTCTGTTCTATATATATGGCTGCAAGATTTTTCAACATCGGAAAACTAAATCATATAGCCTGTAGAGTTCTAATTGGTCTCAAATCAGATTTTGTTTTCAAAACACTTTTCAACATATCTTCAAATACAAGCCTTACAATTCCCTGTTCTCTCTTGTTATGCCTCGCATGAGGATTGGCAATCCTTCATATCTAGCAGATTGCATAAATCACATCTATCGCATTTCAATATCACGCTTAGCAGCCACAGCTACCACATCGAGAGATAAATTCGCTTTTATGTCATTAACACACGCTGCGAATTTCGCTGTCTGAGTGCCCGCAAAGTGTTCCCAATTAAATTATGGTTACGATTGGAAATCAAATTAAATGAGATTCGAGTGTCTCTATTGGCATTATTGAATGCTGTATATTGTTTAATATTTTGCAGGCTGCGCAACACGCAACATTTTAGTCACTTGCCTGCCTCAATGAACGTCATTTCGATTGGACTTTGCGCCATTTTCAAATTAATTTTCCATAATTTTTCGGCATCAAATGCATGGGCTGAATTTTATGCATGTGTTAAAACTTTATATAAAAAATTAACACTGAAATTATTATTGCAGCAGCTTTAAATTGCAAATTGCTTTATATATATATATACCCTGTAAGCATTGACAGCGGGTTTGATAAGAACTTGTAAGGGATTTGGAAAATTTGCAATACATAATAATTGAAGCTTAAGTTTGTGCCTGCTTCTTATATTGAACAGACAGTATATCCATGCATTTTTATAGGCATGTCCTTAGAGGGAAAGGTATCTCCTAGTCGAGACGAAATGACTTTAGTTTTTTGCTCTATACAAAAAAATCAATTGTTTGTAATATGTTAATTTGCAAAATGTATTGCGAACAATTCAGTTAACTCTGCTGATAGATAAAGCTAATTGCAGTTGCATTATGTAATGCGTTTTTAATGCATTTAATGCGAAATGCAACAGCCCGCCAGTCGACTTCATAACCATATTAAAGAAGTTTATTTTATTTCTGGTTTCTGGAAATTTAAGCCTGAGCTGGCTGAATAAAAATGTTTCTAGGTTATCTAGACGGGAAAAGCAAACTGCTGATTAAGGAATCTAGAAAGAACTGACAACCGAAGAAGTGACAAAGTTTGCTTTACTTTTTGCTGCTCCTTATAACTTTTTTCTGCGCACATTTGCCGCATCGTTTTTCATAATTTTTGCCGATTTTTGCTTTTCGCTTATAAATGGCAACGGCAGAAGGCAAATCCGAAGGACCAAAGACGAAATGCCTTAAATATTAAAAAGTTTTGTTTGCCACAATGGTCTGGGATAATTTGTTAAATGCCAAGCTAAGACACGCACTTTGCAGACACAAGGCAAATATAATAATGTGAGAGAAAAAATATGATTTTATGCCACTGTGTGCGTGTGTGTGAGTGTGTGTGTGTTTGCTTGGGCAATGAAAAATGATGATGTGCCCATGTGAACGGGAACTGTCAAAGGTTGTCAAAACCTTGCCCGTTTAGTAATAACAACAACACAATACCGGCAAGCCGAACAATGCCGGTCAAGCTTTGTGGCTTTTGTCGGAATGTGAATGGAGGCTAAAATCAGCAATGGGTAGATGTTGGCTTCGGAGAGTTTCTGGTCAGTCTCTGGATTATTTGTCGCATGATTAATGCTCAAATAATTTTCAATACAAGGCGACTTCAATCAAAGCCATCATGAGTAATTATGCATGGCAACCTTATATATTTCGTAGCTGGGCGTGGCTAATGGCGGCCACTTGGTAACCGAATAGGCCACATATTTTGCGCCTGGCGTCTTATATGTGGGGGAGTTGCCCGCAGCGTTGGAAATTCTGGCTGCTGCAAACAATTTCGGTAAATTAAATTAAACCGCAGAGTGTCTGCTTAAGTTGCCGCAGGAATTCCGACAGCTGAAGCGACAGAGAGAGAGAGAGGGGGAGAGAGAGAGATAGACGCAAGCGAATGAAGCAATTGATAATAAAAATTGGCAAAGTGTCTGCCGCTTGATAGGCGTCAGCGGTTGTTCCTTGGTCCAGGGTAGTTTCAATTTAATGCAGAGAGGGAAAGGGAGAGGGAGTTGGACAAATTGATGAAAATCTGTGGCGCACTTACGTTCTTGAACCAGGAGTAACTGGTGACAGGTGGCCTCGCATCAGCACGGCATTTGAACGTGACATTTTGGCCCTCGGCACGTGTAACCATACGGCTGGGATCCTCGTTGGCCAAGTGCACCGACACGGTGGGCGGATCTGCGTGGAAACAAAAGAGAAAAGTTAGGAAAACAAAACCCAAAAGCAGTGGATAAGTAAGTACGGGCGTCAAATCTAATGAGCGCTGCAAATAGCCAGATAAAAGTCCAAATAATAAACGCAAATTGCTCATAAGGTGAGGCGTCTGCTTAGGCCCAACCAGCGTTGCGTAATGTAGTTAACTCAAGCTGACGCTGCTGCTCCTGGTCAGCTGTTGTCCACGCACAGAGCACAGCCTCGGCGTGGCCGGTCGGCCGGCCGCTTGAATGCACATCCTTTACGCAGCGCTGTGGCACTGTGGCACTGTGCTACTCGGCTGCCTGGCCATAAGCCAAATGGGACTATTAGTTACGGTTGTAAAAATCTAATACGCGACCGAGACTGGCGCCAGGGCGAGCGGCTCTCGTGGGCTCTCGTGTCCGGCCGTCATCTTGTATGCGGGTGGAAAAAACTATGGCGTCTGGAGCGCAAGACGGCAAAAATTGCTGACGCTTATGGTGAATTATTAAAAATGCGGCAGAAAATAAAATTGAAATGAAGTCCGATGTCGCAGTAAGAGGTTGCTGGGGTCGCGCTGAGTGCAGGTAATTTAATTTGCTTTTGTTGCTGCTTTTGCCTTTGGCTGCGCTCATTGTGGTAGGAGTAATGTAAAACGGAAGCCGGAAGCGGATGTTGCAAATATTACGTTGGCTAGGCGAAAAATGAGCACCGGAAACATAACAGTGAAAATTTAATCAAACCAAGTCGAAGGCAACCCAGAGGCCAACAACATCGCAGGCAATGGCAGCAGCCCTGACGATGGCGATAAAGATCATCATGAAGTTGACTGCATTTCATAAGCAGCTTAACGTGCAGCAGGCAGCAACAGGTGGATGTGGCCACGGGGTCAGATTGGATAGAAGAAGGTGTAGCAGCAACTGGAGCGAGTTGGCCTATAGGCGACAGGCAGGGTGTGGAGCCCTAATCAAATTATATTGCTCCGGCCCTAATTCGCTTCTAATTGGACTTGCCGCGGCGGAAAGTGCTCCTAGCTACGAGCGCCCACGCACGCCTACTCACACAAAGCTGGAGCTGTGAAAAGGATAGATATATGTCTCTAATTCAGCACGAGTGTGTGCGTGCGTGCGTGTGTGTCGCATTGTTGACATAATTGAAAGTATGGCCAGAGTTCATACAAAAGAGCAGCAGAGCAGACTATGTGATTCAATATGTTTTTACATCAATCTGTACTTACATGCCACACGTATAATGCGCTTGTCCTCGATGGCGCCGCCGGAGAACCATGGATTCGTGGCACGACATGCCAGCTCAGCATTGTCGTTCTCGGATGTTACCTTTAGCGTCAGTATGCTGGTCGTAATGTTGGCATCCTGCAATATGTGAAACGGAATTAAAATTCGATATTTTTCAGATATGAAGGTAGCAAAGATTTATTTGCAAAGCTTAGTACCCCACTCGCTGTTGGATATCGTATCAAGCTCAAGGGACAAGCTCGAAGGGCTTTGCTGCACGGGCTGGGAAATAATGAGACGCATCTTTGGCTTCTCGTGTCGAGGAGCGTGTTGTGTTACGCCAGCAACCAAACTTGCTCATGGCAGGCCATCAACGTTTTGGCAACAATCGATCTGAGCACAAAGCAATGCGTGTAGCAAGCAGATGCTGAAAACCCAAACCCACATACAAACATGCGCACACATACCATATTGGGGCCTGCTATCGTAAGAATTGGTTATGCACGAGCTGTCTAATGACAGTCGACGTTTGGCATTGGGCAAGCCCCAAACGCTCACGTTTTCGAGCATCAGCATCAGTTCCAGCTAAAGCTACAGCTACAGCTCTTGCTCTGGCTCCTGTCTCTATTCACTAGCATGGCATAATTAGAAAGCGAAAAAGGCAACGACAAGAGCAGCAAAAAAGAACATCAATTTATTGCATGCCGAAGATGAAATACCCTTCCAACTAGCATTGCTTTCTTTAATATTATGTGAAATTGGTAAAGTTAAACATGTAAAGAAAATTTATTCATAAAGGAACTGTCGTGAAAGAGGGACGCCTCGGCTGACCAATTTTATTTACACAGTTACACAGTTCGTGACAAAACTAAAATATCCTGTGGCAAGGTATGAGAAAGGATAACTAATGGATGCCGAAAACCGAGCTGTCCTTACACAGTGCGGTCGCATGTCTTACAAACAGCCCCCGGCCCATAGTTTGGAGCTGTCTCTCAGGCAAATGAAGTCGTGTTGCATGTGAACTGGAGCTGATAAATTTAAGCTGGATGCACAAAAATTGCGTTGGGCTCTTAACAAACTGACCGGCCCGGACCGGCCCGGCCCGTCTGCATAAATTCAAATAAAAATTCGCACATTAGTCGAGGCAAAGTCCGTCTTGCTCCTTGGTCCAATCGTCGAGTGCAAATTTGTATAGTTCGCTCGAAAGTTTTCGGCAGTGCACTTAATCAAAGAAGTCCAGCAGAGGGAGGGACCTAGAAGGGGGGGGGCCTGTGGCTGCCAGCCAGGCGGACGGGCCACTTGAAGTCAACTTGTCTGCAGCTTTTGGCTCTGCGGCTGCTGCAAAAGTTTGCCTGGCTCACGTTGCCTTTTAGGGTCACCCAGTGGTCGACATTGTTGTTGTAGAAGTTGCACTTCAGAGGTTATTAAGCGGCGTACAGTTGCTCCAAGTTGTATGTGAGTATGTGTGCCGCCTGAGTGCCGTGTGTGTGTGTCTGTGTGCGCTTGTGTGTAGCTATCAAATGTCAAACGTAAAAAGCAAATTTGCCGGCAAAAAGTTACGCTGCCTTTGGGAGGATGCATGTACAACAGCAAATTGCTTGTTTACTTTTTTTTATTGTTCTGGTTAAACTTCGTTTGACAATTTGTGAGCTATTTAAATTGAAAGAGTCGGCACTTACCTCCTTGTCATTGTGCACGGAAACCTCAGCGTTGCGTATAGGCTCGCCATCGAGCAGCCAGGCAATCTTTGCCGCCGGATACGAGCCCCACGATTCGCAGCGTATGGCTATCGGATGTCCAGCTGTGAGCAGATCGTTGGGCGTTATGATCTTCACACGCACAGGTTTCACTGTGAAAACAGTTACAGTTAGGCGGCAGCATTTAAGAAAGGAACTTCGACTTACAGTGCACCTGTACGGTAACATCTTTGATGACAGGCTCTAGCAGGCGGGTACCCTGCGCCCGGCACTCAATGCGCGCTCCATAATAGTCCCTAGTTGTGGTGCCAATGAGCAGCTGATTCACCATCACTGTGGCGCCCTCCTCGACCGAGGTGTGGCTGGTGCCGATTAGCTCGTTGCCATCACGCCACCAGGTGACCTTCGGTGGTGGTCGACCTGCAGAACGGAATGACATAGTGTTATTGGTAGCTGCTCTCAGTTGTATTCCAAGTTGCTGTCAACTACTGCCATATGCAGGAGGCTCCTGCCAGGGACTAGCCACAATATGGCATACAACGACAGGGATGCTTGGCCACATGAGATAGTCATAAAGTACTACGATGACCGCAGCATGTCAGCTGCAGGGTATCAGGGATTGTAAGGACTTCACAGTGCCGTGTGCAATGTGTGTTCCGGATGGAACAATTATCCAATCATTGAGGGGAATTATTTGCAAAAATATACTCTGCTAATCAAATAGAAATCTTAGAAAGTCCCTGGTTCTCTGAAGAAATTTGAGAGAGAGAAGTTCTCATTTTAAACATTTTCCTAAATAAATTAATAAACAAGTAGAATCTTATTCCAATCGGAGGAAAATTAATGTATTGAAAAAGTTATCCTTATCAATTCTTTAATAAGTAGTTAAAAATGATCAAATGCAAAGAGAATTATTCTACACTTACCACCCCTCACTTGACAGCAGAGGAAAAGCTCGTAGCCCTCACGAAATGGCCCTGCCATTTGGGAGATTTCTTTGCCCTGTGCATCAAAGATGCGCGGCTCCTCGGGCGGCACTGCATAAAAGAGATTATGGAGCTTATGTCCGGTTCTAGGCTGATTGGCAAATTGAACTTACCAACTAACGTTAGATTATGCCTAAAGTTGCGGGTGGGCGAGTTGAAGAAGTCGATGCGGCAGCGATAGACGCCGCCGTCCTCGGGCTTAACATCCTTAATCTGCAGGCGCGAATCCTTGGGATTATCCCCAATGCTAAAGAACAGACGCTGACCCAGATCGCTAGCTATGGCCGCATGTGGCGCCAGCTTTACATTGCCGCCACGCGAGTCCAGACTGCAAAGCAAATCGTTAAGTGTGAATTTAGTGTGTGGGCGTGGCTGGCAGCATAGCGCTTATTATACATCATAAATAAACATATGCAAGCATCTCTTGGCCATTAGTTTGCCCTGGCGCCCAGGTTGTCCTACTGCTACCATAATTTACGGCCATAAAAAATGACGCTCAATTTGCACGAGCATGTATGTGTGTGTGTGTGTTGCTTTGTTCTTGCTTTTTGTGGATTCGTTACTGTTGCTTCGCTTCTGCGTGCCACGTCGCGACTTTGGCAGCTTTGGCAGCTTTGCGCAAATTGCAGCAATTTGTTGCTGTTTTAGCAAATTACTCTGTTTATTTCATGTACAACACCCGGTACTCTGGAGTTGGATTGCTACCACTGCCACTGCTCGGTTGTTGCAGTTGTTTATGATTATCGACTGGTGGCCAGTTCACCTGTGTGTCTGATAGTTGCTGCTGTGGCACGCAAGCCTCGCGGCGGTACCACTTGAAATGCGCGCGGCACATTGAAAATTTATCAACTGAAATTTATAAAAGCAAAAATGCTCTTTGCCAGTGAGAGGTGGTAATGGAGTGCTGAGGAGGGTGATCGGGTGGTAGGGTGGTTGGGGAAGCGTGTCTGATGCGTATGTGCGTGAAAATTTGCTACACTTTAGCGATGGCAACTGTAATCGGATGTGCTTTACATTTATTATAACAAAGTGGATTATGACGGCGTGGACGGGCGCATCCTTACCACACACACAAGCACACACGTGCGCGTACACATAACACTTCTTCCGGGGTCCTGCGCAAAAATGCCGTCACACAAAAAGCACCGATGCCGGAATTCAGGCAAAACGCACAAAAAACACCCAAAAAAAAAACAGAATGGAGAAAAAAAATGTGAAAAATTCGCCAAGTGTGACGGCAGCAAAGGATGTTGACGATTACTTCACGTTTTTGATGGATGGCTGTCGCTTGCCGGATGTGTAAGAGTGTGTGTGAGGTGTGTGTGTGTGTGTAACACTTGGGCAGCATTTCCGCTTGTTGGCAACGTCTACTGGCAGCTGGCTTAGACGGGTTTTTCAACTAAATAGTTTGGCCAGGCTTTCAAATTGATTTGCCATGTTCTGGCAACTGCAGCAGCAACAGCAGCACTTACCTGTACAGGGGTATGCCGGTGGTGTCCTTGAACCAAAGCAGCAATTTTACCGAGTCCTGCGGCGTGGGCGGCGTCAAATCGCATGGCAGATCCACGGTCTTGCCGGCAGCGGCCCAAACCAAACGTGCAGGTACTGTAAAAAGGCAAAAGAAAAGTTGATTTTTTTTTTTTTATTAGCAAAGCATTAAAACTGACGCCCCGGCGGCACCAGGCAACATGGGGGAAAGCAGAAGGGGCAACAGGGAAAGCTTCCAATTGAAGTTCTTAGGTAGGAAGCTGGCGTTTGCGCTGGCGTTGATAAAAATATATTTATTTCTTATTTGCACATCCTGCATGATTCGGCTGATTGTTTGTTATTTTAACACAATGCTTCCGCTTGCCTTTCGCGGAACGGGCAGAACAATACCCAAGGCCAGCCCGCCGGGAGAGGTGCCCAGCAACCCGCACGCCCACCCCGTGCTTATTGTCTGTTCGACTCTTCCGTTTGCCGGTTGTCGACATTATGGTTGTCCTTGCTGCTGTCGTTTGTTCAAGTTTGTTATTTTCTCTCAAAAAAAAGAAAGATAAATAATAATAAAAAAAAATATAAAACAAACAAAATGTATATAAAGACAATATATTTTGCTTCATGCTAGGCTGCTTCACCTCGAATTTTGGGCTCGTGTCTTGTGTTATTTCAATCGACAGGGCAGCCTGCAAGATTTTAACATTGTTTTCGTCCGCATGGCTTCTTTAATATTACAAGTATTCTATCTGTTATTGTGTTATTGCGATATTTAACAAGTGACCTACACAAGCTTCAGGTGCTGCCTACCTGGAATCGTCAATTAAATTATTAAAGCTAAAGTCGAAACGCAATTTTGCTTAGTTAAGCCCACAGAATCCACTCAACGCTGGATGGAGAGCTCCATTTTTAGAATTTGTAGAATTCAACAGAGCAGCAAAGCAAAAATGTTGGCAACAGCAGCCAACAGCAGCAACAAAACTGCGACGCATTTATTTTGCAAACAAATTTTAAAGGACTTTTTTGTACGCTTTTTCTAGGTTTTCTCTTTTTGTCGTCCTGCCACTTTGATGTTCAAATGTTTTTTGCCAGCTTGCCAGCCGAAAGTGAAGTGCAAATTTTATCGTTGGACCAAGCCTCCAATATCCCCGCCCGGCTACTTCTACCAGCACAAGCAAAGGATTAGCGAAGCACATGCCGCAGCTCCATGCATAAATTTATGCAGTCTCGTAGTACGTACGTATTAGGAAATTATTGAAATAAGCCCCGCGTGCCCGCACCGCTCGCAGCTGGCCACGGAGAGCCGCAGATCCGCAAAGCCACAAGCCATTTGTTATTTTGCATTGCATACTTTCCGGCGCGCATTCGATGACAGCTTGAGCAAAATGGCAAACATGGCGGCAGCGCAGCTTCCGCTGCGGCATCACCAATTTGTCAACGCTTTGGCTTGCGGCAAGCTGAGCAAATGTGCGCTGCAAAGCAAAAGGCAACACCTAGTCGTAAATCCTAATAAATGGCTTGGGCCATGCAAGCCCAACCCATCTCGGGGGGGGTGGGGCAGGAGTTAGTTTATATTTGCTTAGCTGTTGCGGTGTTGCCTGTTGCAGGCACAGCGTCTAATTAGACGCTCTGTGGTGCAACAGCTTTGAAGTTGTCCAGCAGTAGCAGCAGCAGCAGCAGCAGCATTAGCAGCACGTGCGCCTCTTTAGTTGCTGCAGGAATTCTATTTATAAGTGCCCTGTGGCATATGACCAGTTGCTGGCGGCAATCGTCTGGCCGTTTTTAATGATTTATACATTCGTTTAATTCTTTTATTGGCAGCCCAGGGGAAGACGACTTTGATGTCTGTTCCGTATCCAAAATAGTTGCCACCAGTTGGTTGCTCTCTTGAGTTTTGAGTTTTACCTGCGCCCTCCCGCTTCATTCCCAGTTCCCATTGCCCATCTCTCAGATCACAGTTCCCATTTCTCAGTTCGTTTTGATGTTTTGTTTTGACACATCGCATTATTTGCGGCTATTTTTAGCCTCATGTAAATTACTTAACACAAACTGACGACGAGCGGAGCGAGGGTGCGTGCAAACGTTTTCCCAATTGGAATTTTTACTGCTTGTCAAAGATATTCGGGGGTTCATTATTTAGGCATCGGCGCATTTGACAGGCTCTCAACATGGATCAATTAATATCCATCGTATGTGTTGAGTGTGCTAAGAGTTTATGGCTGTTTTCTCATTCAAATTAAGTCAATATCACCGGAAATGTTTAATGGGGTCTTGTGATTAGTTCCGAAATAAATGAAGAATTGTACGGGCCAGCTATAAATAAATTGCATTAATACTCAACTTTTAATAAAACATATTTGAAATTGAGCGACTAAAAATAAATATATTGTTGCTTCAAGTTTCTCTTTTACTTTCTATCAATAACTTGGAGAGATTTTCTGTGTGGGACTTGGAGGCTGTTCATTGAAATGATAAAAAACAAATTTTAACTCTGCTTAATTTATGACGCCTGAATTATGCCTACTTCTTAAAGACGCTCTTATTTTATGCATAAACAGTATCTATGTATTTATATATTTTTTAAAATAATATTCATTCAGAGTTCTAAGAAACTACAAAAGAATCGTGTGTGCATGAGTACACACCCTCGATGATTGACGGATATGTCATTTAAGTGTCATTTTCAGCATGATATTATTCTATATATTTAGCATTGAATTAAACGTACAACATAATCACATTATATAAAACTATTTGCTCTTACTGACTGACTGATTGGTGATCCACGCACAGTCCGAACCACAGAAGCAATAAAGCTAAAATTTAGTATGTAGTATGGTGAAAGCGTGGAAGTGGCCATTAGAGGGTCTTTGTGTAATTTTGATGTTGACACGAATTGAACACAATTCATTTGATCCATGGCCCATGGCTGTTTGTGTTTTACCATTGCTTTGGTAAATGAAAATTCTCATAGGGGTGCATGGGGTAAGGCAGGGGAGCACGCAAATGCATAGATGAGCAGTGAACATTTTATGAACCCTACCAAAACGCACACGGGTAAAGTCGCGACGGGAACTACGAGATCATAAATATAACACATAATATCTCTGACTGAATTCATCCCCTTATATTTCTGCGGGCTATTTAATGATGTAAGCTTCTTGCTTATCCTTACGTTCTGACGCTCTAACTTATGCTGGCAATCGTTGAAAACTCGGTGTCTTAAAGTCCGAAATTTAACATGGCTTGTGCACATATTACGCATACGCAGCGTGGGGCTTTGCATGCATAAAACAAGAGTCGTAAAAGGGCATACGAAACATCCCTGGCACCACGTTGTGGGACCCAAGACATTACATTAATTATGCAAACAACAGGCGCTAGAACAGAAAATCACTATCTGGGTGTATTTGAACACTTTAAAATCATTATATTTGGTTGAAGAAATTAATTTAGTATTTAAACTAAAAAAAAAAACACGAGTTAATTAAATTGATTTAATATTTATTTCACTGTTTGCGCAAGAGTTTAATGAACTTTTGAGAATATTTGAAAGGAAAACAGAATAATAGAAAATCAACAGAACGTGTCGCTAAACAAACCAGATATCCACGGCAACGTGCCAAATGTAGCACGCAATGTAAACAACAATAATAGCAGCAAAAACAACAACAACTAATATAAATACATGGGCAACAGCGAGAGGAAAACAACAAAAAGTTGGCATCATTTCAATAGCATCGCATTTTTGTGCCTTGTTTTAGTTTTTCAATATTATCAAATTGTTTTATTGCACAGCACAGCTCTCAATTGATTTGTTTTTTTATTCTATGCGAAAGTTGGGCCTGTGGTTTTGATGGGTGGTTAGAGCTAACGCCCCACATTGGCTGCGCTGCGGTTCTTGTTTGTTGTGGTTGCGGTTTTGTCTTTTATGAATATCGGCTTGTTGCATATTGAAGAATTCGCCGAACAACTACCTGTGGTATACCGATAATTAAATACCCTTAATTAATATAATTAGGTATTAAATAGTTTAAAATTAACCGTATGGGACGTGCTTTCTTTGACGACATTCTACAATATATTGTGCAAGTAAAGTTCACCAAGCTTAATGGCTTATTCAGTTAGTTAAAAAACTAATTAATTGGCTTATTCGGTTGGATGATCAAATGCAAAGTTTTTGTTTAAAATTTGAAATATTACTTATTATCGACGGTACGATAGTTGGTTTGAAGACTTTCCAATAAACCAATTATGTTATGCCAACTAGGTCTTCCCATACTTAAATTTCAACATAAACTTATATTATAAATGCAGTTTTACCATGGGAAAACCAAATGAATACCTAATGGTATAGCCTGTGCTAAATGCGCTGCTCAATCGGTGAACAAATCCTGACTATGGTGATATGATTAATATGATTATGTGAGTGTATGTTGCGGCTTTTGGTAGGGTTGAAGTTTGATTGAAACATTTGCAAATGCACATGAAAGTCAATTACAACTATAAAAGAAAGTTAATTAAATAAAATTAGCACTACTTATCCTACTGACTGTTGACTAATGGCGTAAAGGGGTCTGTGTGTTGTATGGTTGTGTGCTTTTGCGAGTTTGCTGCTAATGAAAAGTTTACTTAGAACGCCAGCAACTTTGAACGAAATTAGAGGCAATTGCCAAGATAAATATTTGAGTTTCACTATTCACAGCTGCCTCTTCTGCCATATGCTCAGTTTCTGTTTCTGTTGCTGGTACTGCTAGCTTTTAAATATTTTATTCAGCTGCCTTTGTCCTGTAACATTTTTTGCCACGCTGCGCCACATTGGGGCAAATTGTTTACATTTAAATTGTACATTATGGCAAACACACATTGCACAAGACACATACTAGCACACACCCGGCTCGGCACAGCCGCAAAATGTTGCAAGTTGAAAGCGAAAGTGGTTGCCAATGGCACGACAAGCGAATGTAGCAGTAGCAGCATCCATGTTCAGCCACGCCCCGCCCCGCCCCGCCCCATGACCCGCCCTGCTCGACTGTGGTCCAAGTCGTCACTGACCCTAATGTACTTTCTACACACTTCTCGCATGCATTACGGACTACCGAACAGGGCAGCCTTGTTCCTACATAGCATGAGTGCATGCGCGTATGTGTGTGTATGTTTGTGCGTGTGGGTAAAAAACTTTTAAAGTGCTTATTCACACTCGCACACACACGTACAGTGCCTGTTAATATGCATGTATATGAGTATTTACTTATAATTAGAAATGCCGGCATGTTTTTTCCTCCCAACTGCGGTGTTTATGTAGGTTTGTATGCATTTCCGGCTGCCATCATCATGTTAAACATCAAATAAAGCTAACAACTTTTAACGGACAAGCACACACAACTTTTTACCCTACACTCGATCCCTGGCCATATCCCTGTCTGACTTTTCGCTTTGACTAAAGCTCAGCTAGAAATTCGGATGCAAGCTGCTTGCGTATATTTCTCAGAATCATTTCGTAGTCAACATGCGGGACAGAGACCAAAATATGAAAGCATTTCGCCAAATTGCTGTGTTAAAAATATGTATTAGCAAAAAGTTGGCGCCAGTCACAGATCCGCGGGCCGCGCAGCCAAGCAGAAAGTGTCCGTGGCAAGTCAATTAGGCAAAATATATAATATGTATCCGAGTATACATAAAGGCGCGAGTGCTTGGCAAGCGTTTTGCCAAGCTGTTTATGGCTGACCCAGTGCCTGGCTAAAAGAAAAAAAGCCTCACAGATTTCTCTTTTTATAAATCTTGCAAATAGTTACCGCTGGGTTTGTTGTTGTTGGAGTGTTTTTTTTTCTTCTACTGATGCTTATGGGGTCAGCCCCAGTCAGTGAAAGTTTTCAAATTAAATTTAGCGACGCAATTTTCAATTAGAAAACTTCGTTGCCAAAGTCATTCGCAGGAATCCGGCACTGCCTCAAGCCAACAAATTCAATGGTAGCCGCAGCAGCATGAGCATGAGCATGAGCATGAGCAGAGGCAGAAGCTGGCTACCATCTCCTTCTTATTGAATGTCTCATCATCGGCCATTCTAACTTGTTATCAGCTGCTGAGCTTCCTTTAGGCGGGCTTCGTGTACGCCTTGGCGCCTTCAATTAAAATGCGTTCGTTGTCATTTTGGACGCCGTATTGCACTCGCTACGTGATTTAATAATAAAATACGAAAAAATATTCCAGTCAGCACATTGTTGTCCTTCATGTTGACGGCATTGTTGGACGGCCATTACGTGGCTCCTTTAGCTTTCTCTTTGTTGTTGTTTCTCCTGCTTCCCTTGCTTTTGCAACTGTTGCTTGAGCTCCTGAGGACTCGAGGTCCCATCGAGCTGTTGTATATTGCGAACCTTTAAATAGCGAGCTTTTCATGTTAAATTCCCTCTTAAAGTTGCTGAGTTGCGACTGGAAAACGAGCCACTTGATGCCCTTAAGCAGCTGCGATAAATAAGCGGATTACGCATACGCACTGTGGCCGTTAATTGCAGACAAAGCTCACACTGAATAGGGACTATTATTAATTTATTCTTTATAGCCTTGGTTCCATTTTTGACTTATTGCAAAATGCATATTTTAAAATTTATATTATTTCAATTGCATATAATTCAAAAACCACTTGGCGAGCATAAACATTTTAAATGACCGCAATTACTGTACACAAGCAAATGATGAAATTTTATTTTATGTTAATTGCTGCGCTTTCGGGAATTCAAAAACAGTCGACTGACCTAGCGGTCGCTCTAAAAGCGAGTAAATTACTTGATTTAAATTTTATAAACGCACACACTTATACACCAGAGGGCATGCTGCCAGAGTCAGCGGGGGCATGTGGTTATCTGTGGTATGCGCCACGCCCATGGCAATGCGCAGATAAGTTGAAAGCAACTGCAGCCTGCACATGTGGCCATGATTTATAAAATAGTATGCGATTTTCATTTTGACCAAATGCAAACATGTGAAACACTCTTTAGTATTTTATAAATACATTTTTGGAATAAGCGGCAGTGAAGCGTGCATGCATCGCATACATAAATCGCATACCTTCGCATAATTTTATAACTAACAAACTAGCGTAATCTCTAATCAGATTATGAGTCAAAATGGGTAAAACACTTCCACATTACGAAGATGAAAAGTTTCGACATGTGAATAAGTAGTGTAAAATCAGTAAATACATTTTCGAGCTTTAAACTCAATTGAATGACTTGGATTAAGGTTCTAATGTTTGGGTTACCCTTCACATCTCATAAGCTCGAAAATGTAAAAATAAATTAAACATACAGTGTACATGGTTTTGATTTTAATTTAGTTTTTACACTGTTCAGCTCGTTCAGATCAGATTAGCGCAAGAGGAAAATAAAAGGTTGTATTCAGTATACTTTAAACAATTATTTCGCTTGTTAAAATATAGCGCAAGAGTTTGCATAAAATGAATTGTGCGGAAATTTTTAAATTCATACAATATAAATCTACGCCATTCAATTTTTGTTCTTGTTTAATTTTATATGTATTTGCGAATATATAATTTTTTTTATACATTATTTAGGTAAAATTGTATGCTGCATAAATGCATCAAAAGCTAACGAAGAGCTAAAGCTATATAATATGCAAATTCATATTTATTTGACTGGCTAACCTACATGAAAAGCTGTAAAATAATAATGGGAAAATCAAAAATGTACTCAATTCTTACTACTTAACAGAGCACTCACTCTTTCTATTGCAGGCAGTATTAAGATATCTTCATTGGTTCGTTATTTCACAGCTTTTTCGTCGATATCTCGAGAGATCGCACTTTCAAGCTGCTTTGCCTATCAAGCAACTTATCTTAATATCGACTGTTAACATGGGTATTTGTACAACTAACCTTCCACTTATTACATACTGCTATGCTATCTCTTACTATACATTCGATTTCATAAATGAACGCTTGTGGCCTAAGTGGTATCTGTACCAAATCAAAATATACAATTCTTAGCTACCATATAGAAATCTTCATATCGCAAGTATCTCTCAGTGTAACCCCAGCAGAA
The DNA here is from genome assembly GCA_035045725.1 of Drosophila ezoana. Classification (NCBI taxonomy): domain Eukaryota; kingdom Metazoa; phylum Arthropoda; class Insecta; order Diptera; family Drosophilidae; genus Drosophila; species Drosophila ezoana. The sequence goes on from JAWNOU010000036.1 coordinate 8,308,778, forward strand.
TTATTAGATCCAAAAGAAGTGGGAAATAATGTTTTACGAAGTCTGCAATATTTGTCAGACCCAATGCCAAAGTTGGCAGAATCACTTGCTCTACAAAGGGTATGAAAATGAACCGCAATGAAAATAACGCACCGCAAATTTCTAGGTGTAGAGATGGTGTAGGGGTTGAGCGGGTGCGAAGACAACTGCAACTGGAAAATAGTGAAAATGAGCAAATAAATTAAAAAAGCAGCCAGCAAGGGCAGCAGAGGCAATGGCAACGGCATTTAAAAGTAAAATATGGCAACGGCATGCAGCAAAACATTTTTGCAAACGTAGCAGGCAACCACAGCAGCAACAACAACAACAACAACAACAACAATGGAAACAGCAGCAGCAACTGCGACAGCTACTGCAACATGCAACACATGCTGTGCAACATGGCCCGGGCTGTGTAGTTGCAGCGACAATTTTGGACGCCAAGTGACAGGCGGCAGGACGGAGGGGGGGCGTGGCAGGACGCGCTGCTGTGCAGCATACAACGCCTGAAACTAGGACAATGCTCTGCCCGCAGCTTCATTGTGTGTTGGCTGCAGTTAGGTCGGCAGCACTCTGGAACTGGTCAAGACATTGCGCATTATTTACACGCGTGTTTATTATTTTCAATTAAACTGGCCACTGGGCCCTTATCATAGATAAACAAGCGGCCGCTTGACAGCTTGACTCTGTCGCTTGTGACTCATGTCCCTGGCAGCAGCAACTGGGGGCATCGCAAGTAACTCACGGATACGAGCTACAAATAGTTTATAATGACGCCCGCCTAACACTAAGGGGCCTTTATTTATAGTTCATCTTCAAGTTGTTGTCGTAAAATTGCGTAAAAATCATTTTTGAATTTGTGCCAGTTTTTCGTTTTAGAAACACAAACAGGCAGCCCTGCCCTGTGGCATCAATACAGTATATATACAAAATATACGTATACATCTACTATATCTAAATATACTTGGTTGCTTTCGATCAGAGAATTTCCCCGTGACACAAGCAAGCTGAGAATATATTTATGTGCTTTTAATACAATTCTATTTAGATTTATTTTGGTTTTTATACGTATTAAGGAACACTAAAAACATTGCTATTTTTTGCTATCGATGAATATAAGAATATTGTCATTGAACTTTTTTCGTTACTTTTAAAAAGTAGTTCATATCTTGGCCAGATGCAGACGAAGAAGCTTCTTTTTGGTGATTTAAAACGCTTTCTGCTGCAATGGTAAAATATTACAATAATATTTTGTTAAATATTGCCATAAGGCAATTGATAGCAACGGCTTTCAGTCCAGCCTTTTTCTTCCATGCCTTAAAATTATATTATATTGTACAAGCGTATAAAAGGAGAAAAATTGTTTGCCGCACACCAAAAATGAAAAGAAAATTAAAGTTGATGTGGCGCCACTTTTGGCTAAAGAAGCAGCAGAAACAGCAGCAGCAGCGGCAGCAGCAGATGACTGCCACCGGGGCGAAAATCAATTTAATTGCAGCTGACAATTAAATTTACGCCGAATTAACAGCGACACTTCACTTTTTCCGCCAGTTGGAGCTCACGACACACTCGGCGTGTCCACCTCACAGCTGTCCTGAGCCCCAAATGGCAGGCTCCGAGGCCAGACAAACGTCGCGCTGATTTCTTGTCAAACAATTTTTTAATCAGCGTCGCTTCAGTAGTACTCAGCAAGGCCATGTCCACCAGCTCTTCATTTCCAGAGATCCGCAGCTCTCGGGCTCGCGATATTTAATTTCATTTGGCTGTTGGCGCCACCAAATTTCAATGTTTGGCGCTGTCCGAGCACAGCCTGCATTTTGCGAATGCCAGCTGGAATGTTGTCTGGTAATTGCCTGCACATTTCGGAGCCCGTTTTATTTTGACACTGGCATTTCCAGCGGAGAATCATCGGCTCTCATTAGGGAGAGGCAGCGCCAGCTGCTTAATTTGACAAATTCGCATGACGTTGAGAGCGGCTAATTAGGCGCCGCGACTGCCGCCTTGGCATTGTTTCTTTTTTTTTATGCTTTTGCTTTTCGGACTTTTCCAAGAATTTCGGGTCGTTACTTTTTATGAAGTCCATATCAGCCCACCCCAGCATACGCATATGCATAACAATAACAATAATAATAACAATAACAAAAACAAACACAAACACAAGACAAGACGAAGACAAGAGAAGTGCCGCCAGCAAGTTTGTTTGCGTTGCGTAAACAAATAATTAAAATAATGTGACGAGGCGAAACAGCAGCTTCTGTTGCAGCTGCAGCTGCATGTTGCAGCTGCGTTTGCCATCAAGCGCGTCCAAAGAACTTTAAACGATGGGAACTTCAAGTTTGTGCACATTGGCCCATTTTCGGGCCCATTATTATTGGCTTGCAATGTGTTGTGCACATGCTGCTAAAGCTTTTAATTGTTTCTTTCTTTGTTTTTTGTTTACCAATATGCGTCAGCTGTCGCCAGCCCCCAGCCCCAAGCAGACGTCAACCCTCACGACCCCAATGCTAACTAGAAGCGTTCAGTAGATGCTTTTTCTTATACCCATGTTTTTTTTTTTTGCCTCTAATTGATTTATTTACTTCGTGCATTGTCGGGGGTATGTGGAGGGATGTGTGCGTTTTGAAATAAGTAATTTTATGCTAATTTGCTCGTTAATCGAGCTGCTCTCCTCGTACCCTTAATGTTAGCTGAGTGGCAGAGCACAAATGAAGTGTGAACTGTTGGCACTCTTGTTGTTGCTGTTGCTGTTGTTGTTGTTGTTGTGCATTGATTGCTAATGAGCATGAACATTTAGATGATTTAATGCAGCGGCCTTTGCCCATATTTAACACCATGACAGCGTTTGTGAAAGCAAAGTAATCAATAGTAGAAGAGAATGATTGAGAGACTGCTTGTTGTTGCTTTATGTACCCAAATTTCTCTCTGTCTCTCTATCTGTCCCATACTTGCTGTCTCCCTCCAAATCTGCAGCAAGCTCAAGTGGCGCAAAAGGCGGCACAAACTCCATTGACAATATATCAAGTATACGCTTGTTTATGGCCATGCCTAGACCTGAAATCCCAGCGAGGCGCAGCTCGAGAGCTGGAGACTTGGTATCGGTTGCCCATCTGCTCCAACATTGGCCAGACTGCCATAACTCAGAGGCGGCGCATTCAATTTGCCTTGCGGGCGCTCGACACACCTCAGACCCCGCCCCGTCCCAACACTTGGCTGGCAAACTATATGCTCTTTTGGCCATTTTGTAGCTATTTTATTTTATATTTATTTGGAGCTTCTTTTGCCATTTTCTGTGTGACATTTCAACGCTGCCTCTGCCGCTACCACGTCTGAGCGACAAAATCCGCTTTTACGAGTTTATTTATATGCAAAATATGTAAATTTACGATGGTGGCAACAACAACAGCACACACACACACACACACACACACACACACACACACACACACACATACACAACAACAGCAAATAGAGCTGTAGTACGAACATACTTTATGCATAGTATTGCATACTTTTGGGCGTGTGTGTTTAGATTTACAAGTGCGATCCCGTCGGTGCCGAGCTCAGCTTATGTGGCCGCTGAAAACAGCTCGGTTGCGCCAAAGATTTATACGATAGCCAAGCATTTTGACGCAACATGAAATGAAATAAGTATTTTTGCGACTGGCAATAATTTAGATAATTTTTTAATTAAACCCACAGCTGACAAACCATTCCAATTTATGGGCCGCTGACCATAAATAAATCGAAACTGCAACTGAAATGCAACTTAAAATGCAGCAATTGCAATTCGCTCTAATTTATTTACTCTGACTGATGCTATTTATGGCATTTTATTACTGCACTTGCTGCAGTTGTAGCTGTTGTTGTTCATGTTGTAGTTGCTGTTTTTCTGCTGCATTTTCAATTTGCGACAATTTATGGCAACATATTATGCAAATCCAGGGCCTAATCGCCCCGACTCAGAACTTGAAAAAAAAAAAACACCAACACAATAGCTGGCTGCTAAATTAAAATTTAATAAATATGCAAATTGCGCAAATTACGGCCAGCCAGCATGCGACGCCCATTTCCGCTTTGACGGGCCACGCCCTCTTTTGGCTAATTTTCAATTAACGCTTAGAGAAAAATGTTCAAGTCAAAGGGTCACACGAGCTGCTGGTCAAAATGAAAAGCAGCACAAAAGGCGGCAGCAACAAAAACAATAAGCAGCTGGCGCCACCAGCCGGAAAATGTTTGAAAACAAATGAAAGGCAAACAAATGAGGGCAGGGAGCTAACAGAGGGTGGTGGCTGTAAAATATGCACAAACGAGTTGATTACGTGTCTCAAATAGATTTGCCGACAAATTTCATGGAATTTTGTTGCGAATTAGCAGTGAAAAAAGCCAAAGCCGAAGCCAAAGCCAAGGGGCGAATCCCGTTCGCTTGGCATGTTCAAGTGATAAATTCAATTTTCCACTTGAACGCCAAAACCGTATCACGCCTCCATTACCCTGCCCCTTTGTGAACCCCACTTACCCCCACACCACAGTGTGTGACTAATGGCGCTTGCTTGTTGCCGGCATTGGCGGCGGCAATCAAACAGAAATCATAAAGGCGTGTTGCCCAAGCATAAACGTAAACAGGCGGCTCGAATCGCCACCTCCAACAAAAGGTCACATAACCATGTGCCAAACCCAGAGCCACAAAGCGCATGCCGGGCGGCGATAAAAATTACAAAGCCCATACCAAGTCAATAACAACAACAAAAGACTCAGCGACTGGGTGCACTGAAGCATGGCTGCTGCTGCTGCTGCTGCACTGCTAAAGGATGTATCGCTGGGCGTGTCCAGCTCCCGTTGACGGAATGTGAATCACAACTTTAGCTAGGATATACAATATATGTATATATGTAACTATATAATGCCTTAGTCATTTTACGTTAAGAGTCTTAACACGAAAACCCGAGGTTAGTATACCCTGTAAAACATTACCGACAGCCAAAACGCTATTGTTAATAAGAGGTAAACAATTTAAAATAAATGTTTATTTGATAAAACTGGATGATAACATTTCTATTTGAACCTGATTTAAGGCTGAAGCATTAATTTGCTCTCTTATTTTTGGCTTTCTAACTCGCACTCGCAGCTGTCAATGGAGAATACAGCTGAAAATATTTTGTAAGATTGTAAATATAATTGGAGGAATCCGACGCATGCTTTTTTTGCTGTATAGTAAATTGGCGTGCCTTTGGATGGCCCTATGATATCCTGTAAAGAGCTGTTATTACAGGCTTAGTAGTGACATTTGCTCCTCCCGCTGAATGATTTGGACTGATTCAGAACTTTGGCCAGTGGCGTTGTCGTTTTTAATGCGATGTTGGCATGTGCAGACAGACGAAAAGTGGCTAAATAAAAATGGTCATAAAATTGAATTTTTTATGAGTACCCTATGCCAGAAAGGGTTAATTTTGGAAAATCACCCCCGTGAAGCGAAGCGTAAAGCAGAAAAGGCAAAGGCCAAACGCTGTTGACAACAACAAGCGATGTTTGGTATTGGATATATAAGCTTACACACAGACACAAATATAGCACGGGTCGTCTCGCCATTTGTTGATTCACACCTTTTGGCAATGGGTTTTTCGCTGAATGTTAAACAAGTGGCAGGGAGCGACTGAGCTGGCCGTGCGATGGGGCTTAGGACGGGGTGCCAGCGCGCTGATTAACGGAAGCATTACTCACAGCGAGGGGCGCTCAATCAAGTGAAAAATGCAAATGTTTCGAGCAGCTAAAAATATCAACACAAAAGGGAAGTTGTAGACTATAAAAGCGGGCAACTGTAAGTGGCAGTAGCTGTTGTGTCTTCACTCCCAGCTTGCCAGCCGCTGATGCGCTTTGGCGCTGCTGCTGTTGCATTTATTGCACTTGTTAAGGCCAGCAGCTGCTGCAGCGGAGGGGGCCAACGCGGGGTGGCGGCAACGCGGCAGAAGCAAGTTAAAAAGTCATAAAATGATATTTATTTCATTTCGCTGCTGCGTAATGCGCACTAACTGGGTGGTGGTCTGCCTCGCGGGTGGCATAAGCAGCCACTAAGGCGCGGCAGCCGCTGAAGCCATCTCCAGCAGCAGAAGAGGAAGCAGCTGCAGGAGAAGCTGAAGATGTGCTATAGATTTGCTTTTTATGTGAAATTTATATTTCAGCGCCAGAGCGAACAGAAGTCGGCAAAATAACAAAGAACGAAACGGGCTGGCAGCTGGGTGGGAGGGGAGGGATGCATCTTGTGTCTTGGGGCGGGATTGGGCGCTCGTTGCGTTTGGGATGGGGGCTAAAGCATTTTCACACAACTATTTGCCGCTTTTATATAGTTGAAGCTTTGACTTCTTGCCAGGGGTTGCAGAAAACGCTTTGGAAATGGCAATGGAAATGCTCTTCTCCATCCTTGTGGCTTTTTAATGTTTTCTTGTTAAAGTTTATTGAAAAACTTTGGACAGTCACGTTTGAGTAGTCAGCGGGTGCCCTGACTTACAGATATATATGTATATACATACATATATAACGTATCTGGTGCCTGTCCAGAAATGAAACAGCTGCACGAGTGCACGCCCCAACGCCCACGAAACTGGAGCAAAGCGATTTTTGCCGTTTCGTTAAAGGGAAGAAAAGAAAAGAAAAAAAAATACGTACATATAAAATATTTTCCGTTTTCATTTTTTAGGAGAGATAGACGTTGTCGGCCGTGGGGCTTTGCCAGTTGCTTCTCTTAGAGGGCTTGGTCATGTTTGTTCATAATTGAAATTTCGCGCTAAACAGGAAGTAGATATTGTTCTCCATTTCCAAACACTTGTTGTTCCAGAGTGCGCTGCCTGAAAGCTTCTCTTGCCTTGGCCAATCGGAGATGAGCGAGTGGCCGGCCAATGGTGTTCATAAATGCAAAAGTGCTCCAGTATTTATGGGGGAAAGTGCATTGAGGCAAATGAAGAGCACATGTTTTGAGAAACACGATGAAAATAGTCAGCGAGGCTGCCTTTGTTTCGCCTGAAATCTCTGCGCCTGAGCGAGCACAATTTCAAGAAAAGAAAATAAAGCGATACAAAATTCAAAGATTCATAGCGCACATTCTGTGTATTTTAAAAGGAATTGATGCTCTTATTTATTTTCGTATAATCCTCTTTTGCCATTTACTTTCCTAGCTTTTGTCAGAAGTTGTTATCATTGCCTTTGGTTACAACTGCCAAGCAGTTATATATATATAAGTTAGGATCGCATGCGAAAAAAGCAGCTTAGGCTGCGATTTGGCATCGTATATTTAACATACATGAGCGATACTATATGATACCTGAACTTTAGTCAATGCCTTGATTTATTCTTTGACTGTAATGATATACCCGTGATATACTATGCATGTATATTTGCCCTTCTCCTGCATACTTTATGCTCTTTTCACTGCGTTTTCCTCAGCTATTCTAGCCCATTTATTTTCCTCTTTTGCTGCATGCGCCTGTCGCTGTCGTCTGTCGTCTGTCCTCTGTCAAGATGCATCGCCAGTTGTTCCCACTTTGTATTGCTGCCCCTGAGCTCCACATATACACATGCTGCATGCAGCTCCATCCTTGCACGTACTCCAGTGTGACATGTGCTTCCTCTGTTGTATTTTTGTTGGCCTCCCCACAATATTTTTGCTGTTATTTTCCACATGTGAAATTGAACTTTGCATCTTGCAGCAACGTGGCAGCTACAAACGCAACGCCATACGATTTTTTGTTTTCGTCTCTTTTCTGTTCTCGGCTGCGTCCACATCCAATGCTGCACTTGACTTGTGGCGCCCTCCATCCAAAAGTATTGCTCCCTTCCTCCATATTCTATGCTTGTGACGTTGTTTTGACACTGCGAGCGCGCGCGCGTGCTTATAAATAAATATATAGCATATATATACATACATACATATTTGTATGCATGTGTACGTAATATGTATGGAAATATGTTTGGGAAATATTTCCACGCTTCTGTTCCCTGTTGGCTGGCAGCGCACATGTGTCGCATTTGGCTGATGGTTAAGCAGGTCTGGTGGGGACTGAGGGTGCAGCCCCTTCTTGTTTTCCCTTTGAAGTTCATAAAAATTAACAAAAAATCAATTTAAAACACAAATGAAGCGCTGATGAGGACGCACAATTACTTAGAATGCCGCTCAAGAAATGTTTACGTTACAATTGAACTGTGCGGCGCCTGTGATCTGAGCTGCCACGCCCACAGTAGCTAGGGGTTGTTGCTTGTTGTTGTTGCTATGAAATGCTGTTGCGCGTGTTGATTGCCCATCAAAACAAAGCCTGGCGCATGAGGAGCACAGCTTGAGATTTGCATAGTTCGCTCAGTCCAAAACGAGCGCAAATAAATCCACTGCTAATGCCAAGAGCTTCAATCCGATATATATAAATATTTATGTGTGTGCGTGTGTGTATGTTGTGCATAGTCGTGTAGCAACAACAACGTGCAACAAAAAACTTGTGAACATAAAAATAGCGACGATTATGATGAAAATATTCATGCGGCAAACGGAAGCCGTCGCCAAGTGCCATGGCTATGTCCCAGGAGCCACACATTCGCAGCGTGTCTCCGACCGCCCGCTCTCCAGATATATATATGTATATATAGAAATACATATTTATATATATTGTATATGTATGCGTTTCTGTATTCTGCAGTGGTGTTAGTTGCTTATGTGCCAATGTTGGGCAGCCCATTCGAGTTCCACTAACAGCGTCATCAGTGCCAAATGCGGCACTATCGAGTGGGGCTAACTCTTGAGATTCTTAAAAGTCAAAAGATGGAAATAGCCAAAGAAACGGACGGCATTTTAAGCTCTCGAGTACCGCCTGTTAATAAGTCAAGAAGAAGAAGCAGAAGCAGCAGCAGCACACATAATTAAATTTAATGCTCAACGCACAGGGTAAAACGCAGGCCAAAGCAGACAGTCTGTGGGTCGGTCGAAGGCGGAGTTGGGGCAGTGGCAATGTCTTTATCCAAGCATCGAAATTCAATTTACTACAAAATCCCGCGCATTGGCGTGGCAATGCCAAGCGAAATAGAAAATGCCAGAAAATGTGTCTCGTTTTGGCCAAATCCTGTCATAAATTGTGGCACAGCCCAAAAAGCCCGGCAACAAAAGACAGACGCCCGGACTATATCCAAAAAGAAAATATGCTGATGTCGATGTCGAAATATGATTTGTTTTTCTTCTTTTTTTTTCGAGTGGCTGCTATCCCAAAAAAGGCAGGAGCCAGGCGGTCGCCCGGGAAATGAGATATGACCGATGTTGCTGCTGTTCCTGCTGCTGCTGCCTCAAGGTTAGATACTCTACAATAATCGGAGCGTAAATTACAACAACCAGTTGATGGCATCGTAAAAAGCACTAGGCACCAAGCTGTAACAACACAGCAACACTTAAACACATACACTCACACACACACACACACACACATATGCACTCTCACACACACACATACTTGCAGACACTCAGACACATGCTCGACCTCGCAAATTATAAAGTTGTTTGGCCAAAACTGCTGGCTGGCAAGTTTTCGTTTAAGTTTTCCCTTTCTTCACATGTTTTCTTTCTTTTTTTTTTTTTGGGAAAAAAATCTGCAGCACGTTTTATGTAACGCACATTGATAAGCATTTTGGCAGTCGGTGAATGATTTGCAAGTTTGCACAAAATGCTTGCACAAGCCATCGTTTTGTGCAAACGTGTGCGGATATCCAGCCTCGAAGCTGGGTCGGGAGGAGGCAGCCAGGGCCAGCCCATGTTTCGTTTGTTGGTCAGACACATAAAATAGAAGGCAAGTAACTCGCTGCAGGGCACAGCTTTGCATATCTCAACATAAAATCCTTAAAGTTTTTTTTCCCTTTTCTTTTGGCATATGGCAAACGAGTAAATATGATTTCAAATGCCAGCGATTGCAAGGATTCTAATTCAATATCTAAAGTACTTGCAATGATTCCTTTGATTTGCTATGATATATTTGTACCCGTTAGCTTGCATATAGCATTCAAAAGGGTATTCTATGATCGTGAACATGTATGCTAAGAATGTGGTTATTTAATGGATACATCTACATATATACTCTGGATACGCTACATACCCTTTCAGGCGCAAATAACTGACTGATTGGTGATTAACGCATAGCCTAAAGGGCTAGGAAGCTAAAACTTGGACTGTTGTTTCTTATAATAGCTATGTGCATGGACTAGGTGGGAATTGTTTTGGGTTGAAACTCAACTGCAAAGATCTTTATAGAAACTAATTTTAGACGTGTTCTTTGGGGAATCCACTCCATACTAATTAGAATGTGGTTTAGTTTTGCCTTCAAGCTTCTTCTAGAAACTCGCTTCTTCATTGAATCGATTTCAAACTTATTTTTAAGCGTCTATTAAAATTTAACACTATGCAACAAAATCATCAAAATCCATATCATTATAAATCTCTGAATGTCGGTTTCATCAAATTTTGTTATATAATGTGGCATAGTTACTCAAGTTAGAATGGGTATATTCTAATGTCCCACGTGCGGAAAGAATGTGGAATAGTAATATTTACACTTTTTTTGTTCACAGATGTACACAAACTATTTTACCATTAATTAATAAAAGTTCCTGAAACGAACTAAGCATTTTGGATGTGCACGTACACACATACAAACATACATGAACATGAACATAATTACAATTAAATAGGTGAGTTTATATTTGAGGGTGTACATCAATAGTCGAGGGTATCTTCTGGGAAATCAGTCTGTCAACTAGCAAATTGTGTAACGTGTACTTACTGTTCTTTTGAAAATCCTGTGACTCCTCTTCCGCTAGTGTGCCTTCCGGCTGCAGACACAGCAGCAACAGCAACAACATCACCGAAACGACAATTGAAACCATGCTCCCAGTGTCCAGCAGCGTTCGCGTTCGTGATTTTCGATGTGTATTGTGTTGTTGCTGTTGCTCGTGCTGTTGCCAATCGGTGAGTGTTGCTGTTGTTGATGTTTTGAGTTGCATTTTTGTGGTTCCTGCTGCTGCTACTGTTGGTGTTGCTGTTGCAGTTGCACTTGTTGTTACCGTTTCGTGTGCTGTTATTAAAAACTGCATTGTAATCATTGCGTTGTGCTCGAACACAGAAACGTCTCGTCATTTATGTGGCAAACTTCAATTTGGACAATGAGTCAAAGCAACGAAACCAAAACCAGGGATACCAATAAAAATGGCCGCAATACATGTGGTTGCCGCGACGTTAATAGACAGACTCCGTTATTCTCTGTGCGTTTGTGTGTGCGGCGTTTCGTAAGAGCTGCTGTTGGCTATTTCCGTTTCCGTTGCCGTTTCCGCTTTTGACTTTAATGAAGCGCCAACGCGCCTTTAGTTCGCTTTCACTTCAAGTTGGCCCATAAAAAAAAAAAAACACTCACATTTCAACTGGCATTTATATGTGGCTCAGCCGTTGGTTTCTTTTGGTGGCTGCTGTTTTTGTGCTCTGCTGCCACGGGAATCTTAATGTCCTTTTACATGTTTATTTGCACTTTTATTGCCTTTTTGGCATAGCAGATTTGAGAAGTCCCTCGACTGCCGCACTGCAAATAGAAAAGCAAAAATAAAACATGAAACATGAGCTCCAGAGTAACTTCTATGGTTTTGCTTTCACCATCCAGCAACCCAATAACCAAAGCCAGACAACAGCTTTGATCAAGGCAATTGCTGGCCTTGGTTATACACTCACAAACGGTATCGCAATATAGTCTCGAAATGTTCAACTCTTGGAAAGAGCCATCTCACACCATAAAAAGTATACATACTTAAAGCTTCAATTACGAACTGCTCCCATGACCAAACGGCACCCATAGTCGGGCACTTTTGGACCACGCAGGCTTTTTATATTTATATTTAATCTTGATGAAACACGTAGCACAGATTGTTAAGCAACTTCTGCAGCTCATTGTCCGCAAGGGTATTTAATCGTCGACAAACCAAAGCGAACTAGTCAATCTTGTTGTTGTTCCTGCTTTAGCAAAATATGAAAAGTGCTAATAAAATATTTTTACTGACTTGCGACGCACACACATCAAGCAAATTGAACTCGTAAACTTGGCCGCCGCCAAAAGGGTAAGCGGCAGACCTTACTGGAACTGGGAACTGGCCCCGGAGCTGTATACCAAATTTGATATTTTATGCGCCCAGCGCATCGATGAAGTGTGATTAATGGCGCATTTCAATGTGAGTCTTGTAATTAAGGCCGCCGACGTAGATTTATGAGTGTTGCTGCTGTTGCCACAGCTGTGTCAGCACGGCCTGCAACCAATACACCTTAATCCCGGCTGCTCTATTGTCCGGCCAAATGTTGCTGCTGTTGCTGCCTTTTAACTGCGTGCTAAGCACGAGCGTCGGTCATTAAACAACGCATCAAAATTGATAAACCAACCCCCTGCCACAGAAAAAGTACCAGCCAGCACCCCCAGCCGCACCCCCGTGCCCAATCCTCGCCCTTATCGGTGGCAGCGCGTTGTCAGCCAAGCGTTGCAGCCACGCATGTGTCATGGTTTGTTTGGCTTTGGCCCAATGTGGCTGGCTGCATTAGCAATGAAGTGAGGATGGGCGCGACAAGAGCGGCGACAGGCAAGCGAATGATTTTGATGCTGTTGCTGCCGTGGCCCACCTTACACCCAGAAATGCGTAATTATGCAACATTTTCCGCATTTTTTTGTGTGCTGAGTGCGGTTCTGCGTTAGTTAGTTTGTTTGTTAGGGCTGGCGTCCATTTTTGGGCTGTGCTGCTTAATGAGCAGCAGACTAACCCATAAATAAGGGAATAAAAGTTCATACATTTTTATGAACTTTCAAGAGGTCTTTTGATTAAAATGACAACCGAACGCAACGCGAGGAGAACAGAGGTACGCTTGCTGCTGACTGCCTGTCGAGCCATTTGCCGTTTGCATTTAATTGCATATTTACTTATGCCTCCATAAAAAGTTGTTACCTTTTCGATTCTTGTTACCTGTAAATAAGTGAACAAGCACAAGCAGTCGACAGCTTGATAGCAAAAACTTTGCTCATTAGTAAATTTCATGTCGGCAGCATATGGTCCAACGGTGGAAACAGAAAAAAATAGGTTCATATAGCATGAGTAGTTTCTGGCGCAGCTGCTGCTGCTACTCTTAGCAGTTAGTTAGCATATTTTATTACTGATTAATTAACTCGGAAACATTAGCTAGCTGCGCTGAGTCCTTGCATTAGGCATGTCCTTTGCCCTGGCCGAGTCATTGAAATTGAACTTGGTGGATTTGCTAATTAAAAAAGTTTGCCGGCACATGAATACGAGGTGTGATTGCTTCCTCTTCCTGTTCCTTTTCTTAGGCTGGGGCCATTGTGTGTGTCTGTTGCACAACTTTTGACATCAATTGACAGCACTGTACACACACTCCAGTCTGGCCAACGGGCATATTAACTGACCTGTAGTGTTATTTTGCTCGAGATTCAGATTATTTTCATTTATAAATAGCCTGGCTACGTTTCGACTATTGACTGTAAGTAACAGGATTAGCGTTGTCTGCATCAAAAGCCGACTACAGCTTTGGCATCTCAGCTATTTTTGTATTTTGTTTTGAGCTCGACCGAAAGGCAATTATATATTTGCTTGATTTCGACTATTGATTGGCTTTTTGCACAGGTGTGCCTTGGTCTGAAACGACACTTGCCTCCAGCTCTCAGACGGCTGAAACATGACCGAGTCTTGGGCCTTGAGCCCTGAGCCATGTCAAATTACCGCAGCTACTCCATCATGTTTAATTCAAGTCCTGGCAGGTGTACCCACCCGCGCACACAAGACTATCTCCGCGGCTACGGCTGTGGTTGACATGGAGGCGCGTAAATTTATGAGCGAATGCTCAACTTTCCCATAAATGTTCATCATAATGTGACACAATTTCCCCAAGATTTAACGCCGCATCAACCCAGGCGCCCAGCCATCGAATGAGTCTGAGGCATTGGAATGCGAACGGGTATGCGAATGTCATGGCCATTGTCATGCCTTGTGTGCAATTCGCATGCTTCATAAAGTCGCTAGGCGCATAACTCGTTTTACTTTTTCTCCCACACAGCAGCTGATGGCAGCTGACATAAATTTTAAAATGAAATAAAAATAATAATATAATAAGAAATATAAATTCTAGCGCAAGTCAACGCGTTGACACACACAGACACATGTGCTCACACATACATTATATAGATAGACATAGCATTGCTTCTTATCAAGCCAAGACAAGGCGGGGCAGCTGGCACTGAGTCATGACGGGCAATCACAGTCCTTGCACTGGCTGGGCCTCAAGACCGTGCCAGAACCCTACGGCAACAGCAGCGACTGCAATTCCTGCTCCGCTATGTATCTGTCTCTGTGTGCGTGTGAGTTGATGTGTGATATCATAAGCATGCGTCTGACAAGGATAAGCACCGCTCCTGTCACTGTCGCAGCAGCAGCAGCAGCAACAGCAGCAGCAGCAGCCCCTGGCGACAATGCGTCCTATTACACCGCGCGGCATACTTTTAGCGCCACTCAAAGCACATTTCACTTTCATTGTGTGCGTGCGTGTGAGTGTGTGTGAGTGTGCAAATAAAAGTTGAATTATGACAAAAGGCATGCATCAGGCAGCAGCGGCAACAACAACAATAACAGCAAGACCAATAACAACTATGGCCTGATAATGTGCCCTTCACCCACCAACTTGGCTCGTCTTTAAGCGTGTGTTTACTTAACGCGTGTGCCTGGCTGTGTGTGTGTGCCGTTTAACATGTCGTATGCGCAATCTGTGAAATATGTGAGCGCTTTGCCAGCCAGCATGAGCAATGAGTTGCCTGTGTGTGTGTGTGTGTGTGTAGTGTGTGAGTAAGCAATTAGTTGCCTTTTCAGCTGAAATAAAAGCAAATCGTGCGAAAGTTCAGTAGGGGGTTAAACACACAGCAGCTCATTAATATCCTTTATGCGTTTATTACAGCATCCGACAGCATCTTATGAAAAACATTAATAAATGCGCAACGCCAGATCTAACAGAACCAATAGGAACAACAACAACAGGCACAAATACTTATTGGATAAACTAAGGGAAATCGCATCACGCACGGAAATCCAAATCAATCAGACAATGCAATATTATTAATTGCCCTAATACGTTCAGTTGGCCAAAAATTATTTATTTGCGAACATTAATCGGCAAAACTCGCATATTGGGATAATTGAAAATATATGACATATTGCCCGAAAATTGGTTATAGACCCTTGTTCCTAACCCCAACGAAATGCAGTTTTTACCAGCTGACCTTTTGACCTGAATCACAATTATTTTTTAGTCTGACTCAGTTTTTCATGAATTTTTAAAAATACTTTTTCTTTTATATTTTTTCATGTCGCCATACTAGCACTAGCAAGAAGCCTTTTTTATACCCTTTACCAATTGAAACTAGGTAAAAAGGGTATAATGGTTTTATGAAAATGTATGTTTTAGACAGCATCAAGCATCTCCATCTCATTCTAACTCATTCATACAAATCGAACTATTGAGACCAGAGTATATTGCAAAAGAATGGTGTGTATAAAAGGTAGCTAGAATGTTTGTAATGACAACTTGGCGCTGGGCTCAGAGTATCTCCTAGTCGGAAACTTTCCGACTAGTGCACTCTTGCTTTTTATTTTTATTTGGGCACACGTCCAGCTTAAACACATAGACGCACTCGTAAGCATTCACACACTTGTCATGCATAAATCACTTTATTTATCCTGCACGCGTTCTTTTGCCATTTCATACCCTTTAGATATAAAATGGCTAAAAAAGGGGTACATTATTAAGTAGGTTTATATTTATTATTCTTCATCAGCAATTACAGTTTGGTTGGTCCTTTATGAATTTGTCAATCTTAGAGAATATTAGATCTAGAAACTCTGTGCCCAACATTTATTATCTATACTCTCACTGAGTGGTGTGTGAGAATAGCTAAGACCTGGGTACAGGGTATTTCCTAATCGTAAACTATTTTCCTACTTTGGTGGGCTTAATAAGGCACTTCACGTATCCTATATCCTAGCAAAATGAATTTGGTTAACTATTGCTAAGTATTGGATTATGGATGGCCAAGTTGAAGTATTACAAGCAAATGTGGTATTTTATTTAAATTCACTGCATTCTTGGAATTTTGCAATTTACCGTACTTGAGGCGATAATTGAGCTTAGGAAAACTGAATATTTGTAATTAAATTGAGTGCAATAGATTCTTAATAAATGCAACATTTACCTTAGATGTCGTTTAATTAATTAAATGTACATTTTTGACAGCTTTTAGAATCATCTGCATTGCCCCAAAGTGTTTTATTGTGCCCTGAAAAACCTTTATTGAAAACGATTTACTTATGTTTAAGCCTTAGCCAAATGTGGAATATTAATTGGCTTGGGATTTTATGACTTGTGCACGTCATGTGCTTAAAATATCCTGTGAGCCTGTATGCATATGTGAATCTTTTAGTTTGACTTTTGTTGTGAAGTGCCCAACACTAACACTGTTTAGCTGGGAAGGGAGATGCGGAGGAAGGGGCTGCTGCCAAAAACTGCGGCCTTTGCTGTCATTCACAGGCCACCCCGAATCCAGTCAGCTACTGTAGCAGACCCCAACACATCCCCTTTAACTTGCGCCCAGTGTGCTGGTCTGACAGCTTCATATAAATAAAGCGAGTGCACAGACACAGATACACATATACAGATACAGCTGCTGCTTGTCCTGGCTGCTGTGTATCCTGGCGCTGCGGTTGCCCAAAATCTACCTTAAATTTGACAACATGCGGCAGCACAGGTGGAGCAGGTGGCGCAGCTGTCGCTGATATTTAGTCATCCCGTCTCGCACCGTCACCCTGACACTCCGTTATCCCTGCGGGTGTCAATCAGAGTGCTGCCAAATTATGTATTTGGGGGGCTGGCAGCTTTAAGTTTTCGCAGCGGCTTAGTTGAACTTTGTTTGATATTAATTAGGTGGCATTTGTCAGCGATGAAATTTTTACAATTTAAATTAACATCAGCTGCAATTAAATTAAACGTTTTTAATTTACAGAAATATTTGCACGTGGCAGGCATGACCCTGCGAACTTTTCATCCCCGCATGCGATTGGAAACCCCAAATTTGAATTTAAATTGAAGTTAGTTTGGCAGCACGAACCCCAAGGAGCATACCCTTTGAACGCCTTCTAATCCTTCAATTAATATTCTTCAGTGGCCAGACAGCAACAACAATTGGACCAAATGTGACCCAAAGAGTTCAGCATTTCGAACCCTTTTCGTGGTTGGAATTTTTGTGTTTCAGCCCGCAATTATTTAACTCTAGCGTCTTTTTTTCATGCTCTCACATATTTTGTTTTCCATTAAATGCATAATTTATCTTTAAGAGTAAGCGTTGTTCTCCTTTTCTGGCATTTGTCCTCATGAAACTCACATCTGATGTGGGTGTGGATGTGTGTGGCAAAAGTTTGCTTTAAGTTTCTCGCTTGTCACCTGTTTAGCCAGCCGCACTGTAACCGCATTCAATGTAAACGGAGACAAAACAAAGCCAAGAAGGCGAGCTGGCGAGTCCGCGTTTACTTCATTAAAACACATGACCTAGCCCCAGTCACGAAGCTGTCTTTGGTCTTTGTGTTTGGTGTCAGTTGCTGACTGACTTTGTTTGAATTTCATTATTTATTCTCTTATCAGAGCGTAAGGATAAGGTCCCCAGCAAAAAGCCCAACTGGCACAACACAAGCACAAAAAATAATTAATTATGCGCCCCTTTTTAAAGCCACAAATATAGCTGTACACATGGCGTATGATTATTTTTCTTGTTTTTTTCGCACAGCACAACATAAACTCTTGTTAAGCCACTTTTGACAGCTGGGAATTCATTCGGAGCTCGTTGAGGGAGGGGCGGGCGCCTCCACCTGGCGCCCAGCCAGCAAAAACTTGCAACTTGTTTTCATATTAATTAGAAAAGTAAACAAAGCGGCAAGCGTTGAGGAATCAAATTAAATGTAAATAGAAGAACAAGCGGGTCAAAGATGGAAGCCCTCCAAGGAAATCAATTACTGGAAAGAGACTTTGGGGTCCGCGCTGGTCGAGCTAATTAGCTGCAGCTGCTTGCGCTGGGTAAGTTCCATATGCTACTCGGTATTGTCAACAACAAGGGGGTAAAAATAAAACAAAAAATACAATTCAATATTCATAAATAAAAAAATTACAGAAATGCATTTGCATTTTCCCATTACGCGTTTTCACATTTCGAAATTCGCATTTGGCAATGCGAGTCGAAAGCGAAAGTTGATTTTTAATTAGCTGCACTAAAAATAAATTGCACAAACGTGTCTGGCATTTGGGAAAAACAGCGCAGCGCTCTGCAGATTCTTGACATATTGCCAACAGCTGCACGTGCTAGAGAGCGGGGCTAGTGGGGCCGAGCAATGGCTGAGGCGTTGCCACGCGTCGTTTCATGGAAATGCATTTGGGTTTTCCTAGCGCCTGCCTGCCCCGAGTCAAACAGATGGGCGGGTGAGCCGTGTCGGTTCTGGAATTTGAATTTTCAATACATGCGCTTATGTAACGAGTGGGTTAGCGCGGCCCGCGCTTAGTTATCGTTATCGGCCACTTAGGCGACTCTGGCAGCCAGAAAGTAAACAATTTAATGTATAAAGTTTTTGGTCACAGCGCAAAACAAGCGCCTGCTGTCTGCTGCCCCGGCACATTCACGACAGACCCCTATGGAGCTGGATAACAAACCATAGCCAAAGTTTTTTGGGCAATCATTAAAATTCATTTCCCATCGACAGTCAGCAAAGACACATGCACAAACACACCCAATCACAGATACACACTCACACACACTCGTTATAGATGACGCAATTTAGTTTGAATATCTATGGCAGCTTCCACATTCTCCACATTCCTTTTCTATATATGTATATATGTATTATGTATACGCGGCTACAGCTACCCAAATCGATGTCGCTGTCGCTGCTTCTGCTTTGTATGTTTGCCTGTTTGCCTGTTTGTGTGAGTCTGTGAGTGTGTGTGTGTGTGTGTGTGTTTTCACAAGTGCCTCGCAGCGATTTGAATGCGGCAATTCCTTTTGAATTGATCCCAAAAGTGACCTTTGATTTTCGATACGATTTCAGTCATTTTCACATGGCCAGGGCCAAAAGTCTCCAGCGACTTTTACTAGCAAAACACAGACACACACATACACCATATACGTATACATATTCCATAGGAACAAGGGCCATTTTGTTTGTATAGTTTAAGTGCCCGCATTAGTAGCGCATATAAATTTTGTCGCTCAACTCGACAACAACATTTACAAGAAGAGCAACAACAACAACAACAACAAAAAGGGGAATATCGGCGAAAGGCAACGACAGCGACAAAAGCGACGAAACGAAGCGAAAATCAAACTAAAAGTTCGCCACATGAAAATCATAATTCAAACGCTGAAATCAGCACACAGATTGCCCCTGTCTGCATGTGTGTGCGTGCATGGATGGGTGTGTGTGTGTGTGTGCCTTTGATTGTTTAGTGCTTGCTGGTTGTGTGCGTGTGGGCATGAATACACAATGGAAACTATTGAAAATACGTAAAGCCTCTTTGGTTGCCTGCCTAGCGGCATGTCCTTGTGCTGCTTCTGTGATTTCTGCCTGCCTGCCTGCCTGCCAACCGAGGAGGAGATCCTCCGCTGTCCCATCATTTTCTCTGCACCCTTTTGTCCCCTTCGCACTGTGAGCGTGTGGGTTTTGTTTTATTGCCAGGCTGACTCGTTGGCAGCATTTGCTTTTTGCAAACACTTTCCCCAGTAGAAATGGGGCCTGGCTAGGCACGGGGCACTAGGTGTATGGGGAATCGGTTGCTTCGTTGCCCATTGTGTGAGGATAATCGAAGCCATAAATAACAGGCGCGAACGCGTTTTTTCGTTGGCTAACAGCAGAAACAACTACTGCGACAAAAGCATCAGCAACAGCAACAACAACAACAGCAAAAAGCTCCCGATAACAAAAGTGGCAAAAGTGACAAACACCGGGCAACTGTCAGCCGTCCACGTGTGACCCCTCCCCCTGCCCACGTTGAGTGGGTCAACTCGTTAGCAAATCCAATTTGTGCGTGTATGTCAACAGTTTCGCTGCAGCAACAGTAACAGTAAATGCTGATGCTACTGCAGCAGTAGCTGATGTAACTGCCGCTCATAAAATTTGCGCTGCTGCAAAAAACACGGCAAAAATCGCGTGCGTCATAGTGTGACACAGTTTCAGAAACAGGTGTTGCTGTTGATGCATTTTTTTTTTCACTTAAAAATCAATTAAAAATTTACATTTCATTCACACAATAAATTATTTCCATAATAGCCACAGACCGCACAAACACAAACACACATTCCCATGCGAGCAAAAATATGTTCAAACAATTAAGGGCTGGAAATGCCTGTCGAAGAGTTACCCTGCACCAATCTCCAATTTTTGCTACAAATCTTAGACATACATTTTCCATCTGTTTTTCGAAACTTTAACATACACGTTTCATAATAAAAGCTAGTTATAATGTTATATTTTAAAGAAGCTGGTATTATTCCGGCTGTTTCAAGTTCAAGTTTTTGTTTGAATAAGTTTGAAGTTAGATTTTGAGTGAATTGTGAAACATGAATGAAATAAATGTTCATTAATATACTTGGATTTGAATTTGAACGCTAAACATCAGCTATTTTGCTGTCATTTGCACCAAAGATAAATTCATATAAATTAGATCAAAGATCTTTGAAAATGAGTGTATGCTTGATTGTATGCATTTCCGAGTTTTTCCCCGAAAACCCTTGAAACAAGCCCTTTCATATATTTTGAGAGTTAAGGTAAAGAGCAACAAGCAGCGCAAAGGATAAACAATTTTCAATTAATTATAGCGCCTGCTTAAATACAATATTGTTTTTGTTGCAGCCGCCCGATGTGCAATGCATAAACAATTTTCATTGCATACATTGTGGCGCAATAAAAATGTTCAGAATTAAATTTCACAGTACTCAATTTCGAGCTCGCAAGCATACTTTAAAACGAAACAAATAAAATACAAGTGGGAAATAATTTATTCATTTCATTACGCAAAAAATCAATCCAAATAATTGAACAGTCGCCACACTGACATAGTCGCAAGCCGTATTAGCAAATTTCAACATATTAAGCTGGACAATCGCTGCGGAAAGAGTCAAAAAATGTTGATATTTTTTTTCTGGACAACCACCAATTGCAATTAACTATTAAATTGTAAATTAATATTAAAATTTAATTAAAACATTTCTGTTATTTTCTATTTTAATACGCTCACAAAATAGTATTCACATATTGATAGATTGAAGATTTTAATATTCTTGTTATATTATTATTAAATTCTTCGTCACATTCAAGGGTTTGCGCTAGTTGAAACACATTTTCAGTGAGTTTTTGTTATTTTTAAATGAAGGGAAATTCTTTATTTAACCCACGCAGCACATTTGAATGTTATGAATGCGAATGTTAATGAAAGTTGTTTAACAAGATTTAGTATTCCTTAAATGGGGTACAGTAGAGTTAGTTATTCTTAAGATAGTTAGAATAACAAATATAGTAGATTATTTGCTGTTGCAACATTGTGCAAAATTAAAACACAATCAAAGTTTTAAGCACACAAGAAAAATTGGTATTCTTTTGAGGGTGCGCTCCGTAGAAGTCGATGTGAAATACTTGTTTTCAACGAGACTATAAAACCAAGAAAACATAAATTGACGCTGTCTGATTTAATTTTAGACCTTGGGCGACAAAAAAAAAAGAAGAAGACTCAGAGAAACTGCAAATGCACTTTGCTAGAAACCACTCGAGAGCAACTGTTTGAAATTTGCTGGAATCAACTTGGAACTTGTAAACGAATATGAACAAAATTAATTTATATGTAAAACAACTGTTGAGTAAACAAGTCTTATCGCAAGCCGCATTTGGAATTGCAAAGAAAATATTGTACAAAAATTTCAACTTTGAATAATTGTGTCTGCACGTCAAAGGAATAAAATAAAATAATATATAAGTAAATCAAAATTAGCCGCAGACCATTGTCAGAACAATGGCACTGAAACTAACATAAAACAAGTAAGAGGTTCTAGTCGGGAGCTCCCGACTAGGGGATACCCTGAACCCTCTTATTCCATCACCAAATGCAGCGCGCGCTTATAGATAGAGAGTAGCGGGAAGTTGGCGATACGTATAAAATTAAAGATAATCGATATATATATACTATTCTAGAAGCTACTAAACGGGATTTCGATATACATTTTTATCGATTACTTGGAAACGGGACAAGTTATCGTTTATCGGAAACAAACTCGATCTGCGCGGGCACTAGGAGCACCTACATCTAATTTCTAATTTCAAGTCTCTAGCTCTTATAGGTTCTGAGATCCTTGCGTTCATACATGGCTAGATCGACTCGGCTATTGATGCTGATCAAGAATATATACACTTTATGGGGTCGGAGATGCTTCCTTCTGCCTGTTACATACATTTGCACTTTGCACAAATACAATATACCCTTTTTACCCATTTTCAATGGGTTCAGGGTATAACAAATTCGGAGAACAAATATACAAACGAGGAAAAGTATCTATGGACACAATTATGTACCACGTGTATCTAAGCCATTTAATCACTTTCAATCTCAGCATATGCTACATCAGATTTCCATTTAACCACAAAATAAAATACAACATGGCATCAACCTTAACAATTTTTTGTTTATCTTTCAGATTTGTGTAGATGTACTCGTAAGAAAATTTTCATTTAAATGCGTCATGTTAAATACAAAATATTTGTTTGTGTTTTGAATTCATTTTGGTCAAGGGAACATCTTATTCGATTGTTTCAACTACAGTTGCGGTTGCAATGCCGCAGGCAAAGCTGCTGCCCAAACTGACAGTGAGTTATGGCAGTATCTGGTCAGCATCAGCATCAGCATTAAGAACAGCATAAGCTTATGCTTTGTAAAGCTGCCTTTGTCTAGGCTGTCTCTTGCGAAAATCTGCCTAAAATTTCCTACAAAAAAAAAAAACAGAAAACAACGAATGATTTATGTATCTTTCGACTACCTACGCGTTGTTTTAATAAATGTTTATCAAAAAAACATATACAAAATGAGAGTGAAACCTTACACTCGAGCAAATTTAATTGTTGCCTGTCTTCGGTACGGTAGAAAAATGTTAATAAATGTCAAAAATGTTTCCACTCAACTGACACATTGAGCAACCGACGTGGCATAATTTCACATAATTTATGAGTTTTCAATTTATCATAGTCCTCAATTTTTGGTCCGCTTGCCGGTTGCAGTTGCGACGCTGAAATTGCCCAAAGCTGCAGCCACGATTTGTTACGCAGTCAAAAATGTCAAATGTCAAATGTGAGTTTCTCATTGAATGCCCCCCTTTTCAAAGGGGGAGAGTGTGGGAGAATTGCATGTGAGGCACACATGTTGAGCTGAGCTGTGTGGGAAGCAGTTGCGCCTTTTGGCTTAAGCTCTACGTAGTTCATCCAAATAAGTCACAAGCCCCCATAAAATATTGCCACTTGTCATCGATGAAGCCGTTTCCCCATTCCCATCATTTCACTGCGTAGCGTAACGTATTTTAGCTGCGTCTGTCTGGACTGAAGCTCATGTTGTGCTTGTCATTAAAGTCGTAAGCAATGTCATGTAGCTGTCAATTCCCGAAAATCGCATTAGCCCGTAGAATTTGTGTTATGCTAGTGACAACTGTCGGCTGTCTCGAGAACGAGTTTAGTGCTCGGAGCTTATCAGGCCGTAAAACCCGCAGCTCAACCACCTACTTGTGCTCGAGCACTGCCAAAACACTTGTGCGGCTGCACATAATTAGCGCTAGCCCCTTAAGTTACCTGACAGAAAATTCGCTGTCGCTATTCCGTCCGTTATGTGAACGTAAATTTACATTTTTAGGGCGCATAAAAGGCGCTCACGGGCTACGGAATGCGGCCGTTCAGCTAAGCTTCGGTCGAGAAAGGTCCGCTTAACAAAATGTTAAATATGCGCACGAGAATTCGGATAAGAAGCTTTGTGAGACCTGCCGCAAGGATTAAACGTTTACAGTAGAAGCTGAAACTATTTTGGAGATTATTTAAGGGATAGGTAAGCCAGGGCCAGGACTGTGCAAGAGATACGAAATCAATTACACAAACAGTTCAGTGTCAAATGCTTAAATGCATATCTACATTGTCAGGAAGATAGTGTGCCGAGGTTAAGTTATATGGGAAATATTCTGTCTGTCCCGCGAGTTTTATGTTAATACAAATATTAACTACTTTCGTTAAAGTTTCTCCCAAGCGACACTCGATTTAGAATCGAATTATGTTCCATTCGAAATGTTATGTTACACGCTCTCATGCATCTCAACTACACCTGTTCGCGATTCCCACGTAAATCCTGAATTTTTCGATGGAATTAAACAGAATAATACTTCATTAAAAAAAAGAAAATGTGCATTTCCTTTAAATAATCGCATTTGAATAAATACAAATGTTAAATAAGAGTAAATGTATGCAAATTCCATCGTATATGCTGTACAAAGCGAATATGAAAGGGTTTAATAGCAGTCTCTGGCAAGGCTTTGTGTGTGTGTGTGTGTATGAGTGTGAGTGTTGGTGTGTGTATAATACACTTATATAAAAGACTTGTAACTTAATGAAAGGAGTTTCGACATTTTCGCAAACTCGTAGCAGGCACATTCAAAATTGGCAGTGCCAGAAAAAACATTAGCATACTTTTGTGCGCCCGCAAAGTTTCTTGTTGAAACAAATTAACCTTGAAAGTAGCAGAGACACGAAGAGATAGAAACAGTCAGGTTGAGAGTGAGAGCGAGAGACTCTCCTTCAGTCTTGTCTTAAAAGATGTAGATTATTATGCAAATTTGTATCTACGGCAAGGACAATGCCAGCCTTGAATCGCATAGCTGAACTTACTCATTTGCTGTGACATCGAGTTTTCCTGCTTTCTGCGGGCAGGTCTTTACGGTCTGTTAGAAAATTTATTAATTTTTAAGGCAACGCGTGACGTCAGCTGATAAGAAACATGCTCGACAAAATCAATAAGCCGCTGTGGATGCTGCTGTGGCGAGTATTTTGCATGATTAATGAATCCACGTAATTGATTACACGGCCACGCCCCATTTTCAAACCCAACCCATTCCTGTTACCACACAGACAGACAAGAGCGTAGCTTTGTGCAATTTTTACAACCTCAAAGTCAGCGACAAACAGCTGATTGATGCGTCTGTGTCTCTCACAATGGCTCTATAAAGCGCGACACACTCACACACAGACACATTTACAGATAAGCGTAGACGCCGCACGTGCGTGTGGCACACACGGGCTCTGTGCTACGCGCTGATGCTGTTGTCATTGGCTTGCGCTTGGGCTTGGGCTTGGCGTTGTCATCGATGTTGGCCAGGATGATGATGCAGCCAGTTACAAAAGCAGTTGCAAGCGGCAAGCGGCAAGCGGCTGACAGCATGCGGTAAAGTGCAACTGACGGGCATGCGGTAAAGGCAGGCTTCACGTACTGGTTATTTATGCGTAATTTCTATGCACACACGTCCCGACTCATCGGCTGTTAAAGCAAATGCCAGGACAAGACAGGCACAGGCTCTTCAGTCGAGAGTCGATGCGGATCTGACGTAGCTCGAGTGGGACACTGCGAATGTGGGGGAGTCAATGGGTGGGTGGCTGGCTGTGCTTTGTTGTAGCTGCTCATGCAGGCGCACAATCATCAATCAAAATCAAAAGCCAAAGCACTTCTGACATTAATTTATTCAAAAGGGATACAAGCAGTTTGCAAGGAAGTGGTGTGTATATACACACATTCGTCTGTGCATATATGTGCGTGTGTGTGTGAATCGCTCTTCAATTATGAGCGTTTGTCACTCACACACACACACGCAAACAATTGTTATTCAACTTAAAAACGGCAGCATGCAAAATTCACATGAATTTTCAATCAATAATCGCAACATATAGTTTATAACCATATTGTTGAGTTTTCTAATTAATATTTATAAATTATAGCTAGGTGAGAGCAGGCTTTGCATAAATCAAAAACATTTGAATAATAAATACGAATTATGCATTTAATTAAGAATTACCACAGCACGCATAGCAAAAACAAATATTTCTCAATTTTTTCGAACACAGCTTTTCCCCTCATCGATATCTGCATATTGTGCGCCGTTCTACCCGATGGCTAAAAATTTTGATTTCTTTTGGCTGGCATCACTCAATGCGAAGGGGAAGAGTAAAAAAAAATAATCGAAGAGAAATACCAAAACGGCAGACGAATCCAATCTAAAT
This sequence comes from Drosophila ezoana, assembly GCA_035045725.1. Lineage (NCBI taxonomy): Eukaryota > Metazoa > Arthropoda > Insecta > Diptera > Drosophilidae > Drosophila > Drosophila ezoana. The sequence continues at coordinate 8,335,208 of JAWNOU010000036.1, forward strand.
GCAAATGCTCGCCTTGTGCTTTTTGTTCAGGACAACCACATAGACAGGGAGCCGCTTTTGCTGTTGCTGTGGATGTTGCTGCTGCTGCTCTAGATGATGACTAACCAACTGGGCAATCAGGAGCGGCAACTGCAGGTGAAATCGCAACACAGAAAGTCAATTAGGCGACCGGCGCTAATCGAAGCTGCTTGCAGATTTCGTGGCCCAAAGTGCGATTGTGTGTGCTTTAAAGCCGGGAGAGCTGAATGCAAAGACTTGTTCCACGCAGCACGGGTTGCATGTCCTTGTCATGGCCATAGCCCATTGTCCTTAATGGCCAATGCTGCCGCTGCTGCTGCATTCAAAGCCTTGCCCATGTTTAAACATGCTTTCCAATTCAATTGGATATATGCAGGCGATGGCTATCATCTCATCGAACCCTCCTCTGGCTGTGCCCTGCTTGTGTTTCTATTGCTTTAAAGAGCCATAAAAATTTACAAGCACTGTGCACCATGTTTGCTCCTACAACAACCACTGTGCAGCTGACTGCCTGCTCATGTGTGCTTACGCTTAAGTATGTTTAACATGGGATAAGCTCGTTTTTCCATGCTCGCTTCATTTACTCCCGACATGGACCCGGCGCAAATTGATAAATTATTGTGGCTGCTGTGCCCATAACAAAGCGAGGCGACTTTTGAGCACACGCCCACCGCTGGGCGCCCACTTTGGCCCATAAATTGCATTCAATTAGCCAGGCAAAAACAATTAGCCCAATGCGATAAGCGCGCATTATAATATTATTTAATGTAATAATTGACTCACAAGACGCTCAGCAGACGTTCAGTGGCCAAATGGCAAGCAGTTAAGCTCAACATGCTCGCATTATCGCATTCAGGTCAATGTATCGTAATTGAAACACTCCCATAATTGACAACTTATTCGCATTCCCAGCGCGCTGGGGTCGCTGCAATTCGGTGGGCGTGGAATGGCCATTAAAATCACAGCCCGAGGTCGCAGTTTGTTTTTATTTTGATTTTCTATACATTTCTAAACCGATTTGATACACTTGCAGACGGTATCCTAATTTTCTTACGAAATGTGTAGCGCCACTTTTTTGACCCCTTAAAGTAAATTTATTTCTGCTCAGCATCAACAGCCGACTATTTTCTCAATTTTAACCCTATAGTCAGGCAACATTGTCCAAGCTCGTCTTTCTATTTAAGACAATACACATTTCGGTACCGTCCACTATATAATATAGAAGACTCCATTTAGTTTTTCAATCTTTACAAGAGTATTTAATTTTCGGCTTGCCGTTCTTTGTTGATCTTTTTTTTTTTTTTTTGCATTTTTCAGTCCCGATTGCAAACGCACACGCTTACAAAATATATGCAAATACCGCATATCAGAGAAACACTTTGAAGGCATTAGAATTACAAATATCGTTTGCCAGCATCTCCCTAGCAGGGCAATGGCAATGCCAATGGTAACAACAATAACAACAACAACAACAACAACAACAGGGAGTCAACGCTTGCTGACGCTGCGAAGCCTACAAACCGCAGACCCTACAAAATTCCACAGCCCCCAACCCACAACTCACATAGTAATAGATGCAAAATAAATATGCAAAATCGTTCGACTGGCGACAGCGACAGCGTTGAGCGAAATACATAAATCAGATGAGAAAAGTTAAAATTAAATGCAAACAGTGGAAAATGCGGCGACGACGACGATATTTAGCATTAAGCAGAGCATGGAATGGAAGGAGGACTGGGAGCTGTAGCTTTGGGTTGCCTCAAGGTGGCGTCGCCAGACGCTTCCTTCGGCTGCTCATTAAAGTAAGCATCCAAACGAACGTCGATAATTTGCAACAATTTGCATGCTACGTGAGAATGCAGTTGCTGCCACAGTCAATGCAATGTCAGCGGTAGTTGGACTTGGAGTTGGCCAACATTTTGGACTTGGCTCGGCTACGTGCTTGTCCCGGCGTTTAATTGGTAGTTGAAGGCAAACACGAGGCCATTTCGTAAATTACGTTAATTGGAAAATGTGCACAGATTTCCATTTACATTTGCATCCATTGGCCAAATTCATTTATAAATGCATTGCTCGCACACGTGACCCATAACCGATTGCCAAATGATGCTCCACCTTTGCGCGCTGCCATCGTACCTTAATGTAGCCACATTCACACTGCGAGATTGGAGAAGAAAAAATATATTGCTGCGCGGCATTTAAGCAATTTAATTGCAAATATTTCCAAAAGCTGCAAAATATTTGAAGAAACTTAAAACTCAATGAGCAATAATATCTTTTATTTATATTACGCGTCTATAATATATATGCAGATCCTTGTCGATTATTATTGTTGTGGGTGTCTACTGTACTGTGAAGCGCATGATTTTCGGTGCAACTTGCTTGAGCTTACAGCCATTTCATCAACAATCTTTCCTGTCTGAATGCAATCTTATATCTAAGAAATAACTGAAATTTTGTACGTGTGATGCCTGTCTCGGCACTTGGCGTAAAGTTGGAACAGCTTAAGCCTAATTAATCCCTTTTGAAGTTGGTATTAATTTACTTGAATCTATTGGAAATGGATTAAGAGGTTGTAATGCCTGTAACAGGCATAGGAAGACACCATAAAATGTGTACATTCCTGATCCGAACAAATACAAAATGTGAAACACCTTAATGCAAATATCAAAACATTCATAAAAACCATTTTATGCAAATTTTCCACAATTGCGGATAACATTCCCAATATCGTATTGATTATGCTATACTTTTGAGGCACATCGATTTAAGTTAATTTAATGCTATACAAATAAAAAGCAAGCACAACATAATACCATATTTAATTTAACATACCACAAGAGCTGGCTGCAACAATTGCTTTTGATATGTGGCCTGTCGTATGTTATACACAGATTAAAATAATTAACTTTTCGAACTTTTTGAACACCTCCTCGTGTTACCCACAAAAGCCTCCTTTTCAATTAGAAGATTAAAACTAGATTTTAAATGCAATTGTTATCAGAAGCAGAATAAAGTTTTCCAACTTTATTTCATGCACAAATAAATAATAACCTTTCTGAGAAGAGCTTTTCTTCTATTCTCGCAATTGTTAATCAATATTGATGTCATTTAAATAAGATTTCATATTTTTCAAGCAATTTCTGTCTATTTCTCTCTCCCTTACTCTGACTTTTTCCCTGCCTCAATATTTATCTCTTTTAGTTAGTAGAGAGCATTTATTGCGGCTTAGCCTCAAAATGTATTGTGCATAAAATAGCATCAGAAATTCTGATAAAATATATTGAAAATTTTATTGGTTGACTACACACACGCACAAACTGGCCATCACACACAAACACACACACGCATGCAGGCACATACGCATACATATGCATGTACAAACATTATTTGCATTTTCATAAAGCAAACATTTTATATGTTTCAGCTTTTGTTGTTGTTGTTTCTGCTGCTGCTTCAAGTTTTTTGTGCAAAATTCAATTTTTCTATGCAGTTACCTAAATTTCGAGTTTTGTTGCTTACTTTTTCTCTCTCCCTCTCTCTCTCTCTCTTTCTGTGGAAAGCTCTAAACTTTATGTACGCAGTTTTTTTCTGTTTCTAAACATTTTGCTTTGTTTTGCGCAAATTTTTGGCGGTGGGTGTGTGTGGGTGTGTGTGTGTGTGGGCGTGTGTGTGCTCTGCTGTTTTTCTATTTGTTTTAATAGACTACTGTGTGGACGGAACTGGCAACGACTTGGGGCTGGCGCTGGCTTTGCAAATATCCTGCGGCACTAGCATTCACATTCATATGAGTTTATCGCATGGGGGTGCACTGGATTTTCTGATTTGCTCTTTTATATGTTTAAGTGTGGCATATGTGTGCGCTTATGGCTGCTATATATGTACGTGTGTGTGTGTTTTCCATATACAGCTGGTTTCTTTGCCCGGCTTGCGTGGCATAAGACGTCGAGAGGCGCTTGGCTGAACTTAGCTCAAAATTTGACTTCGGTTTCTGTCTTGTGGCTGGCGGCTGGTGGATTGTGGACTGAGACTTGGAGTTGGACTAAGCTATTGTTGTCCAGGTAACCAAAAGTTGTCTTAAGGTAATTGCCTGGGCGTTGGATCAGACTCTCTTGGCTGAAACGTGTCAGCAGAGTCATATCTTTAATAAATTAAAAAAAAAAAAATAAGAAGAAAAAATGGAACGGGCGGTGAAGATTGAATATCCTTGCCTCATATTTTGATACTTAGCTGAGGAATGGCAAAAAAATAAATACCCTTTTGGATAGAAATGCTGAGAACAGCTTTTTTATGACATCTTATTTTTGAATGATTGTTAGTGTATGCATCGACCGATTTTTCTTTAGAGCTAGGTATAAGATATAGTAGATAAGTTTTGGCTTATATGTAAGATGCATTTCTGGCCATGATATATGGAAAATCTATCTATCATTTGACTAATCATTCTCTTGACATTTATATGATATAGTGGTCAGATACGGACAATCACGACATATCTACTCCATACAATAAAAAATGCTATTGCTATTTGCTATTTGACCCACTTCTATGGTTCGGATCAATCTGAATATTATTGAAAAATTTATGAAAAGATCATTTTAGCGTCAATAAGTTCAGTAAGAAGTTACTAATTTCACAGAAAAATACGTATTTCTCTAAGACAACATTTTGAAAAGTAACTCAGTAATTTCATTGTTATCTTAAACTTATGAACGTAATATTGTTAAATAATGCTTAATATTAACAACTCTTGGAACTATTCTTCAAAGACAATAATAGAGATATATTGAGGTATATATATTTTGAACGGTGAGGCTTTCTGGCAGCACGCAGCAGAAGGTAAATTCTTATATGTAAGAACTTGCAAATAGTGCTTAACCTTAAAGCACACTCTCAGGAGTTATGTACAGACATAAAGTGATGCCAGAGAACTTATCGTTGAACTCAATTTATAAGTTTTGGCATAGAGCTACCAAAATCTGAGGGAGAAACTCACCCAAAGTTTTCGCGTGCGCTGCGGCTCCCCTTCTTACGCTCTGCTAATCCAAGTGCGGGGCAAATCTCGTTGGCAGCGCTTTATTTGATGTTTGTATTTTGCTTTTTATCAACAGACAGAGAGAGAGAGAGAGAGAGAGAGAGAGACAGAGAAAAAAGAACTTAATAAAGTTGCGAATTTGGTTTCTGTTGCAGTTAATTGGTTGTTGTTCTAATGCACTCAGCCGCATATGGATAGGGCTTCAGAAGTAATTTGTATCTTGTGGATGCACTTTCAGTCTGGACTCTCTCCTCGGTCTGACGTTGACAATAAATTGTGATAAATTATGACAGCACGCGACAGATTCGCATGTTAGGGTGCAATTGCGTGCGGGGTATTGCTTGGGGCGTTCACTTTACGAGCACACACACACACGTATACACAATATTACCAATACAAATATGAATCGCGAGAGTTTCATTAATTTTTTGTTCTTCAATTTTGATTTCTGCTCAGGTTTTTTTTTGGTACGAATTAGCAATTAATTGATAGCCAGCACGCAGCGGGCTATCAAGGGCGTTGGGGCGTGGCACACTGAGATAACTAATGAGCGCGAAAATGACTCAACGATATTTCCATGTGAATCATTTGTGAATTGTGAGTCTCTCAATCGTCTAAGGATCTGCACGCTTGAGTTGCTGTTGTTGTCATTTATTTACTGATTTCAATTGTATTTGAGCATTTCTTTTCATGTGTTGGTTTTTCTTTCTCTGATTTTTTTGCAATTCACTTTTATTTTCCACACACACGCACACACACACACACACGCACTCGCACTCGCACAAAGCTGTTGCCTTTGCAAGGGCAAAATCTTCCTTTTATGCTTGCGGGCTGTGTTGTTGTTGTTGCTGTGATTGTTGTCAGCAGCAACAATTCTCGTAATCCGCTTTTGGCCTAAATTTCAATTCTTATTTGATTTTACTTTTACACAGTTGTTGTTGTTTTTGTTATTGTTGTAGAGCGCGTTGCTCTTTGAGATGTTTTTTAAAAGTTCTTTTTTGCTTTGCTTTTGCGTGTTTATTTTAACGCGAAATTACGACAACGCTGGCAAAGATGCTCTGTCGTAGTCCCTCTCCGCGGCTGATGCCCAGGCAACGCCGACTATTCGCACGCACTGTAACCGGCTTGGGGCGCGGTTGTTGGGGCGCACGCACCTGCCTCCGCCCGCCGCGCAGCATCCACGACAACGACAACAATTTTTAGAATGGGTCACGCACTTTTCCTTAGCCTTTTTCTTGGCCTTTTGCCTAATTACCGAATAAATTGGGAACAACTGGCCAGATTTAAGATAAGTTTAATTTTTCCTGATTTTTGATACAGCTGCCGTTGTTGTTGTTGTTCGAAGTTCACTCACCAAATCAAAACACCATACAACAAACATTTATTTATATTATATTTATATGTATATGCTCTAATTAATATATTTTGAATATTATATAGCCGAGCGATTGTGCGCTAAGCACATAAAATTTGTTTATCAAACGCGACTGCGAAACCGACAAGATGAAGCGCACACGTGTGCGAACGACTGCGCGTACGAGTGTCGAATGAGAGACTGACGCGACCCGGTCGAGAGGCGCAGCCAACCAGATCGAGTGCTCAGACCAACCAATATGTTCGATGTCCAACCATACCAAGTTGCAAGCCAACCTCATCTGTGATGAGGTCAAACATTTAGTTGTAAATTCCTAATATGAAATTAGTTGATTAGGATTAAAAAGTAAGCAATTAAATAATGTTAAACTTTTTCCCGTTCCCACAACTTATTTATTTAATTTTATTTTAAATTTCATTTGCCTGGATGTTAATAATTTTATTTTCCAATACAAATGCTTTAAAAGCCATATACGTTGGGATGGATTTTTGTGTACTTGAGCATTTGTGAAACACTTTAAAAGTGTTTACTATTTTAAGGAGGCATTGATTTGAATTATAATGAATTAAGGTGCAGAAGTTGAAGAGAAACAAATTCTTAGCTGCTGCATTCGGCAGGCACATTTTTGTTAACAATAGCTGGACTATTCTTAAATAGTATATAAGTTATTATTGTAAAAGGCGCGCACCAGCTGATAGGCCTCCACATACAAAATGTAAAATGCGAACAAATAAATAATGCCCAAATATTTGAGGCAACATTTCTAACATTCCCATCTTGCAATTAACCCAAAATAAGCAATATAATTTACTTATTCCTCAATAGGATAAGTGAGGAAGTAAATTAATAATCGGATGCTGCTTACAAAAAGCTTGCTCCAAATATTTATGTTACGGCTCTGCAGCTGTTAACAGCATCGAACAAAACTGTTGCGTGTGACAACAACAAGACCTCGTTTGACGTACCATTTAACGAATGCGAGGCACAGTTTTCGTTGCGTACGTTTTAGCAGTCGTTTCGTTAGTCGGTCGGTCTCCCGCCCCTCTTCGACTCAAAAAACGAACACAACTCAGATGCTCTCACACATCTCTCGTGGTCGTGTGCCTCGTTGGCTTGGCAATCGTGTGTGGCAACATGTTGCGGCAACATATACGCATAGACTTGACCTTTGGCAACAGCCCTTACTGTTGTTTTAGGCAACCAATTAATAGACAGCTCAAATAAACACACACAGGCTCGAGCACAACGTGTGTGTGCGCTTGCGGGGGTGTGTGTGATTTATTGCAAGCACTCATAAATCTGCGCTCGCCTCTGCCGCACAGCATAAAGAAAAACATGCATAATTTCCATAAATCTTTTATGGCTGCGTGAAAAAAGTTTTGGCCGGGCCAATTATGCGCCCAAAACTAGGCACTAATTTGACAGAAAGTGGCCAAAACCCTCTTCTCTAGGTCACTCAACCCAAAGCAAGCTGCCAGCGAGAAGCCATAAGTAAACACAAATTGAGTTATCTGCTGGTCAACGGCATTAATGAGACACACACACCCACGCACGCACACACACACAAAGGTTTCAAGTATGTGTGCCTCGATGGCCAGCAAGAAATATAATAGCCAAACTGCAACTCTGCTTTTAGCCACTTGTTATGCCATAAATGTCGATGACCCCTCGGTAACTACTTAATTTCAATTTCCTCGAGCTCACCAAAGTCCTTACTCGGTTAATTATGAGAGGACAAAGACAAAGACTAAGCATAAGCTTTCATTCCTGGAAAACTTATACCTTCTTATGTTGGCTATTTTATATAATTATAGTTATGAAGCCATTGTGCAACTCTATATATGTTATGTCGTAATTAGTGTAACAGGAGAACAAATAAAGAGGTTGCGAGTGTGATTTCTTGCCAGAAGGAAGCTTATGAAAATAACAATTCAACCAAGTTGCATTTGTACTCACTTTCAAAATCACACATCGATTACAGTGAGAGATCTCCTGACAGGACAAATATTCTTATTATGATAAGCTATCGATATTTATTGAAGAGTTTGCTTCTTGCTTCATATTCTCATGCAAATAATGAACAAAAATACGAGTATTAGAGTATTAGAACACGCTTTTGAAATGTTTTTATCACATTTAATTCACTGGTAAACACACTCTATTAAAGCCAAGTTGAAGACATTATTACATATAATTGACATATTATTAGATCTTAACTATTACAGATAACACAATTACAAGTTGTTTATGCCTCATAATCGCTTTTCAGTGCTGCCATATGTGCAAGGGAATGTGAGGTGGCAGCGCTGTTAGTCTAATTTTTGAGACATTTCAATACTATACAAACAGAAGTTGCTGACAGGCACGTCAAGTAACTTAAACACAAGACAAGCCACATTCAAGCTGGACAGAATTTGCAACTAGTTGTCAGCATTGACAGTAACATTACAAAGCGACCTCAAGTGTCAAAGGTCTTAATTTCTGCGGTCAGGAATAGAATTTGCCAGCTTGTGGCAACTTTTGAAGCAACATGCTGCTGGACACATGCTGCTTTCGTTAAGTGTTGCTGCGTTCAAGAGCTGGCAACATGTTTGTACTAAAATGTGCCTAAGCCTATTCAAAAGCGTGAGTGCCTTTTGCAACATGTGTCGAACTGCATAAATGCGGCCAACAGTCCAAATGGCTAACAGGCTGTTGCTTGCATCTATGCAACTGCTCGTGGAGCTGTCATGTTTGCACTTGAGGTGCAACATTAAGTGGCAACAGCGAGCAAAGAGTGTAATAGGATCAAGAATAACAAGCCAAGCTAATAGAAAGGTTACCGATTAATGGGCAAATCATTGCTCGCATTTGTTGTCTGTCCAATTGTGGGCGTAGCGATTGTTGTGTTCTCCAGTTGCTTCTTATCTGCAGAATGTTTTCCAGGCGAAGAACTTGGCTTATTTCATTTTAATTGCTTCGCAGACGCTCCCCAAGACAGCAACACAAATACGAAAGATACACACACACACACACACACACACGCACACACACAGTAAGCACTCATTTACTTTGCTCTGTGCGCTCTGCGGGCTGCGGGCTGCGGCTGTGCGTGCCCCCTCTGTCTCTCTCAGTCTCAGTGTGCTCATTAAAAAAGCGAAGCAGCTACGCAGAAAAGCGACATTTGCATAAATTGCGTGTGCGTGTATGTGCTGTGTGCGTGTGTGTGCTGTGTTTGTGTGTGAGCGCCTAAAAGCATGCAAAACGTGCCAGTGACACACAAATGTCAGCAGCAGCAGCCGACAGTCAGCAGTAGCAGTCAGCAGTCGGCAGCAGGACAAAGCAAAGTCAAAACTTGCAAATTTTAATGCATCACAAGATTTCAACAACTTCCTTTTGCCCCAGCAGCTTGACGCTTTGACTGTCGTGTGGCATGACCTCCCTCCCTCCCCCCACACACCACATGCCATGGCTTCACTTGGGTCTCATTAAAAGCCATCGCTTGTCATCTAATGAAGAATCCCTCCCATTTTAAAGGGCGTGGCCCATAACCGGGCCGAGCCGTGATTCTCTTGAACCTAGTTTTGATGGCCGTCGTTAAATGGTCGTTTCCTTTTTTACGCACTGAACTCAATATGATTGACAGCTGGACACTGTGACACGACACAGTCCACACTCCGCACTCCCTCCTCCGCCCACCGCCCGGGCACCTCTGACTTCTTGATGCCAGGCAGCGGCAATTTATGAGGGTGTCATTTACAGTTTTTGGCGCGCAATTAAAACCAAACGGAGCAAGCTATACCTATCTCAAGGCCCGAGATGAAAGTGAAAACTGTGTATGGATTAACACATCTCCCGTTTGTGGTGAGCGATGGCAACCCCCATGGGCAGGCAGCCCTCTGGTTGTGACTCGGTTGTCATATAAATCAAACATAATCAACACCAACTTCCAATAGATATTAGACTTTGCAGCTGCCAGCTGATAGCTTAAGGGTGGGGTTTCGGGGGCAGGGGCAAATAAATCTAAATTACGAACATACTTAACTGCGTGGCGTCGGCAGGGGCACGGGCAGGGACAGGGGCAGGGACAGGGTCTGACAGTCCGTTGGCTCTATTCGACTTTCCCTCTGACCGCAGGGGAATTCAATTGCGGCGAGCGGGCGGCCCTCGTTTGAGAACTGGCGGCTTTGAGATAACAATCTCTTTCGCTCTAGCGTTGAGTACTGTGAGAAATGTGGCTGCTCGTTAGTTTCCTTGTTGTTTGTCTCGTTAACCGCTGTCTAATGGTCCACGCCGAGTTGACACCTAGCCGATAGCAAGAGAGTGGGCTGTCTAGAGGGTGGCTCGGCAAATTATTGATGAACCGTAAATTCGTTTAATTTGTATTTTTCAACGAATTGCAGGCGCCAGAGGCTGCACCATGGTCGGCGAGCCTGTCAGGCCAGGCACACTGCGACAACCTGGCCAACATAAAGACACAAGGTGTGTGTAATGTGAAGTGTCAAGAGAATGAACCTTATGAAAAGTCATTGACAAGGGCAACGGCAACAACAAAGAAGCACTCACTCGACTTGAAGGTATCCTGTTTCCATTTCGAGAGTATCTTAAAGCACATATACATATGTATTATGCCACCTGAATACCTTCATGTTTTATTAGTTATATCTCAGATGCAGCTAAACCGTTGCTAAATATGAATAATACACCAATATACACACATACTACAAATCTGCCTGTCGCATATATATGACCGCTTTAGTATACCCCTGTTGCGCCATTGTCCACAGGATGTGCAAAGAAGTGCGTGTGGGCGTCAACAAAAAAAAAAAAAAAAAGAACAGAATTGATGATACACACCTACAGTTTCGGATCAGGGGAAAGTGGGCGTTAGGTAGACACTATCTCATTTGCGGTCATGTTGGCGTGTCAGGAGCGCTTCAACAACAAAAATTTAAACAACAATAAAAACAGGAGCAGCATGAGCTCTCGACCATATGGCGACCATTTGCCTGAATTTTTCAAAATACGAACAAGAGAACAAACATGTAAAAATGCTCAAGTCAAATGTGTGTGACCGCGTAGATACCCTGGCCATATATATATATATATATAATATCTTTAAGAAGGTCGGTTATAGAAAATATATCCTCAAATGCCATATAATGCCTCTTTAAGGATATAATCGATTGGGTTGTTTATTATTCATTAATAATCCCTTTTTATAAATGTGTGCTTAGAGTAATTTCTGATTTTATTTTTTTAAATTAAGTTCATGCAATAAAAACATTGCTTAAATATATCCCTAAATATAAGTTGAAGCTCATATAACTTACATTAAGAATAATTATCTGGGCATTTTCATACCAAAAGTATTGCATCTCTATCTCAAAAATGTTGTAAGATATGACCATTAATTGTAATTCATCATAAAAGTACGTGCGCTTCACACACATTGGGACATATTTTAATACGCCATTTGTTGAGATTTGCTTGACTACAGGGTATGCAGAGTGCAGACCCAGTCTCGTTAGTTGTTGTCTGCCTGTCAGCGCATTTTTTCTCACCACATATTGATTTTATAATTTTCAATGTGTTTATAATTAGCCACACCCACACAGCATTTCGCCTGCCTGCGACTGCCTACGGCTGCCTGTCACAAACATTTGACATTTGCGAGTGTTTTTCTCCGAACCTTTGCCCCGCCACCTTTGATTGGCCAGTCCTTGACATGCCCATTAAAATGCCCATTGTCGAATGGAACTCGTTGAGGATGTTTCTGGTGTTGCGGCTATTTCAATAGATGCCATCAATTGCGTCTGAGTGCCTGACTGGATGCTTGTGCGGCAACTAGCTGTGCGCCTGATCGCCTGGTCTCCTGTTGCCTGCTGGGCTCTTTTTGCTACTTGGCCTGACAGATTCACACCTTTCAGTGCCAAATGCCTTTGTCGCTTATTAAGAACCGTGCCCATATATCGATCACAGATAATCTGGCAATGAAAACAGGCTGCAATGAGATACCTTCGCCCCGGCTGGGCGTCGTGTGTGTTTGTTTGTGTGCGGTGGTTGGCATTAAAAGTCTCGTGCCTAGTCCTCCCCTTCCCTAGTGGCCAGTGTCCCATCCGTGCCGCTTAGCGGCAGCCTGTCTGACCTTTGAACTAGTTTGTACCTTCCCATTCTTGCAGCATGTCCTGCCGGTGGCCCGTGTCCTGCGCTCTGTGTCTGCCTGCCTTGTGCCTTCATCAAACAAATAACAATGCTGCCGCTGCCGCTGTCATTGTGGCTCCTCTGACTGCGCTCTCGCCAGTTGCCACACATTTCCAAGTGTTTATTTCAGTCCACTTCAGGACCCTTCACGCCACATTGTGAGGTGTAAAGTTTGTTTATGGTCAAGTGGTTTGTGTTTTTTATATATATGCATACATACACATACATATTTATATTTATATGTATATGTATGTTTCTACCAATGAAAATCTAGGCGCCTGGGCAGTCCACTCTGTTGACACGACACTAATGACCACTCGGATCTTATCTGGCTATGTGAATGGCGCGGAGTCGCTTGTTGCTCCTGCTGCTGCTGCTGTTGCTGCTGCCCCACCCATCCTACCCTCTTTGGCAAAAGGCATTCAAAGTGCTCAAATTGTTGCACACATTTAGTTTTGCATGCGCTTTTTCTACATTTTGTAGCTGTGTGTATTTTTGGGTATGGGTTCGCGTGCTTTTGTCTGGCTAAAAAGTAAAACAACATGCGAAACATGGTTACACATGAATTTCATTGTTGCGGTCTCACATAATCCATACAAAGAATTCAACTAAAGCATTATCCTCCAAATATAAATGTGAGCATGTTCTCGAAATGAAGATTACATTTTCGGAAAATAAACTTGTATCCTTTTTATCGATACTTTGTAAATGAGAAAAGATATTGAAATGGATATAATGTTAGCTAGATCTGAACAAAAATAATTTTATGTCCATTTTGAAATGAATTAGCTAATAAAGGAATCCGAGAAAGATTAACAATTAAAAATACCAAAGCTATCAAATCATAATATCGATATAAATGGGGTTTTAGCCAGAAGAACAGGTTTAATTACAATTGGTCATATTTTTGTGAAAATTGAGCACGTTTTAAGACAACTTTATTATACTACTCACAATGAATATACCAGAAAGAATTTAATTTACTGTGAAAGATATTTTATGAACAATCATTTTAAGTTTATTCAAATATTTAAGTACTTTTTTGTCAGCAGCCATGGGATAGAACGTCTATTGAGAAAACGTGACATTGCACAACAGGGACAGCATTTGAAGTATCTAAGAGTTTTCTAACAAACAGATTCTAAAGTCTTGGGCAATCGATGGCTTGTGCCATGTCACATTGAGGTAAACTAACTAAAATATTTTAATATTTACAATCCAACCACTGCCTGTGATGGAGAACACAATGTTATGAGAGTGACTAAAATGTTTCGTACGCATGGAATTCTGTTGAAACTTTGACAAGCGCAAATCCACATGCCCGGCGAAATGCTTTGTTTATAAAGGGCATAATAAATGCAAATAAGCTTATGTATGTATGTGTGTGTGTGTGTGTGTGCAACAATATTAGGTTCCTTGCAACTTTATAGTCATCGCAAGGATGCAGCGGGTTGTCGTTGGTCGGTTTTCGGTGCTGTCTTTGTGCGGTGTCTGCTTTTTGCTAGCTCAGCGAAAATGCTGAAAATGAAATAACTCAAACAGCAACAAAAACAACTACAACAACAACAGAAACCACAAAAACAACAGCAACAAACACATCGTAGTGCCAACAGACATCCTACGCACTTTATTATGGAGAAATGTTTCGAAATTTGAAGCAAGTGGACTTAATTCGTGTACACAACAAACACACACCGCCTGCCGCTGCAGTTGTAGCTTTCGGTGTTTCTCACCACCTATTTCACTCTATCAACTACATATGTATGAGCGAGTGGCACAACGCACAGCATACAAGCCGCGGAGGTGCCGCAAAAAATACCCGAAAAAGTGGTAAAAAAAAAGAGAAGAAATTTTTCGACTGCGCCATACACTAACACTAGCTGCAAATTGTGAACAAACCTGTATCTTTCAAACAGTATCTGAAAAAAGACAAGAAATAACATTTCGCTTTGAGAGACAAACTTGATCTTTGTAGATTATCAGTTATGAACAGGTTAGCTCTTTGGCTGGAAGAGACGTAGACTTTGTCGACTAATGTGGCTTGCTCTTAAATTATCCTATTTCTGCACTGAAAATTCTCTCCCTCCTATCTTTTCTTTTAGTATATTTTCGGAAATTCACGCTCACGCCCATGTTTCTAATATAACTTATAATTACAATTGTGTGCCCCATCTTTTTACATATTTTACAACAAGCGTCTTCAATCTTTTTCTAACTCGTTCTCCACTCGTTTTTTTATTGTTGACGGAAATGGGCGAAAGCCAATATGCCATCTCTTCGTAGGAAACAGAGTATAAAAAGGCGATTGCCCAGCGTGGTATTTCGATTGCTGGCATTTTTTGCGTATCTACCTTTCTGACTGCCTGGCAGGTGTGCGTTTGTGTGCGAGCGTGGCAACTGAGAGTGTGTGAGTGTGGGTGTGTGAGTGTGGGTGTAGTGCTGTGTGCGTTTCGCAATCTTCAATAAAACTGTTTGCGCTTTTTTCTTTTTTTGGTTGCGCTTTTCATTTGTTTAAAACGAAAACTATTGTGCCGAGTAGGCGAACGGGCTGTCGGGAGGGGAGGGTGGGAGGTTGGGCGGTAAGGTGGGTTGTTCGTAAAGCTCACGCTTCTCCATTCGGAGCTTCCCCGCAGTTCCGCACAACTTTGTTGCTCTTTTTAACGCTTTTAACAGTGCGCATTGTATTTGTTGGCATTTTTTATGCCTTAACTGAATGTGGGCGGTGGGATGGGTCTGATACTATGGCAGCATTTGCCAGAGGGGGGGAAGCTCAATCAACTTCCACTGCAAAATGCGCGGCTCTGTTACGGGTTTTCATGGCGGCCACTTTATTTTCATAGCCGCCTTTTTCACAGCCGCATAAAATGCAACAACAGCAAATTGGAATGTGTAACCGCAGCTCGTAGTTAATTTTATTTATTCCCCAACTCGTTGGTATTTTAATTCTTGTATTCGATTTTTTCTTTTTTTTTTTGTTTTTTTGCAAAGGCTGTTCTAATTGTTGCCTTACAACGTCAACTCCTGCGGCACGCCCTGGTTCCTACTGTCAATATGACTTAGGCGCAAGGGCAATAACATAAATTAGGCAAATGCCGTAGATAAATTAGCAAAACCCAAAACAATTTTATGGCCGCTGCTGCGACTGTCACAAAATGCAACGGCCCCGAACGCAGGGCGCATCGCGAAGGACGAAGGACGCATTGTCCTTTTCAAATAACTCATAAATGCAGCAGGCTAGCCAGATAACCAGCTAGGCAGCCCAGGGGAGGCAGAGCAGTCAGCAGCTGGCCAACGGTCCGACATCTGGTGCTGCGTGTATTTACGCCATAAAATTGAATGGAATACAAATGGATTGAGCTGCGCCCCCGGTTGGATCGTAGCGCCTGCTGATGCTCAATATTAATTGCCCTTTTTTCGGCTCTCGCTGGTGATAATGCACTGTTTGCCCATGGATTTTAAGGACATTTGTACAAATCATGCTGCTTATTGTACTGCGTAATCACAGCCAAATCAATTACATAATGCGCGCCATGAATCGACAATAACTGCGGCACTGTGGCAGCGGCAACGGCAGCGGCAACGGCAGGAGGCGAGGAGAACAGCAGCCGCTGCAGCGAAGTCCAGGCAAGGGAAATTGAAACAGGTGTGCGCCAACTGAGCAGGGTGTGGGTGGGAGGTGTTGGCACACAGTTCCTTTCTACTGTAACCATTTGACCATATCGTGATGTTCAGCTTGGCTCGGCGTTATTTAAAAACAGTTTTCACTGCAAAGGCTCGCAGATCGCGGCTCGTGGCTCATGGCTCGTGGAGAGTTTCCGTGCGCAGCTTTTCCGCCGGTCGCACGCCGGAAATGCAAACGTGGCCGTGGCAGTGCGAAAACCGAAAAGAAAATTTATTGAGAGACAATGCCCCTTTAAAGACTTGCAATGCACATAGTTAACACATCCCCCAACCCGCATTCACACAGATACACACAAACACATGCACGCACATATGACGCATATTTATGCAGACACACAAAAAATGTGCACAGAAGCATCTGAAGAATTTGTAATTAAGACATTCTCATATTCGTTTCGGGCTAGGGCTTTGTTCTGAATGCGGAATAATATTCTTTTGCGGGGCGTGGCAGGAGCAGGGCATGTTACTTGTTCATCCTTCTCTTTTCGCCTGTAGTATAACAGAGCAATCAATTTAAGCGGATTGGCATTGCAATGCCGAGACATCTTAGGGGAACTTCAAATGCGTACTAAGAACAAAAAGCTTTCAACACCTGTTGGCCAAAAGAAGAACTCCAATTGGAATTAACTGGCAAGGGCTCCACATTAGCCTTGTTTGCTGTTCCTTTTCATTTCATACTCAATCCAGTTTCTCTTTGCGCTTAACTCCGTTTGGGCGTCCTCTGGCGACCGCTTTTCAATTTTTAATCGATTTGTGCACAAAATAAAAGAAAATGCGACAAAATTCGTTGTCCGTGCGGACAGCTGGTCGCCCCATTGGGGCCAGTTGCACAGCTGCGTCGCTTTATGCCCGAATTACGCTCGATTTATGTTTATCTTCGTATTTGCCAACCAGTTCAAAAAAAGTTCCCAAATTGGCTTGGAGCTGTCGAGTTATTTTCGTGTTGCGCTCAATACTGGGAATGGCAGGTGAATTCTTTGATCCGCATTGCCCTCAATCCAATGTCCAAAAATTATGATTAGCTTGTGCTGTGTGTTGCTCTGGTCCCCGGCAACATTAATTTGTCGCAATCGCCGGTTCGAATAAGTCAGTAAGTTGTCAATTGTTGTCAATTATATTTGTTCATTTAATTTGTTGCTATTCACAAAGAATTACAATAATTTTTGTACAGTTAATATGCGCGACGAGAGCAGCAATGTTGAATGTTAAATGTCATAGGCTTTAATTATGGGAAATAGCTGCTTATTGGTGCGTTAAAAACTTTTATAAACATATATATTTTATATTTATTCTGTGGCCATTTTAAAAAGCAAGAAACTTTAAGTCTTCGCAGGTTCAGGCACATTATTTTTCCGAAGAAAAAGACGATTCACGATTGGCATTTTCATTTCCATCCTTGTCGAAACTTTTGGCATTAATATGTACAGTTTTGTCAAAAAGGGAGCCTCCAATTTCATTGGAATCAACTCAAACATAAATAGGAATTGAAAAGAGCTAGCTACAGATATGTAACAATTCTTCTTGTACGTTTCCTTGCTCATGTCCGCTTATGAGAGATGTTTTGAACATTTCTTTTTTGGTGCATGAAAGAAATTATGAAAGACTAGCATCGATGAAATTTGTCCGGTTATTGGGGCTCTCCTTAATGATAACTTTCGCTGTATACACAGAAATGCTATTGCAAGCATTTTTTATAAATATCCTTTTAACACTTCCATTCCAAGGGTATTTGTATAGCTTATCATGGCTCTGGATGGCACTCTTCTAAATCTCTGTTGCTTTCGTTCTGTTTACTGTCGTTTGCGGGCATTGATTTGGTTTGGCGGTTTGGTTCCGTTCAGCGTGGTTTGGTTTAGCTGGGTTTGGTTTGGTTTGAATCGGGCAGTTGTTGGTTTTCTGCTGGTTGCGTTTTGTGACCTGTCGTTCTTTTTATTGCATTTGCTTCGTTCGTTTATTCAGCGAGAGAAAAGTCCACTTTATTGTAAAACGAAATGCGACAACTGCACAGCACGTTAGAGTGCGCCAGAATACGCTAAAACTTTACGCTTGTCAATCCCAGCACAACCATTTTGTAAACCATTTTGTATATTTCCTGAAATTTTTTTTTCAAAGATTTATCAGCAGCTTTTCATTTTATTTTCGAAATAATAGTTTCAGTTGCAGATGCTAATTGCGGATTTGTATTCCGTTCTGGCAGGTTTAACCAAAGTTTGTTTAATTCCGAATTCCTAATTGGCATCCAACTGGTTTGCGATATTTGTTTGTTTTTATAAATAACTTATAATCAAATTACCAACTGATTTTTTTTTTAAATTTACAGTTTACACACACACATACAAACAGTTTTCAACGAAAACTGAAATACTTACAAGCGACGTCTACTAAGTGGAGGCAATGGAAAATGAAAAGTCAACTTGTAAGTGTTTTCGTGCAAAAACCAAAATACAAACAACATAAGCTATCAATTTTCATCCAGACGGTGACGAATAAATACCCTTGCAAGCATACATCAAGCAGTCTATATATGCACTCATCCGATATATTAATGATACAATCTAAGCCAATGTGTTGCAATTTATCTTTTTTAATGTGATATATGATATATATCATAATTGAAGTTGTATTTGCTAACTGACCAAAGTCAATGTATTCTTAAAATCTATAAATATCTATGTATATATTCTGCCTACAGCATACATACGGAAAGACTAAGAAGCTAGGTTTTACAAAAAGAGATATGCTCTTTGTTTTATTTGTCAATGTTATAAATTTTGTGTTGCAAACTAAAAACACCCTCTTGAAGGGTATACAAATCGGCAACAGCTCAACGCTGAACCCTGAACCGAGCCGTTTCGAGTGTGCAGTTCACGGAGTGGCAATGTCCGGGAAAGTTGCAGCCGAGTTACTCGCCCTCGGTCCATTTGCCAGTGTTCAAATGTAATTAATGAATGTATTCTATCTGCACTTTTTCCGTTTCCCTCATTACGTGTACATTACAATCTTGGTTTTAATGCGCTGCATTCACGAAATAGTCAGTCCCGTATGATAATAATGTTAGTCTTTATGAGATATTTATGGATGTTTTACATGACAGCCAGCCGTTCTGGCTAATATGAATTTGTATATCAAAAGTTGTTGACCAGCCGCCTATCACCATGCGGGTCCCATTCGCATAATTAAGCTGTAAAAGTAATTGACGCTTAAGTGGCCAACTTTTGAGCATAATTTACAGGCCACAGCTGAGCCCCGCTGCGGCACACTCTCCCTCTCCACGGTTCGCTTCAAGTGGACACATATGGACTCGCATTTGCCACATCATTTTTGCCAATCACTGCAATAAAATCAAATGTCAAAGCGTCAACCAAACACTATCTAAGCTAAGTTCCTCTAAAAAAAAAAAGGAAAAAAAGAAAACTTCTTCAATATAGAAAAGTTGCCAATGCATTTTATGGACTTTTTACGACTTAAAACTTATGTGGCGGGCGCAACGAGAGCGACAAATAAAAAACCAGCAAAAGTAGACGTAGCCCATGAAAAGCATAACAAACGACAGACAAATATGTATCTGTGTATCTACGAGCTTGCTTCGCTTGCCGATTTTATGAGCTCGACAAAGAGGCAGACAAAAGGTTCGTCGGTTAGGTATTGGTGGCGGGAGGATGCTACCTTCTTATTGTAGTACCGTCCCAGTTGTTTGAGTTTTGCCAAAACTAATAAAATTAAATTGAATTGCTTAAAAATTGCCAAAAATGAGGCAAAGTGTCAAAGGGGCCAATGGGCCAACGGCGCCACAGCAGCCAAATGGTTATGAGCCGGAGCCATAGCCAGGAACTGACCCGGTGCTGGGCGATGGAGGACTCCAAGTGGGCTGTTTTTTTGGATGCTCGTCTCAAGCCGCTAGCAACGTGCGCGCATTAAGGCATATTGACTGGAATTGAATATTGAGTCCAGGGTCTTATGGCAAAGTAAGAACGAAATCAAAAAATTCATTTCCATGACGAAATGGTCATACCCTTTACGATATCATATCATACATTATATATAAATTTCTTCTATTAATTTAATAATTTAATTATCTACACATCTGACTTTTTTATTAACTAACTTCTTTATTATATTAAAAATAATGTAATTTGCCTTGACGTAGGTCAGCTGTGTATACTCCCCTCAAGAAATTAGGGTAGATGAAATTGATACATATTGAAAATTTTCGGGCCTGCTTGTCTGTCTCAATTGGGCTGAGCCTGGTGCCGACAAATTGAATTGCGCTGATTGCCGGGAAGGCAGCTGAGGAGGCCGGTCCTTGCTCCAGCCGCAATATTAATGCAATTAAGTGCAAATCGAAGTCAGCGTCAGCGTCGGCGTCAGCGCCAGCGCCAGCGTCAATATACTCACGATGATATAGTTATTGGCAACGTGACGGTAAACGCATCAGCGAGCCCATAACGAATTTACAGCCAAATCCAATCAAATGCATGAAAACGATATCACCAAAACAGTTTACTGCACACGCGGCGTATGATAGATATCTATTAAATGTAGAATACGAGTGCCATGTGAGTGACACCCAACTAAATGGAATATGCAGTACATGGAGGTTGTCAAATGCAAATGTAAATGGCAAATATGTGACACATTTCCATAATTAGTTGGCTGCCTGATGCGATAGTTTATGGTTTCCTATCTGGCAGGCAATTCAATATTTGACCGCATTCGCTACTCAATAATACATAAAATGCAAAATTTAATTTTAATTCAGTTGGTGAAACAAGCCAAAAAAAAATAAACCTAAAAAAAAATGTGGGCTACAACAGGAAGAGGCAAATAAAATGGAAAATTAAAAAAATTGATTGATAGTTTTTACTATTTCTTGTGCAAATTCATATAAATTTCAATCAATCAGCTTGTCAATATGTTTGTTCGCGCCCAACCGGCTGATTGGTTTATTATTATGTCAGCTGTGAAATATTTTTAAATTTTCTAAATCAAATAAACGCAAAGCATGGCTGCAAGTCCATTTGCCAAAGGACTACAAAATTAAACCTTTAAATTCCTAACAGTGAAGCATTACGCTTTCAGCCTTATTCTGCGCTGGGCCATGCCATGCTTGCTGCAAATTAGCATAGCCTAATTGAACACAAATGGCGTCCAATTTCCAGCTCCAGCTCCAGCCCAGCTACTGGCACGCCTTTGGCACTGGCCGTGAAACCGAAACCCATTGGACTCGAATCGACTCGACTCGACTCAACTCAACTGAACAGGACGCGATGGGACGCGACTGGAGAAGGACGTAGTCGCTGTTCCTCGCCATAAGAGAGACGGCGTCCGTTTGCAATTTATGGTGCCACAGACGACCCACAGTGCACAGAAGGAGGCGGGTGCGGTGGCGACGGCGGAGGCGGAGGCCATTGCTGACTTTTGAGTAATCAAATCGAAACCGAAACGTTCGCCAAACCCAAATGACTCTCTTTGGTGCGCTTATTATGATACATGGCCAATGGACACTGAGCACTGCTCAACTCAACTCTACTGATGCGTTCTGCTGGTTGGGGTTTGAGTAGCCTGTGGTAGTCTGGGAATGTGAAATTGGCATGTGTGTATATGGGTATTTGTATTTGAGTCCTGTCATGTAACTCTTTGCGTTGATGCCGCTTGTTGCCGACTCTGAAAATATGGAAATTTGATTTGACAGTAATTAAGATGTGACTCTGCAACCACTCAGAAATTGCCCCCAAGTACTCGGTACGCAATTGAATCTGCCATTGGCATTTGGAATAGCTATTAGACGTTGTAAAACGTAAGCACACAAAAACAATTCAGACCTATGGCTACACACACGCACACACACACACCAACATCACTGAAGCACTGGCAATTTTATCCTGCAACTTTGCTTTTCACTCTACTTTCTTAACAAGTGGAGAAAATATAGTTTGGGGAAAAGTAGCAAAAGTAAGGAAAGTGCAACAACTAGCAGCTCATTTTTTTTTCGCATGATGCGAAAATTGTTGATTGCAAATTTGTGTTTCTTTTGCTGCGTAAGTGTAATTCTTTTGCAGTTCACCTTGCGCTCTCTTTCTCTCATCGTGTGCCACACACTTTGTCCTTGTACGTATACGTTCTGTTGCAAGTAAGATACCCGCCTGCCAGTACGCATTACCATTGATTAACACACACTTGTCCAATCTCTGGGCTGACGCACGCAAACTTTTTGCACAGATTGAAATACAAAGTTTTTGCCAAGCTGCCGGCTCATCGCTCATTGTTTCCACTTATTTCGTTTTGCATTTGCACCCCAGCCATATATATTTCTTTCGTTATTTCTTTCTTTCTGAAAGTCTTTTACATGCGAAATAGATTTGCCCCGTAGCTGCCGAAACTTGCGCTGTGAGCTGCTCAAATGATATTTTCATAAATTGCCTATTAATATAATGCTTGTCATTGCCAGTTGCATAAGACATTTAAAAGACTTTATCCAAAAGAACTACTGAAAAGAAAATGGACAGTGCGGATATACAATAAGCAATAATAAAAGCATTTTTATTAGTATCAGTATTAGTATTAGTATTAGTATTATTATTAGTATTAGTATTAGTATTAGTATTAGTATTAGTATTAGTATTAGTATTAGTATTAGTATTAGTATTAGTATTAGTATTAGTATTAGTATTAGTATTAGTATTAGTATTAGTATTAGTATTAGTATTAGTATTAGTATTAGTATTAGTATTAGTATTAGTATTAGTATTAGTATTAGTATTAGTATTAGTATTAGTATTAGTATTAGTATTAGTATTAGTATTAGTATTAGTATTAGTATTAGTATTAGTATTAGTATTAGTATTAGTATTAGTATTAGTATTAGTATTAGTATTAGTATTAGTATTAGTATTAGTATTAGTATTAGTATTAGTATTAGTATTAGTATTAGTATTAGTATTAGTATTAGTATTAGTATTAGTATTAGTATTAGTATTAGTATTAGTATTAGTATTAGTATTAGTATTAGTATTAGTATTAGTATTAGTATTAGTATAAGTATTAGTATTAGTATTAGTATTAGTATTAGTATTAGTATTAGTATTAGTATTAGTATAAGTATTAGTATTAGTATTAGTATTAGTATTAGTATTAGTACTAGTATTAGTATTAGTATTAGTATTAGTATTAGTATTAGTATTAGTACTAGTACTATTTCACATCAAATTTGATTTAAATACAGCAACGCCACAGCACTCGCCATTTACTTTTATTTGTTGGCTTAACTTTCTGTGGTACTGCATTTGACAAACGCACTTGAAATGAGGGCAGATGCGGCGAGCAAGAGTCGAGTACAAGTGAGCTGGTGGCTAATTAAAGTCAAATGTGGGCCAGCAAACGTCTAAAGTTGTTTTGTTTTGTTCAGTTCCGATTTGGTTTTTATTTTTTATTTTCTGCTGCAACTTCCAGTCAGAGGCTCAACCAACTTTGAGCTCAACTCCATGGAGTAAAATTTTTAATGGACCAAGCATTTTAATTACTTTGCCAGCACTGTACATGTGTGTGTGTGTGCGTTTGACTGGGTCTAGTAGCACTGTGCTTAAGCTAGTGAAACATAATTATTCGTCTCTAGCGCAACTCCCGGAAGTCAGCGGCAGCCACAGTCGCAGCATCAACGGAAAGTATGCTGCACTTTGAGGCAGCGGGTGAGAAATTTGCCATAAAATTATTATATGCCGTGCAGTACATACCTAGCTCTATATTGTATGCACACACAGGCGCAAACTTGCATACATATACCAATGCAAACAAGAAGAGTTTGCTGGTAAAAAATCAACGCGCCGCATTAAAGTTTATTTTTGTTGAGTTTGGATTTTGTTGCTAATTAATTGCAAAAGCGTGCGAGTTCCGAGCATATCCTGTAGAAATTTACCCTACAACTAACATGCGTAAATCTTTGCAATAAAACTTTTCTAATCGCGTATACTGCAATATATACTAGAAGTGTGTCTTTTGTGTTTTCCTTAATTTAATATTTATAAATATATTAAAGTATTCAAGAAACATTTTCTGAAGTAATTAAAAATGTTAAAACCTTAAGAGGTATATTGCCCTGCATAAAAAAATTTAACTAATATTTGTGTTTTACCATAGCCTATCATGTTTATCACAGTTTCTATTTTAGTTTCTGCAATTACTTTACACTTATATTATTCCGCAACGAGAATAAGTCTACCTAAAATTGTATATATATGCTGCAATTTATTTTTCAACTTTAAATGGAAGTTAAGCGTATCATAAAAAAACCAACAAAAAAATGAAGCTGATGAAAAAATACTCTTGCCTGCGATAATAAAATTACTCGATTGACAAATTTTCATTATAATTTATGTATAAAATATATAAAATATATGTACTGAAACTTTAAAAAAGCTTTTTTGGTCCAGAATCTGGATAACTTGTATCTTTAAAGGGGAATTTGTAGAGGCGATCCTTCTTTTAGTAAAAATGTATCAAATGTTTTGATCCGATCAATGTAGATACATGTTTATTGATTAATAAATAAATACATGAACACACTTTAAAGACCTTCTAAAAAGACCCTCCTCGCATTGCGTGACAAAATTATCCGTATTCTCCATAAGGGGTGAGTGGGGAGTGCCTTGGCGGCAAGTGGATTCCAATGAACTAAGTGCTGACCTCAGGGGAGATAGTTACCTGTTTACAAACACACGTGTATGGCTTTGCGTGTGGTCGAGTGTATTCATATTAATATCACTTTCAGCTGATAGACACTTGCACACGTGCACTGATTATATGTTGGGGTCATAGCGCGAATTCCTCATAAAATATTTGTCAGCAGCCAGGGCCACATTGGGCATAAGTTATAAGTTAAAGGCCACGCCCACACGATAGCGACCCAGTCAAACAGCGAGGAGGGCAATTAAAGTCAAGCTGTGTACACATGAAGTCGGCAGTTGTTGCCTGCCGGTCATAATGATTCATGAAATCCATTTGCGGCTAAGTAAACATATAAAGCGACAGACACACACACACACACACACACACACACAAAAGCCTACTGACGGATGCCACCGACAGATACACGGACAAATAGACTGGCAGACAGACCGACAGACAGACCGGCAGTTAGACATGGAGAGGCCCTCGGCAGGTTGGGCTATTGCCATTTTGTTTGTACAGTTCGCTTTGACGCTTTTCATTTTGAAAAATTAAAGCGCAGCAACTTGTCGAGCGTGTGTTTGTGTTCGCGTGTGCGTGGGTATTATGTGACTTTGGCGTGGGTAACGCCTAAAAGTAGGCAGCAAAATTTGTACATGCAATTCACGAACTCACACAGTCACAGCATCACGTGCAAAGACCAAATTCGCAGCACAAGCAGCAGGTTGAGGTTTTTTGGATCTTGTTGGCCGTTTGTCCATCGGCACTCATAAAAGTCAAACTATTTTTCAATTTCAAATTTCTGTGCCACAGCCACAAATCTTCCCTACAGTACTGCCAGTGCCTGTGCATTGTTGTTCTTGCGAATGTCTGACCCACTGCCCATAAATATGTTGCGTGCCAGGCCAACACCAACACCAGCACCATGCTAACCCTCCAAACACCCCCTTCTTGTAGTAGATCAAATTGAGAGCAACTGCGACAGAAAAAAATTGAGCTACCAACCGTTTTGTGGCATGTCTTAGGCAGGCGGCTGTGCAGCAGCATCTACCATAACAACACAAAACCAAAATAAAAACAAAATAAAACCAGCTGTCTTTGGGTAGCCGAAGTTTGAATACCCTTGCAGGCTTGATGTTGATTTTAATTTAGGTATTTTTAAAACTCTCAAAACACATGTCGCTGGTTCAGTTCACGATTCGAACCAAGGTCTGGTTCGCTTCTTAGCTTCTTACTAATCTTCATTGCGAAATTGGTAAAATTTCCACAAAAATCTAATCTCAACTTTCTCTGTATGTATGTACATGTGTGTACAATAAGAATTTAGTGAGTATTTGTATAGGTGTATCAGCATTACCATTAGTTTTGCCCAAGCTCAATTTTTCGTTAGGGTGAGCACGGCAGAAGCAATGAATTCGAATTGCAACTCAGTATTATACATGCACCAGTTCGATTCAAACTCAGATTACAGCTTGGGTTGAAACTTTCAACAAACTAAAAATGCCAAGTTAAGCTTACGAGCTATTTCATTGATTCAACTCAGTATTTGTCCGGTTGCTTATAGGCTTGTTATATGAATAGAATTTGCACTCTTGCTTATGACCTTAAGTCTTTAAACTCTCTTTTAACTCATCATGGATTAAAAAGAAAAGTGTAAATATTGTCAATTTAATGACAAAATTTCATTCATTTTATTCAATTTATGGATATATCTTATTTTATAGTATTTAGTATGTTTCGCATTGGCCCAGGAAATGACAACACCTTTGCTAAGGGTATAGACAAGTGCACAACACGCATTGTGTTATTCGTAATACCAAATTCACAATATCAAGCATTGCGCTTCTGCACACAGCTAGGGCTCGAATGGCCCCATGAAGTTTTTGTGTTTGACGCAAAAATATTCATAGGAACCCACAATAAGCGGATGGCAGCCAAAGCCAACTACTCTTGGCCATTTGTTGGTCTCATACATACACGAGCACGCACAACTACACACACACACACACACAGTCAGAGTCATTTCTTTAGCGATTGGTGTTTATTTTCAAAATTTTGATCACGTTCCCTGGCCAACTGACTCTCGAAGAGCCAATGCTTGGGCATGGATGAAAGCTACTTTGGCCTTTGTTCGCTCGCCAAGCAGAAGGCTAACAGCTTTTCGGTTATGTCAGTGTGCGCTCAAATTGTTCCCATTCATGCGATTTCGACCATGTTGGCCAGTGTAAATTTAACATCAGACTGATCCGACAGAAAATAAGCGGTTTCGAGAAATAAAAACAAGTCAAAAAGCTGTAGTCAAGAATACCCGACTACCAGATACCCTATACCCAGTTTTGTATAGCCGTAACAGGCATTTGACATTTCTCGTGCTCGATTTACATGCTTAAAGTAAAGAGGTAAAAACAAAATTTGATTCGACTCCTTTTGATCTGAAGTCGACGCTTTCATATAGACAGAGAAATGGATGGAAATTGTTACACCTGTCGCCTGGCTTGCACTTCCTATTAAACCAATTTGTTATTCCCGAAAAGGGTATGAGGACAAATTAAATAACGCATAAAAAACGCTAAATACAAATTTGCATATACAATATCACTGATGCACTTTTTAACCTGCTGTCACTTAAATGGACGTCGACTGACTGGTAGTCACAGATTCGTCTGCACTTAAAGCCCACATGCGACAGCCCAGCCCCAGCCCAACCAAGGAGTGCATAAATATTTACAGCCTTTTTTAAAATGAATCGTGGCAGAGCTAAATTTGTGCTTTTGCACTTGGAGAAAATGCGGAAATTATATGAAATGCAACTTCAAATTAAATTGGAATGCAGTAAAATTAAATGTTGAAAACGTATAAGAAAAATTAGAAATAAATAAGTCTAAAATATAAAAGTAAAGTCCACGCTTTCACAGAGTTTTTGAATATTATTGAATATTGAAACAAATTCCAAAACAAAAAATTCTATATTCGACTTGTAAATAGCATTATAAAATAATGCACTGCAAGCCCGGAAAAACATTTGACGTATATTTAATCAATGCTTAGAAGGTACATAATGAAAGCTTGAACTAAACTCGCCCAGAAAACACGCTTGCTTACAAATTAGAAAAGTCCTTTATGTAATTTCAAAACATAAATAAAATAATATTGATCGGGCTATTATCTGTTAAGGAGTGCGATTTTATCAAATCGATTATTACCAGTTTTTAATTTTACCCCAATTTAACTTGAATCGTCCATCAAATTTCACGCGCAAACTTTTATATGACATCCATATTTCTTCAGTGTGGCTGCCCCCAAAGTGGCACCTGCCAACGTTCACAGGATTTTGTGGGGGGCAGTATGTGAAAATGCAATTAAGCTGTAAATATGGGTTTATATGTATGGAACTCAGATCGCTTGGCATGATAACAGAGCGATAGCTTTGCAAAATTGTAAAAAAAAAAGTATTTGTGATGTATATGCGTTAAAAAATTGGTGTATCATAATCAACGCACAGGCAAAATAAAGTGCAAGTCACATGAGAAAAGCAGACGGAAAAAGAAACCCGGAAACGGAATATTGCGAAAACATGTGTTAAGGAACTGTGTCGGAGTACAACTTGATACGAAAAATTAATGAAATGAATGCTTTAAATTCTGGTCAAGGAATTAACTCTAGGAATTTCTCAGGATTGCTTTTCGAGTTATCAGACTTGAGCATCGCCACTATCAAATATTAAAGAAGCTAGTTAAGATTGAATGGTTATTCTTTTACTTTCGGGCTGCTATGAGTCTCATAACACTTTCCTAATAACTGTTGCCATACTTCTGAATCTTTAGCGCCACTTAAACACTTCTAATATTAATGTTATTGGAAATAGCTTCCACTCCCCCACTATGATAGACGTCAATGTCAAGTAAATATACTGCTTATCATTGGCAATGACATGCCTCCTCAGTTGCCCCTATTGAAGGCGAAAGCTTACGCCTACCGCAATTGGCTGTCAACATTTTGTTGCTGTTGTTGCTGTTGCTGCTGTTGTAGCCTTTAGCTGAAGTGACACGTAGCTGCAGAGCAGCCATCAACTTGAGCTGATGCCTCATAAATGAATGTTTCTTGGCGGCAGGATGACGTGGCTGGGGAAGTCTCAGGCTCTTCGCTGGCTATGGCTGACTTGGCAACTGTAAACGAGTCATAAATACAAGTACATGCTACAGTATTTATATCTTTTTATGTATCTCAGTTCGTGCAACAATTCATGAAATATTAAATACGCTTTGTGTTGTTTGAACAGGCAGCAAGGCGAGCGCTAAGGCAATGTTGAAATTAAATGATACCAAATAATGTGATTACTGCCCGCCGTCGTTGTTGTTCCCGTTGTCATCTTTAGTGCTTTGTTGTCAGCTGAGCTGAGGACAATGACTCGGCTGCACTTCAATCTTCTGACTGATGTAGCTGCTGGCTCCACTTGGGCACGCCTGATTGAGCACAAACACAAATATGTGTGAGAACGTGTGTGTATGTGCGCACATTTTATGATTTAACCGCTTTGGTGCTCTTCCTGGTATTTTTTTTCTTTCATTGTGCCTGCTTTTATTTTGTACATATAGACATTAGCCAATGAGGAGGAAAATCAAAAGACAAATGGCAGCAAGGACCTTTGAATCGCGATGCTTTCACCAATTAGGTGCCTGGTCATGTGCATTGTGCATATTGCAATGCTACGGTTTATCTTACATAATCAGGCCATGCACTAATTAAACACGCACACCACCACCACCACCATCAGCAGCAGCATCATAAGCCCAACAGCTTTCTTATACAGATACGTACACACACATACATGCTCATTCTCGTACAGCAACAACACAACAGCATCAGCATCAGCATCAGCGCCAGCAGCAGCGACAAGAGCTCAACGGGTCATTTCGCAATTAAGCTGCAGTCGCAGTAGCAGCAGCAGTAGCAGCAGTAGCAGCAGCAGTAGCATCAGCAGCAGCAGTATTGGAGCAATGTATGCGTCTCTATAGCATTCTGTTACTCCGATCCGCACCCGAAACCCGACCATTTTTCCGCCTGATGATGATGAATGAGTTAAGCGACCGTTCCCTTGTAGCTGCCCATCTAATGAGATACTTTTTCTGCGAAAATGCGGATGCTGCTTTGAGAGCATTGAAAGAGAGATGGAGAGGGAGAGGAAGAGAGAAAGGGAGAGCTCAAAATCATGCGATGTCTCGTCTCAGCTCATCTCATCTCATTCCAGTTGCGTTTCAACTGTATAATCTTTGTCATCCTCTCTATGTATCTATATCTTTTGCTATCTGTTATGTGTGTATATACCCAAGCACACACACTCACACACACACACACACACAGACACACACAACACATGCGTGCCTAGGCACTAATTGCGTCTAATTGAATTGCAATTGACCGTGAGTTGGCGTATTTTTCACTCGTTTTTGCCGACCGACCGCCAACGACGACGGGGCCGCTTGATGAAGATTTACGCAGCTGCTTTGATTTGTGTCAACAAAGACGACGCCGGCAACGGCAACGGCATTTCAACAGATGCACATTCATGCCAGGCCTTCAGTCAAACATTTAGTCGCGGCGCCAGTGGAATTGCCATTGGCACAACAACAAAATCGATGGCGATGGCAAGTGTAGGTATTGTGAATATAATTGATACAGCTCGTTCTGAATTGGCTATGGCCAAGTTTGCAACAATTTGAATTCCATCATTTTTTCACACCTTTCGCGGCCTTACCAATAAAATGTCTATCAATTCCAATAATTGAAGGGGTATCTATATCAATGTAAAACAATGCTAACTTCTTTTTTTCCATTTATGAATTTTTATTTCTTTTCATTATATCATTTATATTATTCAAAACAAGCATTCTCCTGCCGATTAAGCAGGCAGGTCATCAGTTCATCTTACTTGTTCTTGTCATCCTCCGCGCCGCTTCCCCGAACACCTCGTGGACCATTTCTTCTGCCACCATTCCCAGGGATTTTGCATTCTTCAAAAACGTTACCCTTTTCGTTTGGTATCGTTTTCCACTGTTTTCATCGGCGCTATCCCTTTTTCCCTGCACCTTCGCCACCCTGACCCCCACCCTGACCACCACCACGACCACCTTGTCCCCCGTTTCCAGCTCCATCTTCGCCATCCTGACCTCGTCTTTGATCGTCTTTCTTGTTGCTTTCGCTTTTATTTTCATTACTGCTCTCCTTGCTTTTCCCGCCTCCATCACCACCACGACCTCCACCACCGCTTCCACCTGCACCACCCTTACCACCGCCAGCTCCTCCTTGTCCATCCTTACCTCCGCCACCACCATCTTGCCCATCCTTACCACCGCCTCCGCCGCGTCCACCATCGCCACCCTTGCCAGTCCCTGCCCCAGTTAACCGATTTTCATTGCCATCTGCGAGTCTAGACATTCCTAAAGTAATTTTTATAGTTTTCAAATTTGAATTATTTGGACAGAAAACCCAAATTAAAAAAATGTTAAGATATCAAGCTTACTCCAGATGAGTACAGATGAGAGCATTCCTTATCTCTTAAACTTTTTAACTTTTTTGGTGAGGACAAGATATAAAAATCTTAGATAAAATAGTAAAGCTGAGCTATGATAAAAAGTTTGATTATTGATTAGAGCTCTGAAAATTCTTTATTATATCCATTCACTTTTAATTATAATACTAAATTTTCAAAGACCAAATATTGTTTCGTATTTTTGAATATATATTATAACGGTATGTACTTATGCTGAGATACTGATATTTAATACAGACAATCAAAATTCGTCACCACAGTTTAACGCCTTTTCTTTTCGCAAATTAACAACTTATACGGCCAAAAGTTTTGCCAACAAAGTTCGTCGAAAGTTGCCAAGCACCTGGTCCCTCACCTTTGTCTGGCTAACACAAAGTTGCTCGACTTGTGGCTGGGGGCGACTTAAAGAAAATATGAAAAATCGATTGGAGCAAAAAAATAAAGTTGTGAGCTTTTCAATTTTATGCAGCGCTGGTCTTGCTGTTCGCCTGCATCCAAAATTTATGTTTACAACTTGCACGCAAAAATAAAAATTGTATTTTTATGGCAAGCGCAGAAAAAGAATGAACACTTTTTCATGCAATACAATAAAATATTGTTGCAATGTTGGGCGTGCTACAAAAGTGTCACCGATATGTCAAACTAACAAAACATAAAACGGACATAAACAAAAATCAGGCTAAACATGGCCATACGGCCACAGCACAGCTACAGGACAAGCTTCGGTCCCACCACAAAAGGAGCGCAACCATACCCAGGCCAGGATAGATATTTTAAGTTATCTGTGCAAACTTGGTAAGTGGTCGGTGGTCTTCGGTTGGTGGAGGAGGCTGCGTCACTGCTTCTCACTTGTTTGTCTTTGCTTAATCTTTTGATAGAAATTTGTATAGCAAAGTTGTACTTTGGACCTTCGCCACGCCCCGTGCCCCGTACCTTCTGGCTTCTGCGTTGGTTTTGCTGTGTAAAGTTTTGCGCATTATTTTCACAATGAAGAGCAACAACAATTACTTGGCACACGGTGTTTTTCTTGCCATTGAACTTACAGGTGAGGCAGGTGCGGCTCAACTTTGCAACAGATCAGCACGACAGCAGCAACAACATCATCATCATCATCATCATCATCGTCGAGCCATTGTCATCATCATTATCACAGTGCCTTGTCACTGTTTCTGCTTAGCTTGAGCTTCTCTTATAATTTACAATCATGTCCTGTAAACTTTGATCCTGATTTACACACTCCCAATGCTGATGTCGGCATTTGCTTTGTACCCACGCCCTCATGTGCCCTGCCGTTCATTGTGTCTCTTGTTATTTACAACGTGCCCAAACAGGCAACAGCTACACAGTTAATTTGGTGCCCCAATGGCTTTCATGCGGCGTGCTAGGCGGCGGGCGTATACTTAATAATTGGGTGGTCAACGGACTTTCTACATAATTATATTCGCCACATGTGACATTTGAAACCAAAGGCGACACAATGTGTTGCTTGAGCTCTTGGCTGAGCAAGAAAATGCTGTATCTAGACAGCGAAATAATAAAATAAAATCTACTGAGTACTTTAAGTAAAACGTGTTATTTATGTATGTTATTTTTGGTTTCTTTGCCTAGTTGATTTTGCGTAGTTGATAGACTTTCAATATGGACTTTTAACACTCTTTGTGTGCAGTAGAGACAACTTTTAGATTGAATACTATTTTATGCAATATCTCATTCATTGATTCTGCCTAGTATAATTTTTTAATATGCATGCACCATGAAATGTATAATTAACCCGCGATACATTGATATCACAATACAAAAAAGGTAAAATAATTACAAGTTCATTTATCCTTATATGCATTGAAGAAAAGCATCACGAAAGTAAAATTGTTTGTCCTTTTTAAGACATCTTTCTCTTAAAGTTTTTTAAGATTTAAATTCGATCAAATCCAAATATAAATTAAGCTCAATTTTGATACACATTCCTCCTACTGATTAATTCATTGCTTCTTCATTGTCAATGTAAAGTGCTTCTATCCGCTTCACAGAAAATACAGGGCTCAAAATTTACTCTCTTGCGAAGACAACTACCAGCATTGACACCTGTGAAAACCACCTAAAAGTATTTATAGTGGAGAAATATGGCCCCAAATGTATAATTAAAATATAACTCATTTTCTTAACAAGAAAAACTACTGTCATTAACATTTTCTGTGAATTTTTCCTTATTCTCGAATTTTTTTGGCAATTTTTTTTTTTTTTTTGCTGCAAACTTATTTAATTGGTTTAAGTTGAAAGCACTCCTGCTGTCAACTTTCACTAACAACATTCAAGTTTTTATTTGACATCAAAATGTTAAATGAAATTTGGCCAATTAATCAGAGACACAATCTCATACACGAACACACACACACACACACACACACGCAGCGCTCGGTATTGCAACTTTTGGCCTGGCAAAGCGCTGCTGAGCCCGACAGCGCAATGCTGCACGCCCCGAAGCGCAATTGTCAGTGAACTTTCACAAGTTGCCACTGCAAGTGGATGGAAATTTTCATTGCAATTAAATTTAGCACAAAAAGTTGGCCAAAAAAAAATGTCGTGTAACTGTCAGTGGCAAAGAGTGAAGTGCTCGCCAAAATGTTGCCATTTGCATTGCCACTTAAACACACATAAAGGCAGCGTCAGATGGGCGGGCCAGGCATATAAGCACACACACACACACACACACACACATTTGAAGACACATACGTGTAGCTGTCGGTCGGTCGCCGGCACGCAAATCGAGTCAAGTTGAATAGGCGGAAGTAGAGCAAGAAATGCGATTGCCAAATTGAGTTGAAGGTTTCGCTTGACTGTGTTTTGTTTGGCCAACTCCGTTAGCTCAGTTGCGCCCTTTGCTGTCTCGCAGTAACAGTCGCAGTCGCAGTTGCAGTCGCAATGGCTGTCGCTAGCGTTCACAAGGCACTTGGCACTTTGCTGCAATTTTGTAGTTTTGATAAAATTTCGCAAGCATATTAAAAAGTTTTTCGCAACTTCGTTTTTACTTTTGCACATGCCACACGGCCACTAGGGGCGGGCGTGTTACACCCCCCGCGCCACACATGCCAGTGACAGGCAAAGGCGGAAGCTGTGCCAGCCACGGCTTGTTTGCTGCCAAAAAATAAAAAGCTGCCAGCAGCGCACTTTGCTTTGCTATTTAATTTTGCAGCTCAAAGGCTTCACAAACTAAGTAGAAGGCACAAGAAGACATTTTGAATGATGAAAACTTTTCAAGTTGTTTATGTACGACTGAGACAACAAAATTGAGTTTGCACTAAAACTATGCTTTAAACAAAAACAACAATAATAATAATAATAACAACAAGATTTAACTAATTAACGCGCCCAGCCAATGTAATTTGCAATTATATGCTCATAAATTCAACGATAATAGCCACAAAATTAACTTTAACTAAAACACACTTGTTTATACAGTATATACATATGTATAGCTTTTATTTTATTTATTTACAATATTGTTGGGGCTTATAGTGCTTATAAATATGTTTAAATATGAATAATGCCTGCTGTAGACTATGCCAAATATTGCAGTTATTATTGCGTTGCAACGCGATGTTTGCGGCAATTAAACTCAATTGAGTGTTGCATACTTCTGTGCGCTGCCAGCCCCATTTTTCGTTGGCGCTGCATATAAATTAAATGTTGCTGTAGTATGTGTGCGCCAACAAAAGCGAATTCAATTTTACATGACAAAACAACCAAATGTGCATCATTGAAATACCAACGCCTACTTCCTGCCACGCCCAGCAATGGCCCGGGGGAGACCTTCGAGGAGACAATAGCTTTAAATTGCTCGATTTAAGAGGCTTTCAGAAAGTGAAGCTTTTGTAAAACTTTTAACATATACATATACATATACACATCTGTGCTTGATAGGCAAAACTGTCGTCTTAGAAATGTTGACCTACTTGAGTGGCAGACTTAACTCTTTTTTGCCCCAACTGACTGAGCCATTATATGTGCAAGTCTTTTAAAGGGTCTGTGATTGTGCAGGAGATTGCTATAAATGTCAAAATCTGAGGACATGCAAACACAATTTCATCATTGTTGTTCGATGGCATCGCTAAGTCTTCAAAAGCATTTGCCGAGCATGAACCTGAGCTTTAATTACTTTTTGGCCTTCCTTTTTGGCCTTCCAAATGCCACGACCCAGACAAAGTGGCCTGACAAATACTCTTGGCCAGTAGCTATTACAGCCAGCTGAAAAATATAGAAAATTCGATATGTAAACGTTTGTTATGCTTGCCAAATTACAACAAAGAGACAAACATCCCTTATGTCCGGTGCTTTGCATGCCAAAAGCAAACTGCTATTAGAAACTGCATTTTTTGGTGGAGCCGTAAATTACGCTTGTATTGTGCTTATTCACGGGACTTAGCCACGCTGCCTGCCATTGACACGCACACTCATGCACACAAAGAGATATGCCCACATACGCGCATTGTTATTGTCTGAGGCTTGTCTGCCTGTGTGGCAAAAAATTGAGTCATAGCTCGGTGTATTAGTTTACTGGTGTGCTTTTGCGCTCTATTTCACACACAGATACGCACACACACAATAAAAATGATTGCATTGGCAAACGCTGACAGGCTGAAACGCGCGTAGCTGCCTGCATATGATGGATGAGCTTGAAGCTATGAAGCATATGTGACATTTCAAATACCAACATCCAACACACGCACTCACACATAAATACACACACACACGGGCGTAGAGCCAAAGCTTATACACCAAAAAATGCATTGAACAGTGGAATGAGTTACGGGTATTCGAGGAGTCACGAGTTTTTATTGAAATTGAATTGTTGATAAGTTTCGTCAACAAAACGTTCGACCAATTCCCACATCACACACAGCGAAAAAAAATGAATAGAAAAACGAATACTCCAACACATGCACAGGCCCAGCTCTCATAATTGATTTGTATTGTCTGTCGGCTGTAAAGTGCAACGCAAAATAATTGACGAACATTTTTTTGAACCCAAGCATGGTATTTAAAGGCTTATAGTTGCTTGCCTCTACCTAATAGACTATTATGCAAATATTTTGACACATATGAACATATTTTGTTAAGCAACAAACTTTATAATCGTTCTTTGTTAAAGTTTCTGTGTTTATTTCTTTGAAAAGTTTTGTCCAGCTTGTGCATTCTTGTCAAACCCCTTTGATCCATATCCAGATAACCAAATAAATCGATAATTTCTTTTTGTATGTGAATTTTGCATGTATATAGCGTTTAGAGATATATTTTAAAGTCACATCCGGATCATCCAATCTTTTTCTGTGCACTATCGCAACAAAATTTATCAACGAGACTTACTGTAACAGCTTATTTAACCATTTTTTGTTGCAAGTTACAAAAGCAGTTTGTCTCATGGTTTGTATCCATTTACTAAGACGATGTCACGAGTGTGAATATAGGTGAATAAGTGGTAATAATGTCCCTATAAACAAATGTACGTATTTGATGCGAATTGGAAGCAGTCAGATCTAGCCATACCCGTCTTTCTTTCTACCTCAAAGGCAATAAGGGCTATTAATGTTTCAAATGTTATTTTAGATGAACCCAAACATTATTTAACCTGAACATAGTGTGTAACAAAGAGTGTATAGTAAATAATATAATCGAATTATTGTTCAAGTTTTGATAAACTTTTTTAAAAAGGCTCAGCAACCGCAAACCTTACGTTTTAGTACACCATGTGGCTGTTTAGAGTCAGCTGAAGAGCCTCCGACCACAAACATTTCACGATTTCATTCATTTCGTAAGCGCAGACTAGCCAGAAACAAATGTTGCCAGAATTGAGCCACAATTCGTTTAATTTGTGGCTGGCGCACACAAACACAAACACAAACTCAGGCTCGGGCACTAGCACACAAATTGACACACTCAACTGAACTTGGAGTAACCCACATGTGCCCAGCAGAATCAACATGTTGCTGACCCACAGTGCCACTTCTGGAACCGAGCAGCAACCGAGTGGCTGGAGAGAGCGTCTGCGCAATGGCACCGGCGAGAGCGGAGATATAATCCGCGGCTGATGCTGCGGCAGAGGCTGCACTGCCCCATTACTCAATACAAATACAAATCTCTCAATTGCTTCGAATGCGCGAAAGTTGGCCAAAAAACGCCTAATTCTTGTTCCTGCTAAATGAGCCAAATGCAAAAGCCAAAACATGGGCTTTAATTGCCAAGGCAGTTGTTGACTGCGCCAAGACCAGAGACAGTATTACGAGTAGACGTAACCCGAACTGATATATGAATTACGCTGTAGACTCTAACCCCATTTTTGTTAAGTGCTCACGACTTGAAAAGCCATCAACGTCTTGGAACAATTGCGTCTGCGACAGCGTCAGGCGCAAGCCAAATGGATGCACATAAAAATTTGTCAAATTATGCCAGAGCTTGAAAATGCCCTACTCGCACGTACGGAGCCCACCTGATGAGCCAAATTGTCTGTCAGACATTAATCAAGACACGCAAAGCAAAAACACGGAGTAAAAGTCGTAGAGGGTGCCGGCAATTTATGTGGCGCAATTAATTGTGGCGCCTTTGGAATTGGCAACTGCTTTAAAGATAACATTCTCAAATTTCGTCTGGCTTCTGCAATCCGCAGCTCATTTAAATTGCAGGCCCACAACTCAGGCCGAGCCTCCAAAATAACTTTGATGGCGCTAAACAATCAAGACAACCTTTTGCAATTAGATGATCGGTTGTCTGATGAGATTTCAAATGCTGACCAAGTTAATGGCACTTGAACATAATTGTTGAATTATTTGCTTGGCACCATAATTAATTAAATGTAAAATTGTTTGTAATTTGAATCCCAAAATAATCGAGCAGTTGTTGTTCCAGCTGCAAAGCATTTTCGATTTGCTTGTCTATGACAAAATACCATGGCCAAGCGTCAATCAGCTTACACACTTCGACAGTCTTAGCACGTTTGTTTAATTTGTTCATAATTAGTTGGCATTTTGCCGTATTTTGTCAACTTCAGAGGCCTTAGCCAGCCCAAGCCCCCCTCCCATCTACCGTCTCTAGCAGCGCTACATAAACATTTTCATTATATTTATACCGAACTCTTGCTCCGAACCCTGCCTGTGGGTTGCCAGGGTTATATATATTATTTTTTTTGGTTGTCCTATTGCTTTTTGGCAAAACGTTTTAGCCCTCACCCACTACAATTTCGCTTTCCTTTTATTTATTTCATTTTTTCCGCTCTTCTTTTTGGGTTTTGTTTGTGCACTCTTTGACCGTTTTCCCGTTGTCGCCAGTTATTTGCTGTTGCCTGCTTTGACAGCTCGTTGAGTTTATCCTGTCAATACAAAGCCACGTTTGCACACAGACACACACACACACACACACTTGCAAAGATTGGCCGCCTTTGACTAGAGGATTTAGCCTGTAATGGCTGGAACTGGGCTTTCATTGACTCCATCGAAGTTGGCCGCTAGGATTGATCGATCGACTGATTGATTAATTGACACTTTGCACATTAATTAGCCGGCTGGCTGGCCGCTAGCCGAGTCAACTAAACAAACGCCATGGTCACCAGCGGCTGTGGCGTCGCTCATTTAAAAGCTTTAACATGGTCTTTCACTTAAAGACTGACAATGACCAACTAGCTCACTTGTTCTACCAACTGTAGCTTTTAGCCCACATGTACGCCATGTAACCATTATTGATGTACACTCCAAATCTGCTGCTTGTAGACTTTTGCTCATTAGAAATTATGACAATCCGCTAAGCAACTCGATGTCCAAGCTGATGACTGATTAATAAACTCATTACAACTTTGCTTATATTTGTTACATGGCGTTGATTAAGAAATATATTCACACGCTTGCAACTTTGCCCGGGCATTTAATTAAAAAAGTTGGGCTCCTCTCTATTTATGTGCTGTGATCGGGACTGTCTGTTATCCAAAAATAAATTACAACAAACATACCAAAGAGCTCGCAACAATCCACATATTATTATTCTATTGCAAAACTTTTAGTTTTATTTTGATGAAATGTGTCTGCTACGTGCATCTGCACAATGGCAGCAGATGTGTCCTTCTCTCAACAATTGTCTATGAATGGCATCTGATACTTGTTATCCAGTTTTCTTTTCATTTTTTGTTTTTAATGCACGGTTTGTTTTTAATATGCGAAAAGCTGTTGTATCTAACTATTTTATTGTTCCAGCTTAAAATCTTTTTGTAAAAGTTCTGCATCATGCATTCATTTATTTATAGAAAAGACTTTAAAACTGCATTTGAAGATAATTCGGCCAAGCCTGTACTTAAGCCCATAGACTAGTGTAATCCCTTTTTTTGGTTAGGTGGGTGTAATTTACCCCCGTTTCAGCATACAATTACATCACATAAAGTAAATACAGAAAAATAGTAAAAAATTAGGCTACTACTTGAAAAACGTTTGTTTAATAAGATATATTTACCACGTTCGCCAATTTCTAGTTTCCCGATTCTCCTCAGATATCTGCAGAACCGTAAGCGTTTATTCCACAAGGTTATTTCGTGTTCGGCGAACCGAAGATTAAAGTTTTTTTTTAACAATAATAAGTTTGTTGCTGTTTTTAGAGAATGTATCCGATCAGAACGTGCATGCACTTGTCATAATTTTAATTAATAAATTGCCCCGGATTCATTTAAGCGAATGTTAGTTGACGCCGACAGTTTTCTAAATAAAAAAATATAAAAAATATATAAAAAATGAAATACTTTGAAATCAAATCAATAGATAAGTTATTAACATGGCTGTCATAACGATGAACAATTATAACATAACATAACAGACTATTGATAAACTATACTTATGTTGTTCACGTATGAAATAACTTTATGAAGTGTGAATTTGTTTCTGATGTTGTTAATTATTTATCGTATTTAATTTTGTTGCCATGTATGGCGCAAATTATGCTCAGCATTGCGGAAATTTAATTTGAATAATTCTACATAAATACACATTTTTAGAATGTGTTAAAATAAATATAGTAGAATAAACAAAAAAGGCATAGAGAGGAAGATACAGTTAGCAAAACTTTAATAATAAAGCTGTGCTTGTCTAAATATTACATTTTTAGCGGTGCAGAATATTTGATATTTGCAATACCATAGTTTATGAACCAATGTATCATATAAGATGTAATTTAAAATGTAATAAACAAATGTTTTGATCTCTATATAATCCTGTTTGTCCTGACTGACTGACTGATTGACTGATTGACTGACTGATTGACTGATTGGTGATCAACGCAAAGCCCAAACAGTAAGAACTAGGAAGCTGACATTTTCACTAAAGTTACCAAATGTGATGAAGATGCACGTTAAAACGGAGCTTCGGAGAATTTCACCCGCGGCTGTGGAAAAATCATGGAAAAGGTTTTTATGATATTTTTTGTTTACCATCCGATCAGCCTCAAACTCATTTTCAAAGATCTGAGAAGCGAGAATTTATTTTACACGTGCCACGGACAAGGCCTAGGTATACCCGCTATATATTTTAAAAATGTTTCGGTTTTGTATACTCTGTCACATGAACATGGTGTCAATACAGGGTATTAAAGAATCACATCAGGTGCGTTTCTAATGCGCTTGCCAATGTTCATTATAAATACAAAAATACATTTACCACAGAAAATATATAAATACAATTTTCGTAATTACCGCGAATATTTTTCCTATAAACGCATTTAAATGGAGTTGACAGATGAACATATTTGCAGAAATATTAATTAAATTGAATTGAACAAAATATAAATAAGTTTCGTCATGTTTTTATACCCTATATAATCATTGTTTTATCCTGCGCAGGTATGTAGTTGATGGATAATATAAGCTTTCCTGGGTAGCATCCATAGCCGAGTCAATCTAGACGTCTAGATTCGTCAGTCAGCCTGAAAAATTTGAAATTGAATCGATAAAAATCGATTTCAAAAATGTTTTTAACCATGTCTCTTAGGTTTTAAGATTTAGAGTCGGTCAATTGAACATATACATATTTCAACAAACTTAAATTAATAATAATTCCAATTGAAACTGCAGTCAGGAATTAGGTAAGTATATCCGTTCTGCGGACATACGACTATTCTATGGCGTTTAAGATCTACAACTCAAGCTCGGCTAAGAATCACAGAAACTATTAAAGAAAACGTGTGTTTTTATATATTCTTTACACATTTTACATTCATATGCGTGCGTTCTCTTCCGATAAATATGTAAATATATTTAGCTGGGTGTCGAGCTTTTGTAAAACTCAATTATTTTTTTCTTTAATATATTTTTACCAAATTTTTCTAATATCGCGCCAGCTAGACATCCAGTAAAAATTAGATAATAAAATCAAAACAAAATCGATTGCAATTTCGACTGAATTACAGTTCTTTTCCTGGAAATCTAATTTTATTTTGGTGGCTAGGTATGGGGCGTTGTCTTTGGTGTCATTGAGCAGAGTTCAGGCTCAGCAGAACTAGTTGGAAATATAGAATAAGGACATATGTAATTTGTTATGAGGGCAGAACAGCGGGTTCTATGAAAGGTGTAATTCAAATTAACGACAACTTGTCCCAACGTGTCTGCTTGTGTTTTTGGTAAAATGAATTGCAGGGTATCTACTTTTTCGTACTCCCGACAAACATGTAGTAAGCGCGTGATTAAGAATTAAGCTTTGTTTTA
This sequence comes from Drosophila ezoana, assembly GCA_035045725.1. NCBI lineage: Eukaryota > Metazoa > Arthropoda > Insecta > Diptera > Drosophilidae > Drosophila > Drosophila ezoana. The sequence continues at coordinate 8,377,431 of JAWNOU010000036.1, forward strand.
AAATATATGAGTCAATATAATAAGGATTGAACTAAAGATACAAGTTATTCACTTCAAAATCAAAGTACAAAAAAAGACAGACCGCAGGCCCGCTTATAGTTTTCAAATATCTCCCCAACTAACACTAAAGAATTAGCTATTAACATTATTATATGCGGACTTTTGTCTAGAGCAGCAAACAATTCCTTTGTCGTGGGAATAAATAACAAAATGGCCGTCAGTTAGCTTTCAACTGGCAACTGATGACATATTTGTTATTGTTGTTGTTGGCTTTGTTTTCCATTAAACAATTGATGCTGTGCTGCTGTCGTTGGCTTGTCCTTGTGCTTGTTGCGACTACACATATAAATTATATTTTAATAAGAAAACAAACGGAAAATTCAATGGCGCCATAAAGCATAAAAAGACGCTGAAAAATACTTAAGCACGTGCGTGTCTGTGACTCTGTGTGCGTGTGCGTGTGTGTGTGTGTGTGTGTGTGCTGGAAAAACAATAAGCGTGTGTTTGACGCACAGAGTCACAGGCAAAAAGAAAAGTAAACAATGAAACATTTTTGGAAACGAAACGGAAACAAGGCATAGGAAAACGCACGCCGGCGACTCGATTAAGTAGCATAAAGTGATGATAAATGCGACATTGAGCAACAATAAATTTTGCCTTTGCCCTTGTTCTGCTCTCCATTCTCCATTCCAGCAGTTGTTTGTTGTCGCTGTTGTTTGCTCTTTGCTGTTCTTGTTGTTGTGTTATTGTTTTTTTTTTTTTTGTTTTTTCTCGCAGTGCTTGCCATTGACGTGTTTGACTTATTGATGCTGCGTGCCGGGATTAGCGAGGGCCGAAGCGGCGTATGAGCGACATCGGAAAGGCCGAGCATAACGCTGATTATTAGCATTTTGATGTCGCCGACATGTGCTTGGATGAGTGCAGACTTGTGTCTATAGCCGTATAGACATGTACAAGCATATAGCCACATAGCTATTGAATAGCTGTGTGCGTAATGTTTATGTTTATATTTTCGCTGCTCATTCAATTTTTTTGCTTATGGTAATTTGAAATTCATTGGCCAGGGCCCAGAACCGACAATCGGTATCGGCTTTATGGCACTGCAGCAGCATTAAAGCTTAAATTCAATTTGCATTTCAATTTTGAAATCAACTGAATCTTCCATAATCTGTTCGTCTGAATATATCAAATTTGTCCATCATCAAGTACGTCATTAGAAACGTAAACAATTCATGAATTTCTGCTTAGGGCCGAGCAGGGAACACCGAACAAGTTCTTTCCACGGCCGTTTGGTCTGACATTTGAGCCACTTACACGCTGCATCCGAGGCAATTTTTCAGCTTCATTGCAGGCAATGCATTCGCGCGATGGTAAAGGCAAAAGTTTTCCACTTAAAAAACGCCGCAAAGTTGCCTTAACGCTTGCGAACAGCCCCGAAGTTAGCTATGGGAAGGATTGCAAAATTTGTTGTTTGCTTTTATTTTGCTGGCAATGCTCCATTTGCTTTTTGCGAGTTGCCGCAAGTTGTTGCACTTGCCACCACCAGCGAGACGAGCTGAAGCTGAAGCTGAAGCTGTTGCTGAGCTCGAGACTACTTTGGCTAACATTGTGCAGCACTTGCGCTTTAAATATTGTATTGAGTTTGGCGGGGACTGGACCGAAACGGAAACGCAAGTAAATGCACAGAAATGAATTCAAATCTCGGAGCCAGAGTGCAGCCCACCAGCCGCACCACATTTAGGTAGACGCCTTTTACTGCAGCTGCAGCTGCAGTTATGGTCGATGAATAAGGAGCAGCTTTATTGAATATCACAGAATTGTTCCTATTAGCAAAGGCCAGGGTACACACTCGATGGTCAGGCAATTGCTTAATTGCAACTTAAGCTTACTTTTGCCAGTGCCCCTGCCTCACCATTCCTGTGGTCACCACCTGCTTGAATGGAGGGCCTGGGGAACTGGCTTGCTTGTTGTTGGTACATAAAATCTTGCCCGGCCTTCGCTTAAAGTCATTGCCTGTAATGACTGGAATTTGTGGTTGCCCTGATTCGAGATGAGGTGGCCAGAACATGGCCATTCCAGCCCGCCTGCCCTTCTGACTGCACAGATAAATGCTGGACTTCCACTCAAGCGAAGCCCTTAAGCTGAAGCTGGCACTAAAAACGAGCAGCTAACTAGGGATTTCAAATCCTGTATATAGCCTAGCAGTGTTAGGTGCTGCTTAAATGCAGTTTAAGTGATGTTTTCCCAGGCCCTATTTGCCAGCCGCAAATAAAGCTGCTAATAGTATAAATATTGTGTTAAGACAGCAAAAGCAAAAGCAACAGCAACAACAACAACATCAACGAGTAAAACAAGTGTGCTTTGATTTTTATTTTGTATAGTAAATAAACAACATAAGATAAATTCCATGTTGCAGAATGAGCGAGTCAAAGGAAAAGGATGTGATTGAGCAGGTCGAAGACTGCACGTTGCCTGTTGATAATAAACTGGCGATTGGAAAGCTGTAAGTAAACTTATCAGCTAGAAAACAACGAGCGCTAGTAAGCAATTATTTGCAGAGATATAAAGACACTGAAAAAGATTACCGAGAGTTGCCAAGATTGCCCGGAAAATGTTTATACGCCTTTGGAGCCGCGTACTCTCAATGAAATGGGTTTCATATTTGATGAATCTATCAAATGCCACCTTATATGCAATCAAGAAAATCTGAAGGCTGCTATTTCCAAAGTTGTGGAAGATCGCATTTACACCGATGTCCAGGTAAATGTACATGGTCACATTTTCAATTGCCATTTGGCAGTGCTGCAGGTGTCAACGGAATACTTTAAGCAGTTCAGCTCAACGAACTCGATAGTTCTCAACGTGCCGGAGGTAACGAAAATTGGCTTTGAGAAGGCCTATGAATGGATGACCAAGCAGAGCGCAGGGGCCCAGCGCGATAGCATTGTGGACTTATATCTAACAGCGCGCTTTCTGCAAATGCCGCCATTAATAAATCAGCTGTGGTATTGCTTCGAAAATATCGAGTTCTTTCGCGAAGGAGAGGCCTTCAAGCTATATCTACAGGCAGTACCCTATGAGACAAGCACATTGCAATCCCTGCTGCTGACTCGAATCAGCCGCTTCTTTTTATCTGCAGTGGCGACAGTGGAGTATCTGATGCTGAAACCGGAGCAAATCTATGATATTCTCAAGACGAGCATTATCAGCGTCAACTCTGAGATGGAGGTCTTTATGAGCGCCTTTCGCTGGATGATGTACGACTGGGAGGCACGGAAAGCACATACCGAGCTGCTTATGAAAGCCGTAAGATTCAGTCTGATGCCAGCCTGGTATATCCTCTCGCTGAAAACGAAGCAGACGCTGCCAGAGCTGAAGGAACTGCTCGAAAATCCCGTAGTGCAGTCCGCGATCAATGTGGGACTATCGTATACGGTGACACAACATTTCATGAATTCCGATTCCGGGTTGCAGGAACCATTGCAAATGCGGCAAACACAGCAGCGTGAATGGATCATCGATGATATCGCGCCCCATCATCATATGTACAAGTGCCCCAATTGGCAGTACTTGAACTATGAGCTCTTCAATGTCTATCTCGAGCAGGTCATCACTGCTGGACCGCACTTTTACAAAACCCTAAAGGCATACAAGCCCTCGAATTTGATGCCCTGCTGCCAGGCGGTGGTTCAAAATTCCGAATATGTATCGGATATGTAATTTTCTCTTAAATTTCACCAATCGATTTGCTAAATCTCGTTTGCTTGGGGGACTCTATGGGTAGCTGCTTTGTGTGAGCGCTGCAGGTCAAAAACACACCCTGGGGTGCTATTTAATTGCTACAAATAAAATTAGTAGCCCGAGCAACTGCTGGGGCCGCCCTTCGAGCTTTGGTATCACATTCGCATTTAGCGTTTCCAATTAGCTCAATGGCAGCCATTTGCTGAATTAATAGTTAACGCTTATGAACTAAACGTCGCGACCTCGCATTGTGTGTGCGTCTGAGTGTGTGCATGTGTGTGCGTGTGTGTGCGTGTGTGTGTGTGTACATTGAACTTATTTATGTTTGTCAAACACCAGCAATACAAATACACTCACATCACTTTAATAATTGTGTATGCAGGCGGTAGTCAAAAACACGAAAAAATTCAAATAAACATCGAAGTCACAACAAAAGCATCAACAATAAAAAACTATTGTTCAAATATTTTGATAAAAATATCACAATTAACAACTGCTACACATTTCGAAAAAATATAATTCATTTGCACTTGATTTTTTATTTGCACAGATTTCAACTGTGTGTTTCTGGATTTCCTGAATTATTTTCATTTTTTTTCCTGAATATAATTCTGTTTAATTTTTTCTGTTTTACATTTGTAAACTTTTTTCGTAGTCAAGGTTATCTTTAAATTTTCAAAATTTGACGCTGCTATTTTTAATGATTTGGATGGATTTAATTGAGCCAATATCTAACGTCTTTCCATTGGTGTAAAAGGTTTTAAATCGGCTGAAGTTGAATACCGAAAGTTATGCCCAACACCAAAGAAGAAGAATAGCAAACAATATGATTTTTACGGAAAACTTAAAATCCATACTGAAACTCAAGTCTATTATTTTATTGGTATATAAAAAGTGCTTTGATGTTATACGTATGATTTCAATGAAAATAACAAAAAGAAAAACTCATTGATCATCGTATTTTACAGCTCAAAGGAAAAATGCATTAAATTTGGGATTATGTCATATTATTTTAACTGTCTGCAATTGACCCGCCATCGATAAATCAATTACTGAACATTCACTGGCGATTATCAGGGATATTAATCTCTTCTTTTTTCGATTTCAAGCACAGAAATAGTGGAATGTAGCAAAAAGATGCACCAGCGACTTTTGAAGCCGATTGACTGTGCCCATAATGATTGATGAATGCAATTAAAAGTGGGGAAAGTAAAAATTAATGATGAGCCCAAATGATCAGACTGCAAGAAAGTTTAATAGTCAAACTTGTCGCTGCCAATTGGTTTTTGCCCTATGAACTAGAGCTACAGAGCTACAAAAGTTGCCCTCCCAAAGAATTGAGTGATGCTCATGGGAACATAACAATGCATTGCCAATATATTCATTTTATCTTTAATCCCATTCCCGAATCTACCAGCCATAACAAAAGCAGATTCAATTTGGCTGCTCATTGGCTAGAATAATAGCAACAACAAATGTGATAAGCCTATTGTGGTTTCGTTTGGTTCTTTAATTGGCATCACACCCCACATACACACTTCGGTAAGCGGGACATGCAACAAACAAAAGCGGCTTTACTTTTCATGTTTTGTGGCGACTGCGTTTTGAGGCGCCATTACTCACAGCTCTGAGAATGGCATAACGTTGCCGCTGGCACTGACAGTAGGGGATGCAGAGGCCGACAGAGGGACTAACTATTAGCTGGCATTTCGCTGGCACGCAAAGTTTTCTGCAATTGTTTCAATTGTCAAACAAGCGGCCAAAGTTTCCAAAAAGTTTTCGCCTGCTTTGCCGTAATTTAAGTGCCCCAACGTCAAGGCTGGACTTAAAGCCGAATTCTCTAATTAACCATTTCTAATTGGATTTCACTATGCGATTCCCGTATTTCAATTAAAATACACCCTGATAAGACATCGAACTTTTCAATTTATTATGCAACCGATTGTATTTTGATAAGTTATACATGTGTGGGTGGATGTATGTATGTGTGAAGCATTGTTTTAATTGTCGCAATCAATAGAAAAGAATCTATTGCTTTCCCCAAACTGAAAGTATATGATAATCGGATTTAGGGCAAGCACAGGGTAGAGCTCTATTAATAGGCACCCCATTTAAGTCATATTAGTTTTGATTGGAGTGGAAATTTTGCGCCCCACATCTGGGACATATCTTCTGCTATGGCAACCACAGCTACAAGTCTGAATAATTTGCTTATTGCAATTAAAAGCAATTATGCTCGATGTTCTGGAAACCACAAACTCATTAGTTCGGTGCACCAAAACCACAATGCAGCAAAACGCTTAACCACAACAACAACAAATACCAGCAGCAACAGCATTGCTACCCTACACAAATACACATGCACATTATGTACACGTATGTATGTAGGGGGGGCGGGGTAGAACTCATTTACATATTTGGGATTGACACGGGGCAAGCATTGAATTCCAAAAGCTCGATCGCCTTTCAAATTGCAAAACTTGAGCCACTTTTCATGGTAAACAATTTTTTTGGCCACATCGTTTTTGAGATGTGTGTGCGAAGTGTCCAGTGAGTGGTCGAGGTGGTTGAAATGTTTGGTTAGAAGGTTTTATGCATATGTCAGACATGTGAGAAATTCCATTAGGAAGTTTTCTTTGTTTGCATAACATTTGCATCTCTAACGGAAAATAAAATTATTTATTTGTGGCCAGAATGGGTCGGTTTGTGAACGCACAGATTTTAAGTGTGTCTCTATGTTTGTGTATATGGTCATGGTCAGCCAGACCTAGAATTTTATTATTATTTTTATTATTTTGTAATGGCTTTGAGTGTGTGCAAAGCTAGAGCAAAGAAAAATTCATTTGCATAAAATCGATTAAAACATTTCTAACAAATCGAATGCATACTGAACGCAAAAAAACTTTAACCCAACTTTATGCGGCCCATATATTTCCTTTGTCGTCCAAAATACTTGCCCTTTGCTTATAAGTCGTCATCCGTTTTGTCATCTCACCCCAACACACACAACATGCACATACACACATTTCGACATTTTAAATGCTTCCTTTTAACAAAAAGAGCTTACATTTTAAATGGGTTAAACATAACAAATATTATGTTATGTGTTGCAAATATTTGCAAAAAGGGTTACGCTTTGTAAATGAGCTTTTAAGTCCTTGGATTGCATATTGTGATGCATTAACAAAAAGTCAAACTACCATATTAATAAAATACAATAACTTGAGTATATGGAGACGTTAACAAAAATATAATAAAACGCACAAATTAATATAATGCAAATTCAGTTGTTAAGCAATATCCTGAGACCTTGAATGCAATGCAATTCAACCTAATTACCATGTTTGGCCTCATCAACTTAGAGTCCTCGGCCTGTTGGATATATTTAAATAATATACACAACTCTAACGCAAGTTATTCGAATTATTTGTGCAGGGCATTATATTACAAATAGTTAATATGAATCTTAAGCACCATTGCGTTGATTTATTTGTTATCTAAAACTTTCCTAAATACAGATAGCCACTGCAACAATCGTATTATTAATGAGTTATATATAACTCTAAAGCAAATTTATTTGCAACCGAATCGGCCCTTTACTGGAACCGCACACTGTGCATTGAATGCAAGCCTGAAAGCAAGTAATAAGAGTCAACTGTTCATAGTTGTGTAAATTGTGATAAATATCTGACAAGGATGTGAATGTGTTGCCTTAAGTCAGTTTAATAAGGATTTGGGCAGGCGAATGTAGTTGCCAAGATGTGCAAGGTTGACGTGGCTCGTTGAACATCGTTTATGGCAAAAATGGATACGTAATTAGATTATGCAAACAAATGTCAAAGTTATTTGTGTTTCATTTCTTAAGCAAGCAAAGTTAATTAATTAGTGTACAACTTTAAGCTGGGCCAGGCGGCAAGGCAGACAGACTTCTCAGCTTGCCAGCAAATTCTTGCTAGCAGCATTGGCATGAAATTACAATAATTTAAGAACTTTTGCTTCAGCTCACTTAAGAACTCAGTCAATGAGCAATGGCTGCAGCATCCGTGCAACTACTCGCAGGACCAGGTCCCTGTTAAGGACAAGCACGATGATGAAGCTCGGAGGATGCACTGTTCGCTTGGCGGCATTAATGGCAACTTAAGCTTTTGCTGGCTGATGCAACAACAGCAAGAACAACAAATATGTCAAATATAAAAGACGAAGCCAGGCCCCCCTCCCTGGGACTGGGCTGAGACGGCCGCAATGCCACAACTCGTCTGTCAAATGCAAATTCAAAAGACAAATGAAGATGAAAATTAACGCGTATTTGGGGTGCATGCCAAGCTAAGCCAAACAAAGTGCAACACCATGAGATATAACTCCAGACACAGTTTGAGAGACAATTTGAGAGGGGTTTTATTGTCGGTTTTTGTTGGCATTGCTAATGAAGCATCAGTTTAGCGGCCGTTGCCGCTCTCAAATGTCAAACCCTAAATGCAAATGCAGTGTGCATCCGAATAGTGAAACTTTTGGCGGCCACAACAAACAACAAGATACAAACAAGTAGATATAAAATGAAAGTCTGTATTCGCATTGCCGTTTGGCCACTTTAAAGTGCGGATGCGGCCGCAAGAGCTGCGAAAGATACGCAGCAAGCAAAAAGAAAATTGCTTGCAATAAATTTCAAATTAAATAGAAATTTGCAGCGCCAACTGCGAGTGAGGAAAAAATGCAAATCTCTGCTAATTCTTATAAATTATTAAATAAGAAAAAGTCAAATGATTCATTTTTAAGCTGCACCCTTCATCACTAAAGCTCAGCTGGCAGCTGCACAAAAAATGACCCAGGCCAGCAGCAGCCAGAAAAGCTAGAGAAAAGCGCTGCGCATAAGAGTAGAAAATGCCACGCAAGGACAGACACGCAAAAGGAAATGCTGCTGAACAAGCAATGCAGCGTCGCCAGCGCACAAATATAAGTATGTATTTATGCATATATATAGGGGCTATGAATTGTGTTGGGCAAGTGTGTGACTCATGTATGTGCCAGTGTGTCCAATGGGTGTGCATTACTTAACATCAAGCTGAGAGCGAAATGATTTTCTCAAAGGCCGGCAAACCTAATGTAAAAATGCGTTGCTTGATGTTGGTATTTATTTGAATTTGCCAGCCGATCACCATATCAATATGTATGCTAACCGCTACTATTTACACTCCATTCAATTTTGTATGCCCATGTAGAGAATACTCCAATATTGTCATGAAATGTTTACAAATAAATGTAGAAGTGTATATTCTTCAGCGACAGAGCTAAGAAGTCATGTCCGTCCGTCCTTCTATTCGTCCGTCTGTTTTAATGAAAACTAGTCTTTCAGCTTTAAAGCTATCGTCGTGACACTTTGCATAGGTCTGTCTTGCAGGCAATGCATGTATCAGAACCGATCGAATGAGACACCTATATCATATAGCTGTAATATGATAGGCGGAAATGAAATGCTTGTATGAAGAAATACTTTGTTTTTCAAGATATCTTACCCAAGCCCGAAACATGAGCTACAACATATGAGCGAATAGTCGAGTAGTCGAGTATTTCATCAAGATCGGTTAAGGAACATAGAAGTTTTCAAAATGAAACTTGTGGCCAAGAGCAAGATTTAATGTGCACAAAAGCCCACATACATCCACATACGTATATTCCTCTTCGAATTCTTTTAAAAGAATTGCAATTGCGATTGTATTGTATGCTGTGCTATGTGCTTGTGCAGCTATTTTAGTTCACTTTTCTACGTTCAAACGGAATGTCAAGGTATGAGGCGATGGCAATTAGTTCGGTTGTTGGGGATGCTAGCTTGGAGCGAGCAGATGTAATTAAATTTTGCTGAAAAATTTTTTAAATAAAGCTTTACCCATTAAATAGGTGAGAAAGTCAAAAAGTGCTTTCTTACTGCTAAAGCTTAACAAGCACAATTTGGCAACGATTCGGGTTTCTTTTACATTACATGTGTTTTTGGTAGAGGAATGTTCAGGCTTATTCAAGTCGGACTCTTACTTGCTTACGATATCTTCCATAAACAGCAATAACGTGTTTTACAATTCCTCCCATGCCTGAAATCATATATTCATAGACCGCTTTTGGTATACCTTTGACTGGTATGATACACAGATTGGCTTGAATTGTGTTATGCGGCTTCGATTATCCTGCACTTTATGACTTATGACCTTGGCCACACTCAGTTGGGCGCTGACGTGGACCATGCAGTACGAGCTGTTGACGAAAGCGCAAAGTGAGAGGTTTCAGTCTATGTGGTCTGCGACAAAGTCAAGTTCCACGCTGGAATCGTTGCATTGAAAGAAGCATTCCTCCTTTCCTTTGCCAGGGTGCACTTACCGTTGGCCTACAAGCGCCGTAGGCAGCAGGCAGTATTGAAAAGCGGCCAAAGGGAAGCTGCCACAAAGGCCATGGCAAACGAGCAAAGCAGAAAGAAAGCCGCATAAACAACAAGCATGGCAGTGGCAGCGGCGGCAATAGATGCAGAGAGAGCCAAGCGAATGTTGAATGCTGTGCACATGGCAGTTTATTCATGATTCCACATATTTCGTCACACCCTCTTCCTTTGCCAGCTGAATCCTCGATCTCTGGTCCTGGTCCTGGTCTTCGCTCTGGATGGTCGCCATTGTTGTGCATTAGTCAACTGTGCGCCAGTTCGTTGCTTGCGCAAAAAATATTGCCTTAGAGCTTGTGCAAACGTGGCAGCCACTGTACCCACCCAACCACAAACGCACACACAATTCTATGTGTGTGTGTGTGTGTGTATCAGTGTGCACACACATGCATATAAGTAAAGGCAACTGCTTTCTACATGATTTCTCTGGCGCGTTTTTTTGTTGTGCCCTGCCGCTTTCTTGCAATATTTTTTGTACACATTCCCCTCGTCCCTGTTCAAGGCACTCAATCCCCCTGCGCTCTATAGTTGAGTTGCGTTTTTATGGTTTTAACATGTTTACTTTAATATTGTGTATTTGTCTTGTTGGCGTTACTGTGACATATGTATCTGGCGAACTGAACAGACGGCACTTTCTGGGCAACACGAAAGGCTTTAAACATAAGCAGACACTGAATATATTTATTATCATATAATGTAATGGTTTGAGAAGATATAGGTTTCTAGTCCTCCATTATTTTATATTTAAATGTTTATTGACTTACGCTTACAAAAGCTTCAAAGCACCCAAGCAATGTGATCATACATAAATGTTTAGGAAAGCATAAAGAATCTGGTAAGTAGATCGCGAAGCCTATAATATGGACATACGGATACAATTTTTGAAAAACATTGTACATTTTTGACGGATATAAGGTATATATCCTATCTATAGCTTTCAAAATCATTAGGATTAACATATTTTTCCTTTTAATATTCGATTAGCAAAGCTTTTTTACTGATGCTGCAAAAAAAACATCCCAAATGATTTCTCCATAATTTCTGTATGAAAACAACAACAACGGGCCAAGAGAAAGGTCTAGAGAAAGGTCAAGCTCAGCTCTTGACGGGTTGTTGGACTCGAGCAGGCTCATAAAAAATGTATTGAACCTAATGTAGATAAAAAAATATAAATAACAGTTTTGGAGTTTGTTTTGAGCAGTTAAATAAATTGTTATGAAAATAACATTTTTTCTTCATTAAGCCCAAAACTTTGCAGCCAACTTTTGTGGGCACATCTCATTCCTAGAAAAAAAAGGTACAAATACTTTGTTAGGCGTCATCAACACTAGAGTTCAATTACCTTTCGCCGTCTATCCATCTCTGTATTCGACAGGCATTAAGTATTGTACGTGGGTGTCCCTTTGAAATACTCAGATTAGAATTATTTAATGGATTAATGATCGCTTTGCTATAACTAATGATTACGTAAGTGTGTATACAAAGTTATTTGGTGTTTATATAAATATATTCCATTTGAATTTTAACCCTTGTTGTTGTCAATAACATTTGTTAAATATACTTATTTGTTATATAAACTTGACCTATTCTATTACTTGACTTCTTTTGAAGTGTCGCAGGCGTAAAATCATCGCAACTCCTGCCCTCCTAATTGATAAAAGCAACAATTTTTTAGAATTGTCTGCTGCTAACAGCATCAGATAAGCTCATTTTGCAAAAGAAAAATCCATAAACATATTCTTATCGACAAAGAAAAAACTTGCTAAAATGCCAAATATTGGCGGCATTTGCTTGAAACTTTTGTCTCTGCCTCCAAAGCAAAATATCAATCGTGCTGGAGCTCGGGACAGTAACGGCTCGTGCTTTGTGAAGACTTCCAACTGCTCGCTATCGATACACAATCAATGCTTTCAAATAACTTTCCAATTCGTAACACGGCTTTTGTTTTGTACAAATCAAGTGCGGGTAATGGCCCAGCCCAATCCCTTGGTGAAGCGGGGCAAAACAATGGTAGCTTAAGTGGTTGTGTGGTGGTAAAGTGTGTCTGTATATGTGTGTGTGTGTGTGTGTGTGTGTGTCTCAGTGGCTCGAGGCGCACAAAGGGGATTTCAATAATACGCGCACAATCTGTGCTGAAAGCTTAAACAATAAAAATGAAAAACCCGCAAACCCCGTAGATGGTATGTGGTTAAGCATATTATCAATAGAAGAGCCTTTTGGACTGCCAGCCAGGCAGCTTAAGGTTGTGCGTTCGATGTATAACTTACATTTGCGGCTGGCAAGCTCAAGACAATGCGGCCTGTGTCTCTTCAATGTTACAACGAGACAATACATATTAGCTGCCTCAGTCACCGCCAATAGCTTTTGATTGAAATTAATAACAACGCACAGGCACCCACATCAACAGCCATCACAAGTGCTGATACCGAAGATAGACACGTTCTGCATATGAATATGAATACTGGTATGTTTGTATGCCAGACAGACAACTATACATAGATATAGTATATATATATCGATAAAACTGGAGATGAGTTTCAATCACATATCAAAACTGTCACCTGTGCACTATTATCCCAAATATTCCAATTAAGTGAAAGCGATAACTTTTACCCTTCTCTAGTCTATCTGCATGTCCCACCTAACCGACACACTGATTGTTATTCAAAAGAAAGCTAAGATTGAAGAGTAAGATCTCAATTTTTAACAAAAGTATCGCTTTATGAGATGTTTGTCATAAAAACTTCATGAATAATGGCAATAATGCAGGAAAAGGGTTCGAGTATCAGCACAAATAAGAAAGCTTAGTTCCTCCCAGACAAATATCAGATAAATTGCGGAACAAATGAAGTAATCTAAATATCTACTGCTTCAAGATTGATTTAATTTGTTAACTTTTCACAGTTTGCCGAATCAGAAACAGAAGAAGACGATAATGTAGATTTTTGAATTTATTTAATTAGACCATTCAGAAATATTGGGTTGAGAAACGTCGGGTAAATGCAACTACATATTTAGTAAAATTCATTTGTTAAATTGTTTTCAACTGCAACGTGTGCTTCCGATATCCAAATATGCAGTCAGCTAAATTATCATTCTATTCACTTGAAGCTCCTTAACAAATGTTAGCCTCTATCCATTGCTCATTAGGAAAGTGAATCTGCCTGAATGCAATTTGTGGGGCTACAGGCATAATAATTGCATTCATTCTGGTGGGTTTCTTGGCATGTTGTGGCTTTATGCTAGTGAAGGTTTTAGGCCGCAACTGATTTATGTTAATGGGTTTACCAAATATTTGCAGCACTTCAAAAACATTATGTTGATTATTAGCCATGTTTGGCTTCGTTGTAAAACACTCATACGTGCTTGCAGTTGGGGAGTCAAACAATCAAAAAAAATAGGAAAACGAGTTTGAATACGCTAGACGTGTATGCTCGGCTCGGGGATACCCTGTGCCGAGTGACATGAAAGGCAAAGCCAATGAAATGCGTTACATATGATTTAGTGGAGAGGAGAAAGTACACTTTTATTAATTTTTGTATATATTATGCATTGGAAATAATACTGTTAAAACGATCAGGAAAATATGTTCACATGTATTTTTTTATCCACACAACGGTAAGGGTGATATTAAATACATTTGTAGACTAAATCAAAGATACGGACAGATTTTTGCTAATGAAGTATATAAATTTAAATATACGAATTAGCTGCATGGTATTCGCATGCTTCAATGCAATTGTAACATTCACTTTCCAATTGGTATGTCATTCATTTGATTCGTTTTTATGGGTATAGGGTATTATAACTAAACTGGACGTGTTGGAAACGAACGAATGGGAGACGTGACGGACGTGATGTTTACGACTGTGTGAATACAGCAGCCCTCCAAAGCATCAACATAATTTGCACTGGCAAAGGGCAAATGGACTAATAGCAAACTAAGCAATAAGCCTCACATAGTAGGAGTCGTGCGTTTAGCCAGCGATTGTCACCGACAGCAACTGTCATAACCAAAGCTGCCAGCTGTGAGTTGTGCGCTTCAACCACTTTGGCATTCATATGCATATTCCTGGCACCACCACCACTCAAAGTCACCCGAGTGCCCAGGCAACTACGTGACAATGTCAAGCCCCAAGGAGTGTCGCGCAAACTTTGGCGCCTCAAACTTGTCGCACATATGTTGCCTAGACGACACACGGTAAATGCTTGCATCGGTGCTTCCCTCTGAGCGCCGCGTGGTCGGGCTGCCTTTCGTAGTGTAAATATTTAAACAATAATAAGTTGGCGGAAAAACGCAGGAAAACTCTTGTGTTGTCGCGCGACAAAATAGCGAAAACTTTTGTTATCTTTTCACCATGAAAACGGCACAAAATGGGTGGAGCTGGGTGGAAGGATGGTTCGGAGCGCCTTGAACGTGCACTATTCGTGTTTAGGGGTAGGACAGGTAGAATAAGTATACGCCAAGTGTAACGCATATACAGTCTGTTTGTCTATGCTGCGCTATATCACATTTCATGTTTTCAATTAGCGTTAATGTCAGCGAGACGCTGAACTGAAATCGTATATGAAGCCAGGGGCGGTCGATAACAACATATTGATTACAATATTTAGCTAGCAATTTTAATTGACTCGAACTCTAATCAATTTCAATGCATCGAGTACTCTTGCTTGGAATGCATGAATTGTTCGAAGGTAAACCTTGCGCTGTATATTGAATTAAGTTTTAGAATTGAACTCAATATGCCTATAGCAGTTACTATTTGGGTATTGCTAGCAGGTGAACAAATTAAATTTATTAATGTTGCAAGGCTTAATTGAGAGCTGGCTGTCCTTAGTTAATTGAGTAGTTTCTCTTAGTAATATTCCTTTGTGCGCTAGCTAGTATGTAAATATGTTCCATAAAGATAAAAAAGGGGTTGTATTTATGCTGTAGCTGCTGTATAAATGTTGTCATAGACGACACACCCAAACTACGCGCGGCCCAACAAGTCATTTGCATAAATGTCAATCATACGCCGAGTGTACCACAAATGGTGTACCCTGTGCTGCCTAACTTGGCAACAAAAGTACACGAACATATCCGTGTATGCTTTTTTCGTTATTTCTACACCAAAACAATCCCCCCATTTTTCGCTGTACCACCTCTGCACCCAGAATTTGTTGGCAAAGTGGCACGGCATTGAGAATTTCGCTACTCGATTTGCGTTTTATTTCAAAATTGAATTTCAGCACTGATTATGTATATGTATTTTTCGGCTCTCAGCTCCCGTGGGGTGTTCACCGTACGGTTAGCTTGCTGTTCGTACTCGTTTGCGCTTTCTCTGTCTATCCTTCATTTGCTTGCCTGGGGTGCATAAATAAGCAGCACTCAATTATTCGTGTTGTGGCTGAAGCTATATTCGTAATCCTTTATCCTTATACCTGCGACGTGCTGATTTGATTTGCTTTGCAATTTATTGTTAAAACATGCCAGCAAACAAACACACACTCACCTTCTGTCTCTCTCAATCTCACTCTCTGCCTCTCTCTATGCTTATCACCTATACTCAAGAGCGTAGATTCGCATATGTCATATACATATATAATATTGGTCTGATAAACGCCTCATAGGCTATATGTTTATGCTAATGTTGGGCAAAAATCAATTTTAGATTTGCTGCGCCACTTATTCAGCATTCGGATTTAATTTCAAAAAGCGTCTGTTGCGATACTTATTGCTGTACATGTAAATTGAGCACAAAATAAACTCAAATGTCTGCTGTTGTTGTCTTTTGGCTCGAATTTCAAACCTTAGGCCTTCCACTCTCACTGACTGGCGCAAAACTTTCGTCCACATTGAAATTTTTCATTTGAAGTAAAGCGACGTTGAGAATTTGTCTGCATTTCGTTCGACTGAGAGCATTTAATTGTGGTCCATTTCAATTTTATTTGCAAAATACCCTTGAGGTTTCTGGTGAAACATTTAATTACAAATTTTTGTTAAACAAGTTTCATTCTAAACCTTCTGACATTCGAGATTTTTTTTTTCGCTTTTACCCTTTCGGCCCGTTTTAAATGATCAGCTCATTAAGAAGGGAAATATCAAACATTCTTGAAATACTTTAAGACCGTTTAACAAAATATATGATACGTGAAAATGTGCACGTGTTGATGTTGTCACTTGCAAATTGAGTGTATTAATTATATTCCATCCATACAGAAAGTTGCACAAAAATAAAAATAAATTAGCGACTTTTATTTCACTTCAAGAGTAATTATAAAAAATATAAAAACATCGTAAAAACTTAATAAAAAATATGCCATGCGCAACAATTATCGAAAATACAATGATGATAAAAAAAAACAAAGTCAATTTTTCATCCACATTTAAATTGATGAGAAATATGTCAACAACAGGTTTCCAGAGTTAATCGAAAAGCGAAAATAAAAACGAATTCGAATGTTTTTCCATTGAACCAACTGAAGCATGAAGTACCAGGTGCGAATCCAAGGCTACGGCTTGGTTATTTCAATATATTTACAAAAAAACAATATATGGTGTTTGTCATAAAAATTTAAAGTTAGTATATCGTGTACCCATTTCCCCATTAGCTAAAACTAATTATACTATTGCGATATCGAGGTCCCATTATACCATTATATAAGAAGGAAATATCCGCGAACATTGCGAAAATTTTGAAAGTTAATGTGTTTTAGTAGAATAGATATTTAGAATAGTCCTCTGGTAAATATTTGGGGCGTTTTCTCGGCGTTTTCTCGGCTTGGCTTGGACACCAATATTGCCTTTAATCGTAAAATATAAAATGGTTAGGCAAAAGTCTCTTCATTTTCTGTATGATAAGAATACGGCAAGTGAAAAAAACGGTGGTCAAAGCTTGTGTAAAAAACACCGAAAACCATGTCAAAAAGCCACAAACATGTGCCTTGCAAACTTGACATCACGAACCTCTGGGGCTTAGTTGCCAGAGTGCTGGATTTACAAGCGAAAGGTCAAATGGGAAATGACATTAATAGTTAAAAGATTCCTTTTTTTGTTGAAATTTATATTAAAACTATTTCTTTTCTGCAACGACAGCAGTAATAAGTTTCATCGTTTAATGAGTTTAGCCCACTCGCTTTAAAGAACCGGGTTAAGATCTTAATGGAGAAGACAGTTTTGATGTATGGGAGTATGGTTAATGAACAGATGCGTGGCGGCCATTAGACCGATATAGTTAATATTACACAAACAATTTCAGTATCACTTGTATTTTCCATACGCCAACGGGCTACATATTCTATTTGTATAGATGTGTCTTATTACAATTCGGTTTCACATGAATATCTTATTATTTCTGCTTCTCTTTAAGCTAATTATACATGAATATATTTTACACATATATTCTTATTCACTCGTGCATTTTCCCCCATTCATACCCCATATTGTTGTTTGTTAAAAAAATGTCAATTAAGTGGGCCACTCTGGTCAGCTGTATTTTCTCCCAATTGGTTTCCCAGCCCAGTCCCTGGCATACGCATATGTACAATGCGTCCTGGTTTTCGCTGATCGCCGCATTTAAATAGCATCATTGCCTGCGGGATATATTGGTCAACTTTGCTGACTCTCTGACAGACAATCAACCCAGTGACAATTGCACTTCTGACAATTTACGACCCGGCTTCTGTAAACCTTATTAATAAGCCTGAAAATTCAATATTATAATGCATACATGCCAGCACACTCGTATAAGGCAACTGCTCACAATATTGTGTATTGCATATTGTGTATGTAAGGCAAAGTGCACCGCAGGTTGCAATATAATAAAATGTAAGCCGAGAAACCTTTATGGTTTAAAGCAAAAAAAAAAATAAATACTCTTGTAGACACATGGCTTACGGCCTTGCAGATATGCGAGGTGAATTGTGAAGCCGGTCAATATATCTAGAAAAACCGAACATTTTTCCATGCAAAACTCGAAAACCGATTATTCCGACAGATTATACGATATGGAGTGAACAATAAGAATTAAAACATTGTTCAAAGAAGAACTTATCTTTTGACCGATTATTCCTATAGCAGCTCTAACATATTAACTGCCTGACGGACTATGGCTAATAACCAAAAATATATGTGCTTTATGTGTAATATTATTATCATATATATTTTCTGGCAAAAACTTAATAAAATCTATAAGAGTATTCGAATGTAGTATTGATCTGAGAGCATATACATTTGTAACCCTACATATGTATTTAAACACAAAATTCTTTCACGTTTAATTGGAACTGAATTAAATTACACTGCACAGGTTTTTTATTTTCTGGTAAAGTTCAATTAAAATCATACGAAAGTCTGAAGAAGTATCTCAAAGTAGAGTCACGAAGCTCTATGGGTAGATTTCTGAGCATTTAGCTATAAAAGATTAAATCATTGATGTTTCCAACCAATTAACTACCAATTCAAAACTAATTTTAGTTATCAAAAATTACCAATGCTAACTCTTAAGACGCGTGAAATATTTATTTAAAATGACAGCTAGCTTAAAAAAAGTATTTATTTTGAATTAGTATTTTTAGGTACGTTTTTTTCTTTATTCATAAATGAGCAAAATGTATTTTAACATTGATTAATGTTTTTAAAATGCCTTACAATATTTTATAGAGCTCTTTATTCAATTCAACGCTCAAAGCATAGCAGAGCTTTTAAAATCTTTTGTTTCCGTTTCCGTTTTGCATTATATGTTTGTTCCCCATTGTATGTCGGTTTTCTTCTGCATACGTTGAGGGGAGGTGCCGCACAGGCTAAAAGTGGGAAATGCGATGGACATAAATTGAATGCGGTCTCATTGAATGGTCGCCAGATTGGTCGTCCAATGGTTAACCCAAATGGCAGCAAATTAGAACTGAAGTGTTTTGCGCTTGTTCTAATTCTTCGCCTCGCTGCCTGTTGAAAAATCGAAGTCGCTTTCACTGCCGGCTCCAGATGCGGCGGTCGCTGCTCCCGCGGGTGCACCAATGTTCGGGGTGGCTGTGGGCGCGGATGGTTCCTGGGCTGGTTTCGCGCTTGAGCTATCATCCGTTTCGCTGCTGTCAACGAAATTAACGCGCTTCTTCTTCTTTTGCTGCTGCTGCTGATGCGCATCATTAGGCGCCGCTTGTTTGTCTGTCGACGCAAGTATCGATGTGGGCTTGACGGGCTTGGTGGTGGTGGTGTCTGGCGTCACTGGTGAGTGAGTGGCTTCAGTTTTTGCATCAGCCCCTACAGATGACGGGGCTTGCTCCACTTCCTGTGGCAAAACCAGCTCGGCCACTGCCGCTGCCGCTGCGTTGTTGTCAGACATCGGATAGGCGGCTTCCTGTTGTACCTCTTGCTGAGGCTGTTGTTGCAGCTGCTGCTGCTGCTGCTCGCCATAGTAGTCATAATTTGTTGCTCCGGCATCATACTCCTGGCCCGCGTAGCTGCCATCCGGGGCATACTGCTCGGCATTGGGATCGGCTATGTACTGGCCAGTTGCCTCATCGTATATGTAGCCCGGATAGGCATTGGGATCATAGCCAGCTGCGTATTGGGCGGCATCGTAGTTGCTATAATCCATATTGGAGTACTCCTGTTGTGCTGCGGCTGCAGCAGCCTCAGCGTCGGCCTCGCTTGCTGCATTTGCATCCGCTATATAATGTTGATAGTCTGCGGGATTTCCGATTTCACTGTACAGCGGCTCGCCCGTGACGCTTGCCGGCTGCGGTAGCTGTTGCTTTTGGCTGGTCTCAATGCTGGCATAGCTAGGCTCACCTGGGTCCATATAGCTATTGTCATCGTACTGCCCGAAATCGATCTGAGCCCCATCATGTGTTGGTCGCTGCTGTTGCTGCTGCTCCTGCAACTGTTCTACCTCCACAGCACTTATCTGTTCCCCCTCATGTAGCTCACCTGGATTCTGCTGCTGCTGCGACTGCGATGCGTTGGTTGCCAAATTCTCAAATAATCCCTGCTTTGGTGCTGGTGCTGCTGCAGCTGCTGCCACTGCTGTTGCTGCTGCTGCCGCCTCTGCAGCTGCTCTGGCTGATATCGCAGTGGTTGTTCCTGTCAAACGTTCGCCGTAAATGGCATTTTCAATATTCTCAATCGACACTCTGGGCTTAGCGAATGGCTCATTGGTTGCCAGTGGCGACAATTGATTACCTCGTGCTAGCTGCTCATCAACCGCAGCCGCTGCCTGCTCTAGAGCTGCACGACTGGCTTTGACCTCGTCAAGCAAATCGTTGCTGATGCCACCAACGAGGCTGCCAATGGCGCCACCGCCTCCAACTGTGTTCATTTCGCTGGGACGCACGCTTAGCTCCATTTTGTCTTCAAACTGGTCCATTGGCCGTGCCATTGTTGCTGGTGGCGCTGTTGTTGGATGCCAGGGCTCATCGATTTTCAGTTCACCAAAGTATGCGTCCAAATCGTGCTGCCTTTGCTCCTGATATTGCTGCTGTGGCTGCCGGCGTGGCTCATTATAGCCAGCGACACTTGGCGATATTTCATGCTCGCCTCTAGTCACGCGTGAATTTGGCCAGGCTTCCTGCTCCAGTCCTTGCTGGCTTTCCCTACGCAACTGCGCTGCCTCTTGCGGTCGGTCGCCGACGTCATCGATGCCAGCGACAGCGACAGCTGCAGCCGGCAGCTCAGTCAACGCTGCCGTCTTTGGCAATTTATCAAATGTCAACGAGGATGTTGCCAATGTTGAGGATGTGCTACTCAGCTCCCGTGCACTCATGTCTTTCGGTGAGCATGCTGTTGACATCGTCGTCGTCGTCGTCGTCGTGGCTGTTGTTTCTGTTGGCGCTGCCCTGTCAGCGTTGCCATATTGAGATTCAGCCGCTGAAAAAGCAGCCACATCAAAGTGCGTCATGCGCTCCGGCAAATCAGCATTTTCATTGTCCAGGGCGTGCAATGTGGCACGCAGGTCGAACAGATTGGAGGTGCCGAGCGCCTGTCCGCCGCTCACACCAGCACCAGCTCCAGCCCCGCCATACAGATCTGGGTAGGGCATATAAATGGGCTGAGGCATTGCCTGTGTAGCTAATAACATACTAGTTTGCGTGGGTGTGGGCGTGGCCATGGCAAAAGCCCATTGCTGTGGCGATGCAGCCGTCAATGGAATAAGCACAGGTTGCTTTTGATTTTGATTTTGATTAGGAGCTGGTGCTGGAGCAGAAGCATCAGCTGCAGCTGTTGCTGCTGCTGTGACTGTTGGATTCGACACTGCCGCTGCTTGTGGCTGTATTAGGACAGGAATTGACAAAGGCGTCCCTCCTGTGGTGGTTGTCTGTTGTATACAGCGCAACGTTTGGTTCTGAACCAATTTTGCAAAGTACATTTGGTATTGCAGCTGCAAGTCGATATGGGCAAAAGGAAGACAAAGCCAAACACACGGACATAAATTAAAGATGCGGGAGACTGACTTATTGACTGCACCTGCGACTCACCTTCATCATTTTAAGTCGTTCGCTGCGCTGCGACATGAGAGCAGTCTGCTCATCAATACGTTCCAGCATCTGGACCAGCTTTTTGTTACGTTCGTTGCGCTTGCTCTGCTCCTCCAAAAATTCCTGGTACTTCTGACGTGATTTCTGTCGCACGCACTTCTCGCTAACGCAGACCATTGGGCGATATCAATATTGGCACAATGCATAGCTCAAAATCTACTTACAGTTCGCTGCGTTTATGTAGTACTTTGTCCAATTTATGCTCCAGCTGCTGGCGATTGTCCTCGCTGCGAAAAAGAAAGATCGGATTAACATTTCATCAGAGACGAATCCTCTCGTATCCATATCTTTATTTGTACTAAATATATGTATACAATTAAAATTTCATTCGAAATATCGATCACTTTTCCTATTTCTACGAAAACGATCAAAGATATGCCATAGAGCTAAAGGAAGGAAATCAACTTATTTATCGCTGTACAGGGTATTTCCCAGTCTGACTTTTGATTGGATTTTGTTATTACGGATGTATTAAGAAGAAGAAATTTGAAAAGCCCGCTGGTTGACAAAATTTAAGTTCACAAGTTATCCTATGGTTTGGAGAGGAAGTATATGAGCTCTTCAAGAAACTTTTTCAATATTACGAAGCAAAGAAAATCGGCAAATTGTAATAATAACCTGGTTAACCGATATGCCTCTTATGTATTTGTACAAAGTTGGACTTGGAGGATTCGCGCTACTTGAATAATAATTCAACACTTATTATTTAATAATTTCACACACCTGCGACGAAGTTTCTCCTGAAGCAGCTCCACCTGCAGCTTGTAGTTTTCCAGCTCGGCCTGTGGAAACATCTCGTTCTGAAATATAGACTCGTCGTCCTCGTTCTCGCCGTCCAACTGCCACTGTTTAACTGCACTCCACTGTTGACACAGTTTGCGTGGCACCGAGCGCAATAAATGCGGCATTGAGAGTTATTTTTAAAGCAACTTTATTTGAATAGCAGAATAAAACGAGTTTGTGTCCACGTGTGTGCTCATTGTGTGTGCGTGTATCTTTTTATACTCTTATAGAGAGTATTATAATTTTGTCATAAGGGAAACATCCCCGACTTATGTGTAAACGCCTTGCGTAGGAATAAGAGATCCAAACAAGTTGTAAGATATCTCAACCAAACTTGGCATTTACGGGTTATTTTAAGCTAATCACATATCACCCAAAACTGGTCAAAATCGGAGCACTATATTTTTAGCTCAATGGAAAGAAAAATAAGTTTAAGTATAGACATCCTCGAAGATGCCAGCTTTAAAGGGCTTCACAATTCTCCTCACATATTTGCTAAGCCGCAAGCCATACAGCCTTAAGGGTATTTCATCTTCGGCGTGCCGGAAATTAACGTTCTTTCTTGTTTAATGTATGTTTGGCATTTGTTTATTGAGTCGCGTTGTCATGGCTACCTCATTTCTTAGCTCTGTTTTTTTGGTGGTTGATTGGCATTGGCCTGGGCGACAGGCGACTGGCGACCGGCGACAAGACTGCGGAGTGACCTGCCCTTATTGATTTTAGTTTGGCCCTTTTTGGCTTTTGCCACACAATGTAGCAAGTAATGAGAGCGGCAAACGAACTTTCGATTTTGCGCTTCAGGAATTGCCCATGCTCCTGAATAAGCGCCACAATGGCTTGGGCATTAATTACACATTCAGCAAGTGGGTCAGTTTTGGGTGGGCATTTTTTAAACTTTTGCCACGCCCCACCACGAAAATGCTGAGAATCGTTGGGGCTAGCCAGCGCATTTGTCATGCATTGCACGAGATTTGCCTGCACGAGCGACCGCAGCTTCTGCACTATCATATACCCCCGCAGTCCGCTCTTTAGGGTGGGCGAAAACACATGTTGTTCCCACACACACACACACACAAGCTCACTCGGACTAAAGTTGGGCAGCCAAGCGTGCGGCACCTGAATGTGAATTAATGGTAGCGTCTATCACTTGCCGGCCGCAGACAACAACGCACTGACATATTCACACAGTCACCATCATGGCCAGAGCCGCGACATCATCAGTCGGTGAACACGGACACCGCCGCCTGCTCCTATTACCCCCCTCCACAATGGGTTGGCTTGGTTTTCGCCAGGCATATGCTGTCGTCGTCACGGTGTCGTGGTTGCGGCTCGCAATATAAAATTTTTGGTAAAACTGAAGCAGGCAGCATAGGTACGGCTGGTTATGTGCGGATATGCAGAGTATGAGGCTGTGTGTCCACCTTTCTGGGTGTGTGTCTCATACATATAAACTGGGGAATAGCCTTTAGGGGTAGTACGTACTTACAGCTTCAACGTGATTAACTATAACGACCCTCGATTAAAAAAACAAATTTATTGAATTAAGTACATGTATATTGTTATACCCTTTCAGAATACTATACAACTGTCATGGAAACGATCGGTTAAAATTTGGATTCTGATAAGAATCTGGTAAACCCTAACCCTACCCCTAAATGTAAAATTATTATCTATACTACTTTCTATACCTTGCTAAAACGTATAATCCTTCTTTTGTCAAACTTAATATGTGAAAGCACAATTTGATTGGCCAATGAACTGCATTTTTTGTAAAATAATTTTCAAATAATTGACTAACCAAATATAGTTGTTGCTAAGCAACTAGAGCTAATGAACCGCCATATGATATCAATGCGAAAAATATAAACACATATTTGAGGGGAAAATGCCGCTGACATGCAATCGTCGACAAAATCGACAGCCACTGATAGAAAAAACGAGTGCGGGAAGCGAGTGACGGATTGACATTTAGTCTATTAAAATTATATGCATAAAATATTTCGAGCATAACGCGCAATATTTATTTGAAATTTGGCCAGCAATCGTCAGCAGAGGTCTTGGTAAAATTCACTGAATTAAACCTGCATTAAGTCCAACTGGATTCTATAGTTACACAGTTACACGCTTGTATATGTCACGATTTGGTGCTAGCCAAAAATTTGCATGGAAACTTTTGTGGGGCTCTAAAGGAAAATTGAATATTTGGCCAAAGCGAATTTATGTATATGGCTTTATGCTGCAAATGCCAGACTTTGTGAGTCTATGCTATGGTGTGTGTGTGTGTGTGTGTGTGTGTGTGTGTATGTAGGAATTGCAGTGTGTATATTCTGCTTATCAGTCGCTGCGCAGCATACTTTTTGGCGCATTTAATTTCAGCAGAAGAGGCGAACTCTGCGCCTTTTTCCGATTTGCAGTCAATGAAGCAGAAAACTGAAAACTTTTTCTTTGCAGTCTATTAAAAATAATGGCCGCTGACAGCGAAGCCACTCGCCAAGTGCGAAAGACGCCACATGCAGTCCCCATGTGTATAGCAGTATGTGTGTGTGTGTGTGTTCTCAGTGTGTGCGCAAGACAGTAGCTGGCATTAAATTAATATATATGTGTATACTTCGGGTAATTTCTCATATCGCTCCATTCATAGACGCTGCCGTTGCAATGACCATCTGCGGTTGCCTTTTAATGCCCCTATCCGAACTGTAGGGCAATTGTGCCTCTTTGGGGCAAAGCACTAGAAATTAATTGAATTTTCCTACATATATTTCAATATATAACATGATAGAATTTACGATTCAAGGCTTGGAGTAATATTATATATACATAAGTGATATTTGGCATAATCTCAATATATTTGAAAATGTATGCTTTATGCCTTCTTTCCCTCAATGCTAAGTGTATGCTTATTTATTCTAAGTCACAATTATGGAATTACTTCGAATTGAAGTATATATATATATTCCTCAAATTATTAAATCGGCAATGGAAGGACGATTCTCAACGCTTTGGTAGCAAAGTGCAAGTCGGATGATGAAGAAATGTCCGTTTGTTGCATAATAAGGGGATTTGTAGAGCAGAACAAAAAGTAAAAGCTCTGGAAATTATTAAAGTAGCTGCTGCTAATGTATTAAAAAAAAAAAGTTCCTGCTAATGTATTTTAAAATAAAAATAAAAAAGTTGCTGAGAACTTTTATAATTTTACCCATATTTTTCAGCGATGTTAAGTACTTTTTACTCAAATAACAAAAAATTTGTAAAATATTTTAATAACCTGAAATATTTTATACCATTTAAATTAAATTTAATTTAAGCAGTTAAAACTCCCCGAAACGTTCAACCAGAAAAGGAATTCAGTCCGGGCCATTAACATAAATGAATCCTCCTTAATGAATCTAAAGTAACATTTTCCTATCCAATTGTAGGGCATTCAATAGTCGCACACGCGTTGTTTTCTTATCTGTACTTACTTTTTGCCCTGCCGCTGCTGGCACGGGGAAAAAATTACCGACGAACAACGCGCAGCAGAGAGCAGGTTTTGTGGTTAATGCGATAATTTAATTGTAATGCGGGTCTGGCGTCTTGGGTGCCAATAATTTAAGTTGCAATCAGCGCGGCATTTATTGGGTTAAACGTACAAGAGAGCAGTGCAAACGAGGGTTGTGAAGAGAAGGAAGAAGATTGTACAGACACAGACTCACATGCTAGTTGGCTAGCCAAGAAGTGAATGAACCCAAAGGAAAACCCGCAAAGGATACAGAACAAGAGCTGGCAAATAAATTCAGGGACTGCTCCTGCTGCTGCCGTTGTCCTATAAAGGCGCCAGTACGAGTTTCGCATTTTTGCACGTAAGCGCGCAGGGCAAGAGGACAAAGAGAGCAAATGCGTAGCATACTTACTGGCGCTTGGCCAAGCAGAAGGAGACAAAGAAACTTTGAACGGGCGAGAGTGTTGCATTACTTTTGGCCAACGAACAGTAGCCATGACAACGTCAAATATTTGATATCGATAAACCAGTCAAGTAGCTTTGCCTCGGCTTGCAGCCAGTTCTAATGGAAGCGTCGCTGGTGACTGCATTGACTGAGGAGGAGCAAGCGGAATGGCAACGCATGATGCTGGCTGCCACCTACAAGGAGGCCCTTGATAAGCTCATGCTGTTGCAGCGCTCATACCGTTTGAATATGCAAAAGCCGCCGCTGCGCAAAAATCGCACACGCAGCTCCTCCATTGGGCAGCCGGCGATGTCTGAGCGAGTTCTGCTCACTGGCAAAAAGCTGCCCAGGTTGGAGTCGCTGCTAGGCGACACGGAACAGGAGGCCGACACGGTGGACGAGTGTGTGCTAAATGCCTTGAAATATGAAAATGATATAGATGCACTGCGCGCATTTTTTAAGGCTGCTAACGAACAGCTCTTCATGACCAAAGAGGAGCTGGAAAGTGAAAATCCAAGTCGCCTGGAGCTCGCCATTGGCGCACTAAGCGGAAGGAATGGCGAAGAGTCTGTGGCACTCAATCAGCTACAGCAATCCAAGGACGAGATAAAGCAATTGTCAGCGCAACTGGAGCAGCTCCAGATTGACGGTGTGGCCAAGCTGCGGCAGTTGGAGGAGCGCACTGCCGATGCCAAGTACAATTTAAAGTGTGTGTCGCGCGTAAACGACCTGGAGTACAGCCTGGTAGAGCGCTGGGAGGCGGCACGCGTGACCCAGGCAAAGATTTGGGGCGAAAATGCCGAGCGGGCCTATTTGCGCGACATACTCGACTACAAGCAGCGTCTTAAACATGAGGAGCGCGTCAGCCAGGAGCTCGCCGCCTTTCGCACTCGGGAGCTGGCCGACCTGAAGGAACGGATTGCGTATTGGCAACAGCGCTATGTCAGCGAGTTGCGTCGCGTCGAACGTGAATCTGAGGCTTGGGAGCTGCGCATTCTGGAGCAGAGCAAATCTCTAGCGCATCACCGCGAGCTGAACGCGCAGCATTTGCAGTTTGTGCATGAGTATTCCGCCAAGAAGGAGGAGAAGGAACGCCTGCTTCAACTACAGGTGCATCGCATCGAGTGCGCTGTTAAATTGCAGGCCTGGTGGCGCGGCATAATGGTGCGACGCGGCCTGGGACCCTTCAAGAAGAAGCCAAAGCGCGGCAGGCGGCCAAAACAAAAAAAGTAAACGAATAAAATGCCATCCAACAACAATTGAACCCATCTTTGCCTTATGGAAATCAACTTGTACCTTAAAACCAATTAAAAAGTTGGCTCGCAGCAGTTAACGCGTCAGCGGTCAACGGCTTACGTCAGCCTTAATGGCATGCCGCCATTGTCAACAGCCTTGGCCATTGTTTACGCGCTGCTAATGGGCCAGCAGCCATCACACTGAACCTGCCAGTACCAGCAGCAGTGGCAGCAGCAGCAGCAGCAGTGGCAGCAGCAGCAGTGGCAGCAGCAGCGGCAACTGCAACAGCTTTTGCCCAGCTGAAGTTGAAGTTGCTATTAAAGTTCTTTCTTCTTTTTTCTTGTTTTCATTTTTTTGTTCATATTGCTTGGCTGCATGGCGCCATCCAAGTGGTTTCCAGTGGCAACAATGGCCTCACTGGCAGTCGGGCGGGCTGGCAGTTGGACAGTCAGGTTGTTGTTGTTGTTTTTGTTTTTGTTGCTTTCATTGTTGTCGCTCTGTTGGTGCATGGAGATAAAAAGCGACAATTTGCCCGCTGAATGGGTGCAACTTTCTCTCTGTCAGGCTGGGCAAAAGCCCAAGCTGCCCGTGTTTGTTTGTATGTCCATTGTAATTTAAAATATAATTAATGGCCGTTGCCTTAATTTATTGAATTTGCATGGGCGCCGAGAACGTTGCCATTTTTTGTTTTTTCTCTCTCTCTGTCTTTATCCCCCTCTCAGTCATTTTCCATTTGCCTTCCTGCCTGTTGGTTATTGTTTGGCTTAATGCTCACTTTTGTTTTATACTCTGCCACTTGCAACAACAATAACATCCCAATAATGACTGCCGCAAGTCCATTTTGTTGCAAGGCCTTTTGTCTATTTGCTGGCGGATGAATTAATGGAAGATGGCGCGAGAAGAATATGTAAAGTGCCACCAACCACGTATCGCACAGTAACAATTTATATACATATACATATACATATACATATACATATACATATACATATACATATACATATACATATACATATACATATACATATACATATACATATACATATACATATACATATACATATACATTTACATATACATATACATATACATATACATATACATATACATATACATATACATATACATATACATATACATATACATATACATATACATATACATATACATATACATATACATATACATATACATATACATATACATATACATATACATATACATATACATATACATATACATATACATATACATATACATATACATATACATATACATATACATACGCTCAAAGTAATAAACATACTTTTAATAAGGTACAGGTAAGGTAATTAGTAAGACTAAGAAAATATATTTTTAAGAGACTGCATAAATGCAAATAGACGAATATTACTTGTTATTATTATGCACTCATAACCGAGGTAAATGGTTAACTGCAAGCCAGGAGAGCTAAAGTCACCTTTGCCCTATAATCTGGGTATCTAGTTCATAAATAGTTTGGAGGGAAATACTTTACAAAGAGGAGCACTCTCGACTAGTTACAGTTAAAGTCGACTACCGAAGAGAGCTTGTACCCGGGCCCGCTGTCTGTCGTGTGCATTAGTTAAAACATACGAAAACAAACGGTCGCTGAAATCCTTTAAAAATGGCGGACGCAAGGCTGCTTGCCCCAAGAGAAAAGGGGCGCCGAATAGGGCTTCCCAAAATTTACATACAAATTAGGGTTAATGAGCAGTGAAATTGTTATTTAACTTCGGCTGCCCGTTTGGTACTTTAAATTGCGCAACGCTTTAACCAGCCGTCTTTTAAATAACCACGCAGTTTGCGACACGTTTTGGATATTTGTAGTGCAAGGCAAATCCTTGAGGTATGTAGGATTATGAGAAAGGTCGACGTGCTTGCAAAATATTCGCACGCATAAATTAATTGAATATCGTGTATACGCCACGTGCTCACAAATTAATTCTTCTCTCGTTTTTTTTTTTTTATTTGCCAGCAGTCACTCACAACGTTTTATTTAAAATTTAATCAAACACTTTAATTTGATTAACAACGCACGTCTTTCAATATAAATTTATGGCCGCACGACGCATAATCAAAGACCAGATCCTCAACTGACCAGCCATAAAAAAGGGTTAGCTACGCCACCAGCTCAACAGCTCACCATCCCGCCGTCGCTCCATTTTTTAGTCTCGTCACAGCTTTCAACACTCCAACGCCGTCATTTGATATGCGTGCGTGACGTGCTGGCGCAGGGGAAAAATGGTGTCGATGCTTTAACGTCTAATAGCAACACGTACATCTGATAAAATATTTTATTGGCATGTGTGGCGCCCGTCGTGTCGGTCAATTTATTTTATAGATTTTTTAAATGCCTTCGCACTGCGATATGATAGCTTGCGAGCAGTATTCGCTATACTTAAGTCATCATTCATATTTTTTTAGGCACATCTTGAGATCTAAGGCACTTTTTTAACTTTTTTTTAACTAACGTTCCTTTTTTCCGAGACTCAATATGCGGTTCCAGGATTGAAGATTGAAAAAAGATAAGAATTCAGTTAGTAAAAACACTATAAAGATATTTTTTTCTTTTTAACCCATTTTAAATCACATCGCTTATGTACTATATTTACTTTTGAATCTGAAACAAACGGGAACCAGTATCAAAATGCAACTAACATTATTTGTTGTTAAGTAAAAGGAAAGTGAAGTAGTCTTAATGTCTTAAATGATTTTTCATGAAGAGCTTGTAAAATGGGTTTAATCTAGAAACTGTGCCCACCAAATATTTGACTTCCATTTCCGCCAGGTAGAGGTAAACTTTGCGAAAAGTGTGAAAGACTTCTCAAGTGAACTTGATTAAAGTTCTTTGAAAACGTGTTTTATTCAGGTGATTTCTGCGATTTTCTCTGCGTAGGCCACCAGTTAGTCAGCGAGTCAGCATTTAAACATAAAGATTATATGCTGAGCTGATTTTATGAAACATATAGACTTTACTTAAAATTTAATATGTTCTTAGCTATGCTTTTTGTCTTGGTCTTAGCTAGGCTGCAGACAGGTGACGGATGAAGTAATTGGCATTCAGACTATGAAAATATTTTGCAAGCTTCCATCTTTTGACCTTTGTTAAACATTGGCTATTCGATGAATTCTGGTTAGCTTACTTTTTTTATTATTTTTGTGGAAATGCATATTTCATGAAATTACTGCAGAACTTTTACGCTTCTGCCTGTGCGGCAATTTGGAGCCCATAAATCATTTTAATATACAACCTAACCTGAAGGGCAAAACAAACACCGGAGGCATTTTTATTTGCCTACGTGTCCATTGTGTGGACTAGAGCCAGCCAGCCCACTACTCGTACATATCTCATCATGCAAATCTGAAATAAATCTTAAATTTCTGCTCCACGGAAATTACGCCCAGGCGGTCAGCAGTTTTCACTCCGGCTCGTTATGAACAAATGGCAAATAACAAATGCCAACAGCTGAAGCCGAATGCTGATTCTGATCTGTGTGGGCGGCATTTCAGTTTCGGATGCGTGTGCTTTTCAGAACTTTTGTGTTTCCATTGTTGTGCACCGTGAAGCATGATTAGATTTTCATTTGTTTCGTCTTTTTTGTTTTTTTTTTTTTTGTTTGAATAATTCACCAATTAGCCGCTATGCAAGCAGCATGGATGCGTATTTGCCAAGCTCCGCGGCCATGCAATGAACCTGTCGCCGCGTCTCAAAAATCAAAGCGCGACCCACAAATTGAAATCTGCGTGGACTGGGAAAAGCAAACTGGGAAAAGTAGCGCGAGAAGTTTTTTGCAAGCGGCAATTCACTGTTATTTCATTTGCTTACTGATTTTGTTGATGTTGTTGTTGTTTCTGTTGTGCGCCGTTTGGAATTTTAAATATGGCGTCTGTTTTGTTTGAAAACGGAAACGAGTGTCTGTCAGTTTATTTGTTTGTTTGTCTGTCTGCCTGCCTGCCTGCCTGCCTGTTTCTTTTGGTTCGTTTGTTGTTGATGTTGTCGTCGGCAACGTCGACGACCCGAAATGAAGTCAAGCAACTTTTATGCCGCTCCTTTGGCAAAGGAAACGCCGTCTAATGTGTTAGTTTGTGCATCCGTGTCTCTGTGTGTGTGCTTGTGTGTGTATGTATATTTGAGACTGTGTGTTTTTGTAATTGTCATTGCCAGTGGCGTCATCGTCGAACACAGAACACAGAGGGGTTCATTAAATACCAACTGTCCAAAGTCCTTAAATTGGTTTTTGGTCCCAAAATACAACAAGTTTTCTTTATCCACATTTTTGAGCAAATCAACCTTTTATAAATCAAATGATTTTTAAGTGATATAAAGGCATTTATTTAACATGAATAAAAGGGATTTTGTGTTGCCTTTCATTCTAAAAATATTTGTTATACAAATTCTTTTCCTACGTAGTTTGCTTTTCTCATGGAGCCAGTTTATCTTTGTGTTTTGTATGAAGATATTACTATCGAAATTGACATTAATTCAACGAATCAAACTGTTTTTCTATTCCCCGAAGGTTGCAAATAAATAAAGTTTTAGACAAAATTTAGATTGCCGATTATAATTACTTAGAATGAATTAATTTTACAGCAATCGCTTGCAAAAGATTCGACAATTCATTATAATTAAAACGATTTGTATCATTCATTTTACTTTGCCTCGACCCAACACTATTATTATGTGCGTTCAAACTACGCCTCTGTTTATTGCCAGCGTAAACTGTTTGAATAACCAACTCACATAAACACAAACGACACAACAGTGCGATTGTGTCTGTATGTGTGCACTAATAAAGTTGGCTTGGAATTTTGAATAGTCTACTTTTCGGCGCATTAATTCTAATGTAACTAATTTTGCTTAATGGAGAGGGAAGAAACTGGGAGACGGCTGCAAAATAGTTAGCCCCGCAAAGTTGGTCTAGAGCTGCGCACCTCGCATTTATTTGGATTTGATTTCGGCACGCAATTTGTGCATTGCACTTACCGATAGTCATCGACCAGCCCTGGGTCAACGAGCATATTTGGAAAATGGACATCATGAGCCTGTGGCAAAATCAAACTCGTTTAGTGTGAATTTGCCATAGCTTTTGCTTGACCTCCGAGAGTGTGACACGCACCCATTCCCATAGGAACTATTTATGCAGATTTTTGTTTTTATAATGAAGCAGCAGCAGCTGCAACAGATAAACGTGGCTATAAATTAATGTGCTTTGCATTTCATTATTTGCAGTTTGTCATACGATAGTGAAATTGCAAATATATGCATAAGTTAACTGAATCGCACATATATTCCTGTGTAGTTACTCATTGAGCTATTTTCTGCCTGCATTTTCCGGCAAGTTTAGTATTACACACAATTTCAATTAATGCAATGCGCATATGTAAATGCAAATGGCATGCAGCTGATGGCCAAAATCAAAAACAAAAACGGAAACCAAAAAAAGAATAGTCCAAAGTACTTAATGCACAATGGAAACAATTAAAAATTCCAATTACACTGGCAGACCATTAAATTGAGCCTGATCTTAACTCATCTCTTGGACTAACTATTCCGGCGGTACTATACCCTTGCCGCTTAATGTTTTGTGTCGACTATGAAGTTTTTGCAATTGCTGTGCTTTTGAATTTGTAGAACCAGCCGAACAGCAACAGCTGAGGGAGAAAAACTACAACTGAATTTCATACAAATTTCAGCATGAAAAAAAATTGGGAGCTGCAGTGACAGATTGGCGGACATTTTGTCACAGAGTTTGTAGTGAAAAACAAGTTCCACAACACAAAAAAAATGTATATATATATAAGTAAACAAAAAAACAAAACGCCTGACGCCATGCACAAACAATTTGCAATTCAACAGCTAAAGGGATCAGCAGTGACAAGCGCATTTGCAGCATTTCATCGAATATGAGGTTTGGGGCAGAGGCTCAAGCTGGAAGCTGGGGTCCAGGAGTGGGGCCTAGGAGTGTGGCTGTGAGGGGAAGTAGTGTATATGTGAAAACAGCTTACGCCACCCCAAAATGTCAGCCAAACACATGTTTCTGTTCTGTTGGATGCCGGATGCAAAATCATCTACCATCCATATATATGAACGAACATTTTGTAATACTCTTGCGTAGAGTATACTACTTCAATTATGAAATATGTTTTCACACATGCACATACATACTTTTAAGAGTACTTCATGTAAATCAGAGTTAAGTACCCTGCAAAAAAAACATGTGTGTGAATTTTAACTGCATGCATTTATTATGAAGCTGTTAACTTTATGAGCTCTACCTATAAATTTACATTATTTTTGCTTGAACTAATTTAAAATCTAGAAATATATCGAATTGTAAGATAATTCGTGATATCGGAACATCAATTTAAGATTGCCTGCGCTCCTGACATTATCAAGAGACGCATCAATAACTATTATTTTAATTATTTTAGCTTATTATAAGCTAATTTGTGTGTCTTTTGTTGTGGCCAAAAATCGATATGTTCCAGGCCAGCATTGGCACAGTGTGTAATTTGTTGAGCTTTAAATAAAAACAAATTTAATTAAATTTACTACCATGGCATATTCTTTTAATATTCATATCATTATTTTATTATTATTGGGGGTATTGGCTATAGTTGAGAACTATCAAAATAGTTTTTTACATACAAAAAGCTTGGCTATGATATCACTATGAAGAAACATAAACGTGAGACTCGAACACAGGTTGTTGACCAGCTTTCTAAATATCGACAGCCACAGCTGGATTATTCATAAACGTATGGCAATTGTTTAACATAAGAACACTATTAACATTTGGGTAGAGGGTATTCATGTGACCAAGCTTAAAATGAACATATTGTCAAACATTTTTATTTTTGGCATTGTCATTTGCATTGCAATCGTAAATGCATTTGTTTTTATGTCGCCAAACCGAATTGCTGCTGCTCAAGTTGTTGCTGTTTTTGTTCTGGACGTCCGCCTTGTTAAAATTAATGAATTTGTTCACATTGTATGACGAGTGTGTGTGTGTGTGTGTGTGTGTGTGTGTGTGTGTGTGTGTGTGTGTGTGTGTGTGTGTGTCGGGCGGAAGCATCCTAAAGCAATAATAAAATCAATGTTACAACGTTAGGGACAAGACGTTAATAGTTTTTATACACTGTATCCATTAAGTTTAATTAATAAAGTGTAAGAAACTCAATACCCAATATTTGTCAGAAACGTGCTTTTCCGAATTGATTTCATCGACTTGAAAAAAGATTTTAGCATCAGCATTAGCATTAGCATTAGCCATTTAGGCAGAGTATTTACTGATGAGACACTCTTGAACGTGTATTTCATTGACTAATAAAGCAGTTGGCGTTTTTGTATTATTTTGAGATTGTTTTATTTTACTTTGTTTCTTAGTATTTTCTTTTATGCGGCCAATTAGTGTCACGGATGACAAACACCTGATCAGTGTGAATGAGCTCATAATTAATTGGTTATTAATTAATATTATTGCGCAAGCTGTGTGTGTAATTATAGCCAATCAGCAGGCATTCGTCGACTTCGAGCCATTTAACATTTAATTAATAATTTGCAGTGTTTTCTCTTTTGCCAGCGAATCGGGGTGAAGGTGAGTTAAATAAAACGTGGCCAAATGTCTTAAGTGAAAACTCTTAATGAAAATACTTATAACGCAAGTGCGAGGCAAAATTGAAAGCGAAATGCATTTTAATGCCACATTTTCAACTTAAATGCAATGTACACTCTCATACAAACATCCGGCGAGCGGAAGCCACAATGCGCAATAAAGATGGCAAAGCGTGGGCAGTCTGACAGCGGGCCAGGGCTGCTGGAGTGGCGGCCAAGGCACGTAAAGATCGTTGCCATTGATTTATGCGCCGCGTGCCAGCGCCAGCGTGAAGCGTGCAACAAGCCAAGGCAACGCGCAGCGCACAAAAAATAAATAAGTGGGATGCTGGAGTGCCATGAAGCACGCGCTGGGGCAAGCTGAAGTGGGCTGGGCTGTGCTGGCCGTGGAGACTGACGAGTCCGGGTCAGCTGTTAAATAAGTGTGTCAACACGTTGACTTCTTGCTCCAAGCTCAACATTTTGCCGCCCGTTTCGCTTAACTGCCAGCCAGTTTTCAGCTAAATGAAGCGTGCCCCAAAGTAAGCAGCGAGTTCTCTGTAAAACGTGCCCCAATCCATTTTAGCTTGGCTGTCATTTTGTGCTGCAAAATTTGATTAAGTCCAAGCCGGCGATAAGTTCATTGTGCGCTCCGAACGCTTTGCCTTGGCATGGCCATTTTACATACATAATGTGACATGGTCGTGATGTAAACGCGCTTCATGCTTTTCGCCGTGTGGCAGCTACGAACATAGCAATTAACTCACACACCAATACACACACTCCCTCATCCAGCCAGCTGTTGCGGCCTAACGCAATTACAGCTACAGCCCCAAAATTGCGCCTGTCGCCAGCATCGGTGTTCGATTTTTGTGACGCATGACATCCGAGCAAAGGGAGGCATTGCGGTGGGCATGGTTATTGCCATATCTACTGCCCACATATTGTCACAAACGCCACAAATCGAACACTGACGACTCCTGGCAGCGTTCACGTTGCGGCTGATGGGCGTAAAAATATCGCGTATACCGTATAATTATACTACTCGTCAGTCGCTCTTACATATGCTCAATGTTGACTATGCAATTACATTTATCAGTCACTTGCATAATGCAATTCTTATACTTTAACTTTGCTATTGAATAGTTCATAAATGGGAGCAACAAACTCAAGGTAAATAAAACAATAGCCTATTATTATAAAAAACAACAAGCAAATAGTAATCTTAAACAAAATGGGAGATATCATAAATTAATATTGTTTTCAAACTAGTCATACATATTTGCTAAAGAGATTGAAGTCAAGAAGATGTGTTCCCTTGAATGAAATATATTAAATACATTTTTGACAAGCGAACGTTCTGCCTACATACTTATTAAAGCCCTCCCACATCTTAAACATTATTTCTTGTAAATACAAAGTACTACACAATGTGATTGATTAAGAAGACATAATAAAGGAATTCATGCACTGATACTAAGTTCTCACAATTAATGTCAGGTAAATGTTGAATTAAATCAATTTTTCAATTGATATTTATTTATTTAAATAAATTGAATTGAATAAATAACACTGCGGGCGCATTCAAATATGTGCGCAACACGTGCATCTCGTCAGCTGCCGGCAGCGTTCTAATTATTCATATTTTCTGTAGTAGCCTGTTAATAATGATATTTTATAATGAGCGCAAATAAATGATAAAATATGCATGGGAATGCACAAAAATTGCAGCATACACCAGGCGCCTCTGTGTGGAAAGGAGGTGACAGCACAGATGCCAGGGGCAAGCAATTGCCGCAACATTTGCGCAGCTGCTTGCGACGTGATTTGCATTAGCCACGCCCACAAACTCCGCCAGCGCCCAAGTGACGCCTTCTGTTGCTGCTTCGTTGGGTGGGCTGGCCTGGCTGCAATTTTTTACACTGGGCCATCAGAAGGCTGTTTTTGTGCAATCTATCTGCATGTTGCACGTCATGTTTAGCTATGTTGCACTTATGGTTTTATTATATTGCGGCAAACGATTTATGATCCAAGCATTTATTTGCGAGCTGTGACCAAATCTTGCTTGCGGCTGCTGCCCTTGGCCACTGCAAAATTTATGTGCGCCGAAGACCAACCGCAAATAGCAACTGGCAACTGGCAACTGGCAACTGGCAAGTGGCAAGTTAAGACAATGTTGCACAAATAAACTGCCTTAAATAATAAGCGCAGCGAATAGCAAGGGACATAAAGTGTCTTAAACAAATTTTGGTAAGCGGCAAAAACTGTGAGGTTTTCTGCTGTCGCAACATAAATCGTTTTATTGAGCGTTTCAAGCAAATGCTGCTGCAACTGCGCCAGAAGGATAGCTGTCAGGATAATCTCGTCCACCGACATGGTCAGCTAGTGGGCGCTCATAAGTAGGCAACAAAAATTTCGAAACGCCAACTGGGTCTGGCTAATTATGTGCACATTTGGTAGCACTTGGTCGAAGGACAGAACTTCTTGGCCAACTTGCGAGCTGACATTTCATTTTACAGCAACATGTCGAGTTTGGGCGAAATAAAAGCAGTGCCCATAAATTGTATTTAGCCAAGTTTTGCTGTGTCGCCTTGAGATTTTTGGCTGGCGTTCCAAGCAAAAAGAATACCAGACAAGTGCAAAGCGCGATAACAACAATAAGTTCCAAGTTGCAGCAAGTGGCAAGCGGCAACTTGCTCGAATGCACAAGGCAAGAGTCGATAGTTTTGGAATAGTTTTGGCATTGCCAATGCGCCGCTTGCCCCTTTGATAAAACATTCGAACAGTCAGCACCGTTTACTGTCAGTCCGACCCGCAGTCGAACTGGATGTGGAAGTCGAAGTGCTTGGCTGTTTCTAATTTATGGCATTTTAACAAGCTGGCGGCATGGAACGAAAACAGCCAAATGGGGGGACAGGCAGAGTTCCGTTACAGTTTCTTGCTGCAAATAGGCATAAATTTGCATTTAATGCAGCTGAGAATGAAAAGGGCAAAAATGAGGAGCGCAAATGCCAAAAATTATTTTGCTATTTAGTAAGTGTATAATTTCCTGGTCCCGTCTGGCTAGCGCCAGGACTCTGGCTCCTCTGCCTGGATGCCAGATCGCAGGTCGCAGGTCGCAGGTCGCAGCTCGCCGCTCGGCAGGTGCCATAAAAGCGGCATAAATTTTTAAACTTTTACAAAAAATTTGCATTGCAAATGTCCTAAACACATACACACACACACTCACACACACACACACGTGTAACTCGCTGTTTGCTGTAGCATTTTTCGCGTTTTGCATGCGGTTTTAACAGCGTTTTGGGTCAGTCTATTAAAATGCAAAAACCCACGGCGCGTTGCCTCCTTTACCGTCCGGAAGTCCATTTTGTCTTGTCGTTCACGTCATAAATATGGCCGGGCAAATGGCGTTGCTGTTTACGGTTTAGTCTGCCCGTATATAACTGAGTGTACGTGTGTGTATGTGTGTGTGTGTGCGTTTGTTTATGTGTGCCCCTTTTAATGACAATTTGCTGAGGGTTTGCATTAAATTGAAGCGAATTTCACTTGACACACATACATGAATGTGTGTGAGTGTGTGTGAGTATAGCTTTACCCGCACTGTGCACTTTACTCCATTCGTCGTGCGTGGTTTCTTGTGGTCTTATTTTTACGGCATAAATTTAAATAATTTCCACTCTGCATTCACTTTTACAACTTGCTTTCTGAAATGTGTCTGTCTAGGTACTAATCTATAACTGTTTGTATGTGTGTGCGTGTGTTTGTGGCAACTGCCTGCTTTAGTTGGCATCTGATGACAGCGGCTGGGCATAATATTCTGGCTGCCATCAGGTCTTGAGGGTTGTCACCCTACTCAAAAGAACTCTAGATTTTCTGTTGTCAGTCAAGTCTTAAGGCTTTCAAACAATCATACACTAGTTGCTGCTGTGATTCTCTTAATACTTTTTGCTTTTAGTCATTCACGCTGCTGTCCTAACAAATCCTTTTGAGCCGAATTTTTATGTCTCAATTCCACGCCATTTCCTGATATGCTGTAATACTTTATGAGCTAACAAGTCGTTTCCATGTTGTTATACTTCCTTTTCTTGTAATATGCGAAGTATAAGGTTTTATTATTTTAAGCATAAAATTCCAAAATCAAAACTTACATCATCAATACTTATATGAATGCAATCTAATAAGACACAAACAATATTAATAGTTTTTTTCAATTCAATTATTTTATTGTCAGCTGGAATTAATCTCTTTCTCTCTAATCTCTACCAAGCAAAAGACTTTGAAAGGGTATTTACATTGAGGCGTATTGACAATGAAAGGTGCCTCCAAAGGACACACCCCTGTAACCTATCAGGCTATGTCCACAACCCCTTCATTGTAAGTAGCCCAAATAATATAGAAAGCGTTACACAGAGCATATATACACTATTTATATGCTGTGTCTTATTTTTTGAATATTATTTTCCGGTCGAATGCCCTAACATGACAAAATTTACTAGCCAAGACGAAAAATAAGACGGAGCTCTCGTTGCCTTTGCTGCTTGTCACTTAACGTGAAAAACAATTTTTCTTCAGCTATGAAGCTATGCCATGCACATGCTATACGTGTGTGTGTGTGTGTGTGTATGTGTGTGTGTAGCTATCAAAAAACCAATTTTCGCTGCTAAATTGATGTTTATAGCAATGTACGATGATGACAACGACGAGCTAGATGATGTTGCCGTCGATGGCAATGATGAGCTTGTTGTGACCACCGTGCACCCGTGCGCCCGTAAGCCCCTGCTCCACGCCAGGACCGCCACCAGCTGATGAAGACAAAGTGCCAATGGGAAAAACTAAACGCCAAGCCGCCTGTCTAGGGCCTGACTTGCGACAATGCGCCATGAAAATCCTTTTCGACTCAGCTCAACTCAACTCAACTCGAGTCCCTCCTCTCGACGCGACTTGACAGCATTTTGATGCTTCCGGTTGTAATTTATGTGACACTTGCAGCACCATAGATCAGTAGCAGGCGCCGCGGGCCATGTCATGGTATTGGCTGCGTTTTTTTTTTGTTTTTCTTGCCGTTTTTAGTTTTTATTAGGTATTTGCAGCCAGTTTATGAGCAATTGATTTGCTCGAGCAAATGCCATCAAAAGCAATCAGGTTCAATAAGCGTGCAATGTTACTGCCCAATCGTTTAATTAGTGTACACACACATAACACACACTTGCGCGCACAATTTCCTTTTGTTTGACATACGAGCTAATGACGCCAGCTCATGAGCAGCATCAATGCAATTACATATGAATTGAAACTCACTCAAACATCAGCGCCATTCACTTAGGGGCAGAATGCACTTTTAACCCTTCGCCGTTCTACATGTCAACTGCATTTCCTTTTACGCTTGCCCTCGTCTATCATACGCCCCGTCACTTGCTACTTGCCACTTGCCGCTTTATTGTGAGTGAATTAAAACGTTTGGCTGCACGCTTGGATTTAATGAATGCGTTCCCGTGATTACAATTCGATGCACTTCAGCCACTGCCGGCTCACCCCAAAGCTTAAGCCGGGATGCATCCGGCGCAGTCACGGGCTTTAGCTCATGCATTTGTCTAAGTCACATCAAAGCCCCGATGTCATATTCATCGCTCTACCACTCTCTTAATGTTAAGTGGCGCATAAGCGTGGCTGACAACGGCATTAGAGGCAATTAGCCAGCAACAGAGAGATCACAAAATTAACGCTATTTATGGAAACGCAAGTGCGAAGACCTGGAGGAAGCATGCCACACATATACTTGTGTATGTATTTATAGATATGCTATGTTCCGATGTGTGTGTGCTTGTTTAAATTGAACTCGTGTTTCCCCAGCTCTATATTGCTGCCATTTAAAAATTAATGTTTTACATTGTAATAGCTAGCATTTTTGGCAAAAACTATTAAATCTGCTAGTTGGCAATTGCTACTCGTTAAATATAGTTTTAAATTCGAAAAAGATAGTTTTTGTAACAAAAAACAGAAGAGTGCTTAAGTCAAAGGTACCCGAATAGAAGATACCCTGTACAAGCTGTGAGTGCCTTTAGTGCTTTCTTGTAAATATATCGGACTTGACCCTTTCGGAAAATTTAGTTTTTGTATGAAAAACTTTATAGATTTTCAAGCTTTGTGTGCGAAAATTTCCGATAGTTAAA
This sequence comes from Drosophila ezoana, assembly GCA_035045725.1. NCBI lineage: Eukaryota > Metazoa > Arthropoda > Insecta > Diptera > Drosophilidae > Drosophila > Drosophila ezoana. Next base: position 8,418,831 of record JAWNOU010000036.1, read on the forward strand.
AGTTCTCAACTTTCATCAGAGGCTTCGCTTCCTTTGTCCTGTTAACCCTGCTCATTTTCATTATACCCTCTTTGCATATTCTAGGTTAAGAAAAGAGAAACAACGAATTGACCGCACAACTTGTTAAATTGAACAAGCGCAATAGTGGAATTGGATAGGTATTGAATTCAACACCGAGTCTATGTATGAGCAGGTGCTTTTGCTTTGCTTTGTTCATCCGTGATTCTGGAATATCCGTACTCATTGTGTTGCTCTGACTTTTCCAAATAACGTTGCCAATTATACTTCGACTTTGGCAAACATTTGCACAGCTGCTTTCAATTAGTGCCATAGTCGTTATCTATTGACAACCGGAGCAAGGCTCGAACAAAACTTCAATGTTTCTGCCAAGCATTAGTCATTTGGGCCATACAACTGACGGCTGTCGCACGAGCCAGCAAATTCTGTGCTGCACTTGTAATTAATATTAACATGAGACTGTTAATCTGGGTGTGTTCGCTGTGCTTCGTTGGCAATAATGTCGGTGGCATGTTCTTCGAGCTGCCAGGCGACACAGGAGCAACATCAGCGGATGATGGTACTAACGATGACTTTCTAGGCGGAGCAATAAGTGGGCTAAACCGATACTTTGGCGGCGAGGCAGACGCTACTAGACTGAAGCCTGTCAGCCAGCGCAAAGGCAGCACTAGCCCCGAGACATCAACAGCCACGATAAGGCCATCATCGTTGGGATTTGTTGATGAAATGGAAACGTCTCTCGAACATGCAACTGACACGCTCGACGGTCTATGGCAGCAATTCAGGCAGGTAATGCAAGAAGCGCTATCGATAGGTGCAGTAAGTTGTGAGCTCTTCGTGCATTTCAGGGACTGCTGAATCTGGTGGACAGCTTTAACGTCGCCGATAATGATGGCAGCATAGACATTGATCAACGGAGTACGACTCCAACGAGTAACTTACAGCAGCTGGGCACAAATACAAATGAGTGGCTTGTCAGAACAACAACAACACCAACAGTTGTGCCAACAACAAAAATTCCATTCGCAACAACAACCTGGCGAGCAGCGACTAAATGGGAAACGCATATGAGCACACCGCTTCCATGATGACTTCTAGAACAAATTCTGGATTCAACTTCTCGACTTTAACACGCAACAAAAGATCAGCTTTCATTAATATGCATAAAATTTTGAACAAAATAACCTACTCGAATTAATACAAAGTCTACATAGACTGTGGGTAAACACCTGCTTCAAATATTTACACAGCTGTTGGCCAAAAATATTTCACATCGCTGAAATCAGACAAAGTAGAAGCACTCCATCATTCTCGAAAGGCATGTTGAGGTGTTGCTTTATTCTTGTTATCTCTGCTCTGTTATCGCTAACAATGCACGTGTCTCTAGTGCAGGTATGTTGCTTAGTGTAGAGCAACTGCCTAGAAGGCGAATACTAATTAATAACATAACAGACAGCTCCGTTAGAGATAGCTTTCATGGGCATAGATCGCGTCGATCGGATTGGTTATGCTGCTGGCACTGTGAGCTGGGTTTATCCACTAGCTGACAAACGGGAACTGGTTCCGGAGCTGAAACTGCCGCTACTGCAAGATCGTTTCGAGCAAGATGGTAAGCTACTGCGAATTGGCAGATTAGTTTCATTTAAATAGAAAAAAAAAAGCTATATAAATTTCTCTTTAGATTTTAATATTTGGCAAATGCATTTGATGCAACTCAACCTTCTGAAGATTTTGGTTATATTGGATGTGATCATTTTTATATTTGTATGCTACGCAATGTGCATATAATAAAACGATAATTTTCTACACTTAAGTTAAAAATGTCAAATTTTAGTATCCATTTATATTAGAAAATATTAATAAAAGTCATCTTAAATTATTGGTTAGAGTAGCCTATTTGTTCGCCAAATATACCTTAATCTCAGAAGGAGTGTTGCTTGACGTAATCAGCTAACTCGGAAAGTTTTATATAATTTTCGATGGTGTACTTATTGACGTTTCATACAACGCCGTATATGCATAAAGACGACCTCGATACAGTTTTGGTTTTGATAGTCATTATGGCGTTAAATGTGGCTTGCTTATAATGCAAGCGTAATGAGATTTTGAGGACAATCAGCCGGCCATTCTTAGAGAGTAATAACGTCGCAAGGACTAGCAACATGTCTAAAAACAATCTTTCAAGCATTTTAGAAAACGCTGATGGGATACTTTTTGGGCAACAAACATCAACACACTTTTGGTTCTGTATAGGCTTAGGTAATATAATGATTGCGTTGGAGATTTCCTTAAGAGCGAGCTCTGACAGTAAGCGGGTTACCTTGTCTGCATGCTCAATGCTGGTGGTATTAAAAGACCTGAATCTTCCTGCCAGATGGTCCACTAACACATTTGTCGTCGTACAATCTTCTTTCTGCTAACACCATTGGCACCCTGAATGGGAGGAAACGTGGGTGGCTGTCGCTTTGTATTACGCGTAAAATGCAAAAGATTGAATTCCGCGTTGTTGCCAGGCTCTGTCCCAGACTGTTTGTAGCTTAAGCGCTCACTCAATGAAATTGGCATTATCAGTATATATAGAAGCAATAATTATCATGAGCTCAACTTACAAAAGCTAATAATTTACTGTGGGAACATTGCACATACGCCACATCAGCCGATAGTTGCATTAAAAAGTTTTGCAACGTTGCGGTTTATATTTGTTGCAGCTTCGCATAATAATTGCACAGCTATTCAATAATTATAAGGCACTTGATGCCCGTTGAAACCTGAACACTTAACACTGAACACCATGGCTAACACCCTCGAACCCAAACTGCAATGGCCATAACATCATTAAATATTGGCAGCTGCTTATTGGGCAAACAATGCGTGCCAATTGTGTTCGGCCGGTCTGCAGCAGCAGTTGTTCGTACTGTTTGTTTGTTGGCACTTTTCCCTAGTTGGCTTCATAAATATTAACAGCTATTAAAACACTGAACTGGAGCATCCATGCAAAAGCAGCCTGAAAATTAATTTTAAAGTTTTAAACCGACTGGCGCGCAGTTTACGCGCAATTTAGCAGACGATGTGAAAACACAACCAGGTCGGGCTCAAACGGCTGGTTAAACCAAAATCTACATGCACTTGTGTGCACATGCGTGCATGTACGTGTGTGTGTGTGTGTGTGTGTGTGTGTGTGTGAATGCCTAAGAGCATGCAATAGCATTGTGCAGCCTCAATCTAATGGCTCATTTAATTAAAAACGGAAATTGAGCAAGTGACCAAGCACGAGCCGTAGCCAAGTGGTCGGCATAAACTTTTTACCAAGTTCTAGGAAATATTAAAAACGGAAAACACTTTGGGGCAACTAATTTTCTGGCACTGTCCTCTTCGTTTTTTGCTGCTCTTCAGCTTTTGAATCTCTTATGCCCTTACCGAAAGTATTATGATTTTGTTACAAAACACGCATTTTTAATCTACATCGGCATACTATGTCAATATAGTCGCATCTGTCTGGGTGTATCTAAGCTGATGAACTTAGAACAGATACTAAGTCGGCGCACTCAATGGTAAATTGTATTAAATTTGTTTTTATAGTATGTCTAGTATGTCATATTTCTTTTGCAGATAATTCAACTCAGCAGCTATGAGCCTGTAAGTGTGTTACATTTGCGGCTTTTCTTAAATCTAAGTTGCATTTCTTTTTTCATGTTGGCTGCTTTTGTGGGTTCAAGACTTGGCTGGCTGTCCACTTCACAGAAAGGGCGGCGCAGCACGTCGAGCTGAGTGCCAAGAAAGGAAGCGAGCGTGGCGCAATTAGCAAGTTTATTGCATGAAATTATGAACCGCTTAATAAAAGCGCGCTAAAAAGAATATTTGGCTATGCATGGCTGAGAGCGAGTGTGTGCGTATACTTATTAAAAAAAAAAAGTGGGCGGCACACTTTGAGCCAAGCGAGTTAATTAAAAGGTTCACATATTTGAAAAGTTCGCCTCGCCCAACAAGCGCAACGCAGTTTAATCATGTAAGTGCTGGCAAATTGTCGGCTAAAATTCGAGCCAGATAAATATTGCGCATACGCCTAGAATACGCGTTAAAAGGATGCTGCTGGTTGGCTTTTGTTCTCTCCCTACTCCTACTGATGATGCCGAGTTTTATGCTAATGGCTTTCGTTTAAAGCCAAAAGTAATTTATTGTTGTCAGTGGGCACCATCAAAAATGTTGCTGCACATTCATTATGCCCAAATGTATGCGCCTCCGTGTGTGCGCTTGTATGTGTGAGCGTATTTGTGTTTGTGTATGTGCATTAAAATTTTAGCCGAACATAAAGCCGCCTCCCAGCATCGCCGGCGAGCTAAAAACTTGCATAGAAATTAAGTTAGCCAAGGGGAAAATGCTTGAAAATATAATAAAATGCTATGCCGCATGTCTCGCAGCTATTTGTTGTACAAACTCTTGTTATACCATTCACACATGCAAATTTCGAAATAAGGCTAAAGTTGAGCTGTGTACATTTATATATTTAAATCAGATGCAGACATTACGAACTCTTTCAATTACAAATATATTTAAACACACAGTTTGAATTAGTTGTGTTTCCTTTGGTCACCCCCTCTGAGGTATCGATTGTTCATAAATTCAATTGTTTATGATTTTTGTTGTTTGTTTTCTGCTCTTTTATTTTAAATTTAATTAAAATATTTTCATTCACCATTGAAACACGTCGACTTAATTTTTTGCAGAGTCGAATTTCTTAAATATTTAAAAAAAAAAACGTCCGTTTTAGTTAATTGCATAACTTTTTCGTTATACTTTATTTAATATAAATTATTTGAGCTTTATTCATACGAGCCGAGAATTTTTCAGAACTATTTGAACCCATATATAATTTTGCTAAAAGAAAACTTATGACGAGCCAAAACTATTGATGGCGAAAATATGAAACTATTCCAAGTTTATTTTGTGGTAAGGCTTCTCCTAGCAGAAAAGTTTTTACACTAAACAGAAAAACCAAAATTGCATGCGTTGCATATATACGAAATGTATATTTGTTCGTTGGCTTAAGAACAAAACTTAAATATTTTAGCAGGCGGTTTTTGCTACCCACGCGACACGTCTTTGACGTTTTGGCCTGCTCGTTTTCGGGCCGTTTGTCGTTGCGAAGCGCCCGGAAGTATGCAAAAGATAAAACGAGCGCGAACTTTGCAACATGTTTACGGTAAAAACGTGATTTTCGGCCCAAAAACTGGGCCCGGCTGGTGCTGACCAAATGTGGCCAAGGCCAAACCCTTCACCAACCACAAATAAGTTAAGTCGAGGAAAGGCACGCCACAGAATCAGCCCACAGTCCACCCACAAAGCTCAACATCCTCCACGAGGCCACAGTTATAAAAATTAAACATTTGTAGCTTTGTCACGTTTGTGTTGACACTTTCTTATCACAGCCAGGCGAAATGAGTTTCCGGCTTCGGATATGACTCCAGCTGCCACCCAGCACTCGACCCGGCCTAAATATGTGAATGTGCGTGATAGTATTGACTGTGCGACTGTGACTGTGCTATAGAGCGCCAGCTTACCTGAGACCAGCTTAAATAAAAAATGTGGTATTTGGAAAGGGTCTACTGCCACGTACAATTATACACATATGCTCCGTGTTTTCATTAAGGTTTAAATTCGTGGCTGTGATGACATGATGTCAGTGTGGTAAAATAACTTATTGTCAAAGTCCAGAACTCCCTTAGCACTGTAGATTCACATAACATAAAGTTTAACCATCAATTTTGTTTTGAGTTTCATATTGCTTTCAATCAAAGAAGATAATTCCATAATGTTGATAAGAAATTAAATGGCTTATCGATTTCCGTATAGCGAACAATTAACTGGCTGTCAATTACAGCAGTAAATTAATAGTATTAGAAATCAAACTGTATTAGATTGTAAGCTTTGACAAAAAAAATGTGATTTGTGAATATGCATAACCATCTTGTTTACAGGCTTCTTAGTCAGCTTCTAGTTTACATCAGCATCTGATGCTCCCAACTAACTATGCGCATCTGCTTTAGAAATTTGACCAAATATTGGATCATTCCGCTCGGACCGAGCATGTCTCCAGCTCCGGGCTAGCTAGCAACCTGAGCTCTTAATTTGTTGCCATTGCTTGGGCTCAGTAATTTCATTTGCATATTTAATAATTATGAAAATGTTGTTCGCAAAGCTGAGCTATGTTTTGGGGCGAATTTATGGCATGCCATTCGAGCTTAACTTTGAAGTGTATACGAGTAAGTGTATAAAAAGTAAAAGTTGTGGCCAACTTTGTTGCCATGCAACTTTAATGAGTCGTCGCACGAGACCACAAAACTTGACAGCCAAAGGCTTCAAATTGAAAAAGTTTAATGAGCATGCGTATTTGATTAATATATATACAAAGGCACGCACACACGCACGAGAACACACTATAAACGTTCCTCTTGTCGTGGCTTACCTGGTGCACCGAATATGGCTGCCTTTGTGAGCGAATGCAGAGTTGACAACGAAACACGTCACGATTTATTATTGAGAGGCTGCGCTTGACAACATCTTCGCAATTGGTTGCATATTTCCAGCTATGACGCAAATCAACGAATACACGAAAAATTCCTATTCCATTTTGCTTTGACCGTGACTGGATTTTTTCAAAATCCGCTACGTAGCAATTTTAAAGTAACGAAGAAGCTACCTGCCTCTGGAGCTCTACCATTGCAATTCAATTAAACGCAGAGCTGCATGAAATACACTTTGCAATACGAGAGACAAATTTGCCAGACCTCAGAGCCAAAAGGTGTGTGGTTACCTGCGGAGACCAGAAAAAGCAAGTGAAGGCACATGTGTGAAAACTTCTTCATTCCAATACCCAGCTATTAGGACAGTACAGGGTTTATACCTCCCACACGCTAAGGTATGTATGCTTGATGAGTATCAACTGTATCATTGTATCATTAGCTTCCATTGGAACCATTGGTCGAAAATTAATACACTTTTATTTTCTAACCAAAAATGACAAAATTATCGAACAGCATATCTCAGCATTTTCGAGCTTAACAACCCTTCTGGCAAATCTAATAGTCCGCAAGTAACATGTCCACAAGGGTATCTAATATTTTAAATGCCGAGAACTGATTTGATTGATTCTTCCTTTTTCAGACTATTTTACAAAGGTAATTTTTACATATATATAAATTTTAAAATAAAAACCGAAATTTAATACTAATTCGTATTTGAATAAATGTATTCAAAGCATGGGCCAAAGCATAGACTATATATAATATGTTTAATGTTTGTATTGTCTTTGGCCAAGGGTATTTTATAGTCGAGCAATGTGGAGTTGCTTCTTCTTATTGGAGCTGTCATTGCTGCTGTGAATGGGAAATCCATAAAATGCATCACAATGCTTCAAAGGCACAAAGTTTTTGGTATAGGTGCCAAGACGTTTACTATTTTGAAGCGCTGTGACGCTTTCAGGCTAAATTTATAAAAATCCCGAGTAGTCTATGCTCGCACACACAGTTTTATTTGTTTCAATGGCAATCAAAGTTTCAAGTTTTTGCAAGGCAAATGGCAAAAAAGTTGAATTGGCTTGAGCAGGAAATTAAGTTGATGGTTTCTTTGCTCGATTTTGAGTGCACCTCCTTCCTTTGTGTGTGTGCAGCCCACTTGAGTGCTTGTTTCCAGTATCCGAATAATCATCCTGGCAGCTACCGTGACATACTTTGACGATATTTATACTTTTCTCGCAGCTCTTAAGTTTGGTGGAAACTTCAACATCATATTAAAATTTTCTCGGGCTCAATAATAGTTGAATCTTGCATGCAGGATGTATGCCTTAATTCTAAGGACTGCTGAGTATATAAAGGTTGTTTGCAAACTTGTGCCAATAAAATTCATTTCGCACCCACTACCTAGTTGTGACAGTTATTTAAAATGCGAGGACATTAACTTAAGGAAATTTGTACTTCAGCCTGATGATTAGAAAATGTGGGAAGGTTTCGCATGGTTAGAACAAGCCCTAACACCCATTTTTTTTTTAAATCCGAATAGATTAACCAACCTCTTTCTCAATCTCAATTAATAGCTCAAATTAACGACGGAATAACTCCAAATTTTCTTTTCACAGAAATAAGCGGCTGACAAATTAGTTACTGTATAAAATATCCCTTGACTAATGTTTGGAACAAAAAAACAGATCTACAGGGTATTTGCTCTTCGACTCCTTGTATATAACTGTTCTTTATTATTATCTTTCTTTTCACAAGTATTTTTAAAATTTCGGGAAAGTTATATTGCAGCTAAGCTACAAATGTAAAAGATACAAGGACGATATTGCAGCTCAGCTCAACTCATAGAAATGCTCTCATTTGAAAAAGAAATTAATGCGAGGGAACAGCTCAGAGCTCAACAGCGGATAAAATATTTTCAACACAAAACGAATTTTAATCGACAACAACAAATATTACTTTAATTCAGTGCTTTTCTCTATTTTTGATTTCAAAACAATTGATTGCGCATACGCCCCGACAACCTAACCAATAGGTTAGCACATACACAAAATAACCCAGGAGCACAGTGGGCTTAGTATATTTACCCGTATAGCCATTTGCATTTCCCATAACATGTTGTTAAACTTTGAACTTTTGTAAATTACATGAGTCCTGCCAGCGGATGCTGTTATGCTATTTACGGGGCACCGATGTTGCATATGTGTGCGCTTGCGTATGTGTGTGCTTGTGCGTATCTTAAAGTTTCTGTGTGCTAATGTGTCCTCATCTGCGCTTCTAGTAGTGTAGTCGAAAACCTGAGCTGAGCCCAGTCTGCGACCATATCCTTTCGAGTTATGGAACTACATTTGCAGCATCCACAGTTTTGTCACTGTTAAATTGAATTTGTTATCAAATTAGTTGCATCAAATGGCCATTAGGCAGCTAATAGATGATGGGGCTAGCACTTAAGGATCATTTTCGTACATTCTTCCACATAATTATTATAGCAGCTGGAGGACAAAGCGTCAAATATATACTCTACAATTATTACTACACACACACACAATTATCACTACACACATATATGTATGTAAATTGTCAACTTAATCTGATAAAGAGATTTCAAATGCAGTTACATATTTATATGAATAAGTCTCTGCATCTGTTTAAGAGACTTCTCTAAGTAAATAAAACAAGTTCTTTGTGCAGTTACAAAAGCGTTTTCCTTTATGCAATTAGTGGGATTTAAAAAAGTTTCACGCCGATAATACCCTGGCTATATTTTCTTTTATGTTGCTTTATGATAACAAGCACAACAACAACAAAAGGTTTGTGGTAGCCCACTAACAACTCCGAGGAAATCATGATGCTGTAACAGCTGTTGTTGCTTGTATTTGTGTTTGTATGCGAGTGTATTGAGTATACATGTCTGGGGGTGGGAGGGCCTTAAGAAAGTACGCCTGGCGTGCCAAGTACATTGCAACGTATTAGGTTATTTATGTTCCATATATTTGCATGAAGGACCATAGTTGTGGGCGCTTCAAAACACACATTTCTGAGTAAATGTCTTTATATAAATAAATATCTGCATACATGTTGTGCGGTGCAGTATTGGCTAGCATGCTAATAATGTTTGTGATTCAATCAAACGGAAAACAATATTGAAAAATATCACTTGTCTTGCCAGCAGGGGCAAACGTTGTCTTTGGCCCGTTCCGGTTTAAGCCACGCCCCAATGGCAATTGACAATGCTCGGCTCTCGACAGGTGGAGAACGCATGGCTTTCAGCTTGAACAAAAACAGACAGACTTATGACAGTGTTATGTCAGCAACATTTTATTTGTAGAACACAGCTTCCAACCCATTTATTTTCTGCTCTTCGGTTTGGCTAAAAGCATATGCAGTTAATGGAACGAGAAGTTCGAATCGTCTTGACCAGATTTCTTTATTGCAAATTGATTTATTATTTAAAAATTGATCGCCCAAGATTTCAAAGCAGAGCGTTGTCTTTGTTTTTGAGAAGCGCACTTGTGTGTACGCAACTAAAATATATTTGTAAAATAAATTTATGAAATTGATTTTTATAAATATTCAGACTGGCTGTGAAATGGTTCAAGAGTTTTCTTTTGAAAAATTCAATGCAAGCTGTGGGTAGTAAATATTTAATTAGTTTCAATTTAATTAACTTAACATAAATGTATGCATATCTGCAAATTTCAATCTTTAGTGTTTATTCTTCTGTTGAATATTCGAAAATCGATAATTGCAAATAATCCTTTTGCATAAACAATCGAGTGTTAGTAAATATGCATAAGTTACATTGTTTATGAATGCTAACGACCACGCTTGTTTAGGTACAATATCAACGTACAGAATAGATTAAGACGCTTAGTTGCAAATTGAGAGGGTCATGGGAAATGGCGGGGCAAAATGGCTGCTGCCATCTTGGGGCGCACTTGCCCGTGTAAAAGCCATGTAAATTAGTTCAATCATTTCTAAAGGGTGAAGCCCAAAAAGCTTTTAGATGCCAGATATTGGAATTAAAGTGTAGTTTCCTATTACTCAAGTGATGTACAAGGGATCACCCAAAAGCCAATATAAACACTTGCTTTCACATACATATACGTTACCTTGACTGGCTGTGTATTCGCACAATTTTGCCAAATGAGTTTCGTTTAGCTTATGAAGCGGTTTTATTTCAAATACCTTTTCAATTCCTCACTTCTCGGAAAGTTGGTTGTATTGAGGTCAGTTAGACTTCAATCAACCCTAAACCGAACTCTTGCTTAATATCATAAAAGCAAAAGCAAAAATATGAAATACTCTTTCAGAAGAACGTGCAACGGGCGCCTTTCATTGCATTTTCGCCACAATGTTGCTTAAATTGATACATCCAACACACTCGAAGGGCGCTTACGAAAACATACATATATACAGACTGAAATTATTAGAAGAATCTTTTTGTGGCATTTCACCTGAGTGGCCAAAAACATTTTCAAATGCAGAGGTGAATGGTGTTGCCAAAATAATCAGTTCAAACATTAATTAGAACTGAAAAGCTCGGCATTGAAGTGTGGTGGAAGAGTCAGAACTTTATTAGTTTCAAGCTCTGCTCAACAAATTTAAAACATTTAAAGCACAAATGCCGAACTGGAGCAGCAACTATGTAAGTAGGCAACAGTTTTTCCACTGCCCAAATTCTTGGAAATTGCTTTCAAAGTGTTTGGCAGCGGGTGTCGCCTGGATTCGTGCCAAATTCTCTATTTAGCGGCGCTAATGCTAATGGCCTCTGGCTCCGTCTAGCTGAAAGGCGTGCGTAAATACGAGTATATATAATTTTGTGCATCCCATCCCAGCTTGACTGCACTCTAATGGGCGTGGACATGCTGAGCAAAGTTTGAAGGTACTAAAAATACAATTAACAAGACTCTAGTATTTGTAGCATGTTGTAGAGCTTTAAGTTTTCTTCTTTGATTGCTCAAAATGCATTTCGGCTATGTAGGTTATTAATCGATACTGAGATGTGACTGCAATATTTCAATACAGAATTATATATAATAGTCAAATGTGAATAACACATCAAATACTAATATTCGACAGTGTCATAATTGTTACTGAAGAGGAAAGCCTCAGTCACAGAGAAAATTACTTCTTTACTAGAAGTTCTAATAATAGGATATTACGAACCCTTTATTATTTTCTGACTGTGTTGTAGTTGCATAGAAACCAAGGCTGCAAGCCGGTTTTGAACCAAGCCGGTTCATTTTATATTTGAGCAAGAAAAAGGTTTGCAACGGCAATTGTCATTGGGGTCTGCTGGTCCCAACTACTTGTTATGAAAACTTATCTATCCAATTTTGAACTTGGGCTTAGATCTTTGTTTTCAATTGTCTTAGTATTGTCGCTAAAATAACACATCTACCAAGGACTACAAACAAAACATTCGAGCTGCTGCCAAAGACTACATAAACTGCCATTGCTGGCCAATTTATATTGAATCATACACGCTGGTATCTACTATCTTTTTGTCTAAAAAAGAAATGGAATGAGAGTCGAGTCATTAGCACTAGTTAGTAGAAGCGATTGGCATGTTGCAGCAACATGTTGCCTGTGTGAAGCATGCATGTGAATGTGAATGCAATGGCTATGCGGCCTGCAACAAGCTTGCTTTGCTTGCTGTGCACACAATTACTTGCCAAATAATTAAGTACGTGCAATGTGTAGGCATTTTTAAGGACATTTCAGCTGAACATTGGCAAATATTTAGACGGCAATTAAAAGTGGCTATCGCTCTGGCTGTCGTTGTTATAGAATCTGATGCGGTTTGGGATGGGATTGACAACAGTTGGACAGGTGAGTTTGTCAGTTAAGTGAATCTGTTTGGCCTGCAGCGTAACATTTTGTCAAATTGGAAGTCAGTCAATTGCAGAACTTGTTTGGGCAATGGACTCTTTAGTTGGCCAATATTGTCGCATTAAAAACTGTCCTTACAGCGTTTCACGTGGCAGCAACAAGAGGTTGGCCAAATGTGCGTTGTCAACTGTCGTAAATGTGAAAAATGGTCCACAAATAAACAAATCAGGTGCTGCCTGGGCTTTGGGCTCTGCTCGACCATTTTATTTATAATTTATGATATAAACCGGAAGGGTAGCTAAGCCGGCGGCAGCCCGGCACAGCTAAGACATCTCCGGCCGTAAAGCACAAAACTGAAATATTGCCCAACATTTTTATTATTTGCACACATTCCTACTGCTGGCAGTCGACCAAAGTAGCTGTAGTTGTTTGTTGACTGCTGTGTATTGAGAGTTGGCTGGTTTGGTTGGGTGCGTTAGAAGCGTTGGGAGCGCAGGCAGCAAAAGGCGCACAAATAAAATCCTGGAAATGCTGACTGAGTTTCTGGCTCTGCTGTGGACATATAAACAAGAGCAGTCAAGAACAAGTACAACAACAACTACAAGAACTACAAAAGTGGATTTCATGTGCCTCTTATTGGGCATAAATCTATAAATATGCCAAGACAATTGTTCTCCTTACACACCGAATGAAAATAAGAGTGGGCTCAACTCCCATCTGACCCAATTCCTTATGCTATTCATTAGACTTTGTTCACAATATACCCAAAACCATACAAAGCCACACAAATTTCACTAAATCCGCATCAATCCGACGCATCTATAACTGTGCTGAAAGGAAAGCCTTTATTGTACTTGAAATCGCGAATATGCCGAGTAATCCCTTGGCACTTAATGACGCTTTTTTATCTACAATGTGATTTCTTTATAAAAGGCTTTTCCAAGGGCGCAAAAAAGTGGCAAGAAGTGTGGAAAATTGAGTGTATTTAACAGGCGTCTAAAGTTCAAATTATTTAATATATTTTCAATCTACTTACTTAACAAAAATTGGTATGCATGCTTCCTTTTATTACATATGAATGTAAAATCACTTTTAAAATTAGTGAAGGAAGTCGAGTAAGATCCAGAATTTCATATCCTCTCACTTGTTAATCACATAAATCCGCCAATTCTCGAGCAGTTCCGATGGAAGCAGAGAATCAAAGGTATTGTTGTTGCTGTTGCTGTTGCTACTATTGTTTGCCGCAAATTAGTTCAGTTAGCTAGGGACAGTCGAGCTGGTTCGCGCCACACGCCACTCACTATTGAAAAGCCATCTCAATGTTATCTAGCATTTATCGTCCATTCAGTGTGTGTGCGCACACATCATCTGCGCTTAATACGTGGGGCAAGTGGAGGGTATAGGGAGCACGGATAGCGGGTTATTTGTCATTAATATGCAAACAGTTAACTACAACATGTGCATTGTTGTGTGCTTGCCTGTGTGTGTGTGGGTGTGGGTGTGGGTGTGTGTGTCTGTGTCTATATTGTGTGTGCAACATGGCAAGTTGATTCAGCTCTCGCTGGTTTCAATCAATGCCGGAAGCGGAAGTTAATTGTGCGCATGTTTCATGCAGTCAACGGCTGTTTAAGCATTTTGCCTAATGGCAACAGCAATTAAGGGCGAGAATGAGAGAGAGAAACAGTTGCCATATTTTTATACACATTTTCCAAAGGACCAAAAGCATAGATATGGGTCTTGTGTATTGTTTGCACGCCTGTCTAAATATTATATCCGTGTCGAAAATCATTTCAATGTTTTTTTTGGCTATGTTTCAAAATTGATTCCGTTGAATTTTTAATGCCTAATTTGCAGATCAAGCCATACTTCAGTTGCTCCGTCCTATAATATTGATTGGTTCCTATATTATATGGAGCAGAGCATTGCGCAGTCTAGAAATGCCAGCTGCACTGTTTTTATTTGCAATGCAGGGCAAACTGGTAGCCATCCTTTTAAATGTAAATACCAAAATTCAATAAACTGCTAAAGTCGCAGGCACACTCAACGGTATACGCATATATGAGAGCAAGCGGATGGGCGGATGGGCGGGCGGGCAGGCAGGCAGGCGAAAAATGTAATTTGTCGCTAACCAAGTGTGTACTAACCTCATTTTACTAAAAGCATTAAAAATAAAATGTAATCACATGCTTCATAAAAGTAATAACTACACACACACACTCACACACATGCACAGATAGAGATAGATGGAGAAGGAGAAAGACGCAAGATTCCTGCAATTCTGAGCGTGCCTGACTACGTGTCGCTATAAAAGTGCTTGTGAATGTGCGAGTGTGTGAGTGTGTGAGTGTGCGATTCAGTATGTGTGTGCTTGCGTGTGTGACTAACTGTTAAAGCCTTGACGTCGCGACGTCAGCCATCGCTGTCACTGCCAACAGCCATAGCCCATAGTCCATAGACGCCATTGTCTATGTCAAAGCACGCACAGTGCTGCCCCATTCAGAGAGAGCGAGAGAGATAGAGAGAGGTAGAGACAGAGAGGGCCATTGCATTAGTGTGCGTGCGCGTCTGATTTTTACGAGACGATTATGGCTTGCTTTTTATTATTTGCCATTGAGCTAAAGTGTTGTGACATGAAAATGCTCCTGCAATCGGCTACGAATGTAAGCACCTCGACTTGCCTGGTTCGTGCAACTGTTGCGTGGCTTCAAGACTTGTGTATTAATTACGAATCCACAAAACTTGGTAGTCAGCTGTAGTTGCAGTTATAGTTGCAACTGCTGCTCGTTATTGGCCAAAGCCCAGGCCCAATTATAATAAGCTGACGTTTTTCAGGCACTTGGAGACAGGTCGCTGTCAGTGGCATCGATGCTGCAAGCCTGCGCACGAATGTTGACAAATGCAGTGTCAAAGAAATGAAATATTAAGGCCAGTAATCCAAGTTTTTTGCTAGGAAAATTGGCTTATTAGAAAAGTGTCAGAATTCAGATTCATTCAGCATTCCGAGCAACCAAGTGGCCAAGAGTCTTATCGTGTTCCTTAGACAGGCAAAGTATACATAATTGACGGAGACCGACCCATAAGACACAATTGAAAAGTTGATAACTAAGTAAAAACTTTAAGGATAATTAAACTAAGAATTTAGTGAAAACTATTTGTGGTTAATGAACTACCAGACGGAGAGTTTATAATTTACCGCATTGGCCACGGCTCGTTGCAACATCAACAATTAGCCAAGGCCGACCTAAGTGAGCTCGTGCGGCTTAAAGCCGGCTCTCATTGTTGTGGCTGCGGGGTGGCCAAGCCAGAACATACTCTATGACGGCCAGCCATGCGTGACAATCGGACGCTAAAAATGCCAAGCTTTGTGAAAGTTTATAATGGAATTTGTTAACATGAATAATTAGGTACACGAGACTCTGTCCAGCTGATTGTGGGCCTGAACTCGTTGTTTGTTGTTGCACTTTGTTATCCGCACATGGTCATATTCAAATTATGCACGAGCTGGCATTACATTTTTCGAAATTGACTAATTAACTTGATTGACTTTGATTTAATAAACGTATGGCGGATGGGTATGAGCCGGCAAGGCTGTGTCTACCGATGACCAGCTCGCAGCAAACCGAATCCCTTTTAGCTGATTCTTATACCTTCTATTGAAATACCACCTTCATTAATTATGTTTCTCAGGCGGCTTTCAAGTAATTTATTAGCGATTTTCTTAGAAAATGCGCAGTAACCATTCGCAAGGAATGCGCAATTCAATGGAATTTGGCTTATGGGAGCTGCGCATCAGTTACGAAATTCTCAACGGCTTCCGCAGGGCTTTTGCCTATCATAGTCAAGCGAAATTGTATGCAAATGATTATATAGCTAACCATGCCAAAAATAAACTGCAACAAAAACGTAAATAGCATTAACTGCCTTAAATGGTTTAGGTATATCGATTCTCTCACCTTGCCCAGTGTCTCATTATTGATAACCAACAAACCACCCGCACTAAATTCAAATCTCTCCTGACCCAGTTGCCCTGAGATCCGGTATAAAGCAGCATTTAGCTGCGTATTTTGACGATCTGTGGTCAAGCCATGAAATATTGATCGAAGCTGACGCTGCAGCAGAGCGCATCGGGTACAGATGAAGCTGGAGACAAAAATGCTCATAAGCTTGCAAAGTTCCTCAGTTGCGCAGTCTGCAAGCAAAAATGAATCAAGATCGGCAAATCAACAGATCTACAGCAATTGCTACCCACAGTAGTTTGTGGATATATTTATATGGTTGTGCCTATTGACAAGCATCCAATAGGGCAGCACGGAGGTATCCACAAAGTACTTTAGCATCACAATCACCATGCTCAGCTCAAAGTTTCGCTCGATGGAACGCACTGTGTTCCACAGCAGCCCGTGCAGATGTTGCACCATGGCCAAACGCTCCAGCGATAAACGACGCAGAGACCACACTTCAAAGCGTGTCTTATCCAGCTCCAAGATCAGCCTTAAACTGACCTCACGCAACTCCATATAGAAGACCATTATCAGTGCCGCATACAAAGTAAAGTTGCTGAGCCGCATCAGCAGCACCACCTCCGAGTAAATTGCGTATATTAGCAGAAGCGCCGTATCCGTGACCACGTGATTATATATAGTCATCAGAAAGAGCATCAGACAGCAGATTAGCAATAGACAGTAGATGGCATTGCAATAGCGACACAAGCGGGCCAGGTTTACCTTATGCCCGAACTGGACTCGTAGAATGTACCGCATTCGTTCCAGCTGCTGCTCAATCTCGTCGCTGCGATTCCTCCAGATCAATTCCATTGCGACTGTCCAGTGAGCTACGGTCAATGTCACAAAGTTCAATAGGTCGACGACACGCGAAAATTTATCATTTCGATCGTAAACAACTCCGTAGTTGAAGCTAAATCGCCAACGCAAGACAAAGGCCAGATATATTAATAAGCCAATTGAGTAGAGCAGCTTCAGCTGCACATGTGGGCGTGGCGGCAGCAGCAATATGCATTGCATTAAGCGGCTCAAGCAGCGCAGAGAAGCTTCGTGTAATTTTCCAGGTGCATGCCACATGACTGAAGTAGCCTGAGTCGATTCAGGAACATAGAATCACAATCGATGGCTAATTGGCTAATTGAAAAGACAAGCACTTTTATCGACAGCCGGACAATTACCTTCGAAGCGGCGTTGCACTTTAAAGTATCCTTCACTTAGTTGGTGACTCACTTGTTTGATAAAACAAATGTTTACTTTTTATAATTTTCTATATAAAAAAGTTTTCATATCGCTCCAAAAACGTACCCTTCAAAATTAATTAACAAATTAGATAGATATTGATATCGATACAAGCAGAGGCCCTTGTGTAGTCGGGAGTATTCTATATGTTATCCAGTTTGCAGTCTAAGCTAAGCAGTCAGCTTTTCAACCTGATTCTTGTAAGCTAAACTAAAGACCAATTATGCTTGAAGATGTTCTCAACTAGAGATGTTCTCTACTAATTTATTGGTGTTTACTTATTTATTTTAAAATTTCATTTGCGGGTGGATTAAAACCATTTACTTAAGATTATTTCTCTGTCGTTAGTAAGTATTTTATTTATGCCGCCTAAAATGAAAATGAAAATGAATTTCTATAAATCGTGGCAAATTAATTTGACCTCCAAACTTCACCCACTTCAATTCTTTGACATCTATTCAAGCCCGATCGGATGTTAAACAAAAAAACTTTTTACAACCGTTTTATTTTCACAAAATCCCATCTTTCTGTACTTCCACATCAAAAGTTCCCATTGTTAAATTTTCAGCTTTGTAGTTCGGTTGAATAAAACTTTTTTACGCCATCCGATCGAGCTCAAACTCATTTTCAAAGTGCTTCGCACATTTCAGAAATTTCACCATATTTTTCCTATTTACTAACTTTTAATTTTCTATCAAGCTATAAATAAAACAAGAAAATATTAAAACTCAATTTTTGTATTTTTCAATAGTTGCAGTCAGATCGTGTGATTTGTCAAAGCCACGGACACTTCAGCTTCTCCCTCTAAGACCTTTAAATTGTATTTAATCCGAAATTGTACGCAAATAAATATATAGCTCACCACGCCGAACAGGAACTGGAAGAAATATAACTTTTTTAAGTACCAAATATGTTTCAATTACATGTGTAGATATTACCTTGCCTAACATTTCATTGCTGATCTTAACCAAACCGCCAACCCTTAACTGACAGTTTTCTTGTCCAAGTTGGGTCGAGATTCTTAGTAAGGCGGTATTTAGATGCTCATTGCGACGATCCACTGATATTCCATGAAATATAGATCGAAACTTGCGATGCAGATGATCGCAACGCGTACAAATCCAGCAGGGTATACAGATCTCTAAAAGTTTTCCACTTTCCTCAGTTGTACACCCTAGAACAGAAATAAGCAGATATTAGAGCTGACGAGACACATTGGATATGTATTTACCTACAGATCTGCATTGGAAAATTGTCTACATATATTCTGTTCAGATACGCCCAGTATGGAAGAACTGAAATATCTATAAAATATTTCAGCAGCACCATGACGAGACTTCGTTCAAAATTGCGCTCGATGTCGCGTTGAGACTTCCAGAGCAGTAGATGCAATTGTTGTAAGGTGGCGATACGTTGGAGAGGCACACGGCGTTGAGACCAGATCTTAAAATGTATACTCTCCAGCTCCGAAATTACACTTGTGGCAGCATCAATCAACTCCTGGTAAATGGCCAAGACGAGTGCTGAATGCAATGTGAATTCGCTGCATCGCAGTATAAGCACGACTTCCGAGTAGAAGTTACCGATGAGCAGGAGCGAGGTGCTCGTAGCTAAATTGGTGTAAATTGTCATGCCGAAGATCACCGAGACACGCAGAAATAAAAAGCCTAAAATAAGATTGCTCTTAAAACGAACACGATGGAGATTGACTTTGCGACCAATTCCCTCGCTAAGGACGTTTTGCATTTGTAGAAACTGCTTCTCAATTTGATTGCCGCGGTTCCTCCAAAGCAACTCCATCGATACAACACAATGGCAAACAATTAATGCCACAAAGTCTATTAAATCGACGATGCGCGAAAAATGATCATGTATACGATCGTAGCTCACTTTGTAATTAAACGCAAATCGCCAGCGAAATACTAGAACGAGATATACGAAGGCAATTCCATTGTAAAGCAGCTTCAGATGCAGATGTGGGCGTGGCGGCACAATTAATGCTAAGCGCATTAGGAACTGCATCAAGCGCAGCGCAGAGTCGTGTAGCTTAACTGACACATAACCCATGACTGAGGGGTCGTTGCAAAGTGTCCGCGCTTTGACTGAGGGATTAAAAATCAATAACTAATTGGCTAATTAAAAAGATATGATTATTGTATGGATTTTAAATGAGCCAGCGTAACTTATCACAAGGTCGTTTCAATTAATAACTTCGCTGATTATACTTCAATGCTCGTCAAAATTTCAGGGCTTTAATATGGCAAATTGGATTTGTACTAAATTGCAAAGCTATCGCTTTAAAATTGACGCATACGAAAAGTTGCATGTCAAGTTTGGTACATCTAAGTCTTATAATTTTCGAACTATGCTGTCCTGACTTCGATATTTTACCATATTATCAAAAAACCAATATAACCTCGTTATGCGAATCATATGCAAGAATATATATATCTAAGTTTTAAATCCTTGGCTTTTGTTTCTTCCGAGGATGCTTCCTTTTCTCTAGGCCAATATACTCCTATTCAAAATGTAGTGCATAAACAATTATTGGCATTGTCGTTGAACTATAAAACATCTATTGAAATTTAAAGCCACAAATACAATATATATAGATTTATTCTTCACTTTCAACTTTAGTCTAACTTTAATTAGGGACAATTAAGAAACACTTTGTTCCTCGAAAACCACTTAAGAATATAATAAGGCAATCAATTAATTATATCGCAGTTGGCAGTCCGCAATTGTTCTTCACTTTTGTTCTTATCGCTTTCTAATTTTTAATTGCTCATTATTTTCAGTTTATACAGAAGACAACATGAACACACTTATGCGAAAGTTGGATAGTTGGGCTCAGTTGAAGTAACGAGCCCCGTGGCGTGTTCTTCTTCAATATGGTCTATAAAAGTTAACTGAAACTGAATGCAAATAATAAAATAGCTAAGCATGCCAAACAAGAACTGAAAAATATAGAATTGAATAAATATTAAGTATATTGTGATTGCAAAGCAGTCTTACTTTGCCCAGCATTTCATTGTTAATGATCAAAAACCCGCCAACACTTAACTGTGCCGTTTCCTGGCCAAGCTGCACAGATATTCTCAATAAAGCATTATTCAGGTGCTTATTATGACGATTCGCTGTTAATCCATGAAAGAGCGATCGAAATTGGCGCTGCAGCCGGCCGCAGCGTGTACAGATCCAACAGGGTATGCCAATCTCCAACAGCTTGCCAAGCTCTTCAGTTAGACCATCTGCAAATGATATTTTGATCTTTGAGTGAAATTAAGCTGGAAATCTAACATACATAGTCGTAATCCACCAAACATTCGCTTTTGAATTATATTGACAAATATCCAATATAGTATTACAGCAGTGTCCACAAAGTTTTTCATAATAACAACGATGAGACTTCGCAAAAAGTTGTGTTCAATATCGCGTTGGGTTTTCCATAGCAGTAAATGTATTTGTTGCAGACCAGCAAGACATTCCGCTGACAAACCATAATCGGAACATAGATCCCGTCTTTCCATCCCTAAAAGGATTTCGCTGGCCGCTTCGTTAAGCTCTTGGAAGAAGGCCAGAACCAGCACAGTATGCAAAGTAAACTCTCCACAGCGCAGTGTAAACAGAGTCTCCGAGTAGAGATTACAGAGCAGAAAGAAATTGTTCGTAGCTATCAAGTTGTATATTGTAATTGCGGCCAGCACCGCGATTCGAACAAAATTAAATCTATAGATGACATTGCAGTAGCCTTCTATTCTAACGAGATTCACTTTGCGTCCCAATCGGATACGCAGTATGTCATGGATTTCCTGGAACTGCTGCTCAATCTGCCTGCTATGATTGCTCCAGAGCAGCTCCATGGCGATAACACAGTGTCCAACAAGTATTTCCAAAATGCCAACCAGGTAAACGACTCGCGACTTATTATCGAGAAAAACAAGATTATGCTGAAGCAAATATCGCCAGCGAAAGATTAACCCGATATAGACCAACAGACCAATATTGTAAAATAGCTTCATACAAAGATGAGAACGTGGTGGCAGAATAAACAGGCAGTGCATCGAGATGCGCATAAGCCGCAACGATGCGACGTCCAATTCGCCCGGCACATGCCACATGACTGAGGCGGTCCACGGTGACAAAGACTGGGCACATATAAAATGAACATTTAATTAACTTACTATCTTGTTTTAAAAAAAAGAGTATGCCTCTGTTTCATTATTAATTTGATTCAATCCGTATTCATTCAATTCTATTACTAGCTATGATAGACAACAGATAATACAATATAATAAGATTGTCAAAACAATATACTAAATTTAAGTGTTTACATTACATATAAAGTAAGTTAATGATATAACATTTGTGATTTTCGATTTTGTTTATCATTTCTCGAATACCCCTCAGGGGAAAATTGATAGTGGCATGATTGAATGTAAAAATATAGACCGGAAAATTTAACTAAATGTATATATGAGCGGGCGGCAAAAATTACTAATATAGTTTAATTCTCTTCTCGACTTAAAATAATTAGCTAATGCACATTCTAGGGTATTTTGTTAATTGATTTTGTAAATCGATAACTGGCCTTGTTTGCGTGGCATCGATAAGTTTTAATATCGAAATCAGAGTTTTAGGCATATGTATATCGAAACGTATAATGGACCCCAAATTAAGTATGTAGACTTTTATATATGTACACATATCCAGAATATTTCCCAAAAAAAATGTACAAAAAGAATTATGTAAAAGAAACATAAATTCGTTGACTTTTCGATGTTCGCTAAGCTCGATTTTGCAGATTTGATTTGATGTTTTTATTTTCCGTGTTTCAGTGTAAATCGATCTATTAAAACAACTTAGTTCTTTTGGACTTTTGTAAAGTTGCAAATTTTTATTATAAGGATATTTCTATAAATTTATTTGTATATATTATATTTCTTTATGTACATCAAATACGCATATGTATACACTTAGCTTTTGGAAACGGCACAACCAAGTTGCTCAAAGAGGAAACCCTTATCCGATGTTAGATATCCATGTTTGTTTCGGACTTACATCATTAAAAACCCCATTTTTGGAAGGGAGTCTTGGACTCCGGTACATATACACAATTAAATTGCATGTCTATGCCTTGAAATTTTCATAAATGATCGGACAATGAGCCCCGAAGATAATCACAAACTCAGCATAAACTGTGCAGCATGCTCGAATTGTTTTTACTTCAGCTCGACGCTCGGTTCGAGGTATCTCCTAGTCGGACCCTTCGAACTACAGCACACTTTTCTTTTTTTGCGTTTCCAACAAACATGTTGTTGCGAGTAATATAAAATTAGAGACTACAAATTCTGAAGTGATACATTGCCTTTCATCTGCGCTGGCTGGACGAACTGATAAGAGTGTGTTGTAATCGCTTTAAATGCCATTTGGCCCATTCAAATTACCATCAAAGTGACGCCAACAACATGGAATCAGCCCATGAGAGGAATTATTTGTTAATTTTATTACACACACACACGCACACACTCACTCACACCGTAGCACGCACACACAGGAAAACAACCACAAAGAGCGACGAAAATTGCTTATCAAAAACATGGAAGCTGTTTGGGGTCGGAGCCGGGGTGACTGTCAAGCACAAACACACAGACGTTGTACATAAATTTGCATGCCTTTATTGCATCTCAAAGAGAGAGGCAAGCAAACAAATATACACACACACACACACACAGGCATGGACACACACTCGCACACACACACATATACGTTTCTGGCTTTATGCAACCACTGAGGCACTTTGTTTGCACACTTGTAAAACACCTATAGAGACGACGGTGATCCACGCCTCCAGTTATTTGAGGTAATGACTTAATTGCCACGCTGCCGCTACTGCCAAGCCCTTTACATTTGCCACCCATCGAGCCACCCCCTTAGGTAAGACGCCCGCGTTATATCGCGGATGCCTGTCTGCAATTGAGCTTCATAATTTTTGCAGGTGTCGAGAACGCTTTGTCTTTGATTGCGCGTCTGGTGCGTCTCTAATCTCTGCCAGCCACATCGTAATCATCAGGAGCAGCAGTGCCAGCAACAGCAGCAGCATTATCCTTTGTGCTAATACTGGGCCACTTAAAGTACTGTAAGCAGCTGCCAGGCGCTGCTCGGATGTCGGAGGTTTGGGCCAGGTTGCGGGCCTTGGCTAAATTGAAGCAATTGTGTGGCGTTGATTTGTATAATTTTGTAATTTGTATACCAAAACGTAGCCACACATGTGTGTGTTTGCATTAGCTGGAGTTAGCTGGAGTAATTTTACTTTCCCTAGGAAAAGTATATGTACGTATGTGTGTATGTATAAATAAATTAAGGTACATTTATTTATATACGCATATTGCATATACCATACATAGGGAGGTAAGAAAAACTGCAGTCCTTAAAAAGAATTATCAAAAAATACGATTACTAAAATGATTATTTATTATTTCTATTGTATGTATTACGTTAAGGTTAATAAATCTCGACCATAAAGTTGCCTTCATAATTATTTACTTGTTACTGAAGACCTTATCAAAGTTAGCTTTTATTCTTTGCACTCGGAATTTTCATAGCTGCCCTCGCACGCGTTCGTCCCCCACTTTTCGTGCAGCAAAGGAAACAATTTTTCCAAATGTAATTATCGGCATATTTGGCACAAGTATTCTATATACTCGTGTTCTTACTCATACTTGTGCACATACGATGCCTGTATTTATATATCCTGCTTTACACTTGTAAGCAGCCTGCACGTGCCTACTGAAATGCCCACATGCTGACTTGAGGTCCCGCTTTGACTTTGAGGTTCAAAGGGAGAAGCACCTCCAACTGGCTTTTGTGGCTTCGCCCCGTATGGCCAACTCTACTCCTGGCTAAATGTAAGGCACAGATCTTCGGCACAGCCGTTTATGATGACACAAGCCTTCGTATGAGTATGCTCTGTGTACGTTGTTAGATCATATCTGATTTTAATTTGACGCAATTTACCTTTTTGCACCTGTTGACCTGTGTTACTCCAAGGCGCCAAATTACAAATATGCTAATGCGCAATGCGTAAATGTAAA
The DNA here is from genome assembly GCA_035045725.1 of Drosophila ezoana. NCBI lineage: Eukaryota > Metazoa > Arthropoda > Insecta > Diptera > Drosophilidae > Drosophila > Drosophila ezoana. The sequence continues at coordinate 8,443,530 of JAWNOU010000036.1, forward strand.
TATGGTAATTTTGGTGAAAATTGATTTTGCAATTTAATTGAAAACTCCAGAGCTTTTTGTTGCCACGTACATATCGTTGTCGCATTTATGGTTGTTGTAACCATTATTGTTGCCGTTGCTGGTGTTGTTGTTGTTGCTGTTGTTGTTGTTGTTGTGGCTATGATTGTTCAAGCAGCTGCCACAAATTGCATAAATACTTGAACACTTCCACTTCCATCTTTCGCACATCGTTTGCGATTTTTTTTTGGAGATTGTTTTTAATGACATTAAAATTGCCAAAATTACAACGGCAACACACGCAAGCACCCAGAGACACACACACACAAGCCCACATATTCACATTGCTCTGTTCGAAATCAATAATCACAGAGTTCAATTTGGAGTCGTTGGCAGATCCAAAACCAGTCTAAAAGCCATTGGCAGTGGCTGACAAATGCGCCTGATATATGGGCCCAGTCTGGCTCGATAAATTTTATGTGTTGCTGTGTGTGTTGACTTGCAAAAATGCCAGGGGGCGTGGCCCACATGTGATATATGTGTGGCATTTGGAGAGCAATGCAAACATGGCACCTTCTACTAAAATAAAAATTAATTGCATTTTTTCGAGCACATAATTATGACGAGGAATGTGAGGAGAGCGACATGAAAAACGAGTCCAAAGTCACGCCGGTTCACATCAGGACAGACAATTGCAAAAAGTCAGGTGATGACAATGATAGCACACACAGTCAGAAACCCACACACCCAGACCCACAAACACACATACAGACATATAGTCATAGATGTGCAGCATTTGTAACAAACTTCGATAACATCATTTATCTTCACCGGCCAGAGGCAGCCAACGGCGAGGCGTTGCCCAAGTCAAAGACACACGGACACGTCGAGACTGTTGGGTGGGAATGTTCGAGACATGGCTAGAAATATTCGCTCTATAGCTATTTATTGCCAATTTCGCTGCTTTGCAATATTTCAATGCATTACGCTATTTTTCACATTAATTGGCAAGGTTAAGCGAAGGGCTAACTGCGCAAGTTTGGCATGTGAAAAGTTGTCACTCGAGCGAAATCGACTTTAATTCACTTGATATTCGAGAAGGCGCTTTATTATCTCTGCTGGCCTTTGCCAGCAAGGTCAGTAAAACAATAAAAATAAGACCATTTTTATATTTGCCCATATAGACTACAACAACATCGGGCTCGATTCGAGGCATTATAGCGGCTTTGGGCTTAACCGCGTCTTGTTTTTCTTTCTCTTGGCTGGCTGACGCCGCAATTAGGCTAGTCTAATGTGGCGCAAATACAAACACCCGGACGAAGGCCAACGGCTTTAAAAGCCCGCTTTCAGACAAAGTTCACTTAGCCGCACAAAAGAGAACAAAATAATATTTTCAGCCCGCGTGATATGCCATACTTTTGCCACAAATCTCAATAGAAATGGCGGCAGGCCCGACACAGCCTGATATCGCATATAATCTCCTGAGTATATTTTTTATGTTTATTATACCATAGGTGACAACCCGCGCCCGGGGTTTAATATCCTTAACATATGATGTGATTTATCTCATTTATTTATAAATATATATGTAAATAATAACCCGTTTTGGGTATACTAGGTGGTTGACAGGTAATATATATATGGTATACACTGTAAGAGCAGGAGAAGGAGAAATAAAATGAAAGAGAGGCGATCTTAATAAAAATACTTTATTTACTTTCAGAGCAGAAGGGAACTAATAAAAATAAACAAATAAAGTATATTTGGTTGGCCTGTGGTGAAGGAAGAAAAGAAAATTTATATACAGACATATCCGAATACAAACATATATATTATACACTGCAAGAAACTGAGATAAACTTCAACAGCATTTGCATTTGCCTAAGAATATTAACAGAGCGAATATTCCTCGGCTTCTGTTAAAATTCATTTGAGGGGTATCTCACACTTTATGGAAAATTCATTCCTCCTCAGTGGAAATGGTGCTCAAGAATTTGCTGGATGAATATCTTTATGAATATTAAGGGAAATACCCGCTGGTCTTTAACATAAGTACAAATTTTCCATTAATTTGAAATCGAAATATGAGCTTGAAGACGACCGGAAGAAAATTAAAACTTCGCCTATATAGACTAAGTCCTATATTTTCGACCAAGGATATTTCTTATGATGACAAGCACGTTCGTAACTATTTTTTATTCACTCAGCATTCAATCCGAAAAAATAAACACCACGCTCGCCGTAAATAAAATACCCTTGTAAACACATATAACATACTGTTTTGCAGATTTAAAGGAAGAACTTTAAAACCCATTTTCTCTATAAATATCAGGTTTTGTTAACATACATTTGAAAGCGAAAAAGGTTTTCATACAGGAAGATAATGATACCCGATGCTGAAAAACGAAAAATATTTCCGTTAGTCAAGATATCTTAAGAAGTTTCCTGACGATACCTTTACAATTGAGGAATAAGTTTGCATTGAAACAGGGGGAAGTACACACCTTAAGCAGACGAGGCTATATCAACTCGGATACTGCCATGAAGCTATTGAAGCTATGTTGAATTTTAAAAATGATCAGCAGCAATGAAGAAGTAAGGTCGAAACAGGAATTGAGCTGAGCGTTGTGTATAGGGTATCACTTAGTTGGTTGTTCTCGACTCTTGCTAAGCCTTGGAAATTGTAATTGTCGAGAACAAAACTTGTGCCTTGTTTTGTGTCTACTTTCCTAAATGTGAACCTTGGCCATGGCCTGGTCTTTGTCTGTACTGGCGGTCAACTTATTATGCAGGACAAGTACCACAATTTACGCAGACAGGATTAGCCGTGTGAGCCATAGCCAGTTGTCGGTTCTTCACTTGTGGCCTCTGACTGACATGGTCATCCATCAATGGAACTGGCCATTTGTCATTTCGGTGCGAGTGAAGTTACATTTATGGGGATTCTCCGATATTGCGAGTGTATTGTATCTGGCCATGTGCAGTTGGCTTCCTGCATGCTGTCGCATTATTTCTAAGTGGAACAGATTTTTGCATTTACTCCCAAGTAGGTACACATGTAGTCGAGTACTTAGCTTACCTTCTGTTCGCATTTGCCATTTCGATTGCCATTGCTGTTGATGCTGCCATTGCCTTTGTCGCTTATTGCTGTTTACCATATTTCTGCTTATTTGTTTGCCTTCTATGGCAAATATTTGAATTTAAATTCAAACGTGCTTGACACATAATACAGTGCCTGTAGCCTGTACTCATCGTGGCCCATTTCGCTGTGCAAATATTTTATGAATTTCAATGAGCCGCCGGCATTGCTCGGCGCTGCCAGCGTAGAGCAGATTGGAGGGACGCGAGCTGTTGGCACGAATGCGCCAAAGTATAAAAGGTAACAAAATGCGAAATTAGTTTGACACGTGTAGAAAAGTAAAAGAAAGCGCGTGCCAGACAAGCAGGCCACAAACTTCGCAGATTTGCTTTGAAATTATGTCTAGGGATTTGCATTATGCTATACATACATGTTTGTTTCGGACTTATGGATTTATATTTGCTCTTTTCTTAAGACATGTAACTCATGCTTTTTGCTCACTTGTTACTTTTGATTCATTTAAAATTTGTAAAATTAGTATATTTATTTACTTGCTCTTATATACTGCATACAAGTAATTTGAAGACCTGTTTTCATGTCACATTACGCCAATAAGCAATATCACGAAATAAATGCCACTTCTTGTATTATCCTACTCGAAGGCAAGGAAAAGTATTTTCTTTTACACACCCACAAGTCTGTTTCACGAGCATAGCGGATGCCTGCATAGTTGTCGCTATTTGTAAGGAAATCGCTGTAAAAGAAAGTTTCATGGACGACAGGCTCCGAGTATTCCGCGTGTCGTCGTATGTGTCACCGAGAACAATACACATGCAAATAAGTATGTACATGTATGTGCCCACATGTCGCCGCAAATCTACTTAAAACGCAATTAAGTTGGATGCAAATACGGTCGAAGACGTTGCCTGACAGTGCGGTAAAATGCAGGCCGACAGTCGAACTGCAAGCTCCACAATGGCTGACAACGAATGTGGATGCAACTCGAATTGTGTCTTGTCCCCCCCCAAGACCCCATCCCAACATGCTCTCATCCACACCAGCAGCTCTCAACCTTTTACATCCCTTCGCTGCAGTCAGCTCAACGAAGTATTTCTGATAATATTTTGGATAAAATACACATATATAAAAAAACAAGCAAGAATACTTCATCGAAAAGGAAATACTCTGCAAAACTGAATTCAAGTATCGCAGAACAAACTTTTTATTAAAAACAACTATAAGGCAAGGTAGATAAGGAGGCTAGCATAAAAGGTACCCTGCAAAGCTTTAGTATGGTGCTCTCTATACGAAGTATCTACATAACTCTTAAAATGAATCACTTTCATCACTTGTATATTACTTAAATCTTAATCGCGATCCGACAAAACGAAGTTTTTAATATCTTTTAGTTTGAAGCAAGCTATCAAATTGAGGTACATAACTTCTTATATTTGTTTACACTTTCACTTACAGTTCCTTGCTAAATGAATGCATATAAATAATGTATATGTATTAATATATGTATATAGAATGTATGCATATATATGTATTATAATATTACATATTATGTTACAAATATGTTAAGCCGCATATGCTAGTATTCGGCATATATTAATATGCGTAACATTTTGCCTGTAACTCGATTTTCCCGGTTTGAAGTGGTAAATGTTAAAAATTGCACGAAATATAAAATGTTTGTCTGCTCTTGGAAATCGGCAGACTGCATACTAATTTTTGTAAATCGAACTTTTTTAACTTCCTTCATTTCTACGATGATGATTAAGTTTTTCTATAAGCAGACATGCGCCCAAAAGAGAGGCATAAGTCTGCTTCTCTAACACAACAAATTAGCTATCCTTTATTTCATCCGTTTCCATGGGCACATTGTTACTGAGATATCGTATGACGTTCAGCATATGGAGCAGCATCGTCGTCTTCAGTTGTAATACAATTATACGGCAATATATGCCACTGTGTGTCGAGTGGACTGGGCCGTGCGTTATAGATGTCAAGGATCTTCACATATGGTGGCAAATTGCTATCTTAGCTTCAGCCGGCGGATGATGATTTAAAAGTTAAATTCATTTTTGAATAAACTTTAGTCAACTTTGTTGAAGAGGGGAAAATAAGATACGAAACAAGAGTCCTTGTATTGTGTAACAGCGGCAGGCGCGTGGCGTGTGCAACTTTTCCATTCAACTGCCGAGTGCTCGCACAATTCAACAAAACTTGGCGGAATTCTTGAAGGTTGTTTGAAAATTCGCGAAAAATAACCAGGTAATTGATGCTGCCGTCACAAGTGAAGCCCCGCCAACAAATGTCTATTGCTGTTGATGTACATATGGTGCATAACTTGAGAATTGTGTGCCAACTTCGTCTACTGGGTGGGAGAATGCGGCCGTGAATATTTCACAAATTAATTGCGCGCGCGTTATGAAACCTCTCAACGTTTATGCATTCAATTAGGCAGCTGTCTATCGGGCTGAGGATCATTGGGAGCTAATACTGTTGCATAAGCACGAGTGCATTACGTTCGAAAGTTTGTGAAGGAGCATAGCGCAAACCGTGTGGCAGGAAGTGCTCCTAGCTAAGACATAAACAAACGGCCAGTGCAGGCCGCTCCAGTTGCAGTTCGAGCAGAGGAAATTTCTTGCCATAAATTCACTAAAAGCTTTCGCAACGAAAATTTGTTGCTGCCTTCCGCTGACAACATGGCTCACCTGGCAGGAGCCACAGGAGTCGCCATTTGCTCTCACCTCTCCCTGTCTCATTCAGTCTCCCCTCTCCCCTCTCTGTCAGCCGGCAGCTAGTTTCTCTCTCAAGGCTGGCTGCAGCCAAAGCAAAATTTACGCCTCTGCCTTCATTATTATTGCACTTTGCCCCAAACAACGTTGTTGTTTTTCTTGTGGCTGCTGTTTTTGTTGCCGTTGTTGTTGCGCCGGTTGTTGGCGGCTGTGGTTGGCTTTCGCTACCGCAGACAATTTGGCAAACGTGCAAACCAAGTTTCTAAATAAAAGTGCAAACTAAATGAGCATTTAGTGTGCGCGCATCGTAAATTCCTGTTGAAATATTTCTGTCGTCTTACAATTTAGCTGGCATACCCGCGCCAGAAGTTCCACTTCTGGATGCGCTCGTTTTAAAGCATTAAATGTGTGTGCTGTACCACGCGGCGTATGCGTTATGTGCTCAGTTTACACTTATTAAGCAACTCTCTGTTTGCCTATGTGTCTGAGTGGGCAGATGAGGTGTAGGCTGTGTATGTGCTTGGGAGTCTTTGACAAAGTTAAGGCCGCCTCATGACGTTGGGCATAATAAAATGGTTTAATGAGGCGTCGCTGCCAGCCTGCGCCTGCCGTGCACCTTTTATGTGTCTGGCAATAGTCGTTTGCCTGGACCTGGACAAAAACTGCTGCTGGTCGGACACACACACACACACGCAGAAGCAGGCACACACATCAACTGCCACACTTGCTGTCAACACAGTCGCACATGACTTCATTAGTGTAATGAAAACAGGCAAAAAATGTCAAGGTTGCTTTCAGGCCGCTTCGTGCGAATTGTCGCCGTCAATGTTTGTCCATTTGCGAGAGCTTACTGCGAGAGCCGACTGCCAAAAGGTTAACACTTGCAAAATGGCTGACGTGGACGTGCCGCATTCTCGTTTTGAATAACAAATTTAATTAGAATTAATACATAAGAACTAGAGCCGAGCAAATCTAAACATTACCCCTGCCCCCCTTTCCAAACTTGGGACGGTCTAAGTATACACAAGCTCTAGTGCTATGCATGAAAGTACCATTCACATATACGAGTGTATTATACACATCACATCAGGCAATTACTATTTCTTTGGCTCCTTTTTCTGAGAATTCAGGCATCCTACAATGCTGAAACTTTAGCATTCCCGTTGTCAACGCAATGGCTTTCTAGAAAAAGTTCCTATAATATATTTAACCCGCAATTTACTAATTAGAAGCTTGATATAAAATGACTAGCGCCTATTCCTCGGCTTTGTTCGGGCCGAAAATGGGTAACAAATAAAATGGATTTCTGCAAATGTACATAAATGCGAAAGGAAGCATTTCCAAGCCACGAAAAATATATTTATGCTTGATCAGGACGGTGAGCAGAGTCGGTCTGGCTATGTCTATCTGGCTAGTATATCTCAGAGCTTATAAGAGCAAGAGACTTAAAATTGGGATGTAGACACTTACATAGAGCACGCAGACCCAGAAAAGGGCATTCTTTTAATAGTGTAATACGTATTTCTATTTGGGATTTGTTTTTTTGTACACATTTGGATGGTATATATATGCCACAAAAATCGGACTATGAACAACTAAATAATTCATGATAGTGTGGCAACAAGGAAAGAAGCATGTGTGCATATTTCAAAGGAAGCTGGGTTTAGGGTATCTCCTAGTTGGACAGTCCCAACTGATGCACTCTTACTTGTGAATCGTTGCATTTACAAACTATATTAAACAATTTCGAGATGTTGCAAGAACTTGTGTATTGATTCTTACCACACAAGCCACATGCTCTACAATTTATGGTAGCCTCGAACTTTTTTGGATAATTTTCAAAAAGCATTGCACGAAAATTATAATATAATAGTTTCAATGGATTAAGACCCAAAAAAAAAATGTAAAGTGTGTAAATTGAATGTAATCGAGAACACAAAATTTTACAATTTTTTGCGTAGTTTGTTTTTTAGCAACTTTCCAGACAATTTTAAATACGCGGAAGGAGATTTCCTGTGCTTTTTTATTTGATCATGTAACATATATATGTCTCTTTCGACATATATCATGCAGTATTTTCTGCCAGAGTTGTCCGGGCCTTAAATCAATTTTCAAGCGAGCAGAACGTTAAAAATTATGAAAATTAAATTAAACGCCGCATAATTTTTGTTAATTTGTTCGTTAATTTAATAATACGTGAGTGCTGCATGTAGCCACAGAAGCGCATATTAAAGAGTTGACTATATACATATATTTGCTCAAATATATATATATATATATATATCTATATATGTGGCAGATTCTCTCTAGGGAGGCGGGGGTGTGGAGTCCATTGCAATTTAACGCGCGATGGCCACGGATATCCGTTTAATGGCCATGAATACATAAATATTAAAAATGTATTTGTTTATTACACACAGACATACCAAAAACACACACACGCACACACGCACACACACACGCACACATACACTTAACACACACACACTCGCGGACCCATGCACAAGTCAGCTTACATGCCTTTATGAGAATTTATTTACCTTTGCAAATAAAATATATGGTCAGTTTTTTTTAACGGAAAGCAATTTAAACAATACCCAAGAGTATTTATAATAAGCGCAATAAAAAGCAATAATAAAAAAACTATCTGTGCAAGTTGTGAAGAGATTGGCTTTTATAACAGCCTGCGTGCATGCGTGTGTGTGCGTGTGTGTGCGTGCGTGTGTGAGTATTGGTGAGTACTTCCGATTTCCTGTGGCTTGTTAAAAATAATTTAATTTTATTGTATTTCAATTATTGTTTGCTTTGTTTGCTTTAATGGAGAGAACAGTAACAATAGCAAAAACCAATTTTGTATTTTAGAAGAGAACTCGCATCCAAAATAGGTTCACAGAGAAAGCGCACTTTGCACTCTGACACTTGAATATTCCAGTTCGAGTAAATTAAAAATGCCATTGGGCAGTTGAGATATACCCATTAGATGGGGTCAAGGAACATTTGCATGTGCTCCAGTTACACAAAGTGCTTAATCAAGCTGAAAAGAAGAGCACTTGAAAAAGAAATAACACGTATCCACACACACACACACACACACACACACACACAGCACTCAATGGTGTGGACAAAGTAAAGTGAAGTAGTTTAAAATTAAAAAGGACACATAATCTTGTTAGAGCAATGCCACGCGGACGCTCGCCTAAGTGAAATTCTAACGGACAGGCGAACGAGCATTGGGATTAGCAGGCGGATAAGAGCTCCTGCAGGACTATAGTCGATCCAGAGGGTGTTTTCATTTGATTTGGCCGTCTCATGTCCACATGTTTGCTGCATACATACATGCCCAATATGCATCTGCGAGTGTGTGTAAATGTATTTGCGTCTGTTCCTGCTGAATGGCTGCTCATCGCACCGCACAAGAAGTGCAATTATGTGCACAAAATGGAAAATGAAGCAAGAAAGTGGAGCAATTGCTGCAACGTATGTAGAAATTAAGAAAAATAAAGGCCGAGCAGAAAAAGGGCATTGGACAGCGACATTACTGATTGCTGGATATGGTCGGTTTTACGACAAAAGCAATTGTAACCCACATTGGCTGGCAATTAGCAAAATTACATGGTTTATAATGTGAGAACTGGCAATACAAATAGTGTTAAGGATCTTAATATAAACACTGTCAGGAAAAAAGGTTTTCCCTACACTGTAATTTAATTCACCTTTTTGATATTCGTTTGATATTTGTTTGATTTTCAGAAAAGTTATATACATCTTTGACTTAAGCTCCATATTATTCGAACATATTTCGTTGATCAAAATGAAGGAACTAACATTCTTGCTTACAGGGAAAAGAATATGTTTCCTATGCTTCATAAATTGAAATCTTATTAGGTTCCTTATTGTTCTTTTTAAACATTATTAAGTCAAATGGGCTTCGTTTATTTTGAAATATGCTGGGCAACTTTAAGATTTGTTCATTTGTTCAACAATAACATTGATTCACAAACAACAACAACAAACAATTAAAAAGCTAAGCTAAATTGTATGTAGAAGCCCATTCTAAAAGGTTAACGATAGTTTCTTTGAGACAGAAAGAGAATGCCACGCCCCCTGCGACTTTCGCTAATAAACGAAATAAAGAACTTGTTGAGTGATCTTCTCATTTTAGCCACGCCCACTATTGCCCCAAGAACCAGAAATCAACAAGCTGTATAAGAGGACTACAGATTAAAATCCTATTTCAAAAGTCATCGGAGCTGTTGTAATACTAGAAGCAGCTTAACTTATTTTCAGTGTATGTTACCTTTCTGTAATATCAAACTGCTGCAATTATATAATTGCTCAAGCGCAACACTTTAATAAGCCAATGCGGCGTATGTGTAATATTGCTAATTAAAAGGGAGCTTAGTCAGTGAACGGCAAGGTCTCGTTGGTGTCTGGCATGGAGGGTCAACTGCTGGCGACAGCTCGTCCCTATCTGCAGTTCTTCTCGCTGGCCACGCTGATGCCACCGCCCAGCAGCTATGAGAGGGATCCGGACTTTTGTCAGAGGCGGCTTTTGATGTTCGCCTTTGGCTGCTACAGCTGCTTCGTGCTTCTGCTGGGCATGTATGAGACCTATGTGAACATACTAACGCTTAACTTTGAAATACGCATATTGGAGGTCGAGGATTTCACAAGTGCCCTGGGCATGGTGCAGAAGATCTTCTACACACTCCTCCTGGCCATCATACATGTCAACATGCTGATTTATTTTCGCAAACTAGGTCAAATTTATATGACTATAGCTGCACTGGAGCTGGACCTGGATGATGCGTCCCGGTGCTTTGGTGGGCTGGTGAAGCGCACCAGATTTCGCCAACGCTTGGCTCTTGTCGTTGGACTTTGGATTATGTTTCTGCTCATTGCTTTTCCCATTATTACCGTACCAGTAATGACGGAGTACATGAGCTGGCGCAACAAGATTCTCACCGAGTTTATATTACTGGTGCTTCAATTGAAAGGTGTGGAGTATGTTTTGTTTGTGGTCTTAGTGCAGGAGCTGCTGCTGCGTCTGCGCCACACTCTTATCTACCTGCAGCAGGAGTTAACCGACTGCAATCAGCGCGTCCTGCTCCAGGCCCTGTGCATGGCACTGCTGCGCAACAAACAGCTGATAGCTCGTATTTGGAAGCTGGTGGGCGAACTGGAGGCCTATTACCTGCTGCCAATGTTATGCCTGTTTCTGTACAATGGAGTGGCCATGCTGCACATCGTCAATTGGGCTTACATACAGGCGTTCAATCCGAGCGATTGTACAAATTGTCGTTACCGTAAGTGCACAGGCTTTAACTTATCTATTCAATTTATCTATCAATATCTCTGTCAATTCCAGTGCGCGTTGGCAACTTGATGCTTCTGCTTATCAATCTTTTGATACCCTGCTGGCTCAGTCAAAACTGCATTGGCACAGTAAATAGAAATTTAATCAGTTTTAATACCCTTGCAGATATTATTTAAATTTTACAATAAGATTGTTTTGTTTTTTCCTAAGTATCTAAAGATTTAAGCCTGGTCCGTTTGCCCATCTTTCTGTTTCTAGGCAAACAAGTCTCTCAGTTTTAAAGCGGTCATCATGAAATTTTCTTTCTGACCGGATCGGATAACTATATCACATATTTGCTAGCACATTTAATATTCTACACTGACATATGTCTGCAAGGGTATTTAAAATTCGGCTGTCCGATAATAATATTATTTATTGTTCTTTGAACGATTACGCTATTGTTATTACAGTACAACAGCTTTAAACGCATTATTCACAATATTCGCTGCGGTAAGATTAATCCGCCGTTGCTTAGCAATGGCCTGCGAGAATATGCTCTGCAACTGGAACATTTAAAGCTGCGCTTTACTTGCGGCAATTTCTTTGAAATCAATCTTAAATGCTTTGGCAGTGTAAGCTAAGTATAAACTCTCTCTTAATCGTTTAAATAATATATATTCACATATGCCTTGCAGATGGTGGTCACTATAGTCAGCTTTATCATTATTTTGATACAGTTCAAGCTGCAGGGCATTGTCGATGCAAAGAGGCAGATTATGCAGAAAAGCCCACCGAAAGCTCACTGAAAGCTGTGCTGGAATTAACAGACTGTTAGCTTAACATTCTAGAGTTGGCGCCAAATGCTGTTATTCGAAATTCTTTAAATATATATATGAATTTATTGTAACATTTAGACTATATTATTCCGTAATTGCAATCGAGCAACTTTAACGATCAATTCTCATTAGGGTAAATTGCTTATTCTAAGCCTTATATAATTAACATTTAATGTTTTTGCGGTTAGTTGTACTCATAATTAGTGTATTGTAATTGCGACGATCAGCTTATGGTTACTTAGAAACTATATATTGCTTATCACCTACTGCTAAACATCTGCCTACCCATGACCCATCAGTGTTGAATTATTTTTATATCTAGCTTACGGTTAACAAATACAGGTTTTAGTTGGACTTTTATATTCTCGTGAAATGTTCAGTTACGTAATTTGTTTGGATTTAGATTTTTGTCATATAACTTTCATTAGATAATCACAGACTGAATAACTGGAATAACTTATGGAAGTTCCACATACACACAATATAAGTATAAAATATTTAACTAGAGCAAAAAATTAGCTATTTTAAAATACGCCACATATCAATTTCTGGCGCAAGCTGTTTGTAAACAAACCAACAAAACGTATAAATAAATCTCAACCATTGGGAAGTCAATATGTGCACGTATATATATATACAATACAAGAATGCCATTGGCAGTTAGATTTACAATCGGTTTAAGGTAAAGCTCCATACAGTGATTATTTATGTTTATACAGTTATGTATGTATATATTACAATTGGTATAAAAGTAATAACATATTGGAAGGACACTGGTGGTCTTATATACATACATAAATAGTACAAACAAGTTCTTATATATAGATACATAATTGAGTTTACATTCTATGGATTACTTGGGCTAGCTACTTAAAACAGGTCCATGTTGTCGTTCATATAGCTAAGCAGATAATACAAATAAATAAATAGACACACTGTAGGCAGGAGATAATTCAGCAGTAGGTTAACTATTATCCCGTCCCGTGCTTTCCGTTCTCGAACAGGCCCTTCTTGAAAAAAGACGACAGCTGAACAAGCGAGGCACGCGTGAGGCCAGGCCCCCCGGGTCCATCATAAATTGGGCATTGTGGAATTTTCGAGCAAACGACGAACAGGCGACGCAAATAGAGCTCCAGCAAACGGCGACGATGCTTTGCCACCGGCTCACTGTTTGAGGCAAAGAGTTCCCGGCGTGGGAAAGGCAATGCAGAGATCTACAAAGATTTGTTGATCAAAATATAAATATTTAACCATTCAAGACGACTCACCTTGGCACCATAGCAGTGCTTCATGCACAGGTGCAGCTCACGAAAGCGACTGTATCGACGCAAAATGTTAAGCTTGCCATCGGGCAGCGCGATTCGAACCTCATACTCGTAGTGCGTCTGCTTGCCAGCTCCGCGCATCACAAAACTTGGTATGGTGATGAAATGCTCGCCTTCAGCTGTGAAAATAAATTTAAGCTTAATTAGTTTTGAAATTGTTGTTGCAAATAAGCAAATACGTACGGAATTCCCTCATGGATGGGCACGATCTTGTCATGCTGGGCGAATAGATTTGCGAGGTGGACTCTTCCATGCTGGTTGGACTCATCGCACTGGAGCGCATAATAGAGCTGGCCAGCTCGTACTGCCTCTCCATGCCGGCACGCTCCTCCGCACAGCACTGCGCATGAGATTCAAGATCCTGCACCGTTTGCAGCATTTCCTGTTCCATCTGAATGTAGCTTCGCTGAAGATCCTGCAGAACAGCAATTTCCTCATCAAGCTGTACTTTGTTAAGATCTGTTTCAAGATTTTTCATAATTAAAGCCTTCTGAGCGGCAATTTTGCGACGCTGCGCATGCAATGGACAGTAGGCGCGAGTCATGCCCGAGTTGCGTCCCAGCTCACAAGAGGAACAGGAGCCCGTCTCCTCGTCGCTGGTGCGCGTGGTCTGCCTATAATTGCCGCCAGCACCGTTTTGAAGCAGCGCCTGATTCCGACTGTCCAGGCATACGCCGCTGTCGCTCATGATTGCCTGCGAACTGGGCGCGATTGAAGTGCTGCCACTGCCACTGCTGGGGCCGGCAGTGCAGGTGCGCGATGTATCCTCGCTGCTGCCTGAGAAGTCATCCTTGCGCGTATCCTCAGCCTCGTCTTCTGCCTCGCACGAGAAATTGCTCAGCGGCGACTGCTGACCCTCTGTTATGGTAGGCGATGACAAGAGCGAGAAATCCGAATGTGCCGTATGAAAGGTATCACAGGTTTCATATGTGTCCGATTTGGACACATCGTCAATATCATTTGCACTTGGCATCTGCAATTGCATGCCCTGTTTCTTGACCCTCATCGCCTGGGACTCCTTCTCGCTTTCGGCACGCTCCTGGCGCAAGCGCTCCAATTGCGCCTGTATTTCCAGCATGGTCTCATCAACTTTGGCTATTTTAGTGGTGCTGGCATTCAGTATGCGCTCCTTTTCGGCTATTTGCTCGTCCAGCCTGCGTATCTCCTCATTCTGCAGGGCAAATTTATTGAAGTTTTTAAAGTGACAATTATTATTTAAAGCTTAAACTTACATTTCTTCGTACCGTATCCTTGATAAACTGCGCTGCAAACAAATCTAGCGAGTCGGCGACGTGCAGCAGCAGCTCATCATTTAGCGGAGTTCCTTCCTCAATCTTTACACCCATCTGTAATGGATTATTAACGATTGAAGTTAGCCAATCATAAGCCTCGATCTCCTAATTAATAGTCTTAGCTCTAAGCAAATCATATCAAAGCAAAAACAAAACAAACCTCGTCAAGTTTGCCACAATCATGTAGCTCCTGCAATTCTTTGGCTACATACTCTGAGAAATCGCATTTCTTTGAGTCGAGCTGCGTTTGAAACGCTGATATTTGTCTACACACAATGTCGATCTAAAATGAAAATTTAACATACGAAAAACCATAAAAAATAACAAAAATCATAATGCAAACCAAAGGCATTTACATAACAAGCACGTGCCATATAAAAGATTCGTAGCTTTACATGCATTTTGCTGAATCAGAAGGACGCACCTGAACTTTCTCGTTATTCTTTTCCCACAGCAGCATATCCTTGCGGGCAAGCAGCTCCTGTTCGCGGCATTTCAATAACTGCATGCCATCCCTTTTCTCCAGCTCGAGACGCTTCAGTTCCTCGGTTAGCTTTCGCACCTTCGTCTTGTATTGGTCGTGCATCTGAACGCGCTCCTGTAAATAACATAGTGAAATTTGAGTGAACAACAAAGGCCATGGGTCAATATTTACTGACCACATTCAGCTGCTTGAGTGCATTCTCAATGGTATCAAGTATTTTGCGGTTTTCATCCTGCAGTTCGGGATCATCGCGTGACGTGGGGCGCTGTGGATAATACTGTCGATCGGATCGTTTATAGGGCGACGACGTGCTGCCTGTCATGGCATCCTCATCCAAGTAGGTGGTGCATGTGAGTAGGTTTTCCCGCGACGAGGTTATCAAAGACAGACGCGACATATCCAATTGCGAACGATGCAAGTCTTTGCGCAGCTTTTCTGCCTCGGTGGGATTGTTGAAGCGAAAAATGTTGGTGCGCCCCAGCAATATGATGTCACCCTGAGAGATCTGCTTAGGTTCGTCGATGAGATGCGCATTCACCCAGCACTGGGCCTGCGGGCAAGGATGCAACGTGGCAACGCCACCCTTGAGAATAATGCTGCAGTGCTGCGGTCGTATGCCATCGCCCATCAGCTCAATGTGCTGCGCTTGCTCCGCATCCTCAGTGCCAATGCGCGTTTCGCCCTCCTTTAAGCTGTAGAGTGTGACGCCGGTCGTCACATCATTGTGTATGCCAATTAAATGCGGTATTTCCGAGTCGAGGACCACGCCGACGCCAGATTTGCGCAGGCCCAGACTCTTTTGTTCCTGCAATATGGACTGGGCCACCTTCCATTTCTCTGTCCACTCTTCGGTAAGCACTTTCTCTTGCGCCTCCATCTTTTGCAGATCGGCCAGCACTTTGAGCGAGGGCTGCAACGAATGCTTATAGGACACCGAAAACATAATTTTAATATTTAAAGTATAAAATAATGAACAACTTACAATATCGCCCGTCAGCATGGATTTTAGCTTGTTTATTTCCTCGCGCAGCTCGCGTATTAGCTTCACATTGGGATCCTCATTCACTGTGGGCTTGTTGATGATGTTCTTGGCGCGATTCGCGTATCGCAGTGTGCTCAGCGTTTCGCTGTAATTGCAGTCCGCCGGCGACAGCGCCGCTATCATGATTGTCTTGCTGTTGCCGCCCAGACTGTCCTTGAGCAGCCAGGTGAGCGTGGAGTCCCGATAGGGAATGTACAGCACGCGCTTGGTGCCGCCGTTTGGTGTGGTGGCCAGTGAGGACGCACTGTGTGCGCTGCCAGCGCTCGCTTGTTCCGCCAATGCTGAGATGACACTGCCCAGCGTCACAAGCGATTTATTGATGTGAGCGCCCTCTTTCAGGCGTTGACC
The DNA here is from genome assembly GCA_035045725.1 of Drosophila ezoana. NCBI lineage: Eukaryota > Metazoa > Arthropoda > Insecta > Diptera > Drosophilidae > Drosophila > Drosophila ezoana. The sequence continues at coordinate 8,459,976 of JAWNOU010000036.1, forward strand.
CGTTGCGCCCGTTGCATTGGCGCGCTCACTGCAAAAAAAAAAAGAGTTGGTAATAACGATAGTTTGTCAAGGCACAACTTCATGCTCCACTAACTCACCTGCCAGCCAAGTCGACCAGGTGGATTTTGGAGACTGTTTCGCTTGGCATGTCATTCATGAAGACGGCCTGCACAAATGTAATCGTGAAGATGGCGTGACTGCGACTGCTCGTGTCATTCATGTTGGTGCTGGCCGTGGTGCGGTGCGCATTGCCTCGCGCTATGCACTCCTGCAAAATATCATCCAGTTTAAGGCTCAGTCTCGTGCGTTGCCCACGTCAAATGCCAACACTCACCTGTATCTCTTCAAAGTCAGAGACCGCATGCTGCGACAAATTCTCCACGTAGGTGCCCAAGCTGCTATTGTTGCGCACGCGAAGTGCATGTCCTGTGCTCTGTGGCGCCAGCAGATCTTTCACCTGCTCGTTATAAATCTCCAGATAGCTGGCGTGCGTACGATATCCTGTGCCCGACTCCTGGCCCACGCGCATGCGCATGAAGAGCTCCTCGCAAATGCGCGGTATCAGACCCGGATTGTTCGGCGTGCCCATCATTGTGAACGTCTTGCCCGAGCCCGTCTGTCCATAGGCAAAGACGCAGGCATTGTAACCTGTCAAGAGACAAAGACCCCGTGAATGCCAATTTAAAAAGGTAAGAGGTTGCAGCTCAAACGTTGCATCGCTGGTTGCCAACCAAGTTGTTGCATGCAATTGCCACACTTGACGAGCATTGGCTAACACATGAGTTGCACGGCGAACCGTGACTAATGTCTGGCATGTTGATTACGATTACGTTTGGAGTACTATATAATATAAGTTTAATATGAAGAAGCATGGTTGGGTGGAAGAAATAAATCAAAATGGGTTTGAAATAAATAGCATCCCTTAATGAACGTAAATGCACTTTAGAAGACAAATTAGTATAGGATTAATTAACTAACTCAACTAATTTAGTTTAAGGTAAAGCATAGCCAAATGTGCATACAATTAAATTATAAGCATATTAAATGCTTTGTACAAATTTAATTTAATTGAAAACGTTTGTTTTTATAATTAAATTTCACAAGCACAATTTTTTCAAGCCCAAAAAGAACCTATATGCTTTTCAAGCAAAGAATAAATTAGCCAGAAGTGTATAAGATTAATTAATTTATTTGTACTTTAAACTCATTGAAAAAATGTAATCTATTTTAAAATGTTTACACATTATATATCACACCCACACTTTTTTCAATGCCTAGCAATCAAAGGAGGAAAGTTAGCGTATTAAAAGCAGATTAAATTAAATTAAATTAATTAATGGAAAAAGGAGACAGAGAGAGGAGTAGGAAGAATGAGTGGCATATCACCAATGACCATGAAATAGTTTTTTATACTATAAATTCTATTATAAATTTATAATATATCTTTAGTAAACTTGTGTAAATGAAACGTTCATTTCTTCAACTGAACAACGCCTCGAAATCCCATACGAATCCTATGCATTTAATAGATGTGGTGTTTAGTTGACAGTGCTTTAAAATGTTAATCTGACTATTGTATATACGATATATATATATATATATATATTAAGACTATATAGAAAATGTTACTCTAAGGGTCTTTGCAATCGGCGCTCTCACACAGTCAGACAGATAACGATACACCCCTCCAAAGTCATCCCAGTAATTTTACAAAAACTTTTGGAAATAATTAACGCTCACACGGAAGTTGCTGACAATAAGATTCCCTAAACCCGGCGACACGCTGCCTTTACAAACATTCCTGCTTTCTTCCATTCTTGGGTTGCAGCTGGGCCCCTTCTTCCCTTGGACTCGCAGAACTTTCGGGATATCAATTTGGCATACAAATGTGCTTAAGCACAAAAAGCAGAAGAATATTACGCATACGTTTCTTATATATTTGTGGGGAACAGCGTAAGGTTCTCGAAGAGTGGATTTCGATATCGATATTTATCAATTTCATGGAAACGGGCAACCTACGTTCAAAATATCAAGTCTCTAGGACTGACGAATGGTCGAACAGAGATACAGACAAACAGACATTCATGGCTACATCGACTCGGCTATTGATACTCAGTAAGAATAGATATGCTTTATAGAGTCGAAGAGGTTTCCATCTGCCTGTTATCCACTTGCGCAATAATATTATACCCTTTTCAACAGTAGAGGGTATAATAGAAATATGCGTTGAATGTCAACAAATATGTTAACTTTGTTTGGCTGTAATCTGAATTTGAATTATTCAATAAGCATGTCTCAGCTTACGAAATGCAAACAAATAGGTAGACACAGCTTAGCACATACTTCCGGATATTTTCTATTACTAAACGAATGTGTAATGCAAAAAGGTTTCATAAAATTATTGTGGTTTCTGTACTAAACAAACTTCTAATCCAATTTATTTTCGTTGTATGCCGAGCGCTTAAACTGACCTTAGATTATTTGTGAGAAATGTCCTTTAATGGTAAGAAGTTATATAAACTATTATATATACATAGATAATGCGAATCGGTGACTCACATAGTTCAGCGTGAAGGCTTATTTATATAGTTGTGAGCAGGTGACAGGCTGGGGATGGGAGGGACGACCCGGACGGAGCCAAACACTTTTACTGTTATTGCAGCTCAAGTGTCGGCTGACGGAGGCGACAGTTGAAACCGCCCATTGGGCGGCGGTGTGCGCCGCGTTTAAACGCCTCAACAGCTTGTCGGGCTGCTGTCTAGCCAAGAGATGGCTTGAATGGGCCCCTTCGAGAGCGTCATCTGAGACCGCACAAGTGGTGCAACAGCACAACAACAACAACAACAACGAAGACAATTGCACTGCCAAGTCACTGCCGCATTTAGCCAGTCAGCCACACGTACAACGACTATTCAAAGTCAGGCTCTCGGCAACCCTAACAGCCCGCTAGGCAAGTGGACATCGCTTGCAGTTTTTCTGGCTACACTTTCATGGGGTATTATGCATTTGTCAATAAATATGAAACGTATTGAGGTAGTTCAATTGAGCCACTTTTATTCAGGTATTGTTCGGGTATTGTTTGAGGCACAGAATCGAGAAATATAACAATTAATGAAAAGTCTAAGCTTTGTTGGAGTCAATTTGTCAATTTTAAATGTAGCTTGCAAATCTTTATTTCAAATGTGAACCCTTTTCTCCGTGTGGAATAATTTGATTGTGTTTTGACAACTAAAGCACTTAGCTAATAAATGAGTCGTAAACCAAATTATTGTATTTAAAAACCTTTTGTTTTTATAAATATAAATATATTAACAAAACATCTATGAGTTTCAATATGACTTGATAAGAGTATCGAATTCACAAAGTCTCACAACTGCAATTTTTGTATATTTTCTGTGCAAGGGTATTCAAATGTCGCTACTTTAAAATCAACTCAACATGCAACTTTTGTCATTCGCAGTCGGCCAATCTTGGCCGGGTAATTTGATATTGAAAGCGTGCCAAGAAACGCGCAAACGAATAACAAACAATAACAATACGGGCAAAAACAGCTAAGTGCAGCAAACAGCTGTTCCATTCCGCTTGGCATTTTGCGCAGTTGCGTTGCAGTTGTGGGCGAAAGTTATTTTTCGGCTTTTGTTTTTCGCCAGCAATAAAAGAAATTAGACTTCTGCTATGCTTGATGTCGAGTGAAAGCGCATAAAATATTACGCACTGATGGAAACCGATAGCCAAGCACGTGCTAGTCATGTCAACAATCAATCAAATGCCGTTCCCGTCTCCTGAAAGCGCCTCAACTTTGTGCCCTGTGGCTGTGAAGTCCCAATGTCAGCCGAAAATTAGCATGTTTATTGGGGCAAAAACGACGCAAATCGCGCAATAGCTTATTTTTAGACATGCGAAAATTCCGAAAAATCAAAGACCACCAAAAATGTAAACAAACGAGTGCAAGTGCCAGCAAGTCGACAGCCAAACATGTCTGGTCGTCTGTCCGTCTGTCTGGCTGGCAATCTCAAGAGCTTTTGGGCCAGCAAAGTCACGGCCAAGAGCTGAAAGCCAAGCGATGAGCAATGAGTGCCCGGCTAATGTGTCACTCCGCAGCGAACCCAACACAGTCTGATGTCATCGCAGCGACTGCTCTTTGACCCGACGATTATGCAAAGAACTCACCTTCGTAGGCGCAATCGACCACATCGTTGCCCAGATCGCTGTACACCTGTTCCTGTGTGGCAAAATGTGAGTCCTCAGCATCGAATGACCAGTACGAATAGTCGAAGGTGAAATCGTGATGAGCCTCGCGACCTGCATCGCGTATGGACTGCAGGCGGGGTTTGAGCAGGCGCGTCTTCTTGCCCTCCATTTCCACAATCAGCTGGGCGTCCATATCATTTTCGCTGTAAAGAAGAGCAGAGGGGTGTGACAGTTCAATAAAAATACCCTATAAATGACCTTGGCCCAACAATTTAACTAACTGACGTCGCACAGTTGGAAAAGTTGTTGTCGTTGTTGTTTTGTATTATTGTGAGTTTGCCCCATTAGCTGCCCATTTGGTTGCTTTTCGAGTCGAGCTGTCCATAAAAATATTGCTATTTATAATCGCCGTGCATGATCTGAAAATGGTGAATGGCGCCGAGAACTGCTGAATAATGCCTCGCCAACCAAATGCAGGTTTCAAAACAGTCACATGATTTCTCAGGCGGCAATTTACAAATAACAATTCCGGTTTTGTTAAATGAAAACTGAAAAACTTGAATACAAATCATAAGAAGAAAAGAAAAGCCGTTGACCAGCGGTCACATAGAACAACCGGTTCACTGCGACATCTTCCACGACATGGTTGGGGCATACACCCACCGCAGTGGCAAGTGCCAGCGGCAACAAGAATCAAATGCCACCCGACTCAGAGACTTGCCCCTATGACTCAGTCAATGGCCCCGCAGATAGACAGACGCTGCGAATATCTCTGTTCTTCATACACTTGCGTAGGGTATTCAAGAATCGTCATGCAATGTGTAAAATGTTGCGCCCTCACAAGGCAGAGGTGGGCAGTTCTAGGCACAGGTCTACTATGACCAAAATCTAAACAATTCAATACGCCAAAATGCTCACCGTAAACAACTTTTGTTTATATTCAAAGCCATTTTCGTTTTCATGATATTTGTTCAAGACATTTTAAACTGAATAGGAAACGTTTGTATTTTCAGATTTGTGGAAAGATAATTGAAAAATAATTTGTTTAAATTGAGAAAATATTACATAAGATATAAAACATGTGAAAATTGCTAAAGATACATCTGCCATATGAAAGGGTATTCAGTAGTCGGCATCATAAGCAACACTATCTTGATTTAAGTCTTCTTTTTTATCTACATGCGTCTTGTCCCCATTTAAAGCAACAATTTTAGGTCATTCCTCTTTTTTCTTATGGGCTCATTGCGCATTGCTCGTGCCGCATTGTTGGTGGCATGTTTACGCTCCACTTTCAGTTGCAAGCATTTGATGCGAGCCGCTCTGAGTGGTTCTCAGTGCTCGGTGCTCGGTGCTCGGTTCCTCTGCTCATTGCCGTCGAGTGGTTTTAATTCTTTAATCTGTTGGTTTGTTGTCGAGCGTTTTGAGTCAGTCGGTTTATTGCGCATTCCCCTCCACATTATCTGAATCTGTGGCGCTGATTTGTTCCTCAATTCCCAGCAAACACAAACGAATTTTAAAATGTACGTACAATGAAAACTTCTGCAGTCCAAATATCTGACTCATGGCACATCGAAAATATGTGAATAAATCGCTAACAAAGTTCATAATGAATATGGAAGTTGTTTGATTTGCACTTGCGTGCAAAATGTATTCATAATACCCATATACATATATGTACGATCGTGTATGCGAAAACCTGAAATACTAACGAAATTTTGATACAGTTTAAGAGGTGTATACACATTAACACACATAACATATATAGTACATGCGATCGGGCATATGTATTTAAGCGCAATTACATTTGATGTTTGTTTTTGCCAAAGACGCGCTCTACCATGACTACAGTGAGAGAAAAAATTGGGGTCAACAAAAACATTAAGTTATTCCAAATTAAAAACAATTGTAACCTTTTTTTTTTAAAGATATTAGATGATGTAAGAGCTATAAAGCAACTGTTAATTGTATATAATGATTAAGGTGTCGATGTTTAGATCTATTTAACTTTCTTAATGGACGATTAGCATAATTTCAATATGAAACACAGTGTTACCTCGCAAAAGAGAACTCACAGACTTAAACTTATAATAAAACTTATAATACTGATATTTATTGGAATTTTTATGTCAATTGTATTTTAAGTTAGATAAAGTTGACTCCATAAAACAGAACAAATTAACCTTAGAATTATGGGTATTATATCTTTATAAAGACATCAATCTGTCGATCTTTGGCAATAAAAGCTCCAACAAGACTCAAATGCAGAAAATAATTTGAGAATGAGAACCTTTGCTCTATAGTTTAAGTCTAAAGTTATAGATGGTCGGGTGCAGAACAAAATCTTAAGCATATATGTATATGTAAACATATACACATATATATTAAGAATTCACAATTTATATCCAATATTAAATTACCTTAAACTTGGCATATGATTTAAAATTTACAATCTCTTTTGTTATATATGTATTTGTTTTTATTTGGGCTTTTCTTGCCAGTAGAAAGTTATTGATTTACAAAAAAAAAAAACAGAGAGAAGATAAGATAAGTAGGACTATCAAAATTGTTTGGCTAGTAAAATATTGCTTTGTATTTGCTTGCGAACTATGCGAACTAGTCTGCAAATTAGAATTAGGCAAACATATTAGAATTATATTGTTTTAGATAGCCTTTAAAATAAAGCAAAATAAGTACATTTATTTATTTAAGTATTTTCACGATTTTTTCTTATTTTATAAAATATTTGATTACGATTATTGTTATATTATTTAAATAAATAAATTTTTTTTTTTATTTTTTTTTTTTTTTTAAGCTTTAATATTTAATGTTGTTTTTTATTTTATATATATTTTATAACAATGAACACGAAGTTGTTGAAAGTATCTAGTATACAAATAATGTATAAACAAATACTAAATACAGAGTTCTTATTGAAGGCATTAAATGACTTCTTCTTAGTTCAGGAAAATTTCCATTTATTGTGGATTAAGAGTCCGAGTTCATTTATTCTTTATATTTGTATTTCCTGTTTTTTTTTGTTGTTTTTAAATATAAAAACGTAACAAGGCATTTCTTTCCGTGTACACTCATGTAAATATGCGCTACAAATTTTGTTTTCACGCTAAACAAAACATCAAATATGCATATTTCTATATGCACATGACAGTGTGTGTGTGTGCATGTGTGTGTGTGTGTGTGTAGCCGGCAGCAATTTAACACAGAGCAGATGAAGACGGAAGATGACGTCACCGTGTGTGTTTCTGTGTGTTTGTGTGTGTTTGTGTGTGTGCGTGCAGCAGAGACTCCAGAGAACTCCAGAATACTCTAGAGAGCTCTATTTCAATCTAATAGTTGATCTTATGTAAACGCAATTACCACAATGAAAGTCATTAAGGCAAATAAATAAAAAACAAAAACGAACTTATTTCTACATGATTTTTTGTTGTCTTTTGTTTTTTTGTGTGTGTGAGAGATGAATGACATCATTATGAATGTATCTTTGTTGCTTTGTTCTGCTGCCCGTTGCCAAAATCTTTCGCGTTTCATGCACGTTTAAGCCAAGTAACTGTGCCAGACGTAACCAGCGCGCCAAGATAGACACACGCACACACACACACACACACAAGCACACCATAAAAAATATTGTTTAATGCGGTTTTAAGTAGCCGTTGGGCAAGTTTAGGCCAACGTTCTTTGCCAGCTTGCTTCCATTTTGTTGGCCAAAAACCAAAAACAGATGCAATAAAATAAAATAAAAAAAAAAAACGACAAATTGGCACGTCAGCAGCGCAAATGTTTTGCAGTGAATGGTTTTCACAAAGGCCACCAGTTTTTTTTTAGGGGATGCGCAACAGGCCAATCGAGGGGCGTTCACAAATCTAGCTTGTTATCAATTCTAATTGGAACGCATATACTTATACGTACATATACAATTACACGAATTCCGATTCGAATGCAAAGGGCACTGCTTGTCGCACTTACCGTGAGTTGAAGGGGCGAACCCTTACGGCAACCTTGAGCGACGACATTTCGGTGGTTGCTTACAGCAGCTCTTCTTCTTCCTGTTAATGTTGTTATTGCTGCTGCTACTCCTTTGCTATGCACAGTTATGTTGAAAGTGACGGCGTGAGGGCGACGACGGAGGGCATGTACAGTCCGTCTGGCTGGCTGTTTGGGTATTCAACTAAGTAGCAACAGCCACGTAATTTTGATTGTATTTGTTTTGTTTTTTTCTTTTCCTGCACACACCACGCGAGTATTTGCCGTGTATTTTGTTGCAATATTTCTTGTTATGCTTCTTGTCTGTACATATGAATTTGCGCGTTTTTTGTGTCGTCGTTGTTGTTGTTGTTGCTGTTGTTGCTGCTGGCCTTGTTATTAGTTTGTTTTTGTTTTCGTTGTCTTATGCAGCGTTTCATGTTGAGCGCCACAGACGGCAACAAGCACACCACATAATAGTTATATCAAAAACAATAACTGAACACTATTTGATTTACTTGCACCAATTCATTGTTTACTGCCGTCCACAGCAGCCGCAGCAGCAGCAGCAGCACAGACTTCACCGATGTGCGTACTGTGTGCTCCTGCATATGGTGTCTGTGTTGGTTGTTTATTCCGTTGTGTATGCAAATCTTGTTTTCACGATTGATGCACTGATTAAAATATCACATAATCAACACACCCGCGCGTGAGAACGCATGACACACAAATATTGCTTATTTTATTCCAATAGATTTTCTGTATATTGTGCGCGTTCCGATATTGTTGCTTATAGAGTCTTCTTCTTACTGAAGAAAAGTTACAGTGTTGCACAATGTTAATGTTAGCATAGGCAACTGTTGTACTCAAAATGGGCATGTTATACGTCACTGGTGTGCCTAGTATGGAGATTACGAAAAATACCGCTACTTTAATATCATTAATGCAAAATGAACAGAATTATGAAGAAATTGCAAGTAAATAAATGTATGGTACGTTATAAGACTTTAGCTAATTTTTCAAAAATATTTTGGCATAATCTTAGGTTTTAAGTCTTATATCTGGATACAAACATAAGTTGTACATCGGTCATTAACATAGTTGCACAATTTAAATTGACAGCATCGAAAAATATTGTTATATGTGATTACATTAATTTAGTGTACTTTACATTGGATAAGTATTGTATTTTTTACACTTTCGTTAAATCCGATAGTACGTTGACGCAGATTTGAGCAACGTAACGCACAACAGCAAAACGTAACCGACTGTCTACACTGCTTGTTAGCCGTTGCACTGCTTTATTGAGCATAAGCATTTAACCCCAATTGTTGCCGTTAGTTCTACAAAAATAATCAAATTAAATAGCATTGGAACTATTATATAATATTCAGGCTTATAGAAGTTTGTATTCGCAGTCGTAAATTCAAATGCGGCTTCTCAACATTTCCCGTAATCAAGTTCAATTTCCAGTTAAATTTTGTATGCGAAGTGCAAAGACAATAAAAAAAATGCCTTAGACATTTTCTAAATCAATTAGACTTTGTTTTTCATTTAGTTTTCAGGTTGTACGTTGACCGCACACACACAAGACGCAAGCACACACACACACGCACACACACGAACACGCACTAAAGGCTTTGTGTGTGTGAGTGGATTGCATAGTATTTGACAAAAGGCCGGAAATATTCAATTCTGTCAAATGCCTAGCAAAATCGTAAAAAAAATGGCACTTATCGGGATGCTCAACTACTAGATGACCTATTTCCAAGATTTTTAGATTATAGATTTAAATAAGCCCCAATTCCGATCGTTCGATTTATAAAGATTGCGAATAAGCTCTAAAGTAAACCCCACATGGAGTTAATATATAAAATTATAAGAAAAAAATTGTTCTCGTGGCTTTAACAAATCTTAATTCTGGTCTTCGATTTATTTGGCATAAGAATATATAAACACTTTAAAGCAGGATTCTCCATCCGAGGTATATATACAATTATTTAAAAGTTAATCATTTACACGTGGTTTTGGGATACCTTAATTCCAATCGTTTGACTTATCATGAATAACAATATATAGAAGCATGTTTCTACACCCATTTAAAACTAACTACTCGTGGATTTCTAATTCGCCCTATCAAGAACATTTATATAGACCTTCCAGGAATTGGGATCTTTTGCATACACGTCAATAGGTCTTATATGCCCCATTTGGCACTGTATGTGTACAGGGTATAGCAACAACAAACAAATATTGTGTAAAGTGTGTAAAACGGCGACAAAAACAGCAGCGCCTAAACCGGCTCAGTCGCCGCTTGGTCCGTCCATAGTCATCATTCAGTCGGTTTGTCTGTCCAACTCCCATTTAAAGCTGGTGCAGTGTTCGCTTTCGGTTTCCATTTTTTAGTTGCATCTCAAACTGTGATCACAGCAGTCGCCCAGAGCGCCCAGCCAAGTGAGTAGCCTTAGAAATTCGAGTCGAGTCGTTTCTGCGTTTCCATTCCAAGATCGAGATCAAGTCTGAGACCACTTTCTAAATGCTGATGATCGATCAACTTTTTTGAACCCATCGCGTTTATCAGGTGTGCACGTCATCGTCACGGCCCAAGTCTATTTAACTTCCTAGCTACGTATCGAAGAAGAGGAAGAAAAAGGGGGTATAGCTTTTGCTTGAAGTTAAACTTAAATATTTCAACTTAAATCTAAATGCCATGCGCTGCATATTAAACGCGTTCAACCGTAGCCGTACCTAAGAAATAACTATACATTGTGTTAAAGTTCGCACTTCCTTTCATTTCTCTGATCAGAACAGACCCGTCACAAAGGCAGGTACAGTCGAGAGCACTTAAATAGAGACAACTACGGAAAGATCTATGTAAGAAACTGTTAAACGGATAATTGTTTTAAGTATTTAAACAATTTCGGTAGTAGAAAATTAACTGAAGAAAATTAACTTTCAATACATTTATCTGATCAGAATAGACTTTAATAAACACAGGTACAGTCGAGAGCACTTAAATAGAGACAACTACGGAGAGAGTGTAATTATCTATATAGAAACTGTTAAAGCGGAAATTGTTTTGAGTATTTAAACTATTTCGGTACTTATCTGATCAGAATAGACTTTAACATACAGAGGCACAGTCGAGAGCACTCAAATAGAGACAGCTACGGAAAAGGTGTAGTTATATAAAAAAAAACTATATGTTAGTTAATGCTATCATTTAATTTAAAAGGAAGGTAATTTCTTGCGCACTTAAACTACTTCAGTTGTAAGAAAATAGAAAGATGTTCGCATCTCGTCATATCTATCTAATTAGAACATTCCTGTCTCAAACCCATTTACAGTAAAGAGCACTTCAATATAGAAAGCAATGAACATGGTATAGTTATCTACATAGAAACTGTTAAATTAAAAAAGAAGAAATTGTTTTTATGTATTTTAACTATTTCAGTTGTAGAAAAATAAAAGAAGTTCGCATTTCGTTTAATTTCTCTTATCAGAGAAAGAATATAATTATCTATAAAAAAAAACTATTATGGATAGAAAAAAAAGACTAGATTTAACAACTATTTTCTGAAGACTTGCAATTAAAATTACTAAATATATTCTTAAAATATGTTCTGTGACCTTAATGCTGGGGATAGTTAGGAGATTTTTTTGGAATTGGAAAGTTTTCTTTTATGTTTGAAGAAGATTATCTGTTGTCCTGTAATTTAAGTTGAACACCATATCATAGAACACCATAAAAAAACCAAATTTTAAGAATACTTATAAACTTCATTTAAAAATCTATACTTTATAAGAAAACAAAATGTTGAAGTATAATCAAACCCGGGATTAACCATAATGAGAGAAAATAATTTATTGAGTTCTTTAAGTTATTCAGATATCAAGCAGAAAATAATTGTTGAATACCCTCCGCCATCTGAAAGGGTATATTATCAAATGGGGTACTTACAAAGTTTTAAAAGTGGGTACAAATACTTAAAAAGCTTTCGCATATATGCCTAATTTGAAGTGCTTGAATTAGCATTTAAAGTGTTTGAATATAAAAACGATTGATTTCCACAAATGGGATGCATTTGAATGCTTTGAGGTGTTTGGCATTTTATAGAGTATACCTGAGACTGAGTCTAGCAATTGTGTTTACAGTTTCTCATGGCATCTGGCTTATAATTACTTTTAGTTTCAATCAGCAGAGAGCTCACACAATCAGCCTGGGCTTGGCCATGGCCAGCCATTAGCACTTCCCAGTAGCGTTCGGACCTTAATAGGCTTTAGGGAAGTACCAAGTTGACGTGCACTGTTATGTTGGCACAGCGAGTCGAGCTGCGCTGTTTGGCGAGTGCAAATTAACGCATCTAACAGATACACAACACAAGCAGCTACAGTGAGCAGTCGCTGTGTGCGACCGTTGAGTGGAGCTCTCAGAATTAACAATGAGCTAATCAAACTGACACTAGAACGTCACGAATGCACCCAATTTAAGACTACTCCAAGCGAACGGATCCCCAACCGACCAATTGCTCAAATTGCTTATATAACGAGTCTCCAGTCTCCAGACTGTGTCTCTGCCTGTAATGCCACACGCATACAAAGCAGACGCCAGAAATCGTACAGATCGCCCGATTAGTCAGCCAAGAGCCAGCGAGCAATCGAAACGATCTACCCGAACTGGCTTTGTATATAGTTTCAGTGCACGGCGACACACGCTCAGTTGCTGTTCAACAGTCGCGCTCACAGCTTGAAATACATTTGTATCTACGCGGTAGAGTGCCAAGAGAAATTAACTTGAAACCAAAGAAACATAACCAATCTTGACAAGCAATTACAAGCTGTAAGCATGTCTATAATTTGTTTAATTGAATGCAAACTAGTTGCAGATACTTCATATAAAAGCTAAAGGCCGACTGCTGTAGATGTATCTGTAGCTTAATTTCTGGAACAAAGTGAATGTGAAATTGTCTTCTCTAGGCCTTATCTATATGTAAATGTGACCCGTTCTCCCAAAGATAGCTTACTATTAAGTTAAAAGTGAATGCGAGCCTAGCTAGAGTCGATAGAACTTTTCGTTAGACTTTGGACGGGTATAAATTATGTGCATCCAAACTGCGCAGCTTAAAGTCTATTTGTGTTGGATCTTAACTGGAATAAATCATAAAACAAAGCTAAAGATATCTTAGAATACTTCTTAATTTCAAATCTACAACAATATAAAAGTTAATGTTCAGCTTATGTAATTTGTACACAGTTACAAATCAATTACTGAAATTAAGGTTTGTTGTATCTGAAAGATATTAACAGCATTAAATTATCAAAAATATATTCCTCGACTTACATCACAAATGCAGTAAAAGCTAATTAAAAATTGTTTATATTATATGCATACTCAGAGCTTAAAACCAATTGCTTTGTATCTGTAGATTTGTTGCTGTTGCAGAAGTATCTTTTAGATACCAAGCGAAGTTTCAAGTATCTAAAATATTTCGATTGTGCGAAATAAGTATCCAAGAACTGCGCTCTATTTTAGCTTAAGACTCAGGACAGTCTTAAGTATCTTGCAGATTTCTAGTGCAGCAAAGTATTTCAAAGATACTTGCAATTTTCACCGCAGCTTTCATTTATTGTTAACTGCACAGATTTTTTAGCTAGGTTTTTAAGTCAAGGTCGATCTTTCGCTCGCAACTCAAACTTTGAACCGGTTTAACTGAGACGTTGCTTATTTTTTTTTTTTGGCTCTGTCGTGAGCTAAGCTTTTGGGCCAAGCCCAAAGTAGTTGCAAATCAATTAGCGAGCTGAGCACAACAGTGAGCTGCGACTTAAAATTAAAACTGACTTCATATCTTACAGTCTTTATTCCCTCTCGTTGACAGAATGAACATGAATTCTGCGCTACTTTTGATCGGCGCCGCGCTGCTCGGTCTGGCCGCGGCCACTGATGTGAAGCAATGCCCGAAATGTAAGTAATCCGAAATCCAAGTAATCCTCCAGCATCTCTTAACCGTATTTTGTTGCCCATTTCTTAGCCAAGGCACGCGCTCTGTCCGCCGACGAGGTGACCATTTCGAACTGTCCCAAGAGCAGGTGCATACTGAAGCGTAACACGGACGCCAGCATCACGATGAAGCTGAAGCCGGAGCGCGACTTTGCGGAGCTCACCTCAGACATACAGGGTATCATACTGGATGTGCCGCTGCCCTTCCCCGGCTACTATGGCACCAGCGCCTGTCCGCACATCTACGATGAGTCCGGCGAGCACAAGGTCGGCTGCCCACTCAAGGCGGGCCAGACATACACGTACAAGAACAGCTTCAAGATACTGCCCGTCTATCCCACGGTCAGTCTGGAGATTCACTGGGGACTGGGCGACAAGCAGGGCGATGTCGCTTGCTTCCAGATACCCGCCAAAATCAAGGCTTAAATCCGATCAGTTGAGATAAGAGAGAATCGATTGCTTTGCATTCTAGCTTGTAAGTTTTATTTGTTATTATTAAAACGTGTGTTATGCATAGATTAAGTACAATTTAATTTGAACATGAATTTTGATATTGAATTTGGAATTTGAATTCTGATCTGGGCAATATTGCGGCATCCAGCCAATGACGCAATATTGTGCTCGCAATACAGTGAAAGAAAGAAGTAACAAGAATTATGCGTATAGTGTGGTTATTAGTAATAATAATAATAATGTTAATAAAAGAATAAGTAATTAAAAACAACAAAAGCGAAACGTTTTATCATTAACATTTAATTTTGCTTATTCATACAATAGATTTATGCATATATCTTGTATCTATTGCCTGCTGGCCAACGCGTCGTATGCGCAACTCGCGTGCAGATCGCCAAGCGACGATCTTTAACCTTTAATTAATATTTTTTTAATATATATATATAAGTATATATGTAGTTCTTTAATTGGGCCGCAGCATGCAATGAGATGCGAGTTTGGATCACTCGAATGATGGAATAAATATCGTTTAATTGTTTTTGCTTAATTTGCATCATTTCATTTAGTTTATGTATGTTCATGCGTGTGTTTATGTGTAAATGTAATGTCACTTATTCGTGGGTCAAAGTTCACTTTTTAAGCTCAAAGAAGTCGCCCATTGGCAGCTGCTGCTGCCGCTGCTCCGCCTCGACCAACGCCTGTTGCAACTTGCGCCAGCCCTCGGCCGCATCGCTAGCATCGAACTGTCGCTGCACTTGCCTCAGCTGATAGCGATGTTGCCGCAGCAGCTGCCTCCATTTCGCATCGTTCACGTCTCGATTGCGCTCCGCTGCCGACGCCTCGCCACTTGGCGGCGCCAAGGCGCCGGAGGCGGTAAGGGGCAAGTTGTAGTTCTTGGCATTGCTGTTGTTGTTGCCATCGTCGTCAACGGAATTCTCATTATTGTTGTTGTTGTTGTAGAGCTGCTCGGCTAGCTTGTCGGCAAGAAGGGAAGGCTATGGTAATAGTAAGATAAGAAATAAGACATTATTATTAAAATAATATATTCTCTTATTAAATTTGTTATACCCTGGTGCAGGATATTGCCATTTCGATGACATCTTTCACTTGCGGCTTGAGATCTTTGTCATTTAGTTGCCATTGGAACTATCGGTCGTATACTTATTATTTTAACGTCTGACTACTATTCTATTAATTTATCAATCGTTCAATAATTGAGTTATTATACGGCTTCGTCTAGGGAGTTAAAAGTTTGCATATTTATACTCGTGTCTAAATAAAATGTTAAGGCAAATCGGAAAAATTTATATCTTCCACGGGTCAAGAACTAGAGGGAGCAAATTTGAAATGAAGTTTTCTCTTAAGTTCGTTAACGCATATTTTGCCCAAATTGGCAGAGTCGAAACATGTCAATCAATTTTACAGATAGCCTGCTTTTAGCTGTTTCTAGAATGTGAGCGAGTATAACTCAGTCGGTTACAAGGGACAGCGAAATTCTTGCTCGGTTTTCCGAAAATAAATGTTTTATCCTCTTTACATAATAATTATTAAGCCAGACCAGAAATAAACCACTTTAGATCGCTTTATCACAAAAGTGTTTAACAAATGATTTCTTAAAGATTTATCAGATCTTAAATGATCTTTGTGGAAAAAACTATACCCGAATTTGAGAATATTTATCAGGTCAATAATATCTCGTGTTTACGGGATTAGAGAAGCTTAAATAGGAGAGAAGTAAGAAGAGTAAGAGAGTAGAGCGAACCCAGGTTTCCTTGACATTAAGAGACTTTCTTAATGCAATCGAGCCTTCATCTCAGGCAAAATAATGCGAAAAAAACAGATCAGATAAAGGAATCAGGATTCGTTTTTTCTCAGAGATCTTACAATCCCATTTAAGCTTATTCACTGTTTGATTAGTATATGGATAATTTTTATTGTTTTTAGGTAAAAGTAACACGTTAAATATTTTTGCCGATTATTTTTAAATAAGTATATTAGTTTGGCTACCGGACGGAATGTCCTGAAGTCCTTGTCGAAGGTCTCAATAGAAAATATACTATTAATTTAATTTAATGAAATAGTTTTAATTGTTACTAATTGTTTGAATTTGTGTCCTCATCCAGGGGGGGACTATTTCCGTTCTAATTAATTTCACAATTGACACGCAGCCATAAATAAGCTCAAGCCGCGCAATTCCATCTAGTTATAAATCTAAATAGGGCTATATGTTCTGGATAAGATTAGCTCGATAATGGTGCTTTATGACGGCTTAGCATATGTATTTCATGACAATGCGGAATTAGCTGCGATAGGAACTCACCTGCTTGGCCGCAAGTGCCACCCTGTTGCCCGAGCGCTTGCCGTGTGCTATGCCAAAGATAGAGATACAGAAAGTCAGCTGAATTGGCTTTTAACTAACCGTCAAAGCGACTTTAGACTTACCACCCCAGCACGAGTGTCCAAATTCCAGGCAGGAGCCTGTAAGTAAATATAAAATAATGTTTATTAAATAAATCATCATCATTTCCGCAAGGCACTGAAGAGTTAAGCTCGGCAAAAGAATTTATGACACACAAGCCGACATCCCCCACGAACTCTTTGCCAACACCCGCTGAGCTGCATTGATCACAGAGGGGCCTACAGCGTGGGGGCGGGTGCCTGGCAGGTGGCTTAAAAAGTTAAAGGTTGCCAAGAAGTTAATGTGAATGCTGCTGCCGTTCCTGTTCTACAGTAATTTTTCCATTTATACCCTTGTCTCTAAAGGGTAAGCTAATTTTACCACAAAATGTGTTACGCATATAAGAAGACATCTCCGTCGCCCTAAAGAATATATACCCCTTATAAAGACACTTCTCCGCCAACTTTACAGCTACCAGTCTGAAACTTTTGCATAGATCCTTCAGAGCCCCTTTGCCCTAGTCGACGGATCACTATGTCATATAGCACATTATTTTGTAGCTATAGGAACGATCGATCGAAAACTAGCTTCTGTTCGTCCTTCAAGATTTCAGGACCGAATCTCGGCCCTATGCTCCTTGCATATAAGATATATCTTATCGGTCCTCTATATAGCTTTTATAGAAACTTCTTCAAATATTGTTTAAGAAACTATAGCTAATATTGCCGCTTTCCTGATTAACTATGCTCCTAACATTTCAAGAATATCTTATTAAAATAGGACGAATTTTTCATGTAGCTCTATTGACAAACTTTTCTCTCGACCAAACCCAGCTACTACAAAATGTATACATACATAGGTGTATATATACATAGGTGTCATATAGCATATGTCAGAAAGAGTATTCAGACTTCGGTGAGCTGTCAATATCCATTCTTGCTTGTTATTGTTACTGTTGCATTTGCTTTTATATAATGCTCTGACCTATGATAAATTTAGTCCATTACAAAGTCGTATGTTACGGCGGGTAATAAGCGTACACCTGAGTAATGCGTTGAAGGCAGCTCTCAGCTGGCATGGAGTGCTTGGTTAAGCTAAGGCTGGGGACAGCTAAAGAGGACGCTGGGAACGTGAAGGGGAAGAAGGAGGGGGAGGCGGAGCTATTATGCTATGTCCTTGGCGCTGCATTTCATTGTGTGGCCAAAAACTAATCGCACAAATGGATGGCCAAGTCAGGCGTCCACACAAAAGACTTCAGCTTGGCTCACATGTCACAGCACGAGGCGTCGTCAAAAAATCAAAATAAGAGCAGCTGGGACACCAGGATAAGCTTACGCAACTCGAGGCAGAAGCATCTCCTGGCAACAAAGTGACGCAGATGTGCAGCACTGGCCGTTGCCTGCTCGTAAGTCCCTTGCATAAGCCATGGCTGGCTGCCCCAGCGCTAGGCTCATTGATAAGAAAAGAGAAAAAAAAAACATCCTTTGGCAGACTCGTGTAAAGAGAATGACTCTATATCTATTACGCCCTATTTAACTGTTGCTAGCGCCTTCCAGCCGCCATATGTCAAACGTGTAATCATTTGTCAATTACTTAAACCGTGGATTAATTGTTGGCGGGCGCGCATTTTGTTGACAGGCCAGGCCATCAGAGATAGCCTCTGCTCAGGGATCTAATCGAAGGGGCTGTCATTAAAGGGCGAGAGCGAGAGCGAGAGGGAGAGAAGTTCTTCTAAACGTCTAATTAACGTGCCCATCCACTTTAATGGCCCAACGAGTGGTCAGTTGGAGCTGGCGTTGGCGTTGGCGTTGGCGTCGACCCTCTTTGCTTCAAGTGCCGGGTAATTTCTTTTTTTTAATAGCCCCGCAAAAGTCGCACGTATAATTTAAAAGTGTTACGCCATTGGGCAATAAAGCTCTTTTTAATTGTCCCCAAAATAAATGTTGACATTTATTTTTGACAGGCGAATCGCTGCATTTCTCAAATAAGGCTGTTAAAAAAAAAACATTCTTAGCTTGTGCTTTTTTTACACTTTTAACCGAACCTGTTTCGTGTAATTGCTTTGGGTAAGATCTAACTTGGGTTTAAAAATACATTTAAGTACTGCGCATGGGATTTTACTAATTCCCGGAATTATAAGCATTTATATTCATTATATTAGAAGGAAGATAGTTGCTTATAATGAAAGTAAGTATAAGTATAAGCAGTTATAATATCGTGCTAATCCCATGAGAATTGAATCTTATGATTTCTTGTATGCAATTTGTACCACAATAGATTGGAGAGTCAAAACTCTATCACAATATATTCTTTATTCAACTTCACATGCAACACAATGCAGCAAATATGCTCAGCAAGACCTAATCGATAGAAAATAACGAAGACAAGCCAATTGTAGATCATAGATCAACATTATTTTCATCACTCAACAACGTCTTTTCAATATAGTTTTAGGCAAGCATAATCTGTCAACCTGAACCTAGCCCAATCCACCTGGTCCAATCAACTATTTGAGAATCACTTCAAAGGCAATTGCCGCCGCAATAGCTGCAATCTAAACCGGTTTTTTCGGGTCTCTATGCCTATCGCGATTGCCCCTGATATGTAGCTGGTAGCCGGTAGGCGGGGGGATAAGCTTTCCCCAAACTAAGCCACAACCACCCACAAGAGTGCAGCGTGGTGACAAAATTTGCCGCCTGCAGGCAGCGGCACAGCTTGATGGGTTCACACGATTTTTTTCCGCTGTGTCAGCAGGAGTTGTGTGTTGTTTGTTGCTTTTGTTGTTATTTGGCACGCAGTTTGGATTAATTTACGACAGCAATTAAAATCGTCGGGGCACTTGCAGGTATTTGAATGCCGTTGCTGGCTGACAACCGACGCAGGTGGTGACAACGTAACGAAAATTATAGAAACCCAACTAATGGGCGTGGCACAAAAGCGATCAAAGAGCAACAGGAAAATGTGCATAAAATAGATAATGCGCATTACAATTTCAAATAACAATATGTGTTAATAAGGTAGTTGGTATTTTTATGGCCCTCTCGATACGCATCCGTTGCGCCCCGTCGGCAAACATTATTGTGGGAAATTCTAAGAAGGTTTTCGCTATGACGCATTCTCATATTAACGGAAAATTGTAGACCTATATACATATTTATTGAAGCACACTCTTGGGCTGAACTATTTATGGAAAACTTAAAAAAAAAATACAGCGGCTTTTTAGGAGCTTCAAAAGTGCGCTTTTACAATTTGTTCGAATAAAGTAATATAATTAAATTATTTAAATTACGCATATCTGATATTAAGAGATTTGAGCTTTTTAAAATGTGTGACGAAATGCTGATCAAATATTTGAAGGCACATAAATGTATAATATTGAATTATGAATAAATCTTCAGAGTTTTTGTTGAGACGCTTTGCTGGTTCCTTTACTATTCCCATGCAAAATCTCCTTTTCAACTTAAGGCGGATACTCTTCATCATTTCCACGTAGGAGGCTAATACGCCTTTTGCCAGAAACTGTTTCGACTTGAACAGTGTTTCAAATTTGTAAGTTAATTTATTAACTTTTAAGGTTTTTTTGGAAAATAACTAAAAATTTTAAATTAAGCAGCTTCGATTTGAAACCTGCAAAGAAGGCGACAAGGGGAAAGTATCTGTATATGTATATGTATATGTATATGTATATGTATATGTATATGTATATGTATGTATATGTATATATATATATGTATATGTATATGTATATGCATATGTATATGGCCTTCTTTTTCGCTTATCTACGCTCCTAACATAATTAACCAAATTTTGTTCAGATGGAACAACTTTGTCATTTAGATTCTTAGGACAGAATTTCATAGAGTTTAATCGCGTTTTTTTATAAAAACATATCTTAATTTAACTCATTTATATGTCTACAAGGGGGTCCAAAGAGCTGCCCCTTCTTGTATTTTTTAAAATGTTTAAATGTTCAAAATCCAATCAATTGATATGCTGAAAAATAATTGTTTTTTAACTTGCCCTGTTTCCGGACTATCAACAGTAGAAATTTAAATATATTTGTAAGATATGCAAATATAAAATGTTAAAAAAATATGCAACATTTATTGCATACTTTTTAGAGAGAAGTACAAGAAAATATCCCAGAAATGGTAATATTGCATATTATTTTAAAGAAAAGAAAAGCTCTTTTTTTCGGTTGCAGATCAAAATATTTTGTGTTTACCTGTTACCAGCGTGAAGAGCACCAGAAATACCAGGATAGTCCAACTAAATTTAACGTAGCACATTTTGAACAATATTTTATGTCAAAGCAAGCACAATTTTAACTGTCAAAATAAATTGAGAATTTCTTTTTGTCACTTTCAATTTAACTTTAAATGCACTTGCCACAAAGTTTGTGCAACAGTTTAGCTTTGCAGGTGCGAGTATCTGGAATGCGTGTGTTCAAAACTCTTTTGGAATTGCCACCAAAAGGCGTTAGACAGGCGGCTTTTATAGCCCAGAACGGTGTGCAGCAAACATAGCCGGAACGGCGCAAAGATAACGACAGCCAATGCGAGCGCAACACACGAGGCAGATGGGGCAGACGACCCACGAGCCGACGCCAACGCACCACGAAGTCAACGCCGCCAATGAGCGTGGCGAGAGGTTCAGCAACAGGCCGATGTCCATGTAGGGGGGAAGCCGCCGGCTACCCATTTAATTCAGACAGCAGAGTGAGCCCCAAAACAAAACAAGCTCGGTTTAATGCTCTTTAAAGAAAAAACGCAATCTGAACAATTGTTTATTGTAGTAGTGTCCTGACGATACCGGTTAGTTGCCTGCTGAGTGTTGGTGTAAATGTATAAGATCTTAGTGTAAATATAATGTTCTGTGTTTAGCTACCAAATACAACATTTCATCAATCATTTAGTTTCGAACGCAAAGGGTATTGTTTGTGTCTGTATCGTTTGATTATGATTTCTTAGTCCCCGATTTGTCTGTACCGTGTAATATGTGCTGCCAATCGAATGACAGACGCCGGAAGGCAACACTTGAGCCGCATTATTCTAGCTTGGCCAGGATGTCGCACTCGCGGAACAGTACGTATTCGCGTTTGTCATCCATGTCCACCTTGGTGCCACCGTACTTGGGCAACAGAACGCGATCACCCTCCTTGACGGCCACGGGCAAGTGGCCAGAGCCAACAGGATTGCGGGCACCGGGTCCAACGGCCACGACAACGCCTTGCATCTCCTTCGGCACCGAGTCCTCCGGCAGCAGAATGCCGCCTGCTGTTGAGGTCTTCACTTCGGCTCGCTGAATTAGAATGCGATCCAACATGGGTACAACCTTCTTGATAACGCTAGCCATTTTTCTGCTGGGCCAGGAATAAATTATTTCACAAAAACACGAAAATTAAAAACTTTTTTCAAACTTTTACCAAAAAACTTTTTTGTTTTTTTTTACAAAATTAAAAACCAATTTTTTTTTATTTTATTTTACAGCCGCTCAGTTCGGATGCCAGAAACAGACTGAGGTATGCTGGGATTGTGGGGAATCATTAGCAGCCAGATTTCAAGGCCTACTCTATCCAACAATTGGTTAGCCTACTTTGATTTGGGTTCACTCTAAAAGCATTTAGTAGAGTTCATTTTGACTTTGGTCTCAACAGACTTAACAAACTCGACCACGCAATATGTGCTAGACTACCGTTATAAAAAGCATAGTTGTGCGTGCGAGTGTGTGTGTGTGTGTGTGCGTGTGTACAAAGTGCATATGTGTGCATGCGTGTTTTTAACAGTTTTGTATTTGCGCGTTGTTTTGACACAATTCCCACGCTGAAAGCGTCAGCGCCACCTGTTGGCACTGCTGCGCACTAAGCACAGCGTGTATGTGTTTGTGTGTCTGTATGTGTGCTCTGCTTGGCTTCCTGACTGACTAAATGATTGGGTGGGATTCTGGCGGTAGGGAGTCAATGTTGGCTACATTTCTTTTGCTGGAATTTCGCTTTTTTGTTTCCCGATTCGCTCGTAAATCAAAAAATTTCACACTTTCTACGTCATTTTGCGGACGGTCGTGTGTCAGCGGGTGTGGCTGTGTGTGCCAATTGATGTGTATGTGTGTGGGTGTATGGATCTATTGCTCTTGCTGCTTGCTTTTCTTTATTATTCCATTGGCTTGTTAGCTTTGGTTGGCCTTACGTGACGTATGTGAAGGAAAAGTGTACGCACACATAATTATTTAAAGTATATTAACTATCGAATGGAGTTTGTCGCTAAATATAAAACAGTGTTAAATAAAATCAATGAAGCCCATAAGCCGAAGAATGCTATGGGTCTTCTATATCGGATTCCTTAAAGTCGATAAATATTGATTTGAAGGTTCAATGCTATAGGGCTTATCTTGAATGTTATAGTGTATAACTTCCCGTTTACTGGACACTTAATAATACACATTAAAAAAACAACAAAACTTTTCTCATATAGTACATGCTTTTACCCCTCCTCTTTACCAAGGGATGGACTTTCTTAAAGCTGTAAGACACGTCTAAAATGAATTTAAACTATGATCTTTGCAACTAGTTTAAAGCTAAAACAAACATTCACTAATTTCTTACGTAAGTTTTTCAAAATTTGTTTAAAGGCGACCGAGCGTTACCTAAAAAATATCCCATAAGGCCTTTGACTCCCATTTCCTACAGGAGGATTGGATTTACTGAATGTTAAGAAAAACTTCGCAAATTAATTTTTACAAAGCTCGTTTGATATGATATGTTTCCACCGAGTAAGGATGGATTTGGCGAAAAGTGTGAAAGATGATTTGAAAATTATTACTAAAAATATAATTAATTCAGATTTTTAACAAAATAAATGATATAAGCAAATAACCCCTTAGTTAAATGTACAAGCATGTATGCTTGTATGCACATTAGCATGATAGAGTATACAAAGCTCGCTGTGAAAAATATTGCCAAGGCTATCATTACCATTACTGATTTTTTGGACTTCCGCTCAATGTATGCAAAAATTTTTATTTTGGTGCTTATGGTGTTTATGGCATGCTGCGCTTAGGATTTCCACGTTTATCTAAATATGACGCATTATCAGAGAATTTATGGGCATAGGGCATGAATACGTAAACAAACGGCATGCCCTGATGCAGTCGCCATTCGCAGATCGAATCCAATCACACCTCTACAAGGTCGGCAGGGAAAGCAGCATGCTTTGGCCAGCACACGTCCATTTGCCTGATTGCGTTTTCATAAGAAATGCACCTGCGAGTGCTTGGGCCATATTACTCATTCGCCGCGTTGACATTAGTCTGCATTTGCAGTCCGTGACCTTGGGCGATTATCAGCGCATGGGCATGGTGCATGGGACATCATTATCATATTATTTATTCAAACAGACGGCATACGCTCCACTCCAGCTCCACGCGCAGTTGCTTGCACGCCAAATCGATAAAACAAATTTGTTTATATGCGCATTGCGATGAATCCAAATTACAAATTTTCGCTCAAATCACGGCGCCGTCTCTAGCAGATAAAAATAGCCAAGTCGACGAAACCCTAGCAATGGCCAAGAAAATAATCAAATTTGGATATTTTATGTATATTGATAAGTTTAATTACGGATTCACGATAAATATAAATATAAAGAAAATTATAATGTCCCAGCGAAAATTATCAGAGCTACGTCTTCAACAATTTACTTTTCCTTCAGCTTCCTGCAGTCGAAAGCATTTACTTTTACGTTTTTCCGGTCGAATAGTCCTTTGATGTTTTAAAAATAGAAAAACTTTCTTCTACAGCTCATCAGTCAGTTCTTCGACAGCGCGTATTATTGGCACTCCTCAACAAATATTTAAAGAAAACTTGAGCTAATGTGCTGCATATTTCAAAGTCTGAAAACAATTTAATTATAATATCGACTTTTGGTTTATTTTGTACAATCTAATACATTGTTTGGCTTTAATTTATAGTATCAAATATCAAATAACAAAAGCTGAGCTCACATTAAAAATATTTATGGTAACATAAAGATCCATTTTCTATTATTAATTGTGTAAGTTTCAAATAGAGGTAATTAATTATATGAGTTTTTAATAAACTGGCTAGAATATTATAATGTTTTTCTTTTTAAAAATGTTTTTGTAATCAATAAGAATATGTTGTTAATAGTTTCTAAAGAATTTTATTTACTAAATAGTACATTTTGGAGACTTGCTCTAAAAAGATCTCGTATATAAAGATTGTGCAAGGGTCCAAGAGATTAAAAATTACATTTCTAATTTCTGAAAGATTCAATTTTCAAGCGACTATTCATATGTGCTTATCTTTATATTATGAGCTGACATCTTACTATTCACTTATAAAAATAAAAATCTCCTGCTGGATTTGAACCGGCGATTCTCTGATTGTTGGCTCCACCCACAGATACTTTAAGTTACGCAGACTCAGATGTCACTTGTTTGGCTGAGTTGATGTTTGTCAAACAAGCTCCGTTGCATCCCAACTTGGAGGTCAAATATCCCAAAACCCCATCGTAGTGCTTACTTTTGAGCCAAGAGGAAGCTTCAAATAAACTATCAGCCTCGTAGCTCTTACAGTTTGATCACCAATAAGTCAGCCAGTCAGGACAAATTCTTTTATATATATATAGATTTAAGATACAATAGACTAGTTATGCAAGTACATCGCAGTTGCTTAATTTTAATTGTTAGAAAATAAATTAAAAGATAAAAGCTTGCAGCATTGTCTGAAGGTTTTTAAATAATAAATGCATGGAGCTCAATATCATTAATTTTGAGTTACATTAAGTTTTAGTTACTTAGCTTCATTAACTTATACAAAACAAAAGTTGTACTAAACGCTTTGGTAGACGTAGGTATAACAATAAAAAAACTCTGGCTAATTTAAAAAACTATAAACTTAAATAAGTTGAAACAAAAACTGCACAAATCAGACAATAGATAAATATCGCTAAAAAGAAACTACAGAGTTACTTTAAACAGTTGAATTGTGCATTGCATATTACAAAACTAGTTGAGACTTTGTCTGCAGTAGGCGTTCGTTCAGAGCAGTCTAAAAAGAGCAAGCAAGAGAGAGACAGAGAGAGAGAGAGAGAGAGAGAGAGAGAAAGGGAGGGAGAGAGAGAGAGAGAGAAAGGGAGAGAGAGAGGAGAAGACAGACGGAGAGGGTGAAAGAAGAATAGAGAAATGCATGTAAACAATTTATTTTTTGATCGCATATTAAGTAATATTACTAATACGATCAGTGGGACAGACCTGCATTAGCGTTTGCTTCGACTCAATGGAATCGCGCTGCGTCGATGAATTAAGCGTCGTGGTGCGGCGCAAGCGGCGCGACTCCAGCTGATGTCGCGAATTCTGCAGGCCCTTTGAGTACTTCTTGCCCAGCAGCACGGCCTGCGACAGATCAATGAAATATGTATAAATAAGAAGAGTAAGTATTTAATATAATCTCAGCTTGAGGCTTACTTTGAAGGCCTCACGAAACTTGTTGCTCATCAGGTTGTAGAGCAGCGGATTAATGCAGGTGGACAGATAGTAGAGCACGCCCGAGACGTATGTCATCACCGTGTAGAGGAGCTCATGCTGATCATGCAACTGGGCGCCCCGGGCTGGCGCATAAATGGCAATCAGACGCTGTGCGTGAAATGGTGCCCAGCACAGAAAGAAGCAGATGACAACGGCAACTGTGAAGCGAGCAGATAAACCAAACAATTGTATTTATATTTATATTCATTCGCTCTAATGGCAGGCACTGGCTTGTGTCGCAGAGTATTTTTTATTTTCTTTTTCGGGGCACAATAAACCCGCGCCTCATAAATGTCGAGCATGCCAAATGACAGACGCGATAAATTGGCCAGTGAATGGCTGATTAAACGCGCCCAAGTCTTCGGCCCGGCCTCTACCCCTTGCTGACACAGACACACAGCCAGAAATTAGACATTTGGCTCACAGCCTGCGGCCACCAGGCGCTACATTTTGCATAATTGGACTCATCAATGTCGCAGAACTCACCCAGCATCCGCAGCACACGACGCGTGCCATAATGAGTGAGGCGTCCACGCACTGAACTCAGCTGTGGCCCCGCATTGTTGGCCAAAACCGAGCTGGAGCCGGCATAGCGATAGAGTATTGTGTCACTTGCTACCGCCTTCAGCGGCTGCTGACGCCGCGCGCTGCTTTCGGCCACAGGAGCTGCTGGTGATCCGCCGCCAATGACACTCGACCGATACAGATGCAGGCCAATGCACAAGTACAGCACCAGTATGATGGACATGGGCGCAAAAAAGAAGATGAAGGTGGACAGCTGGAACGAGTGTTGCACTATGACGCGCACCACAACGCACTTATCGACGCCCGCGTAGCTATTGATGCCGAACTGTGCAGCCTGCGGTATGGCCGTGAGCACCGCCAGCAGCCAGATGAGCACTATGATCCGAATGGCGCGGCTCAGCTTGCTCATGGCTTGCCCAAGGAACGGATGGCAAATGGCCATATAGCGTTCCACCGTAAACGCCGTGATGGTCAACACAGTTGCATTGGCGGATGTCTCGGCCAATAGGCCACGACCTATGCAAAAGTACTCGCCGAACACATACGGATACTTGGACCAGATGAAGTACATTTCCTGCGGCACTCCCGACAGCAGTAGCATAAAATCCGATATGGCCAGCGAGAACAGATAGTAATTGGTAGCCGTGTGCATGGAGCGATTCTTCTTGATCACAATACAGGTGCTTATGTTGCCCACGACGCCGGTCAGAAAGATGAGGCAATAAATTACGGTGACAGGTATGACAATTGCCAAAGGATCGCGCTGCGCGCCAAGCAATTGGGTAATTGTGGCTGCGCTCTGATTGATGGCAGGTGGAGTCGATGCCGGCGACATGTTTGCTTGAAATTTTCCTTCAACTGAGCGCTTTTTTTTTTGTTTATTTTTAAAGTTTCATTCAAAATTTCCACTTGCTGGAATGCCGACTACCGCTTAATTGGCTATATCTCCCTCTATGCTAATTATTATAATTCGATGTCACGACCAACGCAGCGGCGGCAGAGAATTTAAGGTAGCAAATCGACTCAGTTCGTTTCTTGATTGGCACGCAACACACAGACGATAAAAACAATACTGTCAGCGAGGTCGCAACCAAATCCAAATCCAGACCCCTTGCCAGACGCTCGCCCAGCGATTGCTATCAGCACTGGGCGCTGGGCACTGGGCACTGCGTTCACTTGATTACAACCGGCCAGCCACATGTACTATGTGACATTAGTTAAATGCAGTAGCTGCATCGAGTTGCCCGTATCCGTATCCGAGTTGCGAACCCGAACCGCACGCCAGCGCGCTCTGAACTTATCTGATAAGCAACGGCGACAATTCTATTCAGATTTGTATCTACATTAGGCAACGACGACGCGTCGCTGCCTCGGTCGCTGCCTCTACCTCTGCCTCTGCCTCTGCCTCTGTCACTGCCAGTGTCTCTGCCAGTGTCTCTGCCCGTGTCTCTGCCCGTGTCTCTGCCGGCTCGTAAGTGTTTCGCTCTGTGCGCTTGGGTTTGTTTGTGTTTTGGACACAATTTCTCATAGCTGGGGCGCTGCTGTCGCAAAAAGCGCAGCCCCCAAAACCAACCAAAATACAAGAGGAGCAATAAGAAACCCCACGATGACGGCGGGCAAAAACTTTTCGTAATATGCGTTTTGTCAGTGCCAGAGCTGACGACTGACATTTTCTGTAGTCCCCGTCATATATATTCATTCATTTATTTTATTTCGTTTAGCGCCACACTAACTAACCGAACACCCTACTGCCCCCTCTTCCCTCCTCCGGTGGTGTCAAAGTGCGTGCGCTGCTTTTGAAATAGTCGCACACACACACACACACACCATTATACAGAACATGCACACATGCATACGCACGAATGAGAATGGTGGCTGCCACACACTACGTGTGTTCTTCCCCGTCTGTGAGTGTGTATATATGTGTGTAAGCTTTAGCAAGTGTTTGCACGCGTGCTTTAAAAGCTCTAAGCAAGTGCAACCGCGTTTTTTTGTTAGTTTATGAACGGCTACTTAACTAGCTACATTTAAAGTGCTCTACAGATTCAAGTGAGCAGATTATTGACATTTATACAATATACGAAATATATTTTTCAACCTTTTATATACAAATGTCGGTTATTATCCGGCATTGTCCGCGTCAAGTTTTTTTTTCCATTTCAGATATATGCGCATAGGGCCAAATATAACTTCAATGAGTTTTTCCATAGATCCTGGAAATGAGTTTAAGACGGATCGAATGCATGGATTTTCCATTATCTGTGAAACTTGTGTTCATTCATTTTTTATGTAAATAAGTTTAAAGACAATCGGAAGAATCTTTAAACTTCGCCAACCTAGCCTTTAAAGATGCATATATAGATAAGATTGAGATCGATTGGACAAAATAAAAGTCGATTGCAATCAACAGATAATAATTTTTCGCTTGCACAGTTTTCAAAATAAATTTGTAGCTCAACTGTCCCCAATTTTATACCCAAAACGCTGAATTTTTTGCCAAGTAGGCAGCACGGCTCTAATGAATGTCTACAAAGACCTTAAAGACCCAAAATCATAAATAAGATAGAATGATAAACACGAAAATTTCATAAAACCATTTATCAATTCCAAGACCCCTGTAACATGCAATTGACAGCTTAAAAAACCTAGCGCCAGAAAGTAGGCAATGAACATTTTTATAAGAGTAGGCAATGAATTTTGGTCTGTCAATACGAGATATTGATAGCAGGATGCTTTCTTCATATGTATGGCAATGCAAAAAAACTATGAGCCCTAAAATTGTTGTTTCCTTTTCTTAATTTATAGTCAACCCATTATTTTCACTATTTGCTGGTAGCGGTGTGTGGCGACCCCACAAAACGCCTTAAATGTCTAACATAAGTAAGCTTAATGTTAATGATAATGTTAATTGATATTGATGGAGCTGAGCTGAATCCCTTGAGCTCTCTTCACTACATTCCTCTGGAGTAGATGGCCCTTCTAATAATTTTTTTGGTATAATACAATAAACAAACCCTTTTGAACATTTACAAACACCTTTGGAGGGTCAAAGATCTCCACGGGCATATAAATGGCACACAATCTCCGGATCGTATAACTCTCGTGATCCCCCTCCTGGTCGAATGCTTTACGATATATGTTATACCCCTTTTTATGGTTCTCTTCTTAACTATTGAGCCAGTCAATCAGTCAAAACAAAGACTTGTGTATTTGTAGACATGCAACATCAATTTTATTATAATATATTATGACTTAGGAAAACTTAGAACAATTTAATTATAATGCATTAAGTCTGAGAAATGTGAATATACTTATATATCCTCGATATAGATCACCAATGATTTGGTTAAATGAACTCAATAAATATCTCTTTAAAACACTGGACACTTATTCAACCAGCCTTCATCGGGAATCGAGCCCGGAACCTCTTTATTCTTTACTTATTTAATAGACATTTACCAACGGCTAAAATATTATGTCCTTAGCAGTGAAGACTTGGCAAGAACTAATCATATAATATATTCTTTGCAATTCATACGAAACATCTATTTTGATATACATATTAGACATTAATTATATTGTTGATATATTATTCCTGTAAATACTACCAATCCAATCGGCTTTCATATACTTAATTCTTCTTTTGACACATTCAAATCTTTATCTTAGAATACGATACGGAAAAAAAAATTCTTTTAAGCACTTTCCTAATGCAATTTCTTTCTTGTCTTTTCAGTTTTACAAAACATAGATCTTAAGCTGTGAAGAATATTGTATTCAGCAATATCATTGAATAAACCACGATTATATCCATTCGCATCAATGAGATTTGACCTTACATATTTAAAGTTATGATAGTTTTTGGCTAAAACTCGTGGACATTTAACACGTACATGTGTAATTAGGCCAACAGTTTAGAGTGCAAGTTCTCAATGGGCGGCAAAAAAGTACATATAGAATTAATACATACAGACACGTAAGTATTTAAATATGTATACGAAATATTTATATTATCGTAATGACATTCATTGACTGATTACTTATAACATTTATAAGATGTATAATATATATGTGTATATGATGTATAATATATAAATATCTAGATATTCAAAACTGGTTAGTGTTTAAAACTCACAATAAAAGTCTTTGTGAAGCTCGTTAAATTGTTAAGTCTGGCCTTTGCTCGTTTTTTTCCCAATCAATGCATACATTATGCCCGGAATATCTTTATCACAAACAAGAAATTTTAGATCTACTCAATATATATATAAATACATATATATATATATATATGTGTGTGTGTGTGTGTGTATACAGCTGTCTGGTATTTTTAAAAGAATTTATGCGTTCGTTTCAAGTTTTTGAAATGTTTAGTTTCCTTTATTTCGAGGTATGTTAGTATTATGACTTTTGGCTTTATTGTTGACTTGAGAACCATTAGAGTTATGCTTGTAATATTGTTATATCAACAAATTCAAAGTTGGTGTTATGTGGTTAACAAATTGATGCAAACGCATTTTTTTGTTTTCTTTTTACTTACATTTACTTACACAAACGTTTCTCTAACATTTAAGTTTACATCAATAACTTAAATATAGTTTGCAGCAGAAAAAAAGAGGAAATCATGTTTTTTTACTGTTTCATCGTTCTTTCAAGAGTTAAAAGTTAAAGAAATACTATTTTAATATTAGACGATTAGTTGATTTGATCATATTGCACTGACCCAGCTTAAACAACAATTTCGATGATTTCGGGCTCGTCCTCGTCATCGGTTCCCCATCCGGCATGGGGATTGTCCTCATCTTGTCAGTGAACCAGCCTCTCCTGCTATAGCATCACCTGCTTGAGCGCCGGCAGCTCTTTCTCTAGAATCTTTTGGGCTGCCTCCTGATCAAGTCCATCGATACTGCAAGCAACTAGATCCCTCAGGCTATGCGCATCTTTAGCAATATAGTGAAAGGTTTGCAGCGTCAGCAACGAGCAGTTGCTAATATTGAGACTACGCAAACGCTTCAAATTGGCCACGGCCACGCCCACCGCTTCGTCATCGAGTAACGAGCAACTCGCCAGGGAGAGCGCCTCCAAAGCCGGACAGTTGACGCTAAGCGCTGCAATGCCTTTGGACTCCAAGCGATTACAATAGTCCAATGTAAGGTTCCGTAGCTCGGGCAAACGCAGCGCCTTTCTGAGCAGGCGATCCGTAAGATTGCGACATCCTCGTACATTTAGCTCGTGCAAGCCCCGCAAGCGGCTGATGGGCGCGGGATGCTTGCCGAAGCCAATGAAACCATTATCCGTTATTTTTATGCAGTAATCAATCCTGAGCATGCGCAACAGTGGCTGGTGGCGAAAGATTGTGGAGAGGGTGCGATCGGTGGTCGCCTGGCGGCAGTTATCCAGGCTGAGCTTGCGTAAGTTGGGAAGCCGTTTAAGTAGTATGCACATGGACGCCTCATCGATGAAGCACACATCCTCCAAAAAGAGCTCCTGCAGTACATAGTTGACCTCTGTAGTCAGGCCCTCGACAAGTCCCCTTCCAGTCAACGCACGGCAATAGGCCATAGTCAGCGACTCCAGACAGCCGTTCATTTTGCGAAGCGCCTGGACGCAGCGCACGTCCAGCTGCACACAGAACATGAGATCGATGGAGCGGAGTGATTTATACCATTTGTCAGCCACGCGGATCAGCATTTCATTAGTCAGCGATAGCATGCCGGTAAGATCCAGCTGTTGGAGCCGGGCCGTTTGGGGAATCGATTTCAATATATCGTCTAGCAGCACGAGATGACAATTGCCGGAGAGCTTTAAGACGCGCAGCCTCTTCATTCGCTCGAAGGCCACACGCCAGCGTGCCGTTTCGATGCCGGGCGAGCAGCTAAAGAAAAGGTCGACGTACTCAAGAGTGGGCCCATGATCGTTGAGCACCTGGAGCAGTGCCGTCTCATTGTTTCGGCGATACTCGAACTGCAGATGACGTAGTCGCACCTTGTTCTCGACGCGTCGCAGCTGCAATAGCATTAGAAGCTTAAGTGTTGAGTCCAGGCTGACGCCGTCGCATTCGAAGCCCTTTAGGTGCAAGAACTGTTTCATATTGATGCCGTCGATGGTCATGTTGACGTCATCCAAGAAGCTGGTTGTGGCTATTTTCAGAACTTTCAGATTTGGCAGCTTTCCATCCATGTTGCGAAAGACGGGCGAGTGGCGCACCTGTATTTGTTTGATTTCCGGTCCAACCAGCCTCAAGAACTGTTCCAATTCGGCGCTTTGCGTTAAATTGCGTAGCTCAACGTCCTCAAAACTCAAATATGAAACACCGCGTTCCACATGTGCCTTTATTTCCTTGAGATTATTCTTGGTAACAATCACCTTGCCTTTGTTCGAAAAGTAGCGGCGATTGACCAAGTTGCGACAGCGCCAGGATACTAGACGCAGCTGCTGCAGATCCAAATATGACAAATATGACATTATCTCTATCCACATATCATTGGGCAGCTGTTCTATGTGCATTGGCTCAATCTCCTCTTCTTCAATGAATGACGTTGGCGAGTTGCGCACAAGTATGAACTCCATCTCTGTCTCCACTTTAGCCTCCTGCAAGAATTATTAGGCTAGCATTAGTCAATCTTCGACTTAACTTATCAAAAAAATCGTTTTTCAAATTAGCAACTAGTTCATCAGAATATTTTTCGATAAATAACGATCATTACAGCTAAGATGCTGTTATTAATTTATTGGATATCGATGTTAACTTGCAATTACATGTGTTACCAAAAATATTATATAAATATATTTTATATAAAGAGCTTCAATTGCGAGACACTAATTAAAACAAAAAAATGGTTTTAAGGCAAATTAGACACTCAGTGTTATATTTGATAAGTCCCTTACACTAGTAAGCAAGTGGGCCGGTTTATCTGAGAGATTTTTGTTGAATTAAGCACATTAAGTAAGTTCGCAGTCAACGAAAGATTATTAAAATAAGAATTAAGAATTCAATTCAGAGAATTAGAAAAATTAAAAATCTGCTGCGTATGTCATTATCACAGCATGTGTATGTGTTAAGTTAGCGTTGACATTAGAGGCCTTAGCTCAAGCAAGAACCAAAGTTCCCTCCAAGAAGGCGAGCTAGTTGCCCGGGCTGCAATTGCAACCGCAACACGTCACGCTGAGCTTGTTTTTTCACCTTTCATACATACACACAAAAATGCATGCGCCTAAACCTGCTCACGCCACCCAAACAAAGAGTTGCACACACAGAATTTTTACTTACCTCGGACTCGGTGGGCCTATCAAAACACAGGATTCCTCCTCTGGTTATCCTCCCTATGCCACCTGTGGTCAAGTTATTTCCCATCCAGACAATTAAGCTTTTGGCATTGATCAATCAGTTTAGTGAAAGGCTTTATCGGTCTTAACTGTAAGGAACAGCGAAAAGAAATATAGTAAAGTTCTACATGAATGCACGCAAATGTGACTAGTTAATGGGCCAGTTTAGATCTTAAAATAAGTTTGCAAATCAACAAAAATAGTTCAGCCAAAAGTATTTGATTAGTTTTCAATGCACAAAGATCAACAATATGAAAACTTTGCCATTTAACAAAAACTTTAACGCGATAACAACTTTGGCGACTTTCAATTAGGCTCAGAGAAATAAACAAATCCAATAAAAATGCTCAATCAAGGCCATTGTAAATTTTAAGTTGCGTACAGTTTTCTTTTGTTTTTAGTTTTTAAAACTCTCGCACACAAGAGTTTGAAGCTTGGAGCTTCTAATATGATGAGCTGCTTGCCCGGGTCGTCACGCCGAGCCCGCTTTTTCACCATTCTCACCTGAATACATACATACATGCATGCATCCAATGCGCTTAGACCCACAACTCGACTCCCACACTGAGAGTTGGCTTTGCCTACATAATTTTCACTCCCCTCGCAGCCAAATGTGTCTATCTAAACGCATAACTCTTGCTCAGGTATTCGGCTCAATTCGGTTGTCATTCTTTTGGGTACAAAAGTAATTTAAGAATTAATTACTAAATGCTAAAACAAAGACGAGACATGGTTTTGAAACGGAGTCCCTCAGACTATTTGGGTTGACAGTTAATAATATAATCTTATGGTCAGTTTATAAAAGCCTAGTAAATAGTTTGGGGTAGTATTCGATGAATTTTCACACACAAACAGGTTTTCCTATTGTACAGTGGAAAATTGGTATAATGCAAATTTTTTCATTGAACAGCAATTTTTACGCGATAATAACTTTATCGGGTTTCACACGAAAAATAATCGACGGTAATCAAATTCAGAGAATTAAGAATTAAAAATTACTATCAACACCTTCGCAAATATTGACCACTGATATGGTTATTTTTTGAGTACTCTGACACACAAAAGTGTTATGCTTGAGCACGAAGCAGAGTTGGCTCAAAACATGTAGGCTAGTTGCCCGGGCAGCAGCCCAAATTGGCTTGTTGCATTGCAACCGCAACACGTCACGCCGAGCCTGATTTTTTTTTCACCATTCTTACATACATACATAAATGTGTGCATTCAATGCGCCTAGATGCGCCACATGCCGCCCACACAGAGAGTTGACTTCGGCCACAGAATTTTCACTTTCCGGGTATCTGGTTGGCCTATCTAAGCGCAGGACTCTCCATTAGTCATTCGGTTAAATTTAACCTGTGGTTATGTACCATGCAGAAAAATGAATCATGCTGTATTACAACGCAAGGGACAAATAAGGGGGTTGAGGCAGAGTTCTCTGCCACGTTGACAAGTCCTTTATACTAATGTGTGCTAAATAAATAATCGAATAGGTAGTTTGCAAAATCAAGGAAAGAAGTTTCGGGTTTTATTATTGTTAGTTTGATTGTATTCCAAAATTTTTGAATACGCAAACAGGTTTTCATATTTTAGATGAAAAATTAAATAAGATATGTATATTTTCAGTTGTTATGGATATGTTTGTTGTTTTTGAGCACTCTGGCACACAAAAGTGTTAGGCTTGGGCAGAAAGCAGGTGAGCTGGTTGCCCGGGCAGCAGCCCTTAACTGGCCCGCTGCATGGCAACTGCAACATTCGCGTCGAGCCTTGTTTTTACCACTCATACATGCATACACATGCATCCAACCAATGCACTTGGATACCCACAACACCACACACACACACACAATTGAGATTGACTCCCATTGAATTGACGAGAGCAAGCTGCGCCTGCAGAATTTTCACTTACCTGGCACTCGGTGGGGCTTATCAAAAGCCACGATTATTTATCCGTTAATCCACACAATTGCTCAAGTTAATTCCAATGCAGATAATTAAACTTTTGGCATTGAACAATCAAGAAATAAATATTACTGGTGCATTTTCTTCAGCTACAAACTACGCATTTATTTGTGCGTTTTTATATTCAACTCGTTTTACCTCCCTTGATTATGATGCGTTTTTAAGAGCAGAATATTGTTTATTTGTCTTTTATATTTGATTGACTAGATTTGTATTTTTTAACTTGTGGTTTTTATTTTCTTATTCGACAGCAACCTGCTAGCTGTTTGAACTACAAAACCCTAATACGAACGGCAGAGCTGAAGGGAAATCAACCACGCACAGGGCACACAGCTGTGTATCTAATAATGAAAATCAAACTGTCAGATACTTTTTTTGTGCGAGCAGATAGATAATTTTCCGTCGCAACGCATGCTCTTACGGCGCGCTCTCATGCTCACGCTCTCTGTCCGCAACACAATCTCCCCCTCTCTTACGCATCTCTATCTCCTTCGCACTCTCGCTCGTTCGTATCTCTCTCTACCTCTCCCTGTCTCGCTCTATCTATCTCTATGCCTCTCTCCCTTTGGCCTGTTACGTTTTGTTTATGTTTGTTGCTTCTGACCTACATCCAAAAAACGAAAAACTCAAATTCTGTGCCGGCAGTGACCTTAGAGACGTTGCGTAGGAAGTGTTGGCACATTAAATTACAAAAACTTCTTATGTGAATTCCAACTATAATCGACATGGCGAGTTCAAATTTGACTTATGTTAAATATCAAGCAAATTAATAACATGATTTAAAATATTTTATTTTATTTTTATAGCTGCCAAACTGATGAAGAATTTGAATCTTAACGCTATTCCAATGTTTTATGATTCAAAGTTTCTTAAATTATTGAATATTTACAATTATATACATACAATAATTTAAGAAATTTAAATTCAACAATAAAAGCTCATATTTAAAATATTAAATGCATAAATTGTGTTTGTAACAAAAATGCCTACAAGTTGCAATGCTCAAATTTGTGAACAGCGTTGCCAGACTGTTTAAAAAATAAGTTTGTAAGTGTAACGACAAAATCAAACAATTTCCATCAACGTGGCAGCCCTTTAAAACAGAAATCTTAGTAAATCTGAAAAAATAACTTATACTACAGTTAAAAATATCAAAGACTTTATTAAAAATCAATCAATTTAACAATTAAGTATATGGCAAAAAAGAAATTGGGCCCACAATAAGTACATCAACTAGGCATCTCATGCAGTTCAATTAGGCTAGGCATTTATTGAAGTTATGCACTTAAAATTTCGACAAACATAATTAATAATAATTAATTCATGAGCATATTGATCTTTACTTTAATTAGAACCGCCCGCTTAATCCTAACCTAAACCTTTACAACTATTCCTGAGCAACTCGAACAGAGTTGGCGCTGCCGCCTCTAAGGATGCATCTGCTTGCCCAGACGCAACGAGGGGCGCCGTGTGCCGGTCGCTGGCACTCCAGTAGAAAGACGCGGCAGACGCGGATTCACTGGCGGACCCATTAGGCGATCGGGACCTTCCGGTACGACAATGAGCTCGGGATGGCCTTCTATAACCGGCAATGGTGAGGCGGGGGACCATTCAG
The DNA here is from genome assembly GCA_035045725.1 of Drosophila ezoana. NCBI lineage: Eukaryota > Metazoa > Arthropoda > Insecta > Diptera > Drosophilidae > Drosophila > Drosophila ezoana. Next base: position 8,497,962 of record JAWNOU010000036.1, read on the forward strand.
AGCTGGAACTGGAACTGGGTGAATCGGAGCTAAAATAAAGTGCGACGTTTTTGATTCGTAGATATTGCGCATGGATTTATAGTCACCTAACCTACCCAGCTGTGTATATGGGCGGCAGCTTCTTCTCGTAGCCGCTTGTGCTGGGCGTGACAACTCCGGCGTGTATCTCCTGCTGATACAGGCCGTAGAGTTCGCGCAACTCATCCGGCAGCTCAACGTTGCCTTCCTCAATAAGCCGACGTTGGGAACTAATGATGTCCTCGCACAGACGACGTTGTCGCTCGGCCCGCAACAGCTGCAGGTCGCGACGTCGCAGCTCTGCCTGACGAGCTAGCCGCTCCGCTTGCAGCGATACCTTGTCCGCCTCTAGTTCGTGGACGCGGCAGAGAAGAGCGAGCAGTTCGCGCTCCTCATCGCTGCTAATGCGTTCCGGAAGCTCCTGGGCGTATAGGGAATTAATTTATAATTACAAATATCGTTAAATGCTGAAGGCTGGATTCTTACATCCTCCAACTTGACACCCTTCTGGCGACATAGCTCCAGCTCGTGCTCTGTATGCTCACGAATTTCCTTATAACGCCGCGTCTCCTTCTCTATAGCCGCCAATTCACCCCAGGCATTCTTTAAAGCCACTGAGCCCTCCGATTCCACGTCTAAACGAAATAAATAATTGTAAGTAGTTTAAACTTGAATAATACCTAAATTACAGAAACATCTTTCTGGGAGTATATCATTTTTTATAGCACATATATTATAGTATAGTATAGTATAGTATAGTATAGTATAGTATAGTATAGTATAGTATAGTATAGTATAGTATAGTATAGTATAGTATAGTATAGTATAGTATACTATAGTATAGTACGGTATAGTACAGTATAGTATAGCATAGTATAGTATAGTATAGTATAGTAGTACATAAATATAATATACATAACACCCACCATCTTCTCCAGGTGCATCATACAGCTTGCCAATGCGTCCCTGCCAATGGGAAATGATCATATGCTGTCGCTCGGCATCTAGTTCCAGGCCCAGCAGATGGCTCTCCGCCTCGAGCAGCTTGCGTCGCAGTTTCATCTGCTGCTTAAAGGTCAGTACAATCTGTTCCCGCAGATATCGCAGCTCCGTTTTGCGTTGCTCGTTCAGCTCCTCGCTGGGTGGCTGATGGGCTGATGTTGTAGCTGCCGCAGCGGCAGCTCCGCTGCGCGGACGTTCCGTTAGCATCTTGGTGCGCAGGCGGGTGACCTCGTCTCGCAGCTCTGAGACCAGGCTCTGGTAGTGCTTGGTGGGAAAGTTCTTGAACTCATCGATGTATACGGAACTCTGCAGCTTGGTGGTGATGCTATTTGCACGGTCTGCATATACCAGGGTATTTTTGGTTTCGTCACGATGCTTGCTCTCGGGGGCGACGTGGGCTATCATGACCGTCTTGCAGCGCCCACTGAGCGCCTCTTTGAGCAGACGGGTGAGCTTCGAGTCACGATAATTGACGTAGCGAGCACCGCCCGACAGAGCATTGATGCAATTTCCTAGAGCCAGCAGACTACGATTTATGTGGGCGCCTTCCTGCAAGCGCTTGCCACGATTCTTTGTTTTCTTGGCGCGCTCCGATCCAGCCAGATCGGTTAGAAAAAGCCTGCCCTGTTTGGTGCCCAAGGGCGTGCGGGTCTGCACAGTAATACTAAGGAGGGCATGGCTGCGCGATGAAGTCTGGTTGGCTGCTGTGGGCTCCATTGTACGTGCCTTGTTGCCCTTGATAAGCAGGCTGACGACCTCCTTGCGGCTGGATGTGGTTATTTCGGAGAGCCCGGCTACGGTAATGCGCTGGCCACGATGATCCTCACGCAGCTCCAACGGACCACCAGGATTCAGCAAATCCCGTATTAGTTCATTGTAAATTTCGAGATACGAAATCGATACCTTGGTGGAGCTCTCTGGTCCAGCTGACTCAATGTGTCCAAAAATATCCTCGATGGCACGCACCATCAAGCCAATGTCCTGACTGCTAACATCCGCCTCGTAGCCACCGGCTGCAGTCGGCCCGCGGTCAGCTGTCGACGGCTTCTTGCGCGGCACAGGCCCGAGCATTGTATGCGTCTTGCCGGAACCAGTAGCGCCATATGCAAATACCGCCGCATTGTATCCATTCAGAACATCTCTGACTAGTGGCGCTGTGGTGGTTTTGTACACCTGCTCCTGTGTGTCGTTCTCCTTGAAGACATGGTCGTAGGAATACTTGCGTGGTCGGCTTTTGCCGCCATCATCATATAGCAGGGAGCCGCCAGAGATAACCTCAATGCAGCGCTCGGTGGCCTCCAGGCTCGGACGTACACGTACCGCAACCTGTAAAAATTAAATCCCTGAAGCGCAACTGCCTAAAGTAACCAGCTTGAGCCCACTCACCACTAAGCGCTCCTCTTGAGGGGGTTGAGCGGTAGCCAGTTGACGTCCTTGAGAGGATGTACTGCCGCCGCTGCTGCCCGACCAGCTGCTGGCACCAGCGCTAGCCGCCATCTTTGATCAGTTGAGTGTCCTTCGCTTCAGTATGCCACGTGCCGTTGACGTGCTGATAACCTGCCCAAAGCGACAACAACAAATGATTACAAATGGTGTCAATTTGTTGTCAACAATCGTAAAACTGTCATTAACTGGGTGTTTTCCAACCTTCCCGTGTCCCACCTACGCCTTTATTTTAATGAACAACTAGTCTTAATGGACTGTAAACTTTGGCGCCAAGGTCTTTCTGCCATGAACATGACTTGGCCTAATCGATGTTGTTGTTAAAGTTTTGCGGGTGAAAGTCCTGCGGGCTTTGTTTACGGATGGCGTGCGCCATAAGTCAAGCCGTGAACTTGAACACCTTCCATGCCACTGCGTGTCTCCGCATGCAAGTCAAGTAAGGTAAACTCTGGCAGAGTTCGATGGCAGTTTAAGAAGCCAAAAACCTTCGACGTGACCATCAACTGTGACTGATCAACTGGCGTCTTAGAACTAACTAGTTAAACTGCAGTCTAACAGCAGACTTGAAAGGGAAGAATCGGACTAAAGCAGTAAGAGGCTCAGTTTTTTCAATTCCTATTTTACAAAATAATATAATAAAATGGAAATGGCCTTACATACATATCAAAATATTAAGGACTTGGGGTGAGAATAGAACTGTCGAACAAGTTTTTCCAGCTTTACCACCCCCTGAACATTTTCGATCCTTTAGGCGATCAGGGAATGTCTCGAATTTCTCCTTATTGCAAGGGCGCAGGCCGCAAACAAATTAAATTCTCGTTTTATTAAATTTTATTTGTATAAATTGTTTTAGCCCAGTTTAAAACCTCCCCTAAAACGTTACCAACAGATATACTACCGTTTCCAACCCTGTTAAGATACAGACACAATTTGAAATCGAACCATTTTTAAATTTAAATGGCAAATTTATTTACTTTAAAACTGGCCATGAAAAGGCAAGGCAGACCAGCTCCAGAGTAATTTCCTAATTATTAGTTCTATAAGCTGACCAGTCAAATTGGATTTGTATCTACAGCAACAATAGCCACATCGACCAGCAATTTAAGCCCAAACTCTAAGTGTTGCCACAGTCGTGGTGGAACCACCCACAGATAGAGTTTGACACCTGCTTCCAAATTGTGTATGGCCGAAAATAAGCCCTTTGTTTGGCCTTCTGGCACTACCCCAAATTGGTAAACTTTCTTAAAAGCGAATTAATTATAAAGCGTAGGACAGTAAAGTCAACTTTTGGGCGCTAAAACAGATGAATTATTAAATTGGTTTCAACCCACAAGTCATAAATATATCATAAGGGCCTCAAATTACAAATAAACAAACACTTGCGCGTCAAATTGAGAGTGTATACATGCATATGTATACAAATTACAATCCTTCAATGTCAATAAAACAAATCGAGTAGTTCTCGGACACGCCCTATCGCCCCCCCATTGGAAAACCAGGCATTTGTATAGTTAGTCAATATATTGCCTCAGTCTGTGTAGGCGGCCTTAACTAATTTGATATTCAAATCGATTCACATCCTGTCCCCCAAACTCCCTAAAATGCGGCGATACCTACTTAGTGTTTTTTTTTTGCCGGCTGGTTGTAGTTTTTCCTTTTCAAATGTTATATGCTTTTCGATTTTTTTTTTTTTGAATACCCTGTATCACTAGGAACGCCCTGAAGAGTATAAGTGTGTTTAACAAGCAGAAGGCGTCATCTCGATTCCCATAAAGTTTTTGTAGGGTATAAGCAAACGAATCCTGAACTTGCCCATAGCAAGTAGTGTGCTTAAAGTTTTAGATATAACATTCTTAGTCATTTCTAGCCCGTAGACAATTTTAATATACCCGTACTATTTTGAACTCATATATAGATATTGGAAACAAGGTTTAAAGTCCATAGAATAGTGAACCAATAGTTTTACTAAACGTTATCATCCCTTGTTTGCCTTGTGCTGTGAATCTTGAAGAGGAAAAATTAAATTTGCGTTCATTAAAAACTTGAACCACATTTTCCACTTACAAGCAGTGGATTTTGAGAAAAACTTATCAAATAAATTTCATAAAGATCATTCCAAATGAGTTAAAACTTAATGATAAACAAAAAAGTTTCCAATAAACGCCAGATCTTATGAAAAAACGTTCAAAAACGTTGAAAAGTGTGAATCTTGTTTTAAGTGAATTTTTTTTTTAAATCTTCAAATGAGCTTTTACCCGAAACCCCAATACGACCAAGGAGGGATGGATTTAGGATTTAAACAAAGGTCTTTGAAATTTGAGGTTGATTGAATGGCAAAGAAAAAAGTTCCCTACAACTGTTTTCGCGGTTTTTCCACAAGTGCGGGTGAATGGAAGATAGAAATTTCAGATTCTTAGTTCTTACAGTTTGGACTGGGCACTGATCAGTCAGTCAGAAAAAGCAGTTTTATATATAAAGATCTATACGAGATCTATAATATATAGTTCGATCTATATATTAGTTTAATCATATTTTATTGTCATTCTGCCTGTCTGACGCGAGACTACACTAGCTAGACACTTAAATTTAGAGCGTAGAGCAAGTTTACTTTAAATCAATATTTCACCTGTTTCTGCGTAATCGATACATATCAATTTTAATGCAAATATGTTTGTTTTGGTATGAAGGTCAAGATAGTATAGTATATATATATATATATAATATTTAGAAGCAGAATACTTAATGAATCGTAAATACCGCAGTGATTCAACAATAAATGTTATGCAAATGAAGACGAAGCACATTGTAGGTGTGATTGTGATATGCATGTGTGCGTAAAGAAAAGTTTGAGTTGGAAAATGGGTACAGGGCATCTTCTAGTCCGGCACACCCGACCTGAGCACTTTTACCTATATTTCTTTTTTGCGGTCGTGGCTTATTGAATTTGTGTAAATTGCCCGCAGACACGACATCTGGCTAGAAAATGGACTGAATTTCGTTGGTGTCCACCTGAATAGCCATGTGTGTGTGTTTGTGTGTGTGTTTGTGTGTGTGTTTGTGTGTGTGTGTGTCAGTGGGACCCATGTCTTTGGTTTTGTTTATTGACGTTGTCGCACGCTCGTTGTTATTGCTTTAATATTTTGAAACGCCGCGTTTTGATTTGATTTCGGTCAGGAGAGCTCCCGACAAAACTTAGCCCAGATTACGACTTGCGATAGCCACAACGCGCCCGCTTAAAGCGATGGGGCTGCCGTCCATTATGTGGTTAGGGTATGTCTCCATTCGCTTTTTATTCATACTGCGGCTCATTAGTGGACAGACTGCACAAGCGTACATACATACATGTGTATGCAAACGGGGGCGCGTGCTCCAAATGAGTTCTTCTATCAAGCCACATTTTTCGTTTACTATGTACTCTGGCAGATCCCTACCCAACGAACACATGTTGACAAATGGCTGAGCGGTAAACATATTTCATTTATATTTGTCAGGAAAAATCACTGACTCGACGCATTTGTTTGGGAACTCTTGTTAAGAATAAACAATGAGAAAATACAAATTTGTAAAACTCTACTTTTAACTGTTGTTAACACAGCTACGGCTGTGTTTTGGGAAAAAATCGCGGATTCACAGATGTTTGTGAAAAGTCATTTGTTAGACGTTTCACACTTTTCGCAAAATCCATCGCAACTTGGTGGAAATAGTGCTGAAGGATTTGATAAATAATGTTTCGGACTCAAACTCACAATCAAACCTTTCACAATCACCTCTCCACTTCACTTACTACCTTTTGTCAGTCACTCATCTTTTTTTCAGATATCGCCCTTCTATGCGATTTTCATTTATACAAAAGCTATTGCTTCTTTAAAAGATTTGTTTTCATTAAAGATAAATATATATCCTATTTCTCTCAATCTTTTGTGATTATATATTGTTGTGTCGAGCAGTTTGAGGTCTTAGTAAGGATCAACTGCTGGTCTTTAAATATAGGAGCTCTTCTACTATTTCAGCCTTTAGGCTTCTACCGTTCAGCTCTATAAAAAGCAGCCAAATCACTCACAATAATTATAACCTTGTGTAGTCCAAGGTTCTAGTTATTGTGATTGATGGCCAGCATTTGCGGCGAATAGTTAATTAACCGGGGTTAGTCGGAGTTGCGTCTGCTGGCTATTTATAGAATCCATCAAATGAAATGTGCCAGGCTAATCGTGGTAATAGTTATAACACAAAATGTAAATGCCCAACAATCGCTACAACTTGTATACGGAATTTGTTTCACACTTATTTTTTTTGGATTTTTCTAACATTTGAAGGGAAAACTTTTAACCTTCATGTTGAGCAATTAGCTCCAGCCGCAATTAAAAACTCCGGAGGTTGAGGAAAGGCACACAAAAGAGGTGTGCGTGCCGCAATCTCAAGAACTTGGCCCGACTCAAAGTGGGCCAACTTCTCCGCATTGTTTACAGTACCTACAAAAGTTTTCGCATATTTCGCACATATCAAAACAAAATGGCTGCGCTGGCCCCAATCTCAACATGAAATAAAGTAATATTTTACACTTTAGCTAAAAGTAAATCCCGTGCGGGTAGAGATGGCCGCGATAAGCGGCCCAGGCAAGCGCCTCCAACTAGGTCAATTATATGCGCAAACAGCTAAAGGACCGGACCCCACAGCCACTCATAACAATAGTCCAAAACTTATCATCGATTAAATGTACCATAAAAGAACACAACTTTTGGCCACTCGATAGCAAAGTTTCTCAGTACCTCTGCAAAATGCCGCACTCACAAATGTTGTTTATTCGCAAACTATTCGAATCGTATGCAAGGCCTTAAAAAATATAAGGACACTTCCGCTGTGAATTACTCGATGGAAACCCGACTTGTAGCTCGCGAACCGCCAGCGAACCGTTCGCGTGGACTGACAAAACTGAACTGAATAGTCCGCCGGCCCTTTTGGACTCTGTCCTGGCCCATTCTGGTCAAATTATAGCGAGCATAGTGTATACCTGGCTGGGTTTTTGGGGCGGCGTCAACTGCCGGCTGGTGTTGTGTTGTGTGCTGGCCACATAGCTCAATCAATTTCTCAGTTGTTGTTGGTATTTCCATTCCACTCGTTTTCCGAATTGTTGAAATGCTAATGCGCCATTTTGCATACATTTCTTTGACGTTGGCCAGTTCTGGCTGGACTGGACGGGGGCGGGGAATCTTGGATGTGAGTGTACTTGTAATTGTTAGGGTGCATAGGTATTACGGCAAGTGACGGTTACCACACAATGCAAACAATACCGCTAAAATATCAATAAAGGGTAAATACAAATTCAGGTCCTTGAGTGCACTTAAGTAGGTAAGTATTACTAATGGATATATTAGTTGGTTAGTTAATGTCTAGCTTAGTCTTTGGGCAAAAAAAAATAAGGCAGTTGGAAAATCTAAAAATTTCTGTTTCAGCAATTATATAAATTCTCTCAGAGAACTTTTTTGTCTGTTAATAACTTTTGTCAATTTAGTTTTGCAAACAAAGAAGTTATTGTTGATCATAAAATGTGTTTCGAATACTTAATTTAATATTTAAAATATTTTTTAATAATTTTATGCTTTAATTACAGATATAAAATTACAATTAACAACTTGTTCTAATTGTAGAAAATATTCTCCAATCTTTATGCCAGAAAAAAATTGTATAGAATTGAAATAGAACTCTTTCAAATTGTATAGAATTAGGTCTGTATGGATTGTTCAAACAAACAGTCATTTTCTTTACCAACAACACTTGATCCATTTTTATGCAAATCACTTCATGTTCAAGTCTCAGCGACACATTGGACGCCAGCGGCCCACTCGCGTCTGGCCAGCGCACAAGGACCAGCACAAAAGGAAAGTTGAAACATTTCCGCTACATCGAGCTCATGCCACGCCAACACCAACTCGACCCGACCCGACCCGACTCGACTCGTTTTAAACGGGCTGCGCTTGATAATAAATGTTGCAAGTGAAAAGTGCCACATATCGGAATGAAAGCGTTAATTTCCGTGTCTTCTTGGCTGGAGCAGGCAGAGTGGGCAGCCCGATTTCCTTTTCCGGACGCGACATTGAAATGTAAATTGTTTATGCACTCGCAATCGAAATTTGATTGATTGATAGAATTGGGCGCGAGTTCGATGAGTCTTGGCATTTGTATACATTCTATTGGGGCCATTCATAACACCCGCGGCACGATCAAAGTACGCGTCAGTCATAGTCATTAGGCTGGTGCATGCCAAGGACTCGCATTTGCATTTTCTCAGAACACTTTCGCTTGAGTCCGGATTTTAATAAAAGATTTGCCTGGCATACGAGCATCCGGCACGAAAAGGTCAAGCCCTGGTGCCATGGTCAAACTACAAGGGCTTTGAAATTTGAAATTTTTATTAGCTATTATACCATATAATGCATGTGCTTGTATATTTTATAAATTTAATTTGATTTCATGTTTGTAATTTCATTTTAACTAAATCTTCAGTATGCATTGTCGCAAATAATATTTCTATATGCATATTATTGTATTGTAAATAATTAGATGTATGTGTGTATAAAAAAACTGTATAACCAACTGGCCAATATCTAAAAGCTAAATGCTAACTGAAATTCGTATAACCTACGTCACTGCGGGAGTTGTGGGCTGTGTGGGCGTGTTGCAAGCGCAATGCAAACAAACAAACAAATAAACAAAAAGGAAGCTTCTCACAAAAATTGTAGTAAGCGCTGGCAAATATTGAACCACTTTATGACTGGGGGCCGAATTCGTCTATGTCAGTATACTAAATAGGTCATATTTATATGTGTACTCAATTTCTTGAATTTTTCATTACTTTGGGCTATTTTCGACTATTAGGATATTTAATTAGTTTATAGTTTACGTTTACGTTTACGTTTGCGTAGAAAATAGCGAGCGCTCTCATATAAATGCTTTGACAATTGTTGCTGGAGTGTGTGTGTGTATGTGTGTGTGTGTGTGCATGTGTGAGTGTGTATGAGTGTGCGATGACAACGTATATATATTTAACTATATGCAGCTCGTTGCCATTCAGTTTATGCTAGTGGAATACGTGTTAGAGCTGCTCTGTGGCTGTAGTTTCATAATTATCATTATCAATATCCGAAAATTGTTATCGTCTTTGTCATAATGCATATTAGTGTTATTGTTAATTCCATTGGCAGTGTTTAGACACATGGCTCCACATAATTGCCAGGAAATAGACCGGTAACACCGTCCATAACTCCCTCCCACCAGCCATCATCGTTCTTCTTCAGAACATACAGCACCGAGCTCTCCTGGAAGCTCAGCTCATCATCCTTGTCGGCATAATAATCATAAATAGCCACCACTGAAAAAATATATATACAATTTAAAATAAGAGAGTGATTGGCTTCAATGTGCCCTGCTATTTACCCTTCTCAATATAGTTTTTGGGCACCCAGCCAGGCAAATTTTGATCCTCCGGCACAATAGGCGCTAATTGTGGCCCAGTTGAAGTGCGCGGACGCCCAAAGTCCTGGTGCTCATCCTCCGGCGGCGGTGGTGGCGGCAACGGTGGCGATTGGGAGCCAGGACGCGCAAAGTTCAAGCTGAAATGATTTCTATCCATACGAAAATATTAATACAAATTCCATTTATATTTTCAGTATATGCATGCAATTTACCTATTGGGATTCCTGTGCAAGCAAGCAGATGGAATTTAAAAGTACAATACGAGAGTTATATACAAGAAAATAATGAGGGCATTATCTGTGCAGTTGCTTACCTGTTGATATTGCGGCCCAGGGTATGCATGCCAATGTGGCTCTGCTCGGTCATCTCGTGCTGCGAGACGGTTAGCGGCGAAGGGGGCGCTGCTAAGGGTACACAAGAGATTGTAATTTTTGTTATTTTAAATTGCTTAAAGTCGCTCAACTTACGTGGCATGCTGCTCCGGTCGTCGTAAGTGGTGGGCGGCGGCGGTGGTAGCGACTGCATCATGCCCGCCGAGGGCAGATTCACGTGCGTGGCAATTTGCTGGCTGGGTGGCATGGGCAGCGCGCTGTAGCCAGCAGCACGCTCGTTGCCCGCTGCACCCCCGCCAGTGGTTGTGGTTGTGGACGAGGCCGTGGACATGCGCTTGGGATGTCCGATTGGATAGTTGGGCGCATAGTGCGAGGGTACCTGCGGTGGATTGACCACAGGCGGCGTGCGATACTCGCGCGAACTCTTGCCCAGCGTTCCGGTATTGCTGACCGATTTGCCCAGAGTGCCTGTATTGCCGGCACGCGACATTTGCGGCGGCGTCGGCGGCTTGGTGGTTGGCGGCGGGCCCACCGATGACGGCACCAGAGATTGTACGGAGCCATGACTGGAACCTCTATGCTTCTGTCTCACAACGTGCTGCTGGGCTGACGAATTGATGCCGTGCCCAATCTCATCCAGAATTGAATAGTCAATGGGCTTGCGCACATACTTGATGGGCTTCTCCGGATTAATGGGCGCCACTATCTTGAATTGGCGCGAGCTCACCTTGTTGGCCGTCAGAACGCCAATCTCGCTTTAAGATAAAAACAAACTTATTTAAGCAACTGCCGAAGGTTTGTGGGTTGTAATAGAATTACCGTCTGGCCACCTTCTCCTTATGTATATGCACCGTCTGAGCAATGTGATTCATCTGCGACTCCATTTCGCTGAGCTGCTGCGCCTGCAAGTCCAGCAGCTGCATGTAGCTATAGGCTAGCGTGTTGATCTGATACGCGACACTGGCCAGGGATTGGGTGGTGTAGTTCTTGGTAGCCTCGAGGGCGGCCTTTTTATTGTCGGCGCGATAGTAGGTGTCCTCGCAGTAGTCGGCCACACGCTCCAGATTCGTGTAGCTGTCGCGCAGGCTCTGGCGACCATCGGGAATTTCGGTGCGTATCAAAGATGCTAATTCGTCCATTATGTTGTCACTGGCCATGGGGGCTTCGGTTAACATGGGTATGGGTACTGCAATAAGCACACAAACACACAGATTTACAATTCAGTTTCTATTTTCATTTTCAATTTCAATTTTCACATTGTAAACAAGCGGAAGTAAACATTCGCAGTAGGGCGGTGACGGCGCTGACGCTGACGTCGGCAGAGACAGAGATAGCGACAGCGACATGGACAGAGCTGTGCTGATTAGTAATTGGACCGTGCAGCGTTTTGCGCTTTGCACGCAAGTTGGCCCCCAGTTTTTATGTGCACTCACTTGCTTTACTACACAATTGCACTTGAAATATGTTTTTGGGTGGACTGTGTCGCTTTAAATGCAAAATAATAAAGTTTCCGTTTTACATTTTACGGACGTGAAAAGAACACAGAGCAAGCCACAGTGCTGTCAAACACTCGATTAATTGATACAGAATCTGGTCACACTGCAGTTATTTGGCGCTGCCAGATGGTAAAATGTTTCTCTGCAAAATGTAAACAAAAACCAAGTGATGCCAGGTATACCATTAAAATAGAAAGAGCTGGCAGCACCGCTATCTTTATTGTGAGTAATACATTTTTTTTCGTCGTTTAGGATTAAGACCTTCAAGAGCACTAACTTTTAGTTTATCATGTCGCATCAAACGGGAATCAAAGGTAAGCTCTAGTCTGAGCCCAAATAAATACAATTTATTAAGAATAATGTTAACCATTGGCAGCCAACGAGCAACTAGCGAAAGTTTTTGGCAAGGCCAAAAATGGTAAAATACGGGTGATAAAAGTGTCAATTGAAAACGGTAAGTGGAATATCCAGAACACACATACAATCACACACACAATCATATGTATGTATATACATCCGGTAACTAACTAACTTCCGGTTATTAATTCGCTCGCGCAGAACAGCTCAGCTGCAGCGCCACAGCTGATGTGAAAAAAGATTGGGAACGTGACTATGATAAGCTGCTGTCTCCGCTCTTTGAGGAGAGTGTTCCCTGCTATATTTTGTACCGTCTGGATGCAAAGATACCGTTAGGCTATGGCTGGCTGCTTATCAGCTGGACGCCAGATACAGCCAGCATTCGCCAGAAAATGGTCTACGCCTCGACAAAGGCAACGCTAAAGAACGAATTCGGTTCGGCGTACATATCGGAGGAACTGCACGCCACGACCTTGGAGGAAACCACGCTGGAGGGCTACAAAAAGCATAAGCGTGAATTTTCCGCGCCTGCGCCGCTCACCATGCGCGAGGAGGAGATGAAGGAGCTGCAGCGGTCCGAGGTGCGCACTGAGATATCCACTGAGACGCGCCACCAGACGCTCAGCGGCATCTCCTGCCCACTGACGGAGGCAACACGCGCCGCGGTGCGGGATATGTTGCGCGGCACCTACGACTATTTGCAGTTTCGCATTAGCCTGGAGGAGGAACGCATTCACGTCTCCAATGCCGCAAATGTGGAATTGCGCGATCTGCCAAAGCAGGTGCCCGAAGATCACGCGCGCTACCATCTGTATTTGTTTAAGCACACCCACGAGGGCGACTATATGGAGTCCTTTGTATTTATATACTCTATGCCAGGATACTCTTGCTCCGTGCGTGAACGCATGATGTATTCGAGCTGTAAGGCGCCATTTCTTGAAGAGTTGGCCGCATACGGCGTGGAAGTAGCCAAGAAGGTGAGAAATTAACCTCAGTGCGAAGAGCTTTTGACTTCTTTGTAATCAAATACAGCTGGAAATCGACAGCGGCGACGAACTCACCGAGGAGTATCTGCAGGAGGAACTGCATCCCAAAAAGATATTGCATCGCCCAGCCTTTGCAAAGCCAAAAGGACCACCGAATCGCGGGGCCAAGCGCCTGACGCGTCCCTCCAACGAAGACGAAGTCTGAAGCCCATCGAGCCAAACTTTACACAATTTATGTTTCCTGTTTTTCACTCGCAAAGCATTTAATTTATTGCATTTGAATTGTGTGCTCCATTTTCATGTTATTCAAATGTATCCGAGTCATATCTGTATCCTTAGTTGCACTAGGCATCAACTGAAACAACGCATAGCAGCAGCCAACTTGGGCTTCCTTAATTGTATTGTCTGTCTAACTTCTAAAGGACATTATTGCAATTTATTATTTAAATAAAAACAAGCTAAATTTACATCGAGCTGATTCACTTGACCGAGTCCAATGTGACTGATTCGCCCACGCGATTATCGTGCGCGGTAAACAGTTCGGGGGCATCCTTTTGGGCCTGGTTCTTGAAGGCTTGCTGGATGGTATCGTCCCGCTGCAAGCGCCATTTGTACTGCCAGTAACGCACCTCCTCCATGGAGGTGCCCGATGCCTTCATCAACAGCAGCGAGGCTACGCCCGCGACACCACCCATAAACCCACCAATGATGCCTCCAGCAGCCATGCCCCGCAGACCCAAGTTGACTTTGTAGAGAGCACCTGTGAGGGAGCCCGCTGCCAAATACTCGTAAATGGAGGACTTGCCGCGGTAAACAGATATACATGTTATGATGCCACTGACAGAAGAGAAAACTCGTTAGTCTGCAGGTTATTCCCATTATTGATTACTTACAAGTAGGAGGTGCTAAACAGAGCCACACGCCAGCCCCATTTAAAGCCGCCCTTGGCGAAATTCACTGTGAACTGATCCTGCAGCTTTTTCTGCAAAGGTAATGCGTTAATCTAGTTAAAGTTTTCGTGGTATGACTTGAGCGCCTTTTACCTTGGCATCAAAGTGCGATTTGAACGCTGTCGCTTGATTGTTCTCCATGAAGTTTATGTAGCTGACCCGCGATTGTGTAACACCTCCGTAGATGGCTCCCACTAGGAACCCAAGGAAGCCCACCTGGTATATTGAGTTCAGCTCTGAGGATATGCTGCCGAATTCACTAGTAAAATATAGTCAAATTAATAGTCGCAGCGCCATGTCGTCAAACCCAGCACTTACTCCACAGTAAACATTTGCTTCAGACGCTCCAGGCCCGTTTCTTCGGTTGGCTTGTTGGCCAAGAAAGATTTGTAGGTATTGCTTTCCTTGTCGACAACATCGTCGGCGCTGCGGTCAATTCCCGGCAGAATGCCGGCAATCAAGAATCTACCACTTTTTGTGAAAAACCTCATGTGAAGTTCGGCGTTAAATAACAAAACAAGAAAAACATGCACGGTACAAACAGCTGATATCAGCTGCTAGTTATGTGCCCGCCATATCGAATCGATAATTGAACGAATATAATCGATAGATTTTGTTTGACAGAGGGAGAAATGCAAATGACTAAAATCTACAGAGCGCAACGAGATGAACGTAATAACCATCCATGCTTAAAACTCCAAATTCTAATGATCCACTTCTTTCTGTAGCTGGTAGACCATGAAATGAATAACAACTGTTAGTTATTATAATTTATAATTAGTTATGATTAGTAATTAGCATTATAATTAGTTATATTTACATATTGGAGAAATTAGATCTACATACATACATATATAAATGTCTGAAGAAAATTTCTCATAGTGTTCAGATGCCCAAAATTCTTTTGGATTATCGATAGCTAATAAGTAGTTGTTAAACACTGAAAAGAATCGATACATTACTGACCCGATAGTTTCCCCACTATCCCAACAAAATCGCCGCAGCTTGCGGTGCTTGCAGTTTATTTTTCTTAGCAATTTCATTAAAATATTAAACAATTTGAAGATTGAATATAAGTTATTTTATTCCGTTTTCTTACGCGCACCAAGTGCAAATAAAGCTATTTGCGCAAAATGATGTACGAGAATGAAGAAGGTAAGAAATCTTAGCGAAAATTGCAACACACGCCGCTTGCCAAAAAGTAACATGGCGGCGGGAGCGCCAGCGTTCCTGTGTCTGAATAAAGTCAAATAGTGAGAACTTAATTGGTTTTTGCAGAGAATTTCGACGAGGAAAATGCAGAGGAAATCTCGCACGAGTTGTGGCAGGAGGCCTGCTGGATTGTGATCAACGCCTATTTCGACGAAAAGGGCCTGGTGCGTCAGCAGCTGGACAGCTTTGACGAGTTCATACAAATGTCTGTGCAGCGCATTGTGGAGGACTCGCCGGCGATTGAGCTGCAGGCGGAGGCACAGCATACGTCCGGCGAGGTAGAGACGCCTCCTCGGTTTTCGCTTAAATTCGAACAGATTTACTTGTCAAAGCCGACGCATTGGGAGAAGGATGGCTCGCCCAGTCCCATGATGCCCAACGAGGCGCGCTTGCGCAATTTGACCTACTCAGCTCCGCTATATGTGGATATAACAAAGACAAAAAATGTCGAGGGCATGGATCCCGTCGAGACGCAGCATCAGAAAACCTTCATTGGCAAGATTCCCATCATGTTGAGATCGACTTATTGCCTGCTCTCCCAACTTACGGATCGTGATTTGACCGAGTTGAATGAGTGCCCCCTGGATCCCGGTGGCTACTTTATTATAAACGGCTCGGAGAAAGTGCTCATTGCGCAGGAGAAGATGGCCACAAACACCGTGTACGTGTTCAGCATGAAGGACGGCAAGTACGCCTTTAAAACGGAAATACGCTCCTGCCTGGAACATAGCTCGCGTCCCACCTCAACACTCTGGGTGAACATGATGGCGCGTGGCTCACAGAACATCAAGAAGTCGGCGATTGGACAGCGCATCATTGCCATTCTGCCGTATATTAAGCAGGAGATACCCATTATGATTGTTTTTCGGGCATTGGGCTTTGTGGCTGATCGCGATATATTGGAGCACATTATTTACGATTTTGACGATCCAGAGATGATGGAGATGGTAAAGCCCTCACTGGACGAAGCCTTCGTGGTACAGGAGCAAAATGTCGCTTTGAATTTCATAGGCGCTCGTGGAGCACGCCCCGGAGTCACCAAGGACAAGCGCATAAAATACGCCAAGGAGATTCTGCAAAAAGAAATGCTGCCGCATGTGGGAGTCTCTGACTTTTGCGAGACAAAAAAGGCCTATTTCCTAGGCTACATGGTGCATCGCCTGCTGCTGGCCTCGCTGGGCCGCCGTGAACTCGACGATCGTGATCACTATGGCAACAAACGTTTGGATCTGGCTGGGCCGCTGTTAGCCTTCCTCTTCCGCGGGCTCTTCAAGAACTTAATGAAGGAGGTGCGCATGTACACACAGAAGTTCATTGATCGCGGAAAGGATTTCAATCTGGAGCTGGCCATCAAGACCAACATTATTACAGATGGTCTGCGTTACTCGCTGGCCACCGGCAACTGGGGTGATCAGAAGAAGGCTCATCAGGCTCGTGCCGGTGTCTCGCAGGTGTTGAATCGTCTCACATTTGCCTCAACATTGTCCCATTTGCGCCGTGTCAACTCGCCCATCGGACGCGACGGCAAGTTGGCCAAGCCGCGTCAGTTGCACAACACCCTGTGGGGTATGTTGTGCCCGGCAGAGACACCTGAGGGCGCAGCTGTGGGTTTGGTCAAGAACTTGGCACTCATGGCCTACATTTCAGTGGGTTCACAGCCGTCGCCGATCCTGGAGTTCTTGGAAGAGTGGTCCATGGAAAATCTGGAGGAAATTGCACCATCGGCGATTGCGGATGCGACCAAAATCTTCGTCAACGGCTGCTGGGTGGGCATTCATCGAGATCCGGAGCAGCTGATGGCCACGCTGCGTAAATTGCGCCGCCAGATGGATATCATTGTATCCGAGGTGTCCATGATTCGCGACATTCGCGATCGCGAGATCAGAATCTACACGGACGCAGGTCGCATATGTCGGCCTTTGCTTATTGTGGAAAATGGCACGCTGCTGCTGAAGAAAACGCACGTAGAAATGTTGAAGGAGCGAGACTACAACAACTACAGCTGGCAGGTGCTCGTGGCCTCTGGAGTCGTTGAGTACATTGACACGCTCGAGGAGGAGACGGTCATGATTGCCATGTCGCCCTACGATCTCAAACAGGACAAGGACTACGCATATTGTACCACCTACACGCACTGTGAGATTCATCCGGCCATGATACTGGGCGTTTGTGCCTCCATTATACCCTTCCCCGATCACAACCAGAGTCCACGTAACACCTATCAAAGTGCTATGGGTAAGCAGAAGACAATCGCATTGGGTAAACTGATTTTTAACCTTTTTCCCTTCCAGGCAAGCAGGCTATGGGCGTCTATATAACCAACTTCCATGTGCGTATGGACACCTTGGCGCACGTGCTTTATTATCCCATGAAGCCGTTGGTTACAACACGCTCCATGGAGTACTTGCGTTTCCGTGAGCTGCCTGCGGGTATTAATTCAATTGTGGCGATTTTGTGCTACACTGGCTATAACCAGGAGGATTCTGTCATTCTGAACGCCTCGGCAGTGGAGCGCGGATTCTTCCGTTCGGTGTTCTATCGTTCGTACAAGGATGCCGAGAATAAACGCGTCGGTGATCAGGAAGAGAACTTTGAGAAACCGCATCGCGGCACATGCCAGGGCATGCGTAACGCTCACTATGACAAACTGGACGACGATGGCATCATTGCACCTGGCATACGTGTCTCCGGAGATGATGTCGTCATTGGCAAGACAATTACGCTGCCCGAGAACGATGATGAGCTGGACAGCAATACAAAGCGATTCGCTAAGCGTGATGCCTCCACGTTTTTGCGTAACTCGGAGACGGGCATTGTCGATCAGGTTATGTTGACACTGAACAGCGAGGGCTATAAGTTCTGTAAGATTCGCGTGCGTTCAGTGCGCATACCACAGATCGGCGACAAGTTTGCCTCGCGTCACGGACAGAAGGGTACGTGTGGCATACAGTATCGGCAGGAGGACATGCCCTTCACCTGCGAAGGCTTGGCGCCAGATATTATCATCAATCCGCACGCTATTCCCTCGCGTATGACAATTGGTCATTTGATCGAGTGCCTGCAGGGCAAGCTGGGCTCCAATAAGGGCGAAATTGGTGATGCCACGCCCTTTAACGATGCCGTGAATGTGCAAAAGATATCTACTTTCCTGCAGGAGTATGGCTATCATCTGCGTGGTAATGAGGTCATGTACAACGGCCACACCGGACGCAAAATCAATGCGCAGGTTAGTCGCAATCGCAATTCCTTTCAGTTAGTTTTGAGTTAATCTAATGTTGCCCTTCTGTTGCAGGTGTTCCTTGGGCCCACCTACTATCAACGTCTCAAGCACATGGTGGACGACAAAATCCATTCACGTGCCCGCGGACCCGTGCAGATTCTTGTGCGCCAGCCCATGGAGGGCAGAGCCCGTGACGGCGGTCTGCGTTTCGGTGAAATGGAGCGCGATTGCCAAATCTCTCACGGCGCCGCACAGTTCCTGCGCGAGCGACTGTTCGAGGTGTCTGATCCGTATCGAGTGCACATTTGCAACTTCTGCGGCCTGATTGCTATTGCCAATTTGCGCAACAACACGTTCGAGTGCAAAGGTTGCAAGAACAAGACGCAAATCTCGCAGGTGCGTCTGCCGTACGCGGCTAAGCTGCTCTTCCAGGAGCTCATGTCCATGAACATCGCACCACGCCTGATGGTCAGCTAGTCGTCCGCCAACATCTATTAATATTATAAACATCATTTTGGAGCTGCTTGTGCTTCGTTAAGTAATTAATTAAATTTTGATAATTATGACAATTTAATCGCTTTGTGCGAGCGTGTTTTGTAGACCAAGCAAAATCGGTTGTGTCTTCTAAGTCCATCTTGCAAGTGGAGCAATTGCGTGTGCTGAATTGTAAAGATGGGAACGTGCGTGGAACCCCCAAATAGTTGAGCGAAAGTATGCATTAGGAGTTAACAAGCCGAACAAATTTTGAATAATTTGTCGGTATGTCGCAGATTCCTCAAACGGGTCTTTTTGATGCAGCACAACGCTTGTAACACATTGATGGACTCTTTTATTGGATTGCCACAACAACAATGATACAAGATGATCTAAGTAGGATATTAGTATATGCCAACCACCGTAAGCAAATATTTTATATTTTTTACATCCTGAGAGTAGAACAGTTGTTTTATGATATATTTTTTGACCCTATAATTGATGTACACATATTTATTTCTGATTTTATATGAAAAGACCTGTCCATCTGTCTATTTCAAAGTCGGGTGGATTGGCCGGGTTTTTTGTGTTTTTTAATGCCACAATTACCAATTGGCATCTGGGGTTTGAAAAAATAGTGAAAAAATATAGGTTTCAAAAATCAACCAAACAGTTGTAGTTAAACTCTTAATTATCTTCTTCATTATGATTGTAATATTAAGGAAGAGATTGTAATATTAAGGAAGAGATTGTAATATTAAGGAAGAGATTGTAATATTAAGGAAGAGATTTGTCTTGCCCGCTCTACAACTATTAGTATTAAGTTTAATTCGGTTGAAATTTGTAAATTCCTTTAATAAGGGTCTGTCTGGCTTAATAAGAATTGGAGATTCTTCTTGATATGAGCTGTAACGGGTTAAACTTTACAATGAAAGTGTATATCATAATAATATATATTATTAATTGATCAAACACATTGTTATAACTTCTTACATTTTATACCAATCGAAGTCCTTTGACGACATTGACTTCAATCATAATACTACATCGTGAATCGTTATATGTTAGGAAGGGTATTTAATCTTCGTCAAGATGACGGCTCATTCACTTTAAAATACAAATGATTTTAATTTCATACCTCTTTCAAAGCGGGTTTACTTTTATGTTCACATTGTACCCAATATCTCCAAACTATCGTGCACTATAAATTAACTTGTTTAGAAAGTGTATTTAGACAGCGGCTTGGAAATAGCTTTCCATTCATGGTTTTCTGTTGCTATTTTTGCTTTCTATGAATTTGACGTAATGTTTGGCCTGCGGTCTGCGTCGCCCAATGACAAAAGGGATTAGTTCTTTGTTGTGACGCTGGAGCTTTGACTTGGCTTTAGTTGTGGCAACCAATTGACTGACAGTTATTAATTGCCGCTTGACGTGAACCCGGCGCGAAGCTCATGAAGTTGAAGTTGGAGTTGGCAGGGCCATTGTTGGGGAAGTGGCACTGACGCCGCCGCCCATCATTCAGCGACAATGGCGGCTGCTTTGTTATGGATAATTGAAATGACATGTAAATCGTCGTGCCAAAGCGTGTCTGATAAGAGCTTTTCAGCAACACTGAAACAACTTTTGAGGCATTTATTTATAGCGGCTTATACATAACATAAAAATAAAAGCGGACTGCATTGTGGATGCAGCAGACGGAGCTACCCGTCGCCCGACTACTTCTCGTCGTTGCGGAACACGCTGATCGCATAGAACTCGGGCAGTCGATAGACCTTTAAGCGCTCGTGACTGAATTGGCCGTTGGCACGTGCCTTTACAAAGAAGATGTCCTTCAGGCCCAGCTCCTTGCGGCGCTGCTCCTTCTCCGCGAGTCGCTGCTGCTTGGGTCGATAGCCTTCCGACTTGTCCGGCAGTAGCTTTACGAAGATGATGTCCTGCTCACCATCGCCTGCCAGCGTGCGTCCCTGGTAAAACAGCTCGCGTGACTCTGGGTAGATTAACAGCGGCTCAATAGGCAGCACCTCACTTGGCGCATTTGGGTATGCAAGGAGATTATCGTCAAAGCGTGGAACTGGAGCTGCCACCGATGTGTGGGCGTTCAACCTGAGGCAGATGAAGAGCAGCATTGCTGCATAAAAGGGCTGTAAGTGGAAGAAGTATTAGTCAAGGCAACATTAAATCAAAGTGAATTAATCCCAAAAACCATACAAAAGGGATGTAAGCACCACTTAAGCTTTGAAATATCCTTATATATTATTTAATGACTGTTTAACAGAAGCTTTTAGTGAAAATATTGTAATTTTAGGCTCGAACATAGACATATGTATAAACTTTGCTTCAAGATGCAATCTAAAACTTTAAAATATAAAGGATCAGTTTGGGACGTTCCTTAAAAGCCTTGCTTAACGATAATAAAACATGGAACTGACAATTTAAATAATATTTGATGTAGATCTTGTAAAAATCGTAATATTTTAACGTTCAGAGATTGCAAAGTACATTTTTATAGAATTATTCAATTTAAACTTGTTTAAAGGCATTTTAATTTATTATATTTAATATATTTTTACTCAATATTGGATTGTTTAAAAATTAGCAAAATGAAAACAATCTGAATTTATCAGTTCAGATACTAATTAATATTAGATAGTATCTGGCCCATGTCAAGGCATTTGTATCTGTATCTGAATGAGCAAGCACAGGTTTTTGAGCAATTTATTGTTGTTTGTGCACTGATTAACTTGAGTCCCGTTTGGTAATTACCGTTTTGAATTTGTACAGCGGCATTTTGGCTAAAAAAGAAACACTGCACGCTTATTAACTTAAAAGCAAATTGGATTCTATAATTTAAGCCGCTTTACGCTTTGCCAAAAATATAACAGCCAAAAGTCGACGCTTGGCTGACGCGATCAAGATTGTGCGGGTAGCTCGAGTACCAAGCGCGACGCGCAAATGTTAAGCAGAGACTGGCGCGCGACAAGGCCAGGTAACTTCATTTACCAAGTCCAAGTCCAAGCCGGAGTCAGAGCCGGCGACGCTGGCGTCTGCGTAAGCGTCGTCATCGTCGGCATTCTGTCAAATGAATTGTAAATTGAAGGTAAATAGATATCGGCTAAGCGAATGCTGACTGATGTTGGGGTTGGGGAGCAGCCAAGGAGCAGCCGATATGTTCAAATAGCATTAGCTAATAATATTATTATTATTGCTATTAATTGATCACTAGGTCGTTGCGGCTAAGCCGTGGTTCAGAAGGTTCAATGCTGAGATGTTGAGAACTCATCAAGCCAAGCTGAGCTGCGCTTTTTCAGCTGCCCAACAAGGCAGCAGATGCTCAGCCGTTTACATTTATAAATAACAAGGCTTGCCTGTTTTTTATTTTTTATGCTTTTACGCGCAATGATGTCAAATTTATTATTATTGCCCATGTATATAAAAAAAATATATATATATATATGCATATGTATACATAAAAACTCACATAGAAATGTTTAATTAGCAAATATTTACGCTACGCTGAAAGATTGGCTGGGTCTGTTTGTCTATTGTCATTGGGTATATTATGATAACATTTCTATGTTTTGTGGTATTATTAGCCAAAATGAATGGCTACTGTGAATGACACTGATGAGTTTGGCTGATTGTTGATTGCAATTGAATCTTGTGCCTGCTGGAAGCGTCTGTTAAATGTCAAATATCTTACGAGAATTTATGAATACAAATGATGTGCGAGCAATTTACAATTACGAAAACCTCTGAGAAACTTTGCATTGCTAATAAAAGTGGCATCTAATTGATCATTACTGTAAACAAATTGTTGAATATCATTATTATTACGCTGAGGAGTGCTGTCTATTGCTTGTGGTCTGTCTGTTGCTTCAACTAGACATTCAACTAGACCAAAAATACTTCTACTTAAACGTAAAACATTTTCTCCAATCGGAAGGCAATTTTAAAAAGTTTGAGATTTCTGCTATCAAAAGCATTGCAACTGATTATAAAACTTAAATTTTCGATCAACTTTTGATCTTATTTAAATTAATAACATCAAACTAATAAACATCAAGTCAAAGAAATATGACTAAACTTGCTATATTTGTACGTCTACTCAACTTCTTAACATTAATTTATATCTTTCAAAGAAATTAAGTACATTAGAGCTGTAAACAAGTGTTGGAATTCTAAATTAATACGATTAAGTTGAATTTACCATATTATTTGGCCTATTATTTTTCTTACTCCTAAAATTATTAACTAAAAGGCTGATTCATTTTCTATGATATGTTTGTGCGCGAAAATTAATTAATTCTACAAACTTTTTTTTCTCACTCAAGTAGTTTAACTTCGTTATTGTTTGTACCACATTTAATCTTTGGAAGTATTGGTTCAATTATTTTAATAAATCATACGCACCATGGGTTACAATGCTCAATTTGCTGTAAATCACTTTCCAGTAGCTAAACAAAACTTGTTTAACAACATTGTATACACTATCTAATGATGTGTACGCAGGTTATAGGAAACCATTCATCAGCGAGCAACGAGACATGGGCCAACAAAGTAAAAATCAAATCAAAATGAACTCAAGTAATTGAAGTAGCAAGACAAAGGCAAGCACACCTCTTTGAGGGGCACACCAGCTGACCAAGGCCACAAGCGAAATTTAATCGCTTTAAATGTGAAATTATTTCCAAATGAAAACAGCACAGCAGAAATGAGCCACAAATTCAATACGAAGCACATCACATAATCAAAACAGTTGTCGCTTGATTTCATTTTCGAGCGCACGTCGAGTACCAAATCGTGAGTTTATAATTGCAACAGCGCATCTCTCACCTGTTTTGCTTACGGCTGTGACAGCTGTGGGTGCTCTTTAGAATACATTCAAAACTACACACTCACTACTCACTCTTGTGTTTTTGATTGTGCTTTCGTTTCGAATTCGTTTTCGTTCTATTCGCCCAGAAGCAGACGCGCTTAATGAGCCCATTCGTATGCGCGCGGGGAGTCGTGTGAAAGGTGAATACTACTTATCGCATATTGGTCTGCCTCTGGCCTTACTTAGCTCTGGCTCTGGCTCCGGCTCCGACTCTGTTGGTGCTACTGTTTTGCAAATGACACGAAAAGTGAAAGCCCATCATTTGGTGGCATCTGTGGCGCCAGCATTAGCCACATATTGTGGTTTATTTGTCTCGCCAAGCGATTAGACGACGAAGTCGAACTTCGAACTAAAGGCTAGTGACATTTGATTTTCGCAACTTTTGTATATGTTGTGATTTAAAAATGCAAAAATATATATTTGTTTGTAAATAAATAAATTCATTATAATGATTGCGCAACTAATTTTATGGTCAAAATTTGATCTTCAAAAAGGAAAGAAAGCGATTAAAAAGCAAACAAAGCAAGCTATTAAGCTAATAATATTATAAGGCTCTTTTAAACAATCTTAATATCAAAACAATATTAGGTGTATCTATGAGGTCGATAATAATCTTATTAATTAGAGAAGACAACAAAGTGATAACTAATTTTTATTGCCCATGTGTTTGAAAGTATCTGTTGAAATTGATTCAAAGATCTTTTCATACTCAAATGGTTTCTATAGCTTTTTATGAATAGGGCTGGAAATGGCTACTGCTGGCTTTAATATATGTGCTAGATTTTTAGTTTATCTACATTTTTATTTGCAAAATAATCAACAAAATAAACACAAAGTATAGAATTTGTCCATGCTAATATTTGGCCAATGTAGTCGTGATATCAGAGGGCTTAAACGCAAAAAATGTTTGAGCAACGAAGTGGCGAGTCCCATTCAAGGACTCATTCTAAAACACAGCTTCCGGGTTTGACCCGAAACTCTTTGAAGCCTGATTACCAACTTCGAAGTTACCATAAAACGAATCCTAAACCGGATAAGCTGGCTAAAGAGTCGAATCCAAGAATTAATACAACTTTATTTTTATCAAAAATTTGTTTAGTTGGAAATAACATTTTATTCGGATATTTGAAAAAATTTTTTGTTACTTATTGACATTGTGGAAACTGTAAATATGAATAATTTATTAGTTACAACGAATTTAATCTTTATATGTAAAACTGTTTGTGCCGACAGTCAAAACATTTAGTTGCCCGACAAGACGGGGATTTGGCAAACTGCGAAAAATGGTTTCAGAAACTGGCCAAAAACTCAATTTTCAAGTTATTTATACAACTTTTTTTTGAGTTGTTTTTCAGTTTTCGCTAAATTGGATGGAAAGTGCAAGCCAAAGGTTCTAATAAAAGTTGTAAAGAAAGTTTACTTTTCGGCTAAGAGCTTTTCACGAGACTAAAATGGGCGGAAAACGATGATTCGAACTTTTAATTCCTTATTCGACAGACTTCTAACTCATTTTTATTAGCTAGAGTAGACTACTAGAACTAGAACGGATAGATTGAAATTTTCTACAGGCGGAAAATGGGGGAAAAATTGATGCTTAAAAGTTTCAAAAGAACAGGCAAATATTTATAAAAGTGAACTTTCGGGAGACAAAACCTCTTAAAAGTTCCGGGATCGACGCGTTCATACAGACGGACGGACGGACGGGCAAGTAAACGAACAGACGGACGCATGAACGGACGAAAGGACAATCGGACGGACGGAAGGAAAAATGGACAGGCTGGATCGGCTCAGCTGAGCTGGATGGTCAACACCAAGAATATACACTACATAATTGGGGTTGACGACGCTTTCTTCTGCCTGTTACATACATTTGCACAAAACCACGATACCTTTATTACCCATTTTCATTAGGGTATACAGGTTCGATAATTATGGGTCTCCTTTTCCAAATAAGTAAGGACTGCAACAAAATGTAAACTTGTGCCAAGCTTTTGTTTATTGGGTGGGATATGTTCCTTCCAGTGTTCTTCCGGCTACGTGATAAAATGCGAAAATCCTCTCTGCCAAAAATAGTGTTTAACTATAAAGTAAAGGACGAGAAAGAAAAGTCAGCGCTTATTTAAGTACCATAATTACATAACTGCACACACGCACTCGGCCACACACGCACACAATGATAATATTGCGGTTGCCTATAAGTATGCAGCACTTTCAGTCGGTGTTGGGGAAAAAGCATCTGTGGTGGGCTATGGGAAGGGCGCGGAATGTGGGATTGTGGGAGCCATCCTGTTGCTGTGCTTTTATTGTCCTTATCGCATAAACTTAAATAGTTTTTACCAGCCACTTTGCGGCTTTTAAGTTATTTTGCGTGCAGCACTCTTAAGTCCCTACTCAGGCAACGGGAGGTTCTGCCTTCCGTTTCTCTTTCCTTGTGCTTTCTTCATTGTTTGGTGCCTGTTGCCAGGGCAAATTAAAGCTGGCTTTCGTACTGAGTCCCAGGGGTTAAACAGACCAGGTACTTTAGTTTTTACGTTGGGCGCAAAGTTCGAATGTTAAGCTAGTTATGTGCCAAATAAAACTGCAGGTCCAGTTTCATATTCACCTGTCTGCCACTTTATATAAAAGTTTTAATTATTCCACGTTAGATGGGGTCAGTTTAAGGTACATCAAGAGCGAGCCTGTCTGCTGCATAATTTGTATGCCAGCCAGCCCGAGTTTATGCTTCCTGTAGCTTTTGCACTTGCTGCTTGGCTCTGCAAAACTTGGGTTAAATGTTTTGCAATTAATTTTCATGCCACTCGGTTATTAACCTGCCATTGCAGTGCAACGTATGCAGTGTGTACAGAGTATGTTGTTGGACTCATTATTTTCTTGGCGATTGGTTCAGCTTTGGGGCGTGTTAGTTGGGCGTGTTTACCGCACTAAATCGAGGCTGCAAGCTATTTTTATTCACACGTTCTTACATTTAAATTTGCAAAATAACCAGTCCCAAGCGCTGTTTTAGGTTAATAGATTTGATTTTTTAACGCACACAACAAAAGTTTTTCAATGTTTACAATATTTATGTCAATTTATACAGATGAAATATTTTAATTGCAACCTATTTATTTATTTGCAATAGTCTCTCAATGCAAACAGAGCATTTTGAATGAATTGTGATCCACTTTGGATGCATTTTGAAATGAAATCGTAATGAGAATGTGTTGCATTTTAATACAAAATTTACCTGTCATTGTTAAACACTTTCATTGTGAATCTTTTAAAGCGATTATGACTCAGATGGACAAGAACTGTTTAAATTTGCATTAAACCGCATTTTTGGTTTATTCAGAATAATAAATGAACACAAACAAATAAACACATTAATATTGTAATGCATGTAAATTCTGTTTTGTTATTGCAATAGTGTCAAATAGTTTAAATGCTCATTTTTACGAAACCAATTTATTTGTGTGTGAAAATTCATTGAATATTTAAATGAAAATAATGTGTTAGCAGACAAATAACTGTTTGATATGCAGGAAAAATTAATTGTAAAATCCGATGGAAAATAAATAGATTAATAATAATATGTAAGCCAAGTTGTCTATCCAAATAAATATGAATATAAGCTAATGCTTTATAGGAAAAGAGTTGAGTTTTTGTTTTTATCATACACAAATGATCAATTTCTTTGAATATGCAAATTTAAATTTCTGCTAGTTAGGCGAGTCTTTTGTTTGATTTTATTCCATGGTTTTGGCAGCAGTGTGAAAAGTGATTAATTTTTAACGCATTTATAACAAATTGATTGTTGATAAGTGTTTTGATTTGCATATGGGCCAGATTGTGCAGCAAGTTATTAAGTATGGGTTGATTGGCAAAACATGGGTACTTACAGGTCGTATTTATTTAGTACGCAAATTGTTATATTCCGAGTAGAATTTAAAATTTATTGACCTGAGTCTCAATCAAGCCAAATGGCCAAGTTACCCGTGCGTGCCTATCAAATTGGCTTTGCTGGCAATTTCAATTTCATGTTTTGCCACAATCTTCATTGTCGAGCGGCCCAAATGCATTTGGCTTTCATAAATAAATAAGTCTGTTAAATTGTCCACGCTCCACAGGCTCAGTGCCATCGGACGGACAGGCTATCCTTAGCTTTGCCCTGCTTTCTGCTTGTTTGTCACATTCTGGCCGTGGATTTGAATGTTACTTTCCATGCCCATCACGTTTCCCAGCCCGTGTTCAAGTCTGTGTACTACTAAGGCCAAGTCAAACTTGTCAGATGTTGGCCGTTGTTATCCCCGCGGCTCAGTCAGACATTTAAGCAGCTTACCAAAAATGCGATTGAAATTTGCTTGATTTTCTTTTTAAAGTGTAAAATGAATACAACACATTTACATTTAATATTTAATAGAAATATATGGGGTACATTAATCTGGTTGATAATAGGCCACATTGTATAGTTTTTCAATTTCTTTTGCAAAGCTTGTAATTGATTTTTGCAACGTTTTGATTTCCAATTATGCGCTGTAAAGGGAATCGGTAAAACTTGCCGGCTATGGTCGAAAAAATAGCTTAACTTTGATTGCAAATTTGTTTGCCTCAAAGCAATTTTTTTCTCTCGGTTCAGCCCGCTAAAATTTTTATACCGTGTACCCATTGAAAATGGGTAAGATAGGGTGTGAAGTTTTTACTGCAGTGGTATGTTACAAGTTCTTCGTTCTTTCTCACGTTTATCTTGGCGATTATACGAGCTAAAGACATCCCATTGGATATATGATATATTTCACTTTTGGATACTTTTCCCATTCCAATAGCTTTATTTTTTGGCTAATGCACACACACGGTACATGGAACAAGGTATCTCGTAGTCGGATACGACACTTCCGACCAGTTGTGCTGTTGTGTTGCAGTTCGAGTTGTTTTGCTGTGCGTTGTTTGCTGTTTTTTGAGTTTAAGCCTCCCCCTGCAACATTTTTATCTTGCATTTTTTTAGATTTTCTGATTTTCCTTTTATGACATTTTTTAGCCATCTGCATCTTTGCTGGGAAAACAAATCCTGAAATGGGTAAACGTGTTGTTTGCAAATGCTTACAGTTTAGTCTGAGAGCAGATGCTCCAAAATAATTTGATGGGAAAATCAACAGCCGAGTATTCAGATCACAAACATTTTTGGCACAGTTGAGCAAATTGAAACTGACAAATTTGGGATGCAAGGCAATTTTTCAGTTTTCTGAGCACAAAACAAAGTTTGCCTGCAAATTGTTCATCGGAAGTTCGGCCTAATTGGTTTTAATAGTGCAAATGGTAAAAATAATTCTTCTCTGCTTTAAACATTTATTCGGGCTTAAGCATTTTCAATTTCGTGGTATTTTAAAATTAAAAAACTTTTCTCCTTATGGCAGAATATAAAAGCCGAAATTTAATAGATGCTATTTGTCTTTCCTCGGCTTTAGGAACTTTAAATGTTATAAAGCTTATTAAATTTGATTTGCCCTAAATTTGAAAAGTTTTTTGTTTTACAATATCATTCAACTCCATTTAATTAGAGTATATATTTTAACGTATGAAATGTTGGCCAATTTTGTTATTCACAACTAAAATCTCATAGTATACTACATAATTACTTCTCTATTTCATCTTAAAGTGCGCAACACGCCTTGTAGATGTGTTTATCTATATTATTTTTGAATGTAATCCCACATTCTTGAACTTGTTAAAACAATTTGACAATAAATACAGAAACAATATTTGGGAATATTTAGGAAGGCTTTTACTTAGGAGTTTTTTATTTATATATTGAATATACAATTTATGAGTTTATTTTCTCATTGTATCGTGAAGAAAATATACGACAATTGTTTAAGAAGCTTATTTTGAATACAACGAAGAAAATTGAACAATTGCCGCTGTATGTATGTATGTGTGCGTGTGTGTATGTTGTATATATTTGTACGTGTTGAAAGTTACGAGCGCATTGACAGTAAACACATATACACAAGGACCTTGATGGCGCTTAAACGGTAGAAAAACTATAGCACATGCAAACCGAATAGCGCCATGATGTTTCTGAACGAAACGGAAATACACTGAGGTGGGTTACGGGCAGTGGTCAGGGCTGGCTGTATGAAAAGTTTTCAGACGAGCAACCAAAAACTTTTGGTGGTCCAGGAGCGTAGGCAGATAAGATGCGCGTGCTGGGTTTTCTTGATGGGCAGCCAAAAGCTTGGATGCTGTGGAAGGAGAGCAACAGAGTACATAACCTTAGCCAGTGCCAGTGTCAACTGTCGACAACTGTCAATTGTTAATTAAATGTGTACGCCATGGGACGGTCAGCTAGCCGGGCAGCAGCTGTTCTTAAGCACACTTGATTTGTATTATTCAGTCTTTTGGCTGGTCTGTGGTCTTTTGGGCCTGTCACAAGTACGACAATAAAATATACAGGAGTTATTTGTGTGGTCGCCCTGTGTTTATATTGTAATTGATTTGACATTTTTATTGCTCGTAACTAATAACTTAATTGACATGTTTGATTGCATTGTATGTGATTTATGTGCTTGTCTATGTGTGCGTGGGTTGGTGTAATTTGCGCAATTGCTCATTTAAATGACACAATTAAATGCCTGCGCAAACAAAAATAACATTAACATAAATTCTCTCTATCTCCCTTGCTCTAGTTTTCCAGTTCATTTAATCCTGTGTGATGCCCAGAATGTTGAGTACATCCATAAAGATGTTAAGGACATCCAAGTAGAGATTTAGTGAAGCGAAAATGTATTCTTCGGGGCTTATTGAATATTTGTGCCCACCGCCCATCATCAGCTGTGTATCGTAGATTAGATAGATGGAGAAAAGTACAGCACCAAGGGAAGAATAGATAAGTGTTATAACTTTTCCATGCATAAAGATTGCCACAATGCCAAAGATCAACAGGGCCATCAGACAGGCAATGAGTACGCCGCCCATCATGGTAAAATCGTATTTCGTCTGCAAGGCAAACAGCGTCAGGGCCAAACAAATGGCAGCTGTTATGCCAATGGCCAAGAGCACCTCCTTGGCAGCAAAGCGACTGGCCGAAACGCCGAGCAGAAACGATTCGGCCACTGTGAACAGTCCCAGGAATATGAAATTGATTGGCGTCTCTCGGCGTACATTCTCGCAGCAGATCATGAATATCATGGTAACTAGCATGACACCCACAGCCAACCAGAAGAGCCACGGATTGAGAGCTGCGAACTCCTTGGCGTCCTGGCTGAACACGAACAAGGCAACAGCTCCGAATGTTACGACCAGCTGTCCCATCAATATCAAGTAAACCTTGCGTAAAAATCCACGGCGGATGGTTTGGTTGTCAAACGAAAAGTTCTTCGGCTGCCCCTCAGAGTCGGCATAATCCCCATAACCAATAGCAATGTTCGCTTCGTTTCCACTGCGATAGGCAGCATATTGGTATTGCTGACCGGGTTCCTTCATTTCCATTCTCGTTGTGCAGAGATTGTGTGCACAGGTTTACAAATACTCAAAATGGTCTGGTAGAATCCAGACTAATCGAGTAAGTTGTGTTATGAAGTGGGATAACTTTACCGTCGACTACTTATATTTTGAAAAAAGTGCTAGAGTTGAGAGACTCGCTGAGAAACTGTTTGAAGAGTTCACAAACAAATATTCACTACTTAGCAAAGAATGTAAAGGTTGATAAATTGGTTGACATATAAAATCTGAGGAGGAATATGTATCTATGATTAAATATAGTTTTTTTTTGAATATAATGTTGGAACAGTATCGACATTTGTTTTTATGCAAGCTACTCCTCCAGTAGCCATAATTCTACAAGACTGTTTAGTCTTCGGCTTGCCGAATATAGTAATTTCTTGGTTTCAAATAGCCTTCAGACTTGGGAGCTGAAGAAGGCTTTTTCCAAGTCTAGCACACTCCACCAGAGCACGTTGTTAGTTGTATTATTAGAGCTCAAGCCACCAATTTAGTTTGAAGGATTTTTAAAATGGCAAAGCTTAAATTATTAAGAACAGCGCCCACTTCTACCCTGCAATAGAAAACAATATAATTTTACTTCATATAGACCTTTATTTTCATATAATGTCAGAGTCATTCACCCCATAAGGAAGTTCGAGTTTTTTCTCATGTTCTTAGTTGCAATTTTTCGTTTGATTATCGCGTGACGACTGCATTCGACATGTCCTTAAATACAATCGGATTTAAACCGATGTCGGAAATTGTATTCACTTTTTTTATAGCAGAACCGTGAACTAAACTAGCTACACAAAACACGGCTGGAACTGACAAAAATAGCTTGGTTCATGCTAAAATATTTTGTGGCAGACCAAGGCATAAATAGAATAAGCCCCATCCATTGCATTTATCTAAGCATATTTGCTAAATGCTAGTTTTGGTGGAGATCAAATTTAGTTTATGATTGCACTAAC
Organism: Drosophila ezoana; assembly: GCA_035045725.1. Lineage (NCBI taxonomy): Eukaryota > Metazoa > Arthropoda > Insecta > Diptera > Drosophilidae > Drosophila > Drosophila ezoana. The sequence goes on from JAWNOU010000036.1 coordinate 8,530,227, forward strand.
TTTAGTTAAAACTTAATTGAAACAAAACCTTAATTAATGGAGTTGGTTAAACAGGCTCACGAACCGAACCTAAAGGCAGGGCTTAAGCCTTGACACGAATGACCAACAATTCCCATTTGGGTTTTCTAGCCTGTAGATAAAAAATCTGCTAACAGATTTGTATCTAATTTGGGTTGTATTGGTAAATGGAATGAAAAGTATTAGCAACGTGCCCAACGCTGCGTTAACTTGGCTTGTTGCGTATCATATGTGCCAACTGATAAGTGGCTAAAAGCAACAACAGGTGTGCGTGTTCCCCTCGCAAACGGTTTTTTTTTCGCTCTCTCGCATAAACTCGTTCTCTTAAGTTTTCTCTGCGTTTCGCGTCTGCGCGCTGCGTCAATTCAGCAGAATTAATTTCTTTTTGGCCAATACTCAAAGCTTTTTTGTTCGTCTTGCAAAATGAGTTTCAGTATTTTCAGCGCCTTTGTCGGTTTGAGTGGCCGTAGGAATTGAAAATTGGTCTGGGCAAGGACTGCATTTGGCATTTTCTGATTGCCTGGCCACAAAAATTGGCGTATTTTTCATCGTGCATGAGTAGCCCATTAATTTAGTATATTCAATATATATGAAACATTTTTGCTGAATATTACAATTATCTGCCAAACTTTTTTACACTTTTTGGTATGCTTAAAAATATTCAAAAAAAAAACTACTTCGACAGGACGTAATGAAAAGAGTTGGCAAAGGGTACGGCTGAGTTAAAAAAATAAAATAGATTGGAATTCTGAAGTTGAAAATACACAACTAGATAAAACCCTGTATTTAGGTCCTTAAGACCGACATACAATTTTTTATATATTATCCAATTGCAATGTACTTTTTAGACTATATGGATTACAATGACGATTCAAGAATAAAAAACAATAGTTTATGAATGGTCCATATGCATGTATTTATATTCTATTTCGATTCGGAAATAATAGTAAAACGAGCAGGAGTTGAGAAGTAAATATACAAATATTTTTGTAACCATCTGTTGATCGACACGTTGAGATAATCTGATGTACAATCTATAAACTATAAGCATAGGGTATTCAAAATATTGTGAAAGGCGAATGAATTTCCATATGCCGTCTGTCAATTGCCAGCCTTTTGCATTGTGCCGCACATCAATCAAAATGCCATTTGGGCAGGCATGCGATTCTATTCAACTTACCAAACTTTAATTTTGTTAGGGTCGGCCCCAAAATTGATTCACTCGGTGGCACGGCACGTGTTGCGTTTCAAAGTTAGCTTAAAGCCCAAATAGCCTTTCATTTAATGCCAGTGAACTATCAACAGGTTTTTTTTTTGTTTGCTTCCGCTTCTTTTTTTTTGGCCAAAATAATAAGAAGCTCGCTAAAAAGTGGATAAGACAACTTAATGCCCTGTAGATCAAGGCTGAAAAAGGCAAAATCAGAAGTGTCATACTTAAATCTTGCTAAGATTTCTTTTGTCATAACGAGAATATAGGTGAGCTATATAGAGAAGACCTTTTTAGAGACCGTACATAGAGTGGTGTTCCTTAAGGATATACCTCACTGGCACTTTTACTGCAGGGTAGCTAATAAAAACAAAGAAAAAGTGCGTCACGTGTTGGCCTAATCCCCATGGCTGACACAGTAAAACCAAAGAAGCTGGCTGCAACAAAAGTTCTGGGCCCTACGAAGGCGTGGCTGGCAGCCAACGAGCCAGCCAGCCAGCCAGAAAGCTGGCCGGTCAGTTAGGCATCTATCAACAAAAACTACACTTTAAAACTTTAAATGAGTTTTTGTGCGGCGCAAAGCTGGTGCCGAAAATCACGAACAGCCAGCGAGGGAAACGGCGTAGATAAGAAAAGAAAGAGAAAACAAAGGCAGCCACAACAAATCGTTGACAATTTATCGACCAAATCGAAGGCGAGAGGCGTTGACAGACGGCCCAAAATTGAAAATGGTCTTAGCCAAAGTTGTGGCAAGTCTTGACCAGAGCCAAGACAAATACAAATACTAAGTACACACTCTGAAAAGTATATGTACAACAGTTGGGATAAAAATATAACACAAGCCGGCTTAACAGGCACTAAAGACTAAGTCGCCGGAAAAACAAAAACTCAAACAACAATGACCACATCATTATGGCATGCTTTCTGACCAAAAAACCCAAACTCCATAGCAGTTTAATCTATGCAAATCCAGACGAAAAACTCATTTTGCGGATTTCAACTTTATAAAGCTCAGATGCAGCCTTTTTTGAGACACAGTCCACGGGCTGCAAACAAAAAGTGAAAGACTCGCGAACTTGTCCAAGACTCAATTTTTGTTCGTCCTATTGTTTTATTTGTATATCTTTTGAGAGTGCACTGCAATTATAATCGCGAGCATCCTTCAAATGCATTCTAATTGTAAATTGAAGAAAAATAATTAATTTATTTCTAGGCTAGCTTCTTTTGTCAAGACATTTTGTTTTACACACATAAATATTATATATTTAAAATTGTCCAATATAGATTAATTTTATGACCGAATAATATATTTAAGTAAAAATATGTTTTAAGTTAAATATCGTTTACATACAAATGGGTTTTCGGATAAAATCAAGAATATATGCTTATTTGGCAATTGAAACGAGGGTATTATAAATTCGTTAGATAGTAGATATTCTGATTATTGTTTTTCCGTGAGATGAATATTTGATTTGCTTGTGCTCTTGTTGCCTTGGTATTATTGTCTTGTCTTTTGGGCCGCTTGTTGATTTTTGTGTTCACTGTTGTTTAACAGGACTCGACTGCTGTAGCTGCTGCTGCTGCTAAGGACGCAGCCCTTAAAATTAACAACAACAAGGCAGAAAGTTCAATAGCAAAATCAACTAGAGAAGTTTCTCATTTGTCTTGTTGCAACTATTTTTATTTGCAGAGCTCATTCAGTGTTTTTCCTAAGTTATAATTTTTACATAAATTGCTACACATTGGCTTACCTAAATTAAGAAAAGCCAGACAATGCTGGGTGTAGTTCACTTAAAGGTGTAAACGGTCCTTACTCAAAATATCAAAAGCCGTTGTAGATATTTGACATAAAATAATCAAATGATTTTGTTGATTTCTAATAAAAGAAAGAATGGCAAGCTGTTTGCAATGTGATGATATAATCGGGAGAAAGATTGTATCAGATCTTTATTTCGAATAGTATGTTGGGCGTTTTGTCAAAGTTATAATATATTACGCTACATTTACAGCTTAGCAATTCAAACTGGCATGTAGAAGTAGAAGTTTGTATATGTTTTGGAGAGGGCAAACAAATATTGGCTTTAATGCATAAGGCAAAGCTATCCTTTCTTCAACAATTCTATACATAATTCCCATAAAATTATACCCTATATTTGCGAATATTGCTCTAAAATAAAAAAACTATCGCCTGTTTGATATTTATGCGTATAGAAAAACTATTCAACTATTCTTAAACAACTATTCTCAGACGTTTTCTTCCATTCAATTGATAAACTTTATACGCTAATAATAGATTTTTTTATTGTTTCTATACTTCCTCCCATTCAATTCATTCTTCATTTTTGAAGGAATTCATTGTTTTATCGAAGATGCGTGTAAATCGCAAACTTTATGCCCTTTCGCGTCCATTAAGCCAAAGTATGCAACGTTTGTAGACAGTCTGTTTTAAATGTATTGCACTTTGCCAGCGGGGTCAGACATGACGGTCAGATTGCATTCAATATATGTATATGTTGCCAGACGGTTACTGCTGTTGTTTTTTTGCTGCTACTGCTGCTGCTGCTGCTGCTGAACTGTAAATATTTTTGAAGTAAGCAAAAACATTTGTCAAGACATTGACATACAGACAAGCCACAAGCAATGCCTGGGTTGGCCACACAGTGTTCATAAAGTTTTGAGCCATTCAAACGCAGACAATCAGTCAATGACTCTCAGCGTGGGAGGGTATGAGTTAGTTGTTGTTTTAAAGCAAGTATTTATTGGCTTTTAAGATTTGCTAGAATTCTTATGAGTACATTATATGTATAACTTTTTGACCGAGAGATATTTTGCTGTGCAATGATCGTTTTGTGGTTAAAGTTATGCGGCACATTACATAAAATTTGTTTAACTGAATTTCACCTGGCGTTAAGCCATGCAAAAATCTTTCTCCTCAAATGTCTATATGTGACCCACTTCTGCGTACACTTGTGAACACTTTTATGTTTGGCATTTGCGGTAAGCCACAACAAAAACAAACCAATTGAAAAATATACGTCGTCATTCCTTAGTAATCAGGTTATGTGGTAATTGTTTTAAAAAATTATTGAGAAAACGTTAAAGCATTTGTGGCAAATTTAATAAATGCCTTTAGTACTAGCCTGACCATTTTTGAAATTTGTTTATTTTATTTAAAAAGAATTAATTAATAGTGTGTTTGTGCAGCTTAACATAATATATTTGTTGTGTCAATAAACTGTTTGTTCTTGCATTAAAACTTGTTTTTTCCTGTTGTCTGACAACACGCAACAATGGCGAGAACTTGTGTGTGTCGACATGCGGTTGGTTGTAAAATGTAAAATGTAAAAAATGACATTCAAGTGTTTTGGGTCTATTCTATTTTATGTAACCAAATTAAAAAAGCGGTGGTAAAGAGATTCGCGCATATGTTTGCATGCATATTTTATTGCATACTTTCCGACACGGACTGTCAAACTACGTCGCTTGCTTGCGGAGGGCTGCAAGTTGGATCCATGTACACTTCCATGTACACCCGCTGGGTCGCCGTGGGAATTCCTTTGCATTCAAAGCGCATAATTAAAAGTTTTGTTTTTAGCGCTTTTTACGTCGGTGCGTAATTCACAGAGCTGCACCGCAAACATCCTTCACCCGTAAACACTGTGGCAATACTCTGGTACCTCTTTGTTTATAATGCTGCGTACCTTTTCAAGCACCAGAGCAGCTTTGTTTATTACATTTGAATTTATGCAACAGTTTTGGAGATGAACCAAATGTTAAAGTTGAATGTTTCGAATGTGGGATGCCTCCGTTCTTTTGATTAAAAAAGCGCTGAACCAAAGCTCGGCTAACAAAGTAATGCAAAAAAAACTAGGACTGAAATTGCCAAAACTGACCACTCGATTCCAATTTTTGTGATTCTAAGCTTTTGCTCTACCCTGTAGCCATTTTGAACCAAAGGGTATGCTGCATATAGGGAACAGTTTAATGGGTTTGAATTTCCTATAGAATGTTAAAAAACCATTAGACAATTTATAAGAACAGAAATCGATGCCATATATAATTGATCATTGATTTTTATATTGCATCGATTATAAAGCTGAATGATTACTTTTATAATTGTTTCAATTATAATTGTTTTTAAAGTCTAAAAATAGACAAATTAATAAAATGGGTATTTTAGCTTTGATCCATTTAAAGTGTGGGCTAACTATTTTTAGCTGTTTTCATTTTCAGCGTGTGCCCTTTGCTCTTAACGAAATCGTAAAACCTTAGGTAACAAAATGTCGGTCTGTACTTTTTGCTGGCACATAATAGTTGCATAATATACACAGACACAAGTACACATACACATATTTGTATACACATTCACACACCGGAATTCTTTGGTTACGCCGCGTAACCAACGTTGATGTTGTTTGTTGCTCATACGCAGCGTTGTCGCCTCGAGCATTTCAGCATTAATTAGGCCAACGTTGCCATTCAAGTTGCATGCCAACATGCGAGCTTCTCGCCGTTTGGCGTTTGCCGCTTGCCTGCCGCCTGCCGCCTGCCGCCTGAACCGACCATTAAATGCTCCAATCGAATTTTCAATTAAAAGCGGAAAAAATTCCAAACCACAAACGAACGAATTTTTGGCCAAATAGCATTTGGCATTTTGTGTCCGCGCACTGGTTTCTGTTGCGAGACTCGTAAAAGTGCAAGCTTACGAAAAACAAAACCAAAAAAAAAAAAATATCAACAAAAATGGAGAAAATGTCAGCTCGCACATTTCGTTGGGCGTGGCAGTTGGCCCAGCAGGTGTCACAAAGTTGGGGACTCTGTTTCCTTTTGCTTTGTTGCAGTTATCGTATTGCATTAAAGCCAGCGAGCTGACAAAGCTGAAACTGAAATCTGCGCCCTGCCAGCGGCGAACTGGCAGCCGGCAGCTGGCAAATGGCAACTGGCAAGTGCGACACGCGCAGCTGCCTTCAAATTTGCAAAAACTGCCAACAGCACAGAACAAAAGTTTTGCAAATGAGTGAGACAGGCTAAAATAGATGCAAGAACACAGGCAGAATCGAGGCGTCGAGCAACTTGTGGAAAACTTCAAAATCATTGGACAGCGGCAAGGCTTTAGGCCATCTACAAAACTACTGTCATAATTATAATGAATTATGAAACAATAACTCTGCCTCTAATGGATCCGGCCCCAGGCAACACACCCACACACACACACACACTTCCCGCTTTCGGCACTCGCACAACTAATTGACAAATGATGATAAAGTGTCTTGGCCAGTACCCAAACGACTTTACTTTATTTATAACATTTTCTTAACGCGCCTCGACGTGCCGTTGCCGGCGTGCGATGGGGTCGGTACTTGCAACGCAAAGTAAAGTGCGGCGCGTATTTGGTGTCCGCGTTCCCGCATTTTACATGAAAATCTGATAAAAGCTTTGTTTGGGCCGACGGAAACGGACGTTAACTGCCAGACCGAATGGACACTGACATGACTGGCATAAAATGGCCTGGAGAGTGGCATGACGGGCAGGTTCACTAACGTACGGAATGGCAGCAACTGGTGGGTTACCTTTCAGTATTTGTAACACAACCTTAAATATTTCAAATTTCGTTTTGCGGTTTTAAATATAAATTGCTTTTTTACTAAAATATTTCTTTATCTGCCTTAGAACAGGCAGTTATAGATATTATAATTCAATAGCATAAGATACTAAAAGCGTATTTAAGTTTCGTGATAGAAAGCTTTTAGATTTTTTTTCATTCCTTGTTGTCGGCCAAAGCCTCATTTTTAAGCGTAAATTAACAAGTCTTTTACATGAAAAATTCAATAAATGTTGCCCAGCGTCTGACCCTAAATTTTCGACCTTTTTCTTTATGGTTGGTTGGAGTTCCAGTGTCACATCATTAATGCTGAGGTTGGTTGCACAATAAAACCAGTACATGCATGTTCCCTATTATTAAATAATACTTTTTGTGCTTTAAGAAATTTAATATTTATTTTTTATGGCCATTATGCGCCAAACCTAAATATAGCCAAATCAGCACTAAAAAAAAAAGTGTTCCACCGACAGGTGTAAAGCCTGTCATGAAATATTAATGAGAAAATGCCTATAACAATCAGAGCTGTCAGGCCTGAAATGTGTAATATAAACAAGTAAGAGGTTCTAGTCGGGAGCTCCCAACTACGGAATACCCTGAACCCTCTTTGAGGTGGTAGCGGGGAGATGGCGATTGGTATAAAATGAAAGATACTTGACATATATATAATATTCTAGGAGCAACATATCATGTTTGGTGACTCTAGCTCTTATTATTTACCAAAATTGCTTAAAAAACAGGATTTCGATATACACTTTTATCGATTACTTTGAAACGGAGTAAGTTATCGATTATCGGAAACAAACTCGATCTGCGCAGGCACTAGGAGCACCTACATCTAAAATTTTTCTAGCTCTTATATGTTCTGCGTTCATACATACGGACGGACGGACGAACAGACAGGCGGACATGGCTAGATTGCTGATCAAGAATATATATACTTTATGGGGTCGGAGATACTTCCTTCTGCCTGTTACATACATTTGCATTTTGCACAAATACCCAGGGTATAACAAGACAGAGAAGCTACTTTGGCGTTGCCAAAGCTTTGATACCCTTCAAATACATAATACAATGAAAATATTATTAATTTCCTTTTTGCTTCTGCGCTTTGGAAGTAAGATAAATATTGAAGCGGACAAGACTTCGTTTTCTTATTATTATTTCAAAATATTTGCTAACGTTTTATCCACTTGAAATATCCAAAGTATTTTACAGTTAAAAATGTGTGTTCATTTTAGTGACATTTAGTGCCTACTTTATCTTCTTTTTTGGTGGAAATCTGCAAACAATTTATTTTTGTATTTCATACCATTTAAATAATTTGCCCAGACTCTGATTATACTAGGCCTGTCGCACCTGAATATATATTTTATTATTTTGTCTGTTTTCTCGCTACATTTTGCTTAATTGGCGTAATTTTCTTAATTAAAATTTGGAATTGGCGTAACTTTGGTACCTTTTTGCGTTCCGCTTTGTTTTTTAAATTTCCTTTTGCTGTATTAAATTGCGGCTCATTAAGCACCTTCCATTGCTAGCTGAGTTCAATTTACGCAACCCAATTCATCCTTTCAGGTAAGCTCTTAAATTCTTCAAGTATCCTTTACAATTCCACCTACCAAAGCAATTCCAGCAGCCCAATAAGACAGCTCAGTGATAGCCACTAATCAAACTACAAACTACAAGCAACAGCAACATTTATAGTTCCTACATAGAGCAGATTATTAGTCATGTCTCAGTATACTAATTATGCATAGCAGAATGGATTGACTGATTGGAAGTCAAGAATTGAGTGCGCATTAAGCTGCTTAGGCAGCCTGCATAACTATCAATGTTATATTAATGAGAACTGGGGTGCAAGTGTGTATCCCTCTTTTGTTCTAAGTAACACAACTGCCTGGAAACCAACAGACCCCCTATCATATCTATAAGATCCTCACTATCGACGTCAGCTTGTGCGTGCCTAAAATTTAATTAACTGCGCACTGCACAATGTTCTCAATATACTTGTGGATGTTTGTTCGGCCGACGACTTATTCGAGAGGCCATCAAGGAGTTCTTGCCTTTTGCTCTATAATAGATAACTTCGTTGCAAGCCTTCAAGAAGCCAATTCATATAACAAGACAAACACTTATCTCAAGGTGCTGCAGATAAAATACCACTGGAGGTCCCCGCTACTCTCTATCTATAAGCGCGCGCTGCATTTGGTGTTGGAATAAGAGGGTTTAGGGTATCCCCTAGTCGGGAGCTCCCGACTAGAACCTCTTACTTGTTTTTTTTTAATGTATGTACATATATATAGGTTTCTTTATAAGAAAACTATTTCATTTACATAACAAAACTTGCTAAATGACGACTGCTCTTATATGTAATCCGTAAAGACGTAAATTGAAGTTTAAAATACCTATCCATTTGCCCTCGTATGATTCTGAAATGCTGTTGTAATTGTGTAAACAATCTTGTACTTAGAATTTAATGCCGTATCGTTTGTTAGCTCGAATACTGTTATTTGTGGAGGCGTCTTACTAAAAATTAATCCGATGATATATGCAGAAAATCGGACAAAACAGAAAGTTTCGCTGAAGAAATATTTGATTCGCGTTCTCCACCGACGATTTTGGAAAAAAAAGACTCAAATGAATTTTCATACAGGTTCTTGGAAATTAATTTGAGCCCAAATCATCGCCCACCAAATGTTTGCCCCCAATTTCCACCAAGGAATTGGAACAAAGATCTTTGAAAATGAGTATGAGGCTGATCAAATGGAAAACAAAATAGGTTTGGAATTTGCCAAAGAGACATTTCAGCTTCCTAGCTTTAACAGGACTTCACTACTTTGTCAGTGGTAAACAAATCATTATATTCAAATCTTTAAAAAATAATGAAATTGTGTTGGGTTGAGTGTCAAATCTCGTGTATCCAAACGTAAAATGTAGTCTATCTAGGCAAAATCATTTGGGTTCCAGGGCTTAGGAATAGTGCCAGATTTAATCAAATATTTTAGCATATCGGGGCCCTTCCTCTTAGCTTCTGCCGCGTCCGCCTTGGCTTTTTTCTCAGCTTTGGCAGCATTTTCAATAGCTTGATAATAGCGTCTAGTCATCCTTACTGGAATGGGGTCACTGCTGCCTGCCGGTTTTTTCTTTTTGCCATAGGGGAACGCCTCGCCGCCAGGAGTGCCCCATTCACGGCCACGTCCACCTACGCGCATAGGGCCCCCTTTAGAGCTGTCATGTGGAACGTCTGCCGTACCGTGTGGACCACCGCCCCTATATCCAAAGACACCGTCCTCAAATACTTCTTCAATGGGTGCACCAAATGCAGTGCCCGTGTATCGCCCACTTGCACCACAATCATAAGCGCGCCAGTTGGGACGGTACCCGGTTCGATATCTTGGTAGCACCGTCAAATCAGCTTTATCCGTCTGGGTACCGTTGTTGAAGAGACCGCGCATAGATGGCGAGTCGCGATTCGCCATGGCCGCCGGCGGGTGCACATCCACATTAAACTCCATTTCGCTCTCACTGGTGTCTGTGAGCACCAGATGATCTACGCAATTCTCGATGCCACGGCGCTTGCACTCCTTTTGCAGTACGGTCTCGAGACACTTCTTCTCGAAGTTGTCGCGGCATACGCACATCATTAACGTCTGATGGCAAGTGCACTTACGGATACCTTTTCCTTTTAACTTTCTCTTGATCTCTCTTAGAGCTACGGCAAGATCGCTTTTGACCAGCTTAAATACAATGGGCTTCATATCGACATTTGTATTATTGAGTGGCCGCAGTGTTATAAAGATTTCGCCATTCTCCTTGCGCAAGTTGAGAATGGGCAACTGGCGTTCCTTTTCCTTTTCCTTTTCCATTTCTGCTTCACTATTCTCTGGCGAGTGTTTCAAAAAAAACTTCATGAGTCTTTTAATCGGTTTGCGAACGTATCCTGGTCGCCAGCCATGCTTACGTGCCGCATCGCTGGAGGACCAATCCCATCCACGACGGGGCGAGACAGGTCCCATGGACTTTCTCTCAGCTTTTCTTGCAATTCTTTGCCTGGTCAGTTCTCTACGCTCGGCGAGTGAGATCGAGTTCTTATTTATGTTGAGGCCTTTTTGTTTATTCCATTTCGGGGTTGATTTTTGAACGCTTTGCTCCGCGATCTCAAATGGATTTACGGTATTAATATGATTTAGAACAACTAATTCGGAGAATACACGTGATAGAAATGGGCGAAACTCATCTGAAGCAACTTTCGACGCATAAATATCTGCAGAGGTCTTTTTGTCTTCCTCGGCTTCCGCAGCTTCCTCGGCTTCCTCGGCTTCCTCGACTTTCTCGGAAACCGGCTCTTCATTTGTCTGATATATATCCGCACACATTTTTCCAACTTGACAGTAGGCACAGAGTTTCCCGAGCTTGCAGCGGCACCGACATCTATTTTGTTTATTTTTCACGGTGTCTTCCATACCTGCCTTATCACTGAAATGCGCGCAGACGTCCATAAAAGTATCTGGGGACTTGCCTAGATAATCGATCAGTATTTCGTCAGCTGCTGGCTGCTTGTTGGGTTTTTTAACAACTGGCATTGGTTTTAATCCGCATTTCGGACAGGCAGCAAGTGGTGGCAGCCATGCCATATTGGCCTGGCAATCGGGACAGTGGCGTCTTGCACCGTTTTTTATGCCACTGATCGTGCCGGTTATCAGTGTCGGATCATAGGCATCTCTGTTGTCACCATATGGCTCTGGTATGTGGGTGAAACTTTGTAGCAGAGTACTTTCCTTCTCATGGTACTGACTAGGAACGCTGCAGGGCCTATTTAGATTGGGTGGGTTCCGGCAAGGCGGCTTCAAATTCTTTGGCTGGCCAGATAAGCTGGTGATTAAGTCAATTGTCTCCTCACAGTCCTGTGCCATTTTCTGTAAGGGGAAGCCACGTCTTAGAAGATAGGTTTTTAGTATTAACTAGCTTTATAAATACCTTTATCTCACAACGTGCGGCGTCGCCAGCTGGGTTGTAAAGAAATGTTACCGAAGGCTTACGGTCATTGACATTGAAACTTCCAAAGTTTTGTATACCAAATTTCAGGTACTTGTCATCTTCAAATGCATCAAGGCAAGGATCGCATAAACAGGGACTTCTCTGGGACTCGCTCACGATAAATAAGATATCCTCTTCGTTGATGCTTTTGTCTTTCAAAACATTTTGAATGCTACAAAACATGGCGAAAGATTGAGAAGTGAGGCTGGGTACACAGAAACCTTTACTTACACTATCTGTTCCTCACATTTCACGACCAGACGGTAGAGCACCTCAAGCGCGCCAGTAACTTTGCCATCTCGTTCAAATGTGCAGGAACCCACTTGTTTCAGATCACTCATGTTTTCCTTTATACTTTCAATGGCATCTTTGCGCAAACGTAGATGTCCAATACCGAGAAGAAGACCGTTGTACATCACAGATATAGGAATTCCACATTCTTCGAGAGTTTGGCGGAGTTCCGTCGGGCTCACAGTAATCGCAGTCTCAGAGTTGGGTTTAATGTCCGTAACATTGATCCTGCTCGCAGTTATTGGTATGGATACATTATTAAACTTGACCTCGATTAGCAGTTCCTTGAGATCTTGAGTATTCACACTGGGTGACTTAATATTTGTCACAATTATGTCAAAGAGAAAGGTGCAGGTAGTCATTTTTTTGTATATTGCAAGGTTTTTCTTTTAATATTTTTTTTTTTAATTTACATGTGCGAAAAGATTAAATTGCTTAGCAAAAATTGGTCATACAGTTTTATTAAAACATTAAATTAAAAAAAAAAAACAGCAAATTTTGTGATTTATCCTAATAATGCTGTGCACATTGTATAAATACAAATGCTGCTATGATCAACTAATGAAATAAATGATTTACAAAATGAGCCATCTTTGAAGAAAAAATATTCTTGCAAACATATTTCCGATTGTTGGTTTTCATACAAAAACTATATTTTCGACCGATTGTTCAATAAGGTATGTGATAACTAAATCGCTTGGAAATTGCGAGCCTCGAAAATGGTAACATTAGTTAGGATATCTTGGAAACTGTACGCAGTTTCGAGCTGCAATAACATACAATTGATCTTCCTTTTATACACAAATGCACACACAAGCACGAATTGTTTCTTCTCCTCTTCGAACAGAACGTTTGCCATGAGTAGTCCGATTCAACAAAGTTAATGCTAAGTTCATTGCAGATAGCCTTAAAACTGAGTCTATCTTGCAAAAACCAAGAATGAAGGACGTTACTCGACTGCTGATACTGATACGTAATTGGCTCATATTAATTCTTGTATATTACACGCATATCCAAGTGATTTTAGAATTTTACACAATTTTCTCTCGATTCCGATATCGAGTCCCAACCAAGTTCTATGATTACTCAATAATTACATTAGGTTGAGGGTTATTGGTAATGATCAAAAGGGTCTCATCAAGAGTTGATGAATATAAAAGGGCACAGAGGTCAGATAAACCAAGATCAGTGCAGTAGAGAGTCAAACAAGTTCTTTGCTTAGTCTTCTTTTTTTGCGTTGAAAAATAATCGATACACTGAAAATAATTGTAAGCACACTGATCTACTATTTATTTAGCAATTGTAATAACAAGGATTGAGACACTGGGTGCCATAAGAATTGCAGCATCCGGGAGTACAGGGATTAAAGCCCTTACCGAGGTGAGTCACGAATTCGATAGGGGGTGGGGGGATTTGTCGCAGAGCACAACGCCTACGTTGTGCATCGGTAAGTCCGTCCGGGCCAACAACAGGGCGTCTCTTAGAAAAGGCTCCGTGCTTCTGCAAATACTTCATCATGTTGATACCCAATTTCTTCTTAGCAATTTCTTTATCTATGGCGTCCTGTTGAGCTCTGGCAGCCTCTTGAGCCTTTTTTTCTATCCGTTTAGGTAGTTTTACTTCAATGGGTTTGGCCTTCGATTTTTTATTCGCAGCAGATTTAGGCCCTCCAGAACTTTTCCCCCAAATAGCATTATTTTTAGGTTTGCCGCCCGGAGAAGCTGGTGCCCCATGCGGACCGCCACCCTTCCTCCCAAAGACACCATCCTCAAACACTTCCTCTCCTGGAGCGCCGAAGGCTGTGCCCGTGTAACGATCACCGGCAGCACAATCATAGGCGCGCCAGTAGGGGCCGTATTTGGTTGGATACCTTGGGAGCACATTTCCATCCATTGCGGTGCACTGGGTGCTATGGCAAATGGTGAGTGGCTTTGGCACCGTCCGAGGCTTTGCAACGCCTGCCGGCGGGGTCACATCAAAATCATACTCCATTTCGCTCTCACTGGTGTCCGTAAGCACCAGCTCATTCACACAGCTTACCATGCCGCGACGTTTGCATTCTTTTTGCAGTGCATGCTCAAGATGTTTTTTGTCGCAATAGCTGCGACAGGTGCACATCATAACCGTCTTGTGGCAGCTGCATTTGGGGAAACCTTTCGCTTTCAACTTTCTCTTGATCTCGCTAAGAGCTACAGCGAAATCGCTTTTAACTACCTTAAATACAATGGGCTTCATCTCTACGTTCCCATTATTAACCGCTCGCAGGGTAATCCAGACTTCGCCCTTTTTCTTGCACACGTGAAGAATGGGCAACTGACGTTCCCTGTCTGCTTTTTCCACATTCACACATGTGTCAAATGCGGTTTTCTCTGGTAAGTATTGCAAAAAAAACCTCATTATCTTTTTGATGGACTTGTGAATGAAGCCTGGTTGCCAGCCGTACTTGCGCGTTAGCTTGCTGGAAGGCCAGGCCCATCCGTGGTTGGGAGGTACGACACCCTGTTGACTTACGCAGGACTTGTGTCCTATTTTGCAGGATTTCTTAGTACCTTCGCGGCTTATTTTCGGCATATATGCTTTTGAATTACCTTGTTTCACATCCACTTGTTTTTGATTAGGCGACGAATATTTACCGCATTCTATTTTGGCCTCAGAAGTCAGCTTGGTTTTTTTGATGTTGTACAATTCGCGAAGCTCAGAGAACACGCGCGCCAGGTGTGGACGGCATTTTTCAGAATTATAATCATCCAAGCAAATGTCCTCAGAGGATTGTGGGATTACCGCAGGACACACAGGCTGGCTTTCATCGCCCTGAAATATATCTGAGCAAATTTTACGTATTCGGCAGTGCGCACAGATTTTTCCCTTCTTGCAAGTGCACCGACATCCGAGCTGTTGATCTTCGTCAGTATTTTTCCTAGCCGGTGAAGGGCAGAGCTTCTCGCAATAATCTTCAATGTTTTCCAGAAGCGGCTTACCCAGTAAATCGGTCACTATTTGGTCGGCTGTCATTTTTTTTTCCTTATGGCGTTCTTCAATGACTGGCATGGGCTTCACACCGCAATTGGGACATGCGGCGAACTTGGGCAGCCATGACATATTGGTCAGGCAGACGGGGCAGAAGCGTATGGGTTTGATGGATGGCTTTTCCAATTCACTGATTGGCACCGGTATCACCTTTGGGTTGCACAATTCAGTATTGTGGACCTGCGGCGCGGGAAATTGTGAAAAGCAGGGAATACTTGGTAAGGTAGGTGGAGATGCCACTATAGAGTCAATTTCGCCAATGACTGGCTGAGGCTGGCCAGTGCGTTTGACAATTGAGTCAATAATTTGTTCACATTCCCGAGCCATGTTCTGGAAATAGAAGTGATACCTAAGCAGCAAGTCTTTGACAATTCACTGGAATAATAGTAACCTTCATTCCACCTGTGGCGTTATTGGCTACTGGGTTATGCATGAACATTTCAGTTGGCCGGCTGGCGTTACCATTAGAGCTGCGATAGCGCAGCAAATCCAACTTCAGGCGATCATCGCCCTCATCTGGGAACATGACATCTGGACAAGGATCGGTTTGTTTGGGACACTGTTGGTTTTCCCCCATAACAAACATAATATCCTGCGGATTGATGCTTTTGTCCTTGTACAGCTGACATTTCGCTTCCTCTTGCCTGAAAGAATAATTGATGATGCTTGCTTATATTCCTTCCCAGATGAACTTACTTTGTTTTTTCGTCGCATTTTGTATACAGGCGACAGAGTATCTCAAGGGTGCCGACAATTTCTCCGTTGCTCTCAAACGAGCAGGTATCCGCATGCATCAGTTCACTCATGCCATTTTCTATGCGGTCAGTGAACACAAGCGGGAATTCTATTTGACCGGCACCGATAATTCTACCATTGTATATAACTGCCACCGGCATTCCACATTTCGAGATGAACTTCTGCAGCTTGTTTGGAAAGTCTTTGAACTCAAGAGCCGAACCGGGCTTGAATTCGGTTACATTGATACGACTTGTTGTTATACTCAACGCTTGGTTGTTAAAACTGATATTCACTTGCAACTGGGCGGGATTTTGAATTTTTACCTTTTTTGTCCTAAAGTGAGTCACAATAACATCAAACATAAAGTTACACGACTCATGTTTGACATTTAATTTTTGCGATTCGGAATGCATTCTTTTTTAAATTTTTTTCTATTATATCTAAAAATTAACCAAACAACAAATTTGTTTTTTTAACACTTTAATTTTTACAACAAATCTGTTAAATACATTCAACTCAAGCACGAACAATTTACTGAAATCTAAAACTTTATTATTGTCAAAATTATAAAATCAAATGGTAGTTTGATCAATAAACAGTAAATATAAATATATAAAAATAAAAAATGTGTAATAACGTATTCTATCTGCTGCTACGCATTAGCATTAGGATTCCATGGGGTAGGAATAACGCCGCGTTTCATCATGTATTGCATCATGTCAGGAGCCTTTTTCTTTGCTTCGTCTTCTTCCTTCCTCTTGGCTTCTGCTTTCGCAGCCTCTTCTATAGCTTTATAATAACGTTTAGGCATTCTTACTGGAATGGGAGCACTTTTGCCTGCTCCTTGTTTCTTTTTAGCACCGGGGAATGACTTTCCGCCCGGACAGTCCATTGGCCCAGTTCGTCCACCACCGATCATAGGTCCACCGGGGCTTTCGCCCCAGATAGTCGTGCTTTTCGGTCGGTCACCATAAGTAGCAGGCACACCATGCGGCCCACCGCCCCTATAGCCAAATAGGCCATCTTCAAACACGGTTTCACTGATACTGCCGAAAGCCGTACCCGCATAGCGATCTCCCGCAGCACAGTCAAAGGAACGCCAGTAAGGGGTATATTTGATTGGATATATGGGCGGAAGTTTTTGATCCTTCACAACTGTCTGCGTATTTCTGTTGAAGGTGCATGGCTTTGGCGGAGGTGGGTGCTTTGATACGCCCGCCGGTGGCGTCACATCAAAATTATAGTCCATTTCGCTGTCACTGGTATCCGTGAGGACCAGATGATCAACGCAATTTTCCATACCACGTCGTTTGCACTCTTTTTGCAAAGCGACCTCGAGATGTTTCTTCTCCATGTTGTCGCGACAGACGCACATCATAACCGTCTTGTGGCAGGTGCATTTTGGGAAACCTTTCGCTTTCAACTTTCTCTTGATCTCACTTAAAGCCACAGCGAGATCGCTTTTAACTACCTTAAACACAATCGGCTTCATCTCCACGTTCTTGTTATGAACCGCTCGCAGAGTAATAAATATTTCGCCATTTTTTTTGGACAGATTGAGAATGGGAAGCTCACGCATCTTTTCCTTTTCAGCTTCGAACTGTTTTCTGCACGTACTATATGCATTATTCTCGGGCGAGTAATTCAAAAAATAATTCATTACCCTCTTCAAGGGCCTGAGAACTGCGCCAGGTCGCCAGCCATACTTGCGTGCCTCTTGGCTTGAGGCCCAAGCCCAGCCGTGTCGACGAGAGACATGTACTGTCCGCTTTGCGCAATACTTGTGGGATCCACTGACGGGACATTTTCGAACGGCGATCTTGTTATTCGGAAGGCTCGGTTTGTTTAATTTCTTACGAGCTTTAGCTGAAGTGGCTTTTTTCTCATTCTCTATGCACATATCAGATAGCTTAGTGCATTTCAAATCGTATAGTTCACGTAATTCGGCAAAAACACGTGCTAGAAATGGGCGGGACTCCGCAGGTTTAACCATAAGCACACAATGGTCCACGCTGCTCTGCGACTCATCTGCATGCTCCTCAGTTTTCCGACTTAAGCCGGGTTGAAACAAGCCTGGGATTTGTTTAATTACTCGACAGTAGGCGCAGAGTTTGCCCAATTTGCACGTGCATCGACATACACTAGTTTTTTCTTCAGCGAGCTTATCACAAGTATCCTTACAGATATCGTCATTGGCCGCCGGACGCTTACCCAGATATTCAATCAATGTATTGTCTGCAGTCAGTTTCTTTTGGTCGTAATTTTCTTCAATGACCGGCATGGGTTTGAGTGCACACTTGGGACAGGCGGCAAATTTTGGTAGCCATGTCATATTATTCTGGCAACCGGGACAGAATCGTTTATTCTTATCCTGTGGAGCATTTCGATCGCTGGTTGGCATGGCTACAAGTTTCTGTGTTTGTGGGAAGTGCGAATGGACGGGGCAACTTGGTAGACTAGAATTGTTTGAATCGTGACAGGGTGGATCACATGGACCTCTCAGTGCGTCAGCTGTACGGCAAGGCGGCTTCAGTGAGCTAGACTTGCCAGTGCGTTCGATAATTGAGTCTATAGCTTGTTCATACTCCAGTGCCATTTTCTGTTAAATAAAAATAAAGCCAATGAGTTGGAAATATACCGAGAAAAGCCTTATAAACCAACCTTCATCTCCCAGCAGACTGAGTCCCTTAATGGGTTATGTTTAAATATTTCCTCATGATTAGGGGCACCAATTTCCAAGGTGCGATAGCGGTCCATGTCTAGCTTAAGGACCTCATCACCCTCTTCTGGCTGCCATGTATCTAAACAAGGATCGCAAGGGGAACGACAACGCTGGGACTCGCTCATTATAAACAAAATATCTTGCGGGTTGATGCTTTTGTCCACATTGCGACGACACTCGCTCTCTTTCGGTCTGAAAATAGACTGCGCTGAGCAACGGCCAGATATTCGGAAAACTTTACTTACTTTGCCATCTCATCGCATTTGATAATCAGACGTAGAAGAACGTCAAGAGAGCCAGTAACTTGAGCCTCCCGACCGAATTGGCAGGTGTCTACATGTATCAAATCGGGCATGCCCGCGACTATGCTTTCAAGAAAACTTTGGGGAAAACTTATTTGGCCGGTCCCGAGAAGTGAACCGAGGTAATGCACTTTGACGAACAATCCACATTCATCTAGGGCCTCGCGCAGCTTTTCTGGGAACTGAATGAACTCATTACTTGAGCCATGCTTGAAATCGGCTACATTAATCCGGCTCGACGTTATAGGAATAGCTTTTTTATTAAATTGGACCTCTATTTTAAGTTGCTTGGGATCTTCAATATAAAAATATGTTGACTCAAAACGAGTCACGACAATATCAAATACAAAAATACACGCTGTCATTTTAATGAAAAATGGTTTGTTTGTTACCGTTTGCCTTTGAGTCGATACTTAATATAAAAATGTAGGCAATTTATTTGGATTTTCGTCCTAATTGTGAAAAAAAAATGAGAAGAAAACCCAAACACGGAAATTTAAAACAGATTGTCAATTTTTATTAAAGAAATTTTGGGAGTAATGCTCTCTAAAGCATTGCACTTAAAACACTAAATAATTTTTAGATGCCTGTAGTATATCAAAACAAAAGCAACTATGATGGAAAACATGTTTAAGAAAAATTTCAAAACGGCGCATATTATTTTTAGTATTCTCGTTTAAAATCGTAAGCTGAGATTTGGCACGTCTGACTATGGTAAAAAAAAGAACTATTTTTGCAGTCCATCCTTGAAAATATACTTGTTGTAACAAGCATACGCTGAAGCAATCTTTCAAAAAAAATCTAGTTTATCACCGATTGTTCCTATATAGCTTTATACTATAAAGCTATTGTTGTTAGGCTTTTATATATGTACATTTCCAGTGGACATAGGATATGTACGGCAACAACATTATCTTATTGACTATGTATCTATCCGACTATCCGACTTTTCCCGGGCCAACGAGGCTAAAGCGAACGAAACAAATAGATTTTCCAGCACGATTCTTTGGTCATCCGATAGGTATCAACAATCAGGACCCTGAACGCATACAGATTGTATCTTAATATTGCGTATAAAACAGAGTAAGTACCTGGATATATTTGGTTCTGCATTTTCAAGAATATTAAAACAAAATTTTAGTTTGTTTTTCGTGTCGACCAGGAAATAAAGAAAAACTTGTTTAAATGCATGCTTGGGGCTCGTACTGGGACAGGACTCGAAAGCGAAGACCCCATTTATAGTTTGAAGCTTGAAGCTTGAAAATAAACTTTCGATATTTTCATCCAAATGGGTTTGATTTAGAGAAAATCAATTAAATAATTTTCACAGTTTTTTAAGCTGATCGGGTCACAAATATTAAAATCATATAATCTTTGAGAGAAGTACGTTTTTCGAAACTTCACGATCCCAGAAAAACCACCCACCTGAAGGAATCCCAGATGAGAATAAAATTTTAAATAGTTGCTCTTTTGACTTTCGTCTAAATTTAAGTCAATCTGAAAACTTCCAATTCGGGCAACATCAATAAATTAATGTGTCCACTTATTTATTGAATTACTTTGAGATCTATTGTATGCCTTGCCAGGCTTATAACGTAAATATTTTTTAAAATGAGAATCGTTCTGAGCAGCGCACAGGCATCTTACATTTAAATTTTTTTAAAACTGGAATCATATCTCGTACTGGCTCATAAAAACTGTTCAGAGCTTACTTTAGCACACGCATCAGATGTGCTTCAGTGAATCGATTAATGCCCAACCCCCAATGGTGGTAGTCATCTGAAGATTTTGTTCCATGTATGCAATAAGCATATGCTCGAAAGTACGCGATCTGCTCTTAGAAATAGTAGTGACATGTGTCGTAGCAGCCGGATCACCCTTACCAAGCATGGTGATGGTGTCTATTGGGGCATGGGCACTTGGAGGAGAGCGATACGCTTGCGCTGGGCGCTGGTGAGGCCATCCTCGCCTACCTAGACTTAGTCTTAGTACCTTTGTTCGCACCGGGATTATTGGTCATTTTGCCCTGTTGCATCATATATTTCATCATATCGGGACCTTTCTTTTTCATTTCTGCTTTCAGCTTCTCGGCATTTTTCTCCGCTTCAGCAGCCTCTAAGGCACCTTTCAAAAAACGCTTAGGCATCCTCACCGGAATGGGCTTGTTACCATTCCCAGATTTATCCTTTCTATGCCCAAATGGCATCTTCGCTAGATTTCCTTGTTGTCGAATAGGTCCTCGCATAGGTCCACCGGGCTTGTCACCCCAAATAGCTGCGGGTTTTGGCCGACCTCCTGGACAAGCAGACACACCGTGTGGCCCGCCACCTTTAGTATTAAAGGCGCCATCCTCGAAAACTTCAACTTCACCAGGAGCTCCGAATGCCGTGCTCGTATAGCGATCGCCTGCTGCACAGTTATATGCTCGGCAATAGGGGCTTTGCCGCATTGGATACTTTGGTTGCACTTTTAAGTCGGGCTTGGCCGTCTGTGTGCTACGCGCGACGGTGCGGGGCTTTGGTAATGGAGGCTTCGCCACGCCCGCCGGTGGTGTCACATTGAAGTCAAATTCCATGTCGCTTTCACTCGTGTCTGTGAGCACCAGATCATTTACGCAAGTTTCTATGCCATGGCTTTGACATTCCTGTTCTAGTGCGTTCTTGAGCTTCTCTCTTTCCATGAAGGTTCGACAGGTACAAATCAATAAGGACCTGTGGCAGGTGCACTTGCGAAATCCCTTGTCCTTGAGGTTCTTTTTTATCTCGCTTAGAATCTTAGCAAGTTCGCTTTTGACCACCTTAAATATAATGGGTTCCATCCTAGCGTTATTATTATTGATTGCTCTAAGGGTTATGAAGATTTCACCATTCTTTTTGCACATGTTCAGAATGGGAAGATCTCTTTCCTTCCTGATTTTTGTTTCTTCTACTTCCTTACATACATTATGCTTTTCCGATTTATGCAAAAAAAATTTCATTAACCTTTTAATAGGCCTTGATATCGTCCCGGGACGCCAGCCTAACTTCCGTGCCTCTTGGCTGTTGGCCCAATTCCAGCCGTGACGACGCGAAACTAGGTCCGACCCAGCTGCGCAGCTCTTGTGGCCTGCATTTGGTAGCTTGCACTTGGGCTTCTTTGAATTCTGGTTAGCAATGCAACGTCTTGTCAATTCTTTACGATCTCTCATTGTGGTTGTTTTTTTCTCATTTTTACGGGACAGACTGAGTACATGTCGGGGTTTCTTGCGTGCCGACTGTTCATTAAATTCCCTTTCAAGCTCCGACGGCCGCTTGGTGTTATCAATGCTGTACAAATCGCGTAACTCAGAGAACACACGGGACAGGAAAGGGCGAGATATTTCAGATTTTACAAGCGACACATAAATATCGCCAGCTGGATCTACCTCACTGCCCTCAGCGTCAGGCGCCGACTCCACATTTTTTGCAGATTTAAAGAAATCCGCGCACATTACGCGTACTCGGCAGTGGGCACAGACTTTTCCAAACTTACAGGTGCACCGGCACTCCTCACTACCATTTTCCTGTGCGGAATTTGTGGAGAAACTTTTACAGTAATCTTCAGTAGTCCCCGGGGGCTTGCCCATATATTCAATTAGTACTTCTTCCGCTTTTGGCGTCTCATCCTTCTTAGCATCTATGACCGGCATAGGTTTGACGTGGCAATTTGGACATGCGGCGAATTTGGGCATCCATGACATGTTGTTAAGGCAGACAGGGCAGAAACGTATCGGATTGGTTTGGATTGGGATGGTCACCGTCCCACAATCGATTTCCCCGGCTGTCGCACTTGACGGACTATGACCTCCCAGCTCTTTAGTCGTCTGGTCAGGCTCCATGAAAGGCTGCAATTGGCCAGTGCGCTTTAGAACTGAGTCAATAACTTCTTCATACTCTAGGGACATTTTCTATTAATTAGAGAGAGAGAGAGAGAGTAAGCTTCAGAAAGCTTTAGAGAAAACGCCCGGTTGGCACTCACCTTTAGTTCTCTACAGATAGAATGGCCTGTTGGGTCATTTGTGGAAGTTTCAATGGGCTTAGGGGAACCAACAGGGGCGCTTTCATAGCGTTTTAAATCTAAATTAAGGCGATCATCGCCTTCCTCTGGCTGCAGTGCATCCAGACAAGGATCGCAAGGGCTTGGGCATCGCTGGGACTCGCTCAGAAGAAACATTATGTCTTGCAGGTTGATGCATCTAGCCATACTAGGAAGACAGTCAACCTCTCCTTCCCTGGAATATGATAAGAGTTCAATCTTGAGTCACGACTGACGCCAGTCACACGGAAACCTTTACTTACTTTGGCTTATTTTCGCATTTAATGACTAAACGGCATCGCACCTCAACAGTGCCTACATCTGCACCCTTTTCTGTAATTTGACATTTGTCCGAGATCATCAGATCTGCCATTTCGTCTACGATGCTATCAGTGATGCTGTTGAGCAACATAATCTCACCGGTACCCAGAGCGCGATTATTGTACTTGACCGAAATGGGTATGCCACACTTTTCTAGGTTCTTGCGTAGCTTTGTCGGCTCCTCCTTAAACTCAGTGCCAGAACCAACTTTAAATTCGGAAACATTAATGCGGCTTGCTGTTAGGCCTACTGCATTATTGCTAAATGTTAAAAATACTTCCAATTTTTTGGGGTCTTTAATTTGTACGTTTGGTGATTCAAACTTTGTCACAATGGTGTCAAGAACAAAGGTACAGGTTTTTGTTTGGTTGGATGTCATTGTAATTTAATGATTTTGTTTATGCGATTGTCGTTGATAATTTATTTGCAATTTAGTCACTTCAAATGTGCAAATGAAAAAAAAGATCATAGAAATTTAAAGTTGTTGAACACTATTTTGTATTGTATATATTTGTAAAGTGAAGTGAATACTATGAAAATATAGTTATTATAATGAACACTAGTACATAAACTACTGTGATGGACTCAATTGTAGAAACGTTAGTTTCCTTTCTACAATTTATTGGCTAAGGGAACTTTGAGTTCCTGAACAGATTATATCACATCACATCATTCTAGGTGTTGGTTTGAGCCTTGGCTCGTCAAATTCACCCAGGTCGCATATTAAAGGTAGTGCTCGATTATCAGAAGATATTCTGAACGTCGCGATGAGCTTCCCAGTAAAACTTGGTTACTACTCAGAAGTTCTTCTCGCAGCATGAGTTTGTCTGATAAACTCACTCTGCATATACACATAATATTTTCAGTCACCAGCTTTTGCCGTTTTTAGTATTTGTGCTCAGATTATTGCCCTCGAATCTTGCCTTTTCTAAGCAATAATAAAATAACTAGTTATGTGACATATATATATATTCTAAATATTTGTTGGATCATACAAATAGCATTTTCTTGACAGTCGACGGGTCCTTAGCAATAATAAGCACAGGGCTGGGCACAGTGTTGCCCACCGAATTGATTATAGCATTGGGCAGTACACGAATCAAAGCCCTTCCCTAGGCGTGTCACATACTCAATGGGGTGTGGGGGGATTTGCAGCAAGGCCCGACGTCTGCGTTGCACATCGGTTAATCCGTCTGGACCAACATTAGCAACCATACCCTTATGCCCTGAAAAAAGGCCATGTTTCTTTAAATACGTAAACATCATGTCAGTCTTTGTCTGTTCGGTTGACTTTATGGGATAAGATTGATTTGAGATTTTTTTGGTAGCTAATAGAGCTCGCTTAGTCATTTTTACGGGAATTGGCTTACTGACAACTCCTTTGGCACCAGGGTCCCTTTTAGCACCAGGAAATGATTTTCCGCCCACTTGACTTATTAAATTGTCAACAGGACCAGAACGTCCGAAACCGCGCATGGGCCCTCCAGAATTGTTCCCCCAAATAGCTCTATTTTTAGGTTTGCCGCCCAGAGTAGCACTTGCACCATGTGCACCACCACCCCTATGTCCAAAGACACCATCCTCAAACACTTCCTCTCCTGGAGCGCCGAAGGCTGTGCCCGTGTAGCGATCACCGACAGCACAATCATAGGCGCGCCAGTAGGGGCCTTGTTTGAATGGATAACTTGGGAGCACGCTCCCATTTTTTTTGGTGCACTGGGTGGCATTGTTGGCGGTGAGTGGCTTTGGCCGAGGCTTTGCGACGGCCGCCGGCGGCGTCACATCAAAATCATAGTCCACTTCGCTGTCACTGGTATCTGTCAGGACCAGATGATCTACGCAATTTTCTATGCCGCGACGCTTGCACTCCTTTTGCAGTGCACCCTCAAGGTGTTTCTTTTCAATGTAGTCGCGACAGACACACATCATAACCGACTTGTGGCAGAGGCATTTGGGAAAACCTTTCTCTTTTAACTTTTTCTTGATCTCACTTAAAGCGACAGCGAAGTCGCTTTTAACTATCTTAAATACAATGGGCTTCATCTCAACATGTTTGTTGTTGACTGCTCGCAGTGTTATAAAGATTTCGCCGTGCTTTTTGCACACGTGAAGAATGGGCAACTCTCGTTCGATTTCCTTTTCGACTTCCAGTTGTTCGATGCACGTATCGTATGCATTGTGGGCTGGCGAGTAATACAAAAAGTTATTCATAAGCTTTTTAATGGGCTTGAGAACTGCGCCGGGTTTCCAGCCATAGTTGATTGCTTCTTGACTTGAGGACCACGCCCAGCCGTGGCGACGTGGGACTAGGCGTCGCTTATTGGCACATTTCTTGTGTCCTGCTAACCGATTTTGTTTGTGGGAGTGATTATTCAGCTCTTTGTGGGCACTGCTTGGTTGACTGTATTCTTTAGCATTGTTTTTTCGATTAAGGGATAAATCAAAGTTTTGCATGCTCATTTTGTTCACTTTCTCTGCACATTTATCATTGAGCTTCAAGCCTCGCTTCATGTCTTGGCTATTGTATAGATCGCGTAGATCGGAGAACACTTTAGCGAGATGTGGGCGAGAGTCATCTGATTTTACACAATAATCGTTTTGTCCCCCATCAGACAACTTAGAGATTTGCCTGTCATCTGGCTTAAAGATATCGGCGCACAGTTTACGAATTCGGCAATGAGCACACAGTTTTTTCTCGCACGAGCACCGACATCTGGTCTGTACCTCCTGAGGTGACTTTTCTTTGACTGTTTCGGCATGGGGATCCGCACTTGGATCTTCTTTGTTAATTGAGGGCTTACCCAAATAGTCGATCAGTATTTGTTCGGCAGTCAGCTCCTTCTCATTGGGAGCGTCATCAGCGACTGGTATGGTCTTGATTCCGCACTTTGGACATGAGGCAAATATTGGTAGCCATGACATATTGTTGAGGCAAACGGGACAGAAGCGTATGGGCATGTTATGTGGGTTTTTTCCATCATTGATAGGCTGCCTTAGAAACCTTGGACTACGGAAATCAGCTTGTTGGTCTGTTGGCGTTGGCAAGTACGAAGAGCATGGTGGATTTTCCGGCTGTGGAGAAAAAGAGAATTTGCTCGAGGAAGTTCGCGGCTTCTCGGCTTTACGGCATGGTGGCACCGGAATAATCGAGTCAATAATCTCCTTACAGTCTTTCACCAATTTCTGTGAAAAGAAATGGGGTATATAGTATTGGCAAAATGCGACTTAAATCGACGCGCACCTTAAGTGGTTGAAGAACGGCGTTGTCATTGTTATTACATGTGAGAGATTTTGAGTCCCGAACGCCGCCAGCATTCGAGCTGCGATATCGTAGCAAATCCAACTTCAGGCGCTCATCACCTTCATCGTCTTCCAATATTTCTTGGCAAGGTTCGCAGGGGATGGGGCATGGCTGGGACTCACCTAAAATAAACATGATATCCTGCTCGTTGATATTCTTGTCTACACGAGATTGCTCATTGTTTTCCAACGGCCTGCAAAAAATGAACAATTGCTCAAACTTGAAACTCGAGCAAGATACTTACATCTGCTCATATTCGCATTTAATAATAAATCGGCAGAGCAACTCAAGTGTGCCTATAACTTCAGAATCCCGTTCGATTTTGCAGGTGTCTGAGTGTATCAAATCAGACATACCTACTGCAATCCTTTCAGTGATGTAGTTGGGAAAACTTATCTGACCTGTTCCTACAACGAATCCGTTATACTTAACTGAGATGGACATTCCAAATTTCTCAAGACTTTCGCGCAGGCTTTCTGGTGTCATCTGAAAGTCTGTGCCAGAGCTAGTGTTGAAGTCGGTGACATTGATGCTGCTTGCTGATAAACATATTTGCTTCTTATTTAATTTAACCTGCACTTGAAGTTTTTGTGGATCTTCAACATTCAGGTCTGGTACCTTTAATTTTGGCACAATAACATCAAGGACAAAGTTACACAAACTCATTTTATTAATATACAATTTTATTATTGTTTATGTTATTAAGTTTTGCTGAACTGAATTGTACGCTGTATAAAATGTGCGAATAAAACCCAGAACAGAAATTTTAAAATTATGAAATCAATTTTTAAAACAAAATTAGACTTGCGTGTGACACGACTAAAAAAATATATGTACAGCTTTGTGTTGAAAAAGAAGGCATGGGGTATTACAAAAATGATGTTTTTTTCATTCCATGAAACACACTCGACACAGATGTTTTAATATATTATTAATTATAAATTGCTTGTGCGTGTAGAATACTTCTCAGATTACCCAGGCAACCTAATGCTTAAGTGCGAAAGTGGGTTCCGATACTTAAAAGAGAATAGCTTCTGGCTTCTGTTCATAATATTAATCATTAAGATGATCTAGCTGCGTTTTATTCAAATGATCTTTTGTTTTTATTCATGTTATACATTGGGAATTCAAGTGTGTGTGTGTGTGTGTGTGACACATTAAGACTGTATACAATGTAAAGCTTAGCCAACATACACGAATAACGTATGACTGACCAAAAAAACTTATTAATCATAACCGCAGTCTATTCAAAATTATATACAGTGGCATGGCATCGTTTTTAGCTAAAATAAACACGTTTACCTTCTGTCGGGCAATATTCGATTGAGGCGGGAAACTTTCCGAAGAACTGTCTTGCGACACAGCGCCCGTTGTATACTGTCTCTTCTAAAATTATAAATCTACTCTATGATTGGGACTCACGAGTCTTAAAAGTAGCAGCATGGATAGCAGTACTGAGCACCACATGTATTGTAGCACTGGCAGGGGTCATAGCCCTTACCCAGGCGAGGCATACTGTCAAGCGGTGGTACGCACATCTGTTGAAGGAGGCGACGCTTGCGTTGCGCATCGGTAAGTCCATCAGGACCCAGGACTGGGCCAGACGCAACCGGTTTTTTTGGCTGAGGGTTATTAGGGTCCCAGGGCGTAGGAACGGCGCCACGTTCCTCCAAATACTTTATAAGGTTGATTCCCTTTTTCTTTTTTTCAATCTCATTCTTGATTGCCTCTTTTTCCGCTTTAGCAGCATTTTTAACGGCTTCTATATGACGTTTGAGCATTTTTACTGGGATTGGTTCGCTTTTACCCATTCCTGGTTGCTTCTTATTACCGGGGAATGACTTTCCGCCGAGAACGCCTCCTGGACCACCACCTCCTGGACCACCACCACCTCCAGGACCACCACTTCGTGCTCCGCGGATATTGGATGGTCCTTGCGGTCCGCCGCCCCCGTAACCAAAGATGCCATCCTCAAATACAGCTTCACCGGGCCCACCGAACGCTTTGCCGGTGTACCGATCACCTGCAGCACAGTCATAGGGGCGCCAGTAGGGGCTTAGTTTAATTGGATACTTTGATGGTACTATTTGATCTTTCTTATTAGTCTGTGTACCGTTGTTGGAGCCCTTGCGTTGACTTGGTGGCTTAGCCGACGCGGCCGGCGGGGTCACATCGAAATCATATTCCATTTCGCTGTCACTGGTGTCTGTGAGCACCAAATGATCCACGCAGTTTTCCATGCCTCGCCGTTTACACTCCTTTTGCAATGCGTATTCGAGATGCTTCTTTTCTAGCATGTCGCGGCAGACACACAGCATCACCGTCTTATGACACGTGCACTTGCGGAAGCCCTTGTCCTTTAGCTTCTTTTTGATCTCCCTGAGGGCTACGGCCAGATCGCTTTTGACTATCCTGAACACAATAGGTTTCATTTCGACATCTTTGTTATTTACAGCCTGTAAAGTAATGATGATTTCTCCATTTTTCTTGCACACGTGCAAAATGGGTGGCTGGCGTTCCTTTTCTGCTTCTAGCGTTTCCTGGCACTTATTGAAAGCCTTATTTTCCGGAGAGTAGTGTAAAAAGAACTTCATGAGCCGTTTAACAGACTTCCGAACGGATCCTGGTCGCCAGCCATTGATCCTTGCCTCCTCCCTCAATTCCCAGGCCCAGCCGTGACGGCGTGAAACGGCGCCTTCTGGTTTTAGGCAACGCTTGTGCCTGTCACCCAAATCAAGTAGCTTGCATTTAGTGGGCTTTTGTCTTGGCTTGTGTTCAAGCCTTGGTTTTTTGTCTATTGCTGATTGCTTTAGATTGCTGGATGGTTCTCCTTTGCAATCAAGTTGGATTTGTGACGGTCGTCGTGTGCTTTTGACATCGTATATATCGCGAAGCTCGGAAAACACGCGTGCTAAATAGGGCCGGCACTCCTGAGGGTCGTTCTTCATAACACAGAAGTCCTCGGAGGACTTTGGCATAACGCTGGGGCACTCATTTTTACTAGTTTGGAAAATTTCCGCGCAGAGGTTACGTATGCGGCAATGAGTACACGTTTTTCCACACTTGCACGTGCACTGACCATTAGGGCACTCGTCATCATCATCTTGCTTTTTTTTTGACTCGCAGGGGTCCACGCAGAAATCGGACTTGTCATCTTTCGTTTTACCCAAAAACTCTGCTATTATTTGTTCTGGAGTGTGTTTCATCAATTTATGGCGTTCCTCAACGACTGGCATGGGCTTTACACCGCACTTGGGGCAGGCGGCAAATTTTGGAAGCCATGACATATTAGTAAGGCAGACTGGACAAAACCGTTCTGGTTTAATCGAAGGCTTTTGCAAGTCACTGATTGGTACAGGTATCAGCGCCGGATCGCAGAAATCAGGACCCTCATCCTGTCGTGCTGGCAAGTATGAGAAACAGGGTACATATGAACGATGTGGCTGATTGTCCTCCTGAAAATACTGAAAAGGACCACTGCATGGACCGCCCTGATCCTCTGGTCCCCGGCAAGGTGACTTCAATGGCTTCGGCTGGCCAGCGTGCTTGAGAATAGAGTCAACAATCTCTTCACACTCCTGCGTCATTCTCTATAATTAAATATAGTTTCATAAAAGCTTTGAAAAGCAACGGATTATACACTGGAGTTGTACCCACCTTAAGCTGACAACAGGCGGAATTCGCTGCCGGCATGTGAATGAGGTTTTCTGCGGGTCTAAAGCCACCAGCATTCGAGCTTCGATAGCGTTCCATATCCAACTTCATCTGTTCGTCGCCATCTTCTGGCTCCAAAGCGTCCAGACAAGGATCGCAAGGGCTAGGGCATCGCTGTGACTCGCTCACAACAAACATGATGTCCGCCTGGTTGATGCATTTGTCTATGTTTCGGCGACATTCGGTCTGCTCTTCACTGTAAAAGAAATTAAACGTTAAAATGTGATGTAAAACTATCTCAGAGGTTGACTTACAATGACTGTTCATCGCATTTAATGATGAGACGGCAGAGCACCTCGAGGTTGCCCATAGGTGTACCTTCTTTTTCGAAATCGCAGGAGCCAACGTACATTAAATCGGTCATTCCTGCTTCTATCTTATCTGTCATGGTTTGAGGGAACATTATTTGACCGGCGCCTATGAGCTTATCGTTGTATGAGACCGTCATCCGCATGCCGCACTCCAGAAGATTCGCGCGCATCTTCTTTGGCACCGCATTTATCTCGACGCCAGCGCCAGATTTGAACTCTGATACATTGATGCAGCTTGATGTCATAGACACATTTTTGCTATTAAAATTGGCGACTATACCCAAAAGTTTGGGATCATTGATTTTCACAACGGAAGACTCGAAATGAGTCACGATAATATCGAAAACAAATTTACAAGACATTTTGTTGGTTGGGTTGATTGTTTATGTTTTTGGGTGATTTTAAATCTTTCAATTGATATCTTATTTAATTGTTTAATACTGATAATTTATGGATAATTTGAAATTTTTACTGGTTCTTTTAAAAATGCTAAGAACACCTTGGTACCGGGGAATTTAAAATTGATAATCTAAAATTTTTAATTTTTTTTAAAGCATATTAACAATTGCTCTACTTAAAAAGTTCTTAAACTAAAAGTTGTGAAAAATAATTCTGTAATAACACGTTAAATCAAATGCTACTATGATTGGAAATAAAATAAAAACTCTGAATAAAGACATATTTACCGACTAAAAAATAATAAGCAATATTATTGTATAATTATTCTCATAAATAATTGTATGTGCATCATATTTTTCTAAAATTAAAAAAAAGACAAAAAGTTTCATCAAAATGTTGAGTATACGACTTATTTGCTGTGCAACTTTATGGAATAAAATGTAAAGGAAACTATAAAAGTTGTCCTCCTTTTATATGTGCCTTTTGTTGAATTATATATTATTCTTGTAAATGTGGTGAACGTTTTAGTGGTCAATATTGCTTCCAATGTTCAGTATAGTTGAGCTAAGACGATATGTTATGAAGTCAACTCGTGACTTAACGATGGATAGATTGATATTGCCAATTTAACCTGCTCGCGATATGTAGGTAAGACGCAAACCTAATAAGATGACAATCGCTTGTGAAAGAATAATATAAAAAACCAACTTTTCAATATTGATAATAAGTTAAAATTTATTGGCATCGGGCGACCTATGTAAAATGGTCTTTGTTTTTTTCTATGTATTATTTATCTTTCCAAAATGCCTTTTTAAAAGTTTGTCTTATTTGGCGGTAACCTCGCATTTGATTTCTTATTTAGGCTGCGAGTTGTAGCATAATGAACTGCGCATGTTGATACTTCAAATTCGCCATCAAGAACTCGGTGTTTCTTAGCAATAGTATTCGCAAGGAGGACACCACTGAGCACAAGGAGAGTAGCATTGAGCGCACGGATCGAAACCCTTACCAAGCCGAGCCAAGGTCTCAAATGGTGGAATGCACATCTGGTTAAGAGCACGACGCTTGCGCTGTGCATCGGTCAGCCCATCTGGCCCCACAATCGGGCCAGTCGTAGTTTTCACCTTTGGTTTAGGCTCATTGGGGTTCCAGGGTGTGGGAATTGCATCGTGTTTCATTAAATACTGCATTAGATCAATGCCCTTTTTCTTTTTCGCAATCTCATTCTGCACTGCATCTTTCTCTGCCTGAGCAGCTTTCTTCACAGCTTCAACATAGCGTTTTGGCATTCTTACTGGGATGGGTGCACTAGGACCTGTTGGTTTCTTTGTAGCACCAGGAAAAGACTTTCCGCCTGGACCGCCCCTATTACCTCCACCCGCACGTCCACCACTTATTAAAGGTCCACCTGGGCTCGCACCCCATATTCCTTGGGTCTTGGCCCTCCCACCGGGTGTGGCGTATGGTCCATGCGGTCCGCCGCCCCCGTA
Organism: Drosophila ezoana; assembly: GCA_035045725.1. Taxonomy (NCBI): domain Eukaryota; kingdom Metazoa; phylum Arthropoda; class Insecta; order Diptera; family Drosophilidae; genus Drosophila; species Drosophila ezoana. The sequence goes on from JAWNOU010000036.1 coordinate 8,562,757, forward strand.
ACCAAAGATGCCATCCTCAAATACAGCTTCACCGGGCCTACCGAATGCTGTGCCCGTGTACCGATCGCCTGCAGCACAGTCATAGGCACGCCAGTAGGGATCAAGTTTGATGGGATATTTTGGTGGGGCTTTTTCCTTTGCATTCGTCTGGGTACTCAAGGTGACAGTGCGAGGCTTTATAGATAGCTGGGGCTTTGCCACGCCTGCTGGCGGGGTCACATCAAAATTAAAATCCAATTCACTGTCACTGGTGTCTGTGAGGATCAGGTGATCCACACAATTTTCCATACCGCGACGTTTACACTCCCTCTGCAGTGCATCTTCGAGATTTTTCTTTTCAAGCATTTTACGACAGACGCACAACATCACAGTTTTGTGGCAAACGCATTTGCGGTAGCCCTCCTTCTTGAGCTTCTTCTTGATCTCCCTGAGGGCCACGGCAAGATCGCTTTTGACTATCCTGAATACAATAGGTTTCATTTCTATATGTGGATTATTGACCGCACGCAATGTTATGTATATTGCGCCATTTCTCTTGCACACGTTGAGAATAGGAAGCTGGCATCTTTTGTATTCTTCAGTTCGGCGACAGGTGTTAAATGCATTATTCTCTCGCGAGTATTGCAAAAAGAACCTCATCACGGTTCCAGCATAGCGACAAATGGCTCCTGGGCGCCAGCCATATTTGCGCGCTTTTTTGGTCGATGGCCACGCCCAGCCGTGTCGACGGGAGACAAAGGCCTTAGGCCTAAGACATGTCTTATGGCCAATTTTTGGACCATTCGATGTCCGTTGCAAAAAGCTCGGACTACTAGGTGCGTTTTGTATGGCGCCCATGAGTGATTTCTTAGCCAATTCCATTGTCTCTTTGGCTCCCGAAGCTTGTCCAAGACGCTTCTGTAATTCAGCAGTTTTATTAGCCTCCCTTTCGCCGTAGAGATCTCGAAGCTCGGCGAATACAGTTTCTAAATAGGGGCGACATACCTCGGACTCGACTATTACACAAAAGTCCTCATTTGGATCGGGCTCTACTCTGGGGCACTTTTCTTTGGGAACATGCTTTGTGAACAGGCCTGCGCACAAATTGCGAATGCGACAATGAGCACAAAGTTTATTATTCTTGCAGGTACAGCGTTTGGACATATCGGGCTCCTTTTTAGTATTTGACCCATCTTCGTCGACGGATTTTGCAGGCAGTTGGAGAAACTCATTCATAATTTGGTCGGCCGTGAGCTTTTCACCGGGTAAAGTTTCAATTTGTGGCATGGCCTTATTACAGCATTTAGGACAGGGAGAGTATTTAGGCAGCCACGACATTTGAGTGAGGCAAACAGGACAGAAACGTATGGGCTTTATTCCCATCTCTTCGATGTCCCCAGTAGGAATGGGTATCGATCGATCAACATACTTTTGTGGAAAGCTTTTCCGTTTGCCGCTCCAGTCCGTGATAACAAGATCCTTATGTATGTTCGACGTAGTTAGACGAGTTGCATTCTGCACAACCGATTCGATGATTTCTCCGTAATGCTTCGTTATAACTTGCAATTGGCAGCATGCTTCCGTGCCACCAATCTCCGTAGGTGGTTCAGTGACGTTCTGGTTTAAGCTGGGATAGCGATTTAGATCCAACTTAAGTTGCTCATCACCTTCCTCTTGCTCCAGCTCATCCGCGCACGGTTCACAAATCTTTGGGCAGGGATCGGGGCTGCCCACTACAAACATGACATCAGCCGCATTAATATCCCTTCCCAGGCTGCCGTAGCTCTTATTACAGGGTCTGTGGAAACCAAAACAATCTGACAACTATGTACAATTATAAGTGGCGCCAACTTACTCTGGCTGTGTAGGTTGCTCCAAGCACTTGGCAATTAGAATGCAAAGAATCTCTATAGTCCCCACCTCGGCTCCACGGCGTTGAATGCTACATGTGTCTGCATGTAGTTGGTCACTCATCCCATCCTGAATGCTATCGATGAAGTTCTGGGGAAAACTGATGCATGCGTTCCCCAAAGAGAGCCCACTGTATCGCACAATGATCGGCAAGCCTTCAGCCTCCAGGTTTTGGCGCATGATATTGGGATCTGTTGTGAATTCAGTCCGGCGTCCAGATTGGAATTCGCTCACATTTATACGGCTCGCTGTGACGTTAATTGACATTTTATTTAGCTTTACATTAACCGACAAGCCCTGCGGATTGTCGATTTTATCTTTGTACAATTGCAAGCGAGTTACAATAATGTCGAAAAGGAAGCAGACTTTAGTTGGGTTCGGTTTATCTTCCTCCATTATGCTTGCACCTCAACAATTTGTTTCCGCCAAATTTATAAGTAAAATAAAAATTATAATAAAATAAAAAAACAAAAAAAAAATAAATAATTGACTTCACGCACGAAGCCAAAATTGAAATATAAAATATACATGTAGTATATGTATATATCATGACTTAAAATGCTGATCAATTTGCCTGGTATTAAGTTGAGAAGAATATAACTTTTTTACTATGACGCGCTCTTTCTCAACTAGCTAATGCACAAACTAAGAAAAGCGAATGGCAATCTTTGAAAATTATTTGGAGTCTGGTCAAGTAATCTAATATTCGACTTTTATATGTATATGCTTCATAGACAGGATAAAGTATGATATACAGACCAATTGGCAAGATGCATAAACTAATATAACATATGCTCATATACTCATATTCTCCTTCACAACAGGAAGACTATATTTAATATGTATGCATTTGTAAGTTATGCGTCTTGCTATCCGCCCGCCCTCCCCCTGTCCTTTATTTACCTAAGCGACTTAAATCTCATATCGTACTATTGTAAATACCCGAGTCAGATAATGTGTTTGGTTTAATGGACCCAACAACTGGTAACGTACCTAGAAAATCGCGAAAATTATTATTTTCTCGAGGTGGAAATAAAAAGTAGTAGTAAGAAGTAGTAGTCAGCTAATTAATTAATTTGGCAGCGTCTGCTCGGTGGCATCCTTTTAATTGCACAAAATTGATATTGATATTTTTGATTTGGTTTAAGGACATTGCCTGTTGCGATGTTTGCTGTGGCGCCCACTTATGTGGCAATGCACTTGGCGGCTACCCAAATCCCAAAGCCCTGCCAAAACACTCCGAACAAAACCCCAAACCAATTTCAGCGCGTTAAATTTATCGCATCAGCTGCCTTTGATTTGCTTATAAGCGGCTTAGCACGCAATGCGCTGTTAACACACGCCACACCCACCACATACATGTGTAGGGCTCTCGGGCCTCTAAGTATGCTACATTATTTCACCTCATGCACTTATCTAAATTAAGTTCAATTTTAATGAAATTTCGCGCATTAATTTGACGTTCATCTCGGCGCCGCGTGGTTTCCAGTTATTGATAGGCGACCAACTAAGAAAATGAAATTTAGAAATCAGCATGGCGCAGTTTTCCATATTCCGTGAAAAACTGTTGAATGGCAAATATTTTGGTAAAACTGGCAATGCTTTATGGCAAACTATGGCGATTTAATTGGATTTTAATGATTGCATGTTGGGCGCAGACGCTTATGTAGTAGCAACAATTAACAAAAGAGTTATTAAGTTTAGTTGTGTTCTTTTATTGTGGTTGGCATATTTTCAGCAGATTGTTATACGTAATCTGTTAAGGTCACCATAGATGAGGTAAAAAGCTTAGCTTTAAAGGCTAAAACGAAAAGGCTTCCTTGCATTCGCTAGTTCTCCAGAAGCTCTTATCGGAACTAGTTTCCTATGGGGTCCTTCATTTGTTTGCCGCTGAGTTGGGCTGGCGTATCGTCAAGTTCATAACTGCACTTATCTCTCCTGCTTAACATATCTTAAAATACCTTGGATAGTCAAGTGTCGTCATCGACGGCTTCGGGTGAGCTCTTGCTGTTGAGACTCTTTTGCCACTTCCTCGATTGCAAGCATAAACGGACTTGGCAATTATAATCAAAATACTGTATTCGCAAATGTAGACATTATTGTTGAGTTCATAATATTTATAATTAGCCCAATTATTTGATAGCTTTACTAAATTAGAAAAATCTAAAATTTATAATACTAATTTTCTTGAATTATAGACTTATTTATATTATTTTCTTCTTATCTATAAATATTAGTTTACATCGTCATCAAACATTGATGCAATTTAATTTAAAATAAACGTACGAACTAAAACACAATTAATGGGATATTTTATATATTATATTTTTTCTTTCTCATTATTATTAATAAAATGCAATTATACTTTTGTTAAAGTGTGTCAGCTACCACTCCCCCTTCCCCATGGCCTGAAGGCGAGCAGATGTTCAGATCTAAAGGCCATTCGATTATTCTGTTCGAAACGCACGCACCTCGCTAACCTATTACACAATTATTCTACATTCTACCTCGCAGTTGTAATTTTTAAATTATAGCAATTTGTAAAAATATTTTTCTTCCATATGTATAATATTCTCTGTCAGCTAAAAGGTGCTTTCAATGAGAGGAACCCAAAGGCACTTCTAGCTTTCTGATCGAGTGGATATTATTGTCAATGAGCATGCCCAACAAGTGCATCATTCTGGTTCATTCTTACTACCAGCTGTTCCAGCTGTCAAATGTTAATCTGAGAGAAGAAAAAAGTGTTAATCACTTGATTGGATGTCAAATATCACCTTTTGCATACTCCATATTCAACCAATATTTACAAAAAAAATAAACTTCAAATTTGTCCTTAAAAGCTGATGATAAGACAGTCTCCATAAGCACTTTGAAATTCAAATTGAACATTGACGGTCTTATGTATCGAAGTATATATAATACGATCACTTAAAATTAGCAGGTAAAATTATAAAACGAGCAAAAACGTCTTATTCAAACAATAAAATCTTATACATTGAACAATAAAATAATTACATCAAAATGATTTGGGATTCAGTTCCCCGCTTTCCGCGAGTTGCGTCATCCCTCTTATGGTAAAGAAGTTTGAGCTCGGATAACACAATTTGTAGATGTGTACGGCAAATAGAAGGTGATCCGTTGCACTGGACAATAACGGTTAAGTCCTCATTAGCTTTGGGCTTGATTTCGGGAATAGGTAAGCTTGTGTGAATGAGCTTTGAAGATGTCTGAACATAAATTGCGGACCCGACAATGAGCGCACATTTTGCCCAACTTACAGGTACAGCTACTAGTGCGCTTGGTATTTTCAATATTTTTCTTATCCGAAAGTCCATTTTCAGCTTGATGAGCCTCTTCTGCATAGCGTTTAATAATAAGATCGGCCATAAGCACATCCTTAGATTCATTTTTATGTTCGTACATGGGCGTGGTCCAGCATCTAGGACAACAAGCATATTTAGGAAGCCAGGACATAGAAGACAAGCAAACGGGACAGAAGCGAATGGGTTTAATGCCCATATCTTCCAGTTCAATCGCAGGAACAGGTATTGGCATTGTTGTAGAATTGTAGGTAGCTGGTATCCCGTGCCAGTTTGTATTGTGAGAATGCTCAGCTAGCATCGGTGAAGACAATTGGGCCATCCTCTTGATAACCGAGTCGATGATTTCTCCGTTTTTCGCCGTCAGATTCCGTAGCTGGCTGCACGCTTTCATGCCACTTGTATCCTCAGGTGACTGGGTGACGCGCTTGTTAAGGCTGCGATACCGATTAAGATCCCATCTGAGTTGCTCGTCGTCTTCTTCTTGTTTCAGCTCATCTGAACACGGTGTGCAAGGTATTTCGAAGAGATCTGACTTCTCTACTACGAACATAATGTCAGCCTGATTAATCTCCTTGCCCGGGTGCTCACACGCTCTAAGAGCCAATTTGGAATCAATAATGAGCGACGGACAATCTTAAATGATGCTAAACTTACTCTAAATCTAGCGCTTCGTCTACGCACTTGATGACTAAGCTACACAGCAGCTCCACAAAGCCCACTTCTGTGTCGCGGCTTTGAATACAACATGTATCTGCATGCACCAAGTCGCTCATGCCATAGTCAATTTTATCAATGAAGCTTGCGGGAAACATGACCTGTCCGGTGCCCAACTTAGTTCTACCGTATTGCACCGTGACGAGCATGCCAATATTTTTGAGATTGTTGCGTAGAATCTGGGGCTCTGCTGCGAATTCGATATAGCGTCCAGCTCGGAACTCGGTCACGTTTATACGGCTCGATGTGATTGCAAGTCCTGCTTCGTTGAACTTAGTTCGCACCACGAGTTTCTGTGGCTCATCAAACTCATACTTATTTAGATGTAGTCGAGTTACAATAATGTCCAAAAGAAACTTTACTTTTGCCATGGCTGGCAACATTTGCGAAATAATTTTTTAAACTTATTGAGAATTTTATTCGCGCCAAACAAATTGTTAACAATTAAAATTTTAAAATTCTATTATGTATAGTATAATGAAAACCCAACAAAAATTTTGCTTGTCAGTGAAATTATAATGAAACAATGAATCTAATTGGCTATTGCTTGAACTAAAACTATATTAAATAAGTATGATGACAGATATGTAAATAGTTGCTTGTGTACGCTTTATGCCTTTTTACTTTTAAAAGCGGCTCTTAAAGTTTATTGATTGTATTGGTTTGCAATGAGATACATGCCTTAAAGTAGCTGCTTGCCTGTCGCTGGATTTGTTAGCCTAGCCATTCAGTTCAGTGCCCATTTGCCCAAGAGAATTGTGAAGCAGAAAGCCTTTTAGTTTCACGGCTATCAAATTTGGTTAGATGAGATTCTTTAAGGGCAGTTCATTTTGGTCGCCTTCCACTTGGAAGGGCAATGCACTTGGCGGCTACCCAAATCCCAAAGCCCTGCCAAAACACTCCGAACAAAACCCCAAACCAATTTCAGCGCGTTAAATTTATCGCATCAGCTGCCTTTGATTTGCTTATAAGCGGCTTAGCACGCAATGCGCTGTTAACACACGCCACACCCACCACATGTGTAGGGCTCTCGGGCCTCTAAGTATGCTACATTATTTCACCTCCTGCACTTATCTAAATTAAGTTCAATTTTAATTAAATTTCGCGCATTAATTTGACGTTCATCACGGCGCCGCGCGTCTACCAGTTGCACCTGCGACCACTGGTAAATGAAACTGACGATGTCTGGAAAGGGTTCAAGCCATAAAATCAGTTTGGAGCAGAAATACCAAAATGGTACCACAAATATTCAACGCTAAACATTTTGCTAAAACTTTAGGGCTTAGCAAAAAACTAAGCCGATTTAATTAGAAATTCGAGGGCGCACACAAACAACAACCGCAATACATTTTATGGAAATAATACTACTTGACAACAGTACGATTTCTAAAATTGAATTTACAACAGTTCTTTTTATAGGTTGATGGTTGTAACATATGCTATAGCCTATATTATTATTATTAATATTATTATTATTATTATTCTAAAATTACTTACCTTCAGTGCAATGTAATTTAGTTTTAAATTCCTGTGTGTAACAGGAGGCTCTTGTTCTGTTCTTGTTTTTGCACAAATAACAATGTACCTTGCTGAAAACAGTTAACATAGCTAGCAAGCTACCTTTACACTCTGCACTTATCCAGAGAAACTTACATTTAAAAAAGTAAAATGTAAAAGTTGATAATTTAACTATATTGTTAAATTTGACGATTTAACAATTCATTTTACAAACTTGCCAATTAAGCTTGGCATAATCCGTAGACTTTCAAACTTTAATCTGCAATTTATAGCGCATTTACCCAAATTTATTCGTGCAGATATGCTTTGCTCGAAAATATTTGGTCATGTAATAAATTTAATTGCTTTGCCAGATTAATATCTGGTCATAAAACAAAAGCCAAGCTTCTGCGTAGCTAGCAAGCAAACCAAAATGCAAGCAATTAAAAAACTTGAACTTGTAAACAGAACAAACACATAAATATATCACATGTAGGGTTATAATTGTTGCCCACAGCCGACGAATAAATAAATTCGGATTAGTAAATTCCTTAGACATATATATACACGGCAAAAACAAAATACATTTTTCAGCAACGAAATGAGAAGATTTATTTCCAGTAACTATTGCAACTTCAATCATTGCAGAAGAACAAATAACACTTATCAATGTGTAACAGTTTGAGCTCCACTGAGCCGGTGCACAATGGGTGAAATTAAAATATTTATGGAATGAAGTAAACTAATTAATAATAAGAAACAATTGAGAACAATTAAAAACCACACATAAAGGACCTCTGACCTCTGATAATGTTGCTTACTCAATCGCTTGCAGGATATTTCGTATAACGAGTCTAAATACAAACATATTATTGAGAAGTCCAAAATAAACCGTATATACTTCCATAGTACAGTGGGCAAGTGGGTGCAAACTTTTGTCAACGAGTTAGTCGAATATGCATGCACCTTTTGTGTGTGTGTTTACACCACAGCTAGGGGCAGAACAAATGTTTTTCATGTAGCCAGCCACAGAACTTCAGTCTTAACTCTTCACTCTGCACTTTACTTTCGACAGAGTCCTGTTCGAATGGCGAAGTGCAAGGCTGCGGCTGTGGTTGTGGCAAGCCACGAGCAGTTTCTGCTGCTGGTAGACAAATGAGCAATGCCATTAAATACGTTTGAAATATGCTGGCAAATCATTTACAGCAGCCAGGCTCTTGCCAGCTAGCTGGTTTTCCAATAAATCTGAAAATGGTGAAACCAACGTGGCTTCGGGCTGTCAACTAAATAGAAATCGTTGCAAGTTTAACCGAATTCGGGTTAGGTTAGCCTGAAGGCAGCGAAGCGTTATTTTGCATATATTTTTTTGCCGTTGACCTTCTCGACGATTTATTACGTATATATACAGTATACAGAGTATGTATGTGCCTAGCTGTATATAGTATTAGAGCATGGAAATGTATATAAGTTTGATTTCTTAATGGACAAGAACCAGCAACTTCTAGTGGTCGATGTTTTCTAGCATTCGCGAGATTTAATGAACTTAATTGCCTAGACATTAGGCTTCGACTAGAAATGTAGGCATTATATGATTTTTCTCGCTATACGAAGCTGCACGACGTGCAAAATAACATAAAAACACAACCAACAATTCAATGTGTAGATTTTAGTCAAATTTTCAGAATTTGGTCTATATAAAAGTGCAAGGGTATAAAGCTTTCCATAAAAAAACTTACCACCAATTAAGCTGTGTGTAGCTCTTATAAAATCCGAGCTGTGCCTAAAAAACCTTGTTGTCGTATCGAAATTTTTCGCTATTATGAAAAGTTGTCAATGATGTGGGTGTACTCGTAGTCGGTCGGATGCACATTGATAGATCAAGAATTTAGAATTTATATAACTTATTAAATCGCCGGACAAGGATGGCTAGGTCAATGGGTTCTCGTGATAGAGGATGTATGAACTTCATGGAGTCGGAGATGCTGCCTGTCAAACACATTTGCAAAAAACATTCCCATTTTTTACCCGTTTTATATGGGTATAACTGTTCTATACTGAATTTTTTCATTTAGATGCCAGTATTCATACCAAGAGCTTTAAATGCCACACATTGCCCGCAGATTCGCGACATATTCAAGAATAGTCGTTTCGCAGTGACTTTTATTTGTCGACAGCCCCCAGATATGCACACATTTTGGGGGTATCATCAGTTGGCTGCTTTTTTTGCTTATGTGGGTGATGTTTTTCATTAACATTTTTTTGCTCATTTTAATGCGCTGCGCTCTCGCATTGCCTTGAGGTTATTTGTGCGTATTATTTGAGCCGTGCCGCAGTTGGTTTTTAAGCAGCATAAAACTGAGTAAAATAAAAACCTTGGATATGCACATATGGCTGAGGCAATAACGCACAGTGGGGCCCATTTTCTTGAAAATGTCCAAAGTAAAATACTTGCATTTTTTCAAAGAATTGTTTTTAGTGCCTACTAAAAAATTACAATGCAGGCTTATAAAGGTATATAGTAAAAAGCATTGCTACTCCAACAAATACGATTTATTTCTGAAACTGTTCATGCAATTTTAAGCTGTCAGCTTAAAGTGCTGCGAGAAATGTTCCCACTGTGCGACGAGCACATTAAACGAAATAAGTTCATCTATTTTTTATTTTTATTTGCTCTTGCCATATGCCCAAAAAGCCAGGCATGTATGTAGACGCAGTCCATTATGGTTTTAAAGAAAACATCCCGCTTTTCTCTTTTATGGGGCTTTTTGGCATTCATGCATTATAAGGCAGACAATACTTAAAGGCAACCAAATATTGAAAATTGAATATGTATATTTATTAGATTTTTTTTGACTTGATTATGTGCAGAGCGGGTTGACATTGTTGAAGTCTTACCTGTTGGAAAAGGAATCTATATGAAAGATAGAAAAATTATCTATGTATTGCAAACATATTTTCAATAACAAAATCCTTCAACAACAGCTGTGCATCAGTTATAGATATGAGTGTAATTTCGTTACTTTCGACTTCATGATGGCGGCTGCAAAAGCGGAAATTAAACTTCTGTCCCTCAAAGCTATGCATATGTGTGCGTATGTGTGTTGTGGTTGTTTGCTTTCGTCTCCATAGAACCCATAGAAATCTGCTGTATATGTTGTGGTTTTCTATAAAGTGTGCCTCTTTCTATTTGATATTGAATTCCTTCAAACATTTTTGCAGGCAGTCGCATTTTTTTGCACCATCAATAAACGTAGAAACTGCGTGTTTTTTTAGACAAGATAAAACAGGTGGGAAACACGTTAAGTCAGCTATCACATTAAATGACACTGACATGACGCTGGCTTATAAACTCAATTTGGCAATAACATCAACACACAACTACAAAGTAAATTGATGTAACGCACAGCAGAGTTCCTCGGAAAAACTACTTACCTAGTTGCCACGAGACGTACAATGCAATGAAAGACAAAATTCCAGTCTCGTTCTCTTATTTATTTTTTTGCTTTGAGGCTGCCTATGCAGAACCCCTTTAAGAGAAGTCAAGAGCAAAAAAATGAATATATAAGCTTCTATTCGAAAATTGAGAGGTAGTAAATAAAGTTCTTGTTTTTCTAGAAATTTTCCGTTCTGAAATTTGAAAATATAATTGAATAAAATGAATTATAATTATCTTAATGCTTATCAATCGTCATGATAATATACTCACCATCAAGTTTCAATTGTAATTAAACTAAGCGATTAGTTTGCTTCTTAATATATTCAGTATTTATTTAAGTAATTCTCAGTTTGTCTTTAACTTAACAAATAGTTCGAAATGTACAATTGATAATTATCAATAACATAATCAATTCAAGGAAGAGAACAGTTATGGCGTATGCCAGTAGGGTGATCCAATAAACCTAGTTGATAGCATGCGGGTACCGTAAGTGTTATGCGTCTAGACATATACACAAACATACATTTACGACACTTTAACTGTTAAGCCTATTCCAGAGTGCTTGTTGCACGGAGTACTATGTATTTTTCCGATTATTCTATATGCCAATATATGCATACAATGATTGAACGCACACATTTACATAAATGTTATATTAGACAGTAACAATTAACTACAATTTCTGATTAAATCACCATATATATATAGAGATATACATATATATATATGAGTATTCATTTAAGATTTCATTATGATTTTGCATATCAATTAATTTGTATTTAATTAAAATTATTATAACTATTTTCTCTTGTGGTATGCTTATAATATTAAATGCTTTTAGCATAGTTGTTACTTATGATTAGCCTGTGCATTGGTTTAAGCATTAAAATTCTCTTCTGTTGTCAGACGTTTTCTTTTATTCCATACAGTATACAGTATATATAGTATAGTTTTTACTGCTTAGTTAAATATTTGTATAAGTTTAGTTGTAGGGTTCTTCAATAAATTCGAAAGTGGGGAGCAAGAGGTACAAAAGAGCTTTTATTTGACGCGTTTTTTTTTTATCTCTAGGTTGAGTATTATAAATACATACATTTATTGTAACGAAACACACATTTATTTATTTTCTAGTTAGTTGTTAGTAGTTAGCTACTTTTTGCAAATATGTTCTGCAATCGGTTTAAGTCAATATCATATTACATAATATATTCATAATAGAATTTATCTGGTGTTTTTATACATATTGAATTGCATTTTTATTATATTTTTTTAAGCTATTCTCCTTGGTTTTCTAGCCATATTACTAAGCTTTCGAAGTTCCTATTTACAGTTAGCTATGGGTATTTTTTTTTAGATAGTGCAACTGGTTTAAGGTACTAAATCTTAAAGAAAGGTACACGTATAGTTCATAAAATGATTTGATTATTTGGGATGTGTCTTCGTGTTAAAGATATGTTGCCAATGCTACCAAACTAGCACGATACGCATTTTAAATAAAATGTAAAAGTTTTCTGATATGTTTCACAATGTCGAGGATGCATCCCTTTAGACCCTTTAGACTGCATGTTCAGTGGAATGTGTGTGTGTTAATGTGTGTGTACGCTCGTGCTGACAAACGTGAGCCGACACTATACCGCATTGTCATTTCCGCATCCGGCATTCTTATTGACATTTGCACTAATGGCACAGACGGTTGCCTTGTGCATTTTCTAGAGCTCGGCACCGGCTGAACCCAAAGTCATGCAGTTTTTTTTTTTTTTATAAAAACGCAACATTGCAATATCTATTCGTCTGCCTTCTGACTGTCTGTGAGTGTGTGCGTCTCTCTGCCTGCCAGCCTGTCTGTCTATCAAAGCCGGTCTGCTTGCGAGAAATGCGAATATTTCGCAAAATGGAGCTCAGCTCTGGGGGATATCATTAAATACTTTGGTGTTTCGTTCGCATTGGGGGCAAAAATAAAAACAAAAGTATAAAGCCGAAAGTATCCGACTTGGAAAGACCCTGAACTCAGCGCCAGCATGTTTTTACAAAAATTTAACCCTTCCGTGTTTATCGTCTGAGCTTTATAAAATACTACATCGCAAGCCCTTACTTTTTAAAACTAATTTATTCTATTTTTGAGACCAATTTGAATAAGTTTTCCAAGCGATAACCTAGACTCAAGCATTTCCCAACATGATTTTCTTATCGATTATGTGAGAGAGATATTGAAGAAAAAAAAGTATGGTGTAGAACAGATCGAAGATATAGACAGATCGAATCAAGTCATTGCCCTAATCAAGAATATATTTACTTTTGGGGATCGCAGATGCTTTTTTCTACCCGATATATACACTTGCACAAAAACATGATATTCTTTTTAACCATTTTCAATGGATTCAGGGTATGAAAACACTTTTATGCCACACTGAGACGTGCATATATAACGATATATGAAATATGTCAACTTTTGTGCCAATTGTATGGCCATTAAACTATTGCGCTCCAGATGTGATGCTGCCTCAACATGCATGCCCGCTGCTGTTGCAAATGTTAATATAACATTGACATCTAGAGACTTTTCAACAATTTTGACATTTGACAATTTTATGTTATCTTTCAATGCAGGCGCATGCTTCCAACTGCATGCACAGACGTGCCAATCGTTGTTGGCCAATGTTTTTGCCGTATTTGACCCAGCCAGCAGCTTCAGCGTCAGCATCAGCTAGTAAAACAAACTCTTTTAAATGTGATAGCTTGACACTTTTGCTGGCAGATGCAGTTCTGAAAATGCATTTAATTCAGTTGAGAACTTGTACAGTATTTAATGGGAAATGAAAAAGCCTTGGCTTTATGCAGATAATCATCTATTTTTGGCTAAGTATTATATTGAAAGAGAGGAAACTTATTTAAAGTCAAGAAAACTTTAGTCAACTAACTCAGTCGCTATTAGCGTAATTACGAGAACAAGGCCCAATGACTGCACTCGGCTTAATAGGAGAGTGCCGTTCCGCAATGAAAGCAAGCCAAGTGTTTTTGAAAAGTCATTTTCTACTTTCTCGACAAAATTTGAAAAATTTAATGAGCCAGTGTTATGGTTGAAAGTTACCGAACAAGAGTTAATACAAGTTCTTGTTTTTGCTTTATTCATAAAAGCGCAAAAGTCATAAGTGCATCCCTGAAAAGTATTTGGGCTTATACTAAGATTCTTTTGAATTATTAAGGACTCCAAGATATCACCAAAATGTTTGTTAATACCAATGAGATTTTTAATTTTGGGATGAATGAAAGATATATCCAAAGAAAGAAACGTTCTTAGTCTGTGTGTGTGCAATATGAAACCCTACATTCCAAAATTTGTAAATGAGCTAGGGTCGAAAAAGCCTCCTTGTCCCTTTATCATACATCCCCTTATCATACATATGCACAAAGCATTTTTTACACATTTTCAATGATTTCAGTGTATACAAATGGAATGTATTGAATTTTGATTGTATCTCAAAATCTTGTAAAGGTCTCATATTTTTCTTATCTCCACTCGTTTAAATGTTGTTAAATGTTTATAATAAACATGTACCAAATTTATATCATAGATACAAAAAAGGCATCTCTGACCACAATAAGTATATAGACTGTTGCCGTAATTGATTATTCATGACTATAAACAATATATTTGCCATGCAGGCTGTTAAAAATGAATATAAAAATGCTGTTAACCTTGATCGCAGCAATGTTGTCTTGAATATTTTCACTCAAAACAAGAGCACTTTACGAAATAAAAATATTTTTTCCATTCAAACCAAAGTTTGCAGCATTTGTGTTTGTATGTTTATACCCATTTAACATGTTGATGCGAATCTATGAAAGCCTTTTGTTGTATTTTATAACTGCAACAATTAAGAACAAAGTCCGTTTAAAGAGTATATTTTGAGTGCAAAAGGTGTATGTTATTATTCAAATAAAAACTTAACAGCCAACTGATTGTATGGGAAGACAATATAGTGCAAATTAAAAAAAAAGAAAAATAAACAAAACTAAAATGGAAAAAAACGGCAGTATTAATTTATGTACGTAGAGTGGATGTAAAGTGCTCAAAGTGGGTGGAGCGACACGAAGGTGTGGCAGGCAGTCCAGACGGCATTGTTTGCGTTGCCCCGATTTCAGTTTTTACTGCAACAATTGCAGCAGCAACACAAACAATAACAGCGCAAAAAAGTGCATCGCATATATTAAGCACACAAAGGGAAAGGAAAATAGAGGTGAAATCGCCCGGCTTGGTGAGGCGCATAAGCAAACATTTCAAAAATCCTTTCTCCTTTCTCATTGCGTGCCATCGTTAAAATGAAAAGTAGTGCGAAATTTTCAAGCCAAATCTATTTCACCAGCCAAGCCAGAAGCCAAAAGTCAAGGCAAAATCAGCATAATAGTCTCAGCTAAATTGGTTAACTTTTTTATGCCCTATTTTGAGTTAAAGCTCGACAGTGCAACTGCATCTGTTGCATTTTATTTGGTTTTTTACGTAGAATACAGAAAATTTAAAGTTTGATTTCACTTCATTCCTTCCACACCTAAAAGGCCCTCCAATCAGAGAGAGCTTTTACGGATCGTCTTTGAGATCTCCAAGAGTTAACGTTGTTTCCTCACTATGTTAATTTGTGACTTTTAATTAATGAATATAAAATCATTTGTTCTTCGGAATCAAAAAGCAAAGAAAATAATTACACCTTCTATCAGACAAGTTGTAACTATTTGTACCATGTATATAAGTAGATGTCAAGAATGGTAAAACGAGCTATTTACGAAACTTTAAGAAAACAAATTTATGAGAACATCTTTTTATTCTATTCCGCTTTGATCTTTTCGCTAAATACTTGTGCAAGTTCTGATTATTATTTGTACCGTGCTGCGTCCGTCAAAGTTACTTCTGTTCACCAAGGATGAATCTTCTTCACGCTTTTACTTTGAATTGAATGCTGGTATGAAATAATTTATTTAATTTCAAGTGGAAAACTCTGGTTGCAAAAGTGCAAGTAAAAGCGTATCGGAAACTTTTTAATGACGTTTATTGATTAGTTTATTGCTGGCCAAAAGAAACCAAATCAAGAGCAATAAAACAAAGTTCTATCAAGTTTGCTATTACAAATTGGTTAATGCAAGTAATAGTAAATGCTTTGTGGGGTGAAAATGAAATTTACGGTCAATTAATTTGTCAGAGAATGTCATTAAATTAGCTTTGCTTCATTTGATTTTAATTTTAGTTAAATTGGTTCGGAAATTCCGCATAAATACTTAGGAGCTGCGAGCAATGCCAAAGCTAAGCACGCCTCTCAATAATAATTATTTGGCACTTGAAATAAATATGGTCATTATTAAGCACCACTTAGAGTCGGCCAATCAAATTTTGCTATGCCTAATAGCCAATGGGCAAATGAAAAGTTAATGCCTCGTCTTGGCAAAGGTCAAGCAAAATGAGCTACTTGAAGCATTGCTGCTATTAGCCGACTTGATTAATGATTGTTGTCGCAGAAGCAACAGGAAAGAAATGGCAATGACGAAACAGACAGACAAGAGTTTCATGATTTATGTCAAACAAAAAACACACGCACACATACAGAGACAGAGAGAGAGAAAGGGAGAGAGAGAGAGAGACAATGCCAGGGTGTTGCCAATGCTTAGCTGACCAGCAGCCAGCATGGAGGCACGAAACAATTATAGGCGCGTCAATTTGCAGGACATGCCCTGGATGTTGGTCTAACCAGAAGCCAGCAAACGCAGGAATCATTATGAGGCATTTTAAAAGATCTTTGCGGCTTAATAGGCAATTAGCCAAAATAATAAAGGAGCACTGCGAGCGGTTTACATTTCAATAAAACTTCAATGGAAATGCAGCGCGAACAGCGCCGAAGGACTTCCCATTGAGTGCGAACTTGGCGGCGCGCATAAATTACAATTAAGTGTAATTAATCATCCGCCGACAGACGTCCAGGCGATGACCAGTCGAGGCGTGGCAAGGCTCCTCTGGCCAAGTGCCGCGCTTCAGTTCAGCCGCAGTCTGCTTCTTGGGCCGCAGGCGTTTGTAATTTATTAGCAGAGCCACGGTCAAGACATCACCATCAACATCAACATCAATGTCGACATCGTTGCACAAGACGCAACATGCGGTCCAGCCGCACCTTGCTGTCTTGTGGGGCGTACGGCACGGCAGTCGAGTGGTCAATCACACGGCCACTTAGCCACTAAACAGCTAAGCGGAGGAGCAGCAACAATATCAACAACAACAAACACGGTGCGGCTATCCAAGTGACTTACAGGCGCTTTTAATAGCTGGTTGGCTGTGCCTCGTGCCGCACGTTGTTCCCAGCTAGTTGGCCATGGCGAAGGCAAATCAATGAATGGATATCATCCATTCAGACTGACGCATGGCCAAAGGGTTGCACAGACTCCTGGAAACAATACCAGACACTGTGGACCAGCACCAACACCACCAGCAGAGCAGCAGAGCGACTCCATCAACGGCTCGTTCGGCTGGAAAACTTATTGCGCCAGAAGTAATTCTATAAAGAAAGCCCAGTAGCTACATGCCTCTCTGTCACGCGATATCTATCCGCCTCTGTCTAACTGAACTGAATGGCTTGTTTAGTTTTCCTGTTGAAATTGCTGAGGGCCGGTGTTTTGGTTGCTGTGGCTGATGCTGCTGCAAGCGCCATGCTATTTTGGTTGCAAATGCTAAATTGAAATATAGAATATAGAAATACGCTAGCTGCAAATATATATATATATATACAAAGGAGCGATCGATTTTTTGGGGCACTTGGGCTATTTACAGCTCGGCCAGCAAGCCAGCCCAAAGGCTAGAAGTACGACTTGGGGCTGTAGATTGACAAAAATATTCGATTACCAGCATCGAATTTTCGGTAATTTGCGTTGCCCAGCAAAGGGCTATGGTTTGGGTCTGGGTTTGGATTTGGCTTTCGGTTTTTTGCTTAGTGAATTCGAATTTTGGACTGGTGAAATTTTGTAAAAATAAACATAATTTGATTAGTTGGGTTCATTCGCACGACACAGGCACACACAGGTTGGACACAACCCGTTAGCCTGCTGCCCGAAATTGATTTTTCTTCAACAGTTTTATTCGAACAACATTATTTAATAATAAACTTTGGCACTTTTAGCCATTACAAAGCCCGGACGACGGCATGCAACCGGAATTGCGAAGCCAGAAGTTGAGTTGGGGCTCACTCAAGCCTGAAATTTACGTTCACGCCTGCATTGTTGGCCCACAGCCTGGCCAACACTCACGCTCTTACCCTCGTCCAGTTGCCTGTCAGGGGCATGCCCATACCCACAGGCTGCCGGGCCTCGGCGTTAGACTGTGGCTGTGGCCACACTCGTTTATTTATGGTCCGTTTCGCATTTGTTTGGAATTCAAATATTACTATGTGAACAGAAATAAAAGTCCATCGTTAAATTGTTTACTTGTATTGCATTAAGATAATAAATGCTCGCATTGTTTTATGGTGGGGATTGTCGCAGCTGAAGACTGTTATTATTATATTTAGGGGCAATGGAAGACGGCTAATGAAAATATTTATCAATTAATTAAACTCTGATATAAACTGAGCGTAAACGCAATCTGGCGGGGAATCGTGAAATTTTGGGCAACTGTCAAAACTAATTTGCCTTTTTGGCACGCACAATAAACGCGAGCTAATTGGTTGTGAAAATTATTTGGAAATTGTGAATTAAACTGCAACAATTATAATAATTATTGGAATTTATTCAAATTATTATAATTGCGGCTTATGAATAATAAAATGTGTTCATTTGAAATGTATGCGTTTTATTTATAATTAATTCAGAAAAAGTGGTTTGTTGTTTGTTAATAAATATAAGACCATATACAGGAACCTCTTCATTCACATAAATATAAAGACTGTTATGTATTCCGAATTGAAAGTTGGAAAAAGTTTGAATTTTATTGATTATGCAAAACTTTTTGGCATAGGGCTTTAATACTTTGAAACTACGTCACCGAAAACTTATGGCTATGTTTTGCGAGGTCTTAAAAGTTTTGGACATTTGTCTGAGTGCTACTTCTAAAAAGTATCACATTTTGTTCGATAGAATGGTGTCTTGTCGAAATAAAATGCGTCTGGTATTTGATTTTAAAAGGTTTGGCTGCGGACATACATTTAAACTTAAAAGTTGCTTTTATCATTTAGGATCCTTTAGATGGCATATTCTGTCTGATGTTCACCAAAAAACAATACATGAAAAGTTGGATTTTAGTAAAAATCAGTTTGAACTATAAATATGTTAAATGCAACACCCCAACTATACCGCTTTTTCATTAGCGCATAACTTAAGTTACAGGTCATAAAATATGCTTAACGACAACTTTTACACAAGACGCGATAACCCCCAGAGACACAAGGTTCCTGCAAAAACTAAGGAAATAAAAGGGGCCGACTAGAAGACACGGCATAAAAAGTAAAACGAGTATTCGTATTCCCATATTCACTTAAGTAATTACTGCGGCTGTACTCGATGTCACGATCGATGAAGTGTGCCACCTTGGAAAGTCTTCAATCATACTGTGATGTAGATCTGCTTCATCGTTAGTGTCAATTTTTATCATTCACAGAGTGCAGGGTATAAAAGGCGCGCTGCAGAGTAATGTGCCTTTGGGGGGGCGACGACTACGATGACGCGGTAATTCAATTTGGGTTTAAAATTGCAAACTATGTGTCCCTGCATGTTGAGGTGAAACACTGCCTTAACACAGATCTATATATACAGACATAAATTGTCATATATGTATATGTAAAAGTATCGGAATGGCATGTAGTTTGTGCGTGCAGATAAATACCCAGGACACCCTATCTCTGCTCTTATCACGGCTTTTTAATTAAAATGCATGCCATGCAAGTCTCTTTCGTGTACTTGTAAATCGATTGAGTGCAGTTTAAGTTAAGTAAGCCGTGACAGTAAGCAGAGGAAGGAAAGAGTGGTGGTATCCAAATGAAGGATTAATTAATCATTGTTATTTTGTGTGCGAGCTGCAATCAAAGAGAAGAAGAAGATGAAGAGCCAAAAGTGCAGCACTTGGCTTAAAATATACTCTGTGACCGCTCAGGACAATTGTATGCCTTTCTTGTCGCTTTGCAGTACATTTTTGATTTGGAGCCAAAAGCAAAAGTTTCATGCCATTCATCAGTCAGCCAGTTGGAGCGAAACGACCTAAAAGCAACTAAAACTTTCCACCAAAAGTGGGCTTCGAAATTGAATTTGTTTTTCAATTAAATTGCCATAATTGAAATGGCATAAGCCAAACACAAAACGGTAATAGCAAACAGCTCTGAGAGGCGAGATCCGAGAGCCGAGAATCGAGAGTAAACCTTCGTGAATTCAGTCCAAATGTGCATTATGAAAATTCGCAGTAGCGTTGAAAACTTTTGGCCATAGGCGGAGGCTATGAGCATTTTGTTTCCCAGACAATAGCTAAAGCAGGGCGTGGCCCGTTAGCCAGGTGGCTGAATGTGACTAAGCCGACTGAGCTGCGGTGTGGTGGGTGGCAGCGAGTTGTTGTCAAAACTTTACTGCACTGTTATTGTTGCAGCTCGGAAAACTTTTGCCGTCACAAACTTGGGCACTGCCACAAATGGTAAAAAAGACACATATAGAACGAAACTTTATGTGGCAGCTGAAAATTTGCTGGGCCAGCTTGAAGCGCTTTAAGTTTTGCCAAATGCCAAAGATTGCGCATACGCAGAGTTGCCCTTGTTAAAAGTCAAAGTCGCTGCATTGCTAGGTCAGCGGGGCAGCTGCCCCTGCACTTGGCCACAAAATGCCGTCCACAAGGTCAAGGTGTAGGTCGGGCAGCTGTACACCATCTTTATCTAGTTCGCCCGTGTATGCAAAATTTTTGACATCCATCAAACGCTTTGCCAAAATCCAGGCGCATAAGCAAAAATTGTGATTAAAAGCGAGTTTTTATGAAGCATTGGGTCGTGACCCAGGGCATTAAACGGGACCCCAAGCGAATGTATAAATTAGCACGCCCCACAACGCTGGCAATAAAACGTTTTGAGCTACGTATACGTAGAAGTACAAGTTACGTCTACGTAAACGTAATACGAGCGACCAGCGCTTTTGCTGAAAGTAGGCAGCCGAATGACACGCGCCAAGCAGAATTTGTAGAAAGTCGTAAAACGAAATAAACACTTTAAGGCGCAAAGTCATAAAAACACCAAAATAAATTCAACGCCCAGAGGGTGTGGCGGGCATTATTCGGGTATTATGAGTGGAGCGCGTTTCGCGTGGGTCTGCGTGCCACTAAAGTTTCACTAAAACCCAACTAGAGCTCAGGGCGACATTTTGCGTGAGTTATTGCCCACTGTTGACAACTGTTGCTCGGTGGGCTCGACTTACGTTTTTGCTGTGGATGCGAGCACCCAAACCACTCACAGGAGGGGTTAGTGGCAGCTGCAACGTTCTCAGTTCAGTTTGTTCAGTTCGTTTCACTTTGCAAATGAAATGTCAATCTGTGCAGCTGGGCAACCACTTAAAAACTCCCGAAAAAAATGTTTCAAATGTAACTGCCAGTCAACTCGTCGCAACGTCAGCCATTCATTCATCCATCCATCCATCAATCAATCAATCAGTGCGCTTTGCGCGCCTAAGCCTGATGGCCAAGTTCGTTGGCTCCTTCGCAATCGACATGCAATTTATGCGAAACGTTGACATTTATCGCCTGACATTTTGAACTCTGTGCACTCACATTATTTGATTTGTAGTTTTGCTTAAAGGGCACGAAAAGCGTCCCGAAGTGTAAATATAAATAAATTGTATACAAACATTCAAAGGCCCTCAAAGGATATGTGTATCTAAAGGATTTTTCAAAGGGCTGCTGCTTTGTTAGCTTTTCAGATTATTAGGCTGTATTTAAAATTTAAAATTCAAAGGTAGCCAGCTTTAAAATAGATGTCCTCTGCGACAAGGACCAAGTCTTATTGCATCGAATGGAATATATGGAATGAATTATTGAAAAATTGTAGGAATAAAATGTGTCAATAATGATTTAATTGTTCAATGACTTTTACACTTAATATTTAAGTTAAAAAAATATATTTATTGAATCCTTAGGACTTTTAAACTAATTTTATTTATGACACTCTTGATTCTCGAATTCAATTAAAGAACTTTTTAATTGCGCAAAGCTGTTTATGCGAGAGAGCCATTTTTTAAATGTTACTTTAATTGCAGGTAAATGTTTATTTAACATTCATTTGTGTTATTTTATTTTATTTTATTTATTTTTTTAAATCGAACACGCGCAGTAATTGAATTGTATTTGTATTTGCATTGAAATTTTAATTGTTTGCTCTGGCTGTTGACACTGATGGTTGTGTATATTTTTTCTCTTTTTCCGAGGCTTGCTTTGAGTCTTTGTGGCAAATAATTGAATTGCGAAAGCAATTACAAGAAATCTGTTTGTTTAAGCAGCAGCATGTGCAACGGTGCGTATGCGTAATGCAGCTAGTGGGCCATCAAGCAGCGTCTGTCGACAGACTGTTAAAGCACGACCGATTCTTTGTTCGCCAAATATGCTAATGAACGGGCATCTTTGGTTTATTTTACGCAACGCTGCGCTGATTGAGGTCTACCCAGCTAGGCATCCAGGGACTCACTCGATTGTTATCATGCACGGCACGTAGCGAAGTAAGTACAAATATATGCATGTATACTGTAGCATGAAGCTCGCTGACATAATTACAGAGCACGCACACTAAAATTGGCCAACTTCCTGCCCAATCGTTTCCAAACAAAACAAAACGACAAATGTTTCAATTAAGAGTCGCAAAAAATCAATGCCGAAAATCCATGACGCCTTAAACGCTAAAAGCTAAGAGCGCTTCCAGCGAAATCCAATGCCAAGGAAGAAGGTTCAAAATTGAAGGAAAGTAAGCAGATGCGAATCTTCAAACAAATTGAAGAGATTCGAGTTCAAACAGCCAAAAAAAAAAGAGGAATAAAAAATGGAAAAAGTGGAAAAAAGAGGCAGAATAATGGTTGACATGCTCTTACGCCCCCTAATAGCAAATACATCAATAAAGGGTTTGGCAAAGACAAAAGGCGAGCGAAAGCCAACTTCTGTCCAATTCGTGGCACTTCCAAGTGCGAGGTGCGAGGTGCGAGGGGTGGACGCAATGCAACCTTGTGTCGAATTGTGTAACCAGAAATGAGCACAGCAATGCGGCTTCTAAATATAACCACATATTACTGGCACATGGCGTTTTCGCTTAGAATATTTATCATGCCATTTGCCATTTGGGCGGGCAACAAACACCAAAGTCAATGCCAATCGCAGCGGCAATAGCATTGACAATGGTGCCTCCATCGCAACTCCTGCCGCCACCTCGGTGCGTGCTGGGCACAGTAGTCGCACAGCGCAATTGAAGCCTTTCCCTGACTTACAGCCAGAGCTCCTAACTTCGATGCCGGAAAAGTTGGCACGTGCGATCAACATGCACGGCGCAAACAAAAGTGGAATTGATTGCGTGCCAGATGTTAAAGGGAAATGAGCCAAAAAGCTTTGGCAAGCCTTGCCATACGCACAAAGACGGTGGGCGTGGCTAAATGAATGAGTGAATTCCTTTGCTGTACGAGCCAGTATAAATAAGTATATTGTAATTAAAATGACGACAGCAGCTGCTTTTAATAAACTGCCAAAACAAATATAAAACAAAACAAAAATGATAAAGAGCAATAACAGCTTGCCGAGAAGATACCCTGTAGCTTATTCATCAGTTGAGAAGAAAGCATGACGACACTTTAGAAGGGAGTTGATACTAGAGAGATACTGGATATTTGTATCATCACATTTTAACTTAAGAAATAGTTGTACATCACTCACAAAGAAAAACAAAATAGAATAAAGTTTACCCAATTTTTGGAGTGTAAGAAGTTCTGTGTGATTTTGTGGAAATGTAAGGCATATTCCCCTAAAAACATCTGAGCTGCTTTATACCCGACTGGACCATTTTAATTGGTATTGGGTATAAAAAGAAGACATAAGCTTGATTGCGAATATTTGAGCGGATTTTCAGGGACTACACATAATTAACAGAGCAAAGAGTTGAGTTGCGCAAAAGAGGCGGTTGAAGGATGCCGCAAGGGATTTCAGCATACACACATACTTAAGTGAAAATGTATCTGAAGCCTCAGCCCAAAGCAAAGCAAAGAAGTAGAAATGTTGAGCTCTAGCAGCGTAATTTTTCATTATATGACTACGGGCTGGGAGCAGTTGGTGTTGTTTGGCATGAAAAGCAAACTGTTTACATTTGTTTCACTTCAGCTGCTGGGCAGGGACTGAGCGGGGGCCACATGTTCATTATCTTCTGGCTGTCAGACAGACAGTAGAGGGGCGAGTGGAGCAGCTAAGGTGTTATCGCCGTCAACAATGCGAATTCGCATTACGACGCTTCAGGTGAGGCTCATTAAATCATTCGGTAATCAGAGCCCAGCGCTTTGGTTAACCTTTCTAACGACCTCTTCAGCAGCTTGGCCTTCCTATTGTGCTCAAATTTCGTGTCTGCCAATCACAGTTGAATACTAATTAAAATTTCAAGCTGACGTTGAAGTGTGCTTCGTAATTATTGAATATAATTAAATATATTTCTGCTGCAAAACTATCGATGTAATTTTTTGGTTTTAGCCATGCAATGCACGCTGGAATGTTTTATTATTAATTTGCCCTAATTCTTCTCTTTTTTCCTAAAAATAAAACAAATCAATAAATAACTTGAAATCGGACCTGTCAATAACGGTTTGTGCTTTGTGAATTTAGATAAATTTAAGTTTATAAATCTAATCATTGCAGTTATCGTCAATCAAAACTCCTAAATGGAACTCTTATAAATAATTCTGTAACAGGCATAAATCTATGCACAAATACACGCGATAAATTTGCATAAATATAAATCCGATTGAGAAACTCAATACCAGCATAAGCTAAACGGTTAACGTTGCATTGTGTATTGCGGGGATTTAAATATTATACTTATAATGCTCGTAAATCGTTATAATTTTTTGACTGATTTATGACTGCAGTTGGCAGTTTTCTGCCACATCTAATGTTCGACGCTGCTCAATGGCACATAAATTCCCATCAATAATTCAAATCTAAAGCTTTGTTTGCCATCCGCAAATGGCCCTTCCCAGTGAGCGCTGAGTTGTATGCTACGTTTTGTTGCCACTTGTGAATGGGAACTATGTCAAACTGTGTGTGTGGAGAGTGTGCGTATGTGTGAGTGTGTATTGTCCGTTTTCAGAAATATATATTTGACGTGTGCCATTATTTGACTTAGCTGCTGTACCTTGTCAAGGGGTCAAAGGAACACTTAATCCGTTCGAGCGTTGGCCACATTCAAATTGTGTTATACTGTTTATAACATTTACTGTTAGCTGCCATAGCATGGCTAAATCGTAACAAAAACTTAACAGTTCAACTATTTAGAAGCTCTTTGGTGTGGGGATCTTAGACCTAATCACGACTCGGTTGTTAGTTAGTAAGTAGTTTCATACATTTATGAAGATATAACTTATGGCTACGGTTAAGTATAAACACTCTTAGAAATAACGGTTAGTAGATTGCTTAGGATTCTAGGATGCGCTGATAATACTTACAGGTTTTTCACTTGCTTTGGGATTAGTTAATCGTGCTTTGGGCTGGGATAGCTACGCATATATTGATGCGTGTAGGAACCCAATTTCTGACCAATTTTAGACCAGCTCCGTTTCCATTTGGGCGGCCTCAACGGTCTCCACGATGGTTGTTGTGGCCGCCGCGACCGAATCTCATGGAACGTAACGGTTGGTCAATGCGCCATCATCATCATCATCCACATTGAGGCCACTGTCGGTGCAGCAGCAGCTGCACAAGAGCCAACTGGTTGCATTGCAGCAGCGTTTTGGTCAAATTGCAGAGACCTGCTCCAGCTCGGCGCTGGAGCGGCCCGAGTTCATAACGACCACATTCTTGGCGGCATAGTCCGTGATGAAGCGATCGCTATTGCGTGGATGTATATTGCCCACGTCCTGGGCGCAGCACCACGGATTGCGCATTGTCAGTATGCGCTTGAACGCATCCCGGAATTCCTTGTTGAAAATTGAGTATATGATCGGATTGAAAGCGGAGTTCGAGTAGCCCAACCAGGTAAGTATCTTGAATGTCTGGCCGCCGATGCACGTCTTGCAAAAGGCAGCCGTAATGTTGACACAGAAGAATGGCACCCAACATATGAGGAACACGCCCATTATGACGCCCACTGTGACCGCTGCCTTGTGATCGGATACGTGGTACGGCGAGCTGTGATGCAAGTTACGCACCTTGAACTTCTTTGGCTGATTCTTGGGTCGACGTATGCTCTTATACCGTTGCTTCTCGGCCACCTCGCCGGGTCGTGTTACCGCCTTAATAGACTTGACATGTTTCTGGGCATAGCAGTAGAGCCTGACAAGTGGGAAAGAGCAGGTTTTGGTAATTAAAAACCAAATATATATTAGCCAAATAGCAGACATAAAGCTAAAGCTAAATTATTCGAATGAAATAAGCTTTAATTTAATTTTAAATGATTTTACATAATTTGGATTTGTGCAATTAAAATTCATTAATTTACCCGATGTTGATTTCCGGTTTTATTAATTACCCTTTTAAATGCAGTAATGCTCGTTTATGATTGTAAATTACTCTGTAATTATTTTGCTTATTCATAAAGTACTTTTTGTAACATGGATATCGCCCTTAAACAGCTTTTATCTAATGAAATGTACTCCACGTTGTTTGAGTGCAATGAATGGAATTCGTTTTCTAGCTGTCTAGTTGTAGGTCAGCTAAGTGTTTGCGTCTGTCTGCTGTTGTTGTAACTGATATGATAATTATTTACTTGTCTTGGCATGCCAATTAAACAGCCTGCCCCAGGGAAGTCCTGTTGGGTGAACCACCTTATTCGCCCACAATCGACAAATGTCTGGGGCACATAGTGCGTATACTTAATATTTGACATGGCTGTTTGTTGTTTGCACTGGCGTACACAGGGCACGTGCTTGGTGGCTCGTTTACTGATCAGCAAGGATACATATGCTCTGGCCCCATAAGAAAAGGATAACAAGGCTGTGCACAAATTATGACGATAAAAGTCTATTTATTCTGTAATTTAACCGAAATTTGATAGAACATTCCAATGACAGCAGCCAGACAGACACTCTAGTCGATGTCATGAGCCCCGAACTTGATGGGCGGTAGAAAGCGCTCATGGGCGTGTAGCCAGCAGCTTGTGTCCATTTGTTGCGTTCGCCCATTGGCCGCAAATCTCGTTAAGCTAAAATGGCAACGTGCCACTCGCCGACGGGTATATTGCTGATGAGCAGCCATATCGAAGTGCTGCTGTTGTAGTTGTTTTTGCTGTTGTTGCTGTTGGTGTTGATGATGTTGGCGTCCTGTTGCCGTCCTTGGTCGTTTTGTCTAGCCCTTTTCGCACACGCCCCAGTCTTTGACCGCCGGTCCGCCTTCGGCTCTGCTAGGGGATTACTTAGCTGGACACTAATGCGTACGCTTATTTGTTTGCCTTATTTCCCTTTCTCGCAACTGCCAGCTCGCAGTTATCCCTTCTCGTGCCTGGACGCCATCAGCTCCAAAGTCCTTTCGGCCTTTCAGCATTGCGACAACAATTTCGAAAGTGTTTACCACATTTTATTATTTACGTTTTACGACTTTGCGAAACACATAAAAATATTCAAATTCTTATTATTTTTCCTTGCGCCCCATTTGATAGTTGGCACGGTAAAACTTAACCTTATTCTCAACTAATGTTTCTGAGATTAATGAGCCTAATTAACTGTGGTAGGGTCTACTTGTTAGACCTATTCCTGGGAATAAGGTTATATATAATTTGTATAAGATGAAGGTTAATTTCGTAGCACATTTAAAATATTTAGCAAAATTATAACAGGTCAGATAAATTTTTAAGGTGAGAGTATTTTTTGGCCTTGTGTTTGAGTCGTTTCCGACACGCTTCGTCAAAACAAATATAATTTCAAACTTTTCGCATTCTTGTTATTGCTGGAATTTCATTTTCTTTTGTGGCTTTTCTTTTTGTTTCTAATGTCATATTTTAGCGCTGAATAATTGTGCACTTGCGGCATTTGGGCCAACTATAAGTACTTTATGTGCAAATGTTTCAGAACATTTTATGACATCCGTCGGCCTTTTGCGTCCATACTCACCGACAGTAGATGCCAATCATGACCACGCAGGGAAAGTAGAAACTGATACAGCTGGAGACGACAGCATACGTGGGTGTCAGATCCAGTGCGCATGTGGGGTACTTCTTGCCATTATCCTCGAAAATCAGCGGCTGGTCGGGTCGATGGATCCCCAGCGAGATGGGCACAAACGAGACGAACGCTGCCAGCAGCCAAATAGCTGCAATGGTAATAACAGCCACCCGGCGTGTCACCCATCGTCCGTATCTGCAATGAAAGCGAGGGAAAGGCGCACATCAATTTGGAGTATAGGAAGTGATTGTGATTGTTCCTTGCGGTTGCCAGCAGCAAAGGGTAGACAGCCAAAACAAGAACTGGACATGGTCCCAGCAAGAGCAACAGTCACTAGAAAATGGGCCTTGTCGTGATTGTGGTTTTGCATGTTGGAGGCAGCTGGGGCGACATCAGCTCTGGGGCGTGTGCGACAAGTGTTAGAATGCAGCGGCCAGAATCCAGTTAGCCCAAGGTGTGTAAGAGGCGTAGCTGCGCTCATGTAATACGCACAGTGGCACGGCCTTCTTGCATGTCATTAATTACCCGAACAGAACAGAACAGTCTGCGGTAAATCGACCTAAACCGAAACCCAGCCGCAGCACAAACCAACGAAAATTAAGCATTCGCAAACGCAATGTGGTGCTTGGTGGTGCTAGTGACGTATGCAAATCATGGTGTGCGGTTTTTCATAACACTTCGATTTTGACAGCGGACGCACAATTTGCTTTTACAGCAGCGGAAATGAGCAGGCAGAAACCTAAGGCTGTTGGCATTTTATGTGCGTGTGGTTGTGTATGTGTGGATGTGTGTGTGTGTGTGTGTGTGTGTATATTGCCTTTTGCCGCAGCATTTTGGCTTGTGCAAATGTAACCGCTGGCTGTGCGGTAGACATGGGGCAGGAAATCAAACAGAATAATTCGATTTCAATACAAAGACGCACTCAGCCAATGCGCCGACCAAAAATACTACAGATGACAAGCGAGCGTTGCGAAACGGAAAAGGAAGTTTAGGTAATTGTATTCACAAACAAATTCGATTTCATATGGCACCAAAATTGATTTCCATTCGAGCAGCAACAGCAGCAGCCCGCAGCGGTTGCCATTTAGTTGGCATCTAGCCCAAAGCCTATTCGTTCCCTATTGGGGCAGAGGCAGAGAGAGGTAGAGGCGTTGCCTGTAAGTGCAAACACCTGGCACCCATCAGACTTTGCTATGCAAGTGCCAAGTGGCGTCACACGCGCCCATTGATAGGGCAGCCAATCGTGCCTCAAAGAGCTAATTGAAAACGTGTGTGTGTGCCTCAGCCTCAGAGCAAAGTTGGCCGCATTTGCATTTAATGTTGCCAGTGTGTGTGTATGTGTGTGTATGTGTGCCACACGCACTTAAGAAATTACAGTCAGGCACGCACAATGACAACCATCTATTTCGCTTATGTTTGCGGAGGGGTAAGACTGCATAGTTCGGCTAACTTGGGCGTTTATTTTGTTTGCCGCTTGTCATGTGATGTTTTATGAGTTTTTGCGAGCGTGCTTAAATGTTGCAAGCACATGCTGTTGCTGTTGCTATTGTTGTTTTCAAGTGTTGCAGGCATATGACAGTGTGCTTAACCTAAAACCAAACCCACGCCCAACCAGGCCAAAACACACAATTACAAACATTCCCCAAAGCGACATTTTCGTTGGCCTTTGTCGCTTAACTGTTATACCTCTCGCTCACTCATGCTTAACCAACTCAGTTCATCCTCTCTCTCTCTCCATCTCTCTCTGGCCACCATAAAAGTTTGCGTCACTTTTTATTGCAGTTTAAAGTGAATTTTATGCATGCACTCATATGCTTGCTCTGGGCCTGACAGTTACGATGATAACAGACGCTGCCAGCTGTAACTTGATCGCACAAAACAACTTTTTTTTCTTAATTTTACCATAATTTTAACTTTGTCATCGCCTGCTTCTAATTAGATTTGCACGCGCTTTTCATTCAAATTATGTTTCTTAGTGCCTTTTTTTGCCAATTTTTGCTGGCAGTGCGCAAATCTTGGCAGGCGCAATTAAATTAAACGCTTGCAATTATTCTAAGACGCTAAGAAAATACGCCAAAATTTTTAGCTGCAGAGCTGGCCACCCTAATGAGACGCCAGCGCTGGCAGTTCGCGAACTTTGGCACGTCGGGCAGCAGCAAGAAAAACTGAAGAACTCAAATGCTGTCCCCACTTTGACATGCAAATAAATCAGATTTGCATAAAGACCAACGCCTGCTGCCATCGTCCTGCTGGGCCAGCATTAATACCGCTAGACACGCAGTATTCAGGACCAGACGCAAACGCAGACGCCCATCAACATCGAGGCCGTAAAAATAATAAAAATTGTCTTCGGCGTGACGAAGATTAAATACACTTGAAGATTTCGGTTTTTAATTAGAGATTTTTCATAGTCTTAAAAGGCGTCTTATATGCCTAGATTTTACCAATTCTTTCCTAACTAATTTATAGATTAGAGCAGTTGGTTCTCATGAGATAAAATTAAGTAAAATTACATTACACATTCGATCAATTTGATCTGCTTTTATTTTTTATTCGATATTGTTATTTTAAATTTTATTTATTTGCCATTCTTTCTTACGCAGCTTATATACTCTCTCTTCAAAGAGTATACAAGAAATAGAGTCATAAATGTGTTCCTACGCGTGGGATTTTTGCTGCCAGAGAGATTCGCTAGGGAGCTGGGCGTGGCATTCTCGAAGGAGTGCTAGGCAGGGCTTTGGCGCCTCAAATAAGGGCCGCAGACACACTCGGGCCTCAGTATAATGGACTTAGGCACAGGGGTATGCAGTAGCCAAACTAGATTTAAATGTATTTAAATTGGCCTGTAGGTCAAATGCAAATTTGCCGAAAACTGCGCAATGCTTTTGTTTCTCCTCAGGCAACTTTCAGTTAAGGAACAAACATTTTTTTGCCTCAGATAATGAAAAATAATATTAAATTCTAAAATAATCACCAAGGAAATTCATCCACAAAATGTAGCTGTCAACTCAATAGCATTCACAGCTTGATTAAGTTGAGCTGCCATTTATCTCAAAAATTATGACCTAATAAATTTTCACTTAATATAAAAAACTTTTCATGGCTTAATTAAGAGAAGCTACTGTAGCAGCTTTGAATCACTCTAAAATTAATAAAATTGCCAGCAAACTTTTGGCATTCCGTTGTTTTGGCCAGCAAAAAATATGCCACCTAAATCCGCAGTTTACGACCAAGTTAACTTTGGCAAGTGGAAGAAGTACGTCAACTCGTTATGTTCAGAGAAAGTAGCTAAATAAAAAATCTAATTTAATTCACAAATACACACATGCACACAAAGATGGCAAGTGGCGATCCTACACGAATCTTGTGTAACATTTTTAATAAACGAACAAACTTTTGCTAGCGGCATGTCAGAAGTGGCAGGTGCAAGTGGAGCAACAAATGCCAGTAAGCCAGAAAGTAAGCGCATAAATCGACAGACGATGGACAGCAAGCAGCGGGAAAATGGTGGCTGGTGTTGGGCTAAATATTTTGATACCCTGAACCCATTGAAAATGAGAAAAAAGGGTATAATCATTTTGTGAAAATGAGAAAAATGGCAGGCAGGAGAAGGCATCTCCAACTCCATGAAATAGCTTTTGTCATCATCAATAGCCAGGTGGAGTAAGCTGAGTCCGTTTGTCTGTCTGTCGATCTCCGAGTTTATCTATATCTATTCTTTGAACCCATCTTGTAGCTTAGAAGAACTAGAATGGTATGAAACACGAATTATTTCACTTTTGGGATGCCTTGCATAATACAGTGCAAATTTCAGAAAGATTGTACAGTGAGCACCACAGTGAATCACGAATGTATTGCCTCAATATGCTAAGGAAAGAACAGCCACAGACGCACCAAAGTGCTCGTAAGCTTATGTAAATCGTAGCGTCAGCTCGACACTGATTGCAGGGTATTCGGGCAGTCTCCACTAGAGCACTCTTATCTGTGCCACTCTTGGCTATTGCTGAAAATAGCATCAAAGGATTTATTATGGCTCTTCGCAACAGCGACAGCAGCTGCCAGCGTGCTACCCAGAGCCAGAAATGTCTCGTTGTCATATATGGTCAACATATTTTTTTTATACCCTGAACCCATTAAAAATGGGTAAAAGGGGTATTATGTTTTTGTGCAAAATCCAAATGTATGTAACAGGCAGAAGGAAGCATCTCCGACCCCATAAAGTATATATATTCTTGATCAGCATAAATAGCCGAGTCGATCTAGCCATGTCCGTCTGTCTGTCCGTCCGTCCGTCCGTCCGTCCGTCCGTCCGTCCGTCCGTCCGTCCGTCCGTATGTATGAACGCAAGGATCTCAGAACCTATAAGAGCTAGGGACTTGAAATTTTAGATGTAGGTGCTCCTAGTTCCTACGCAGATCGAGTTTGTTTCCGATAATCGATAACTTGCCCCGTTTCCAAGTAATCGATAAAAATGTATATCGATATCCTGTTTTTTAAGCAATTTTGGTAAATAATAAGAGCTAGAGTTACCAAACTTGACATGTAGCTTCTAGAAAAGTATATATATATCGATTATCTTTCATTTTATACCTATCGCCACCTCCCCGCTACTCTCTATCTATAAGCGCGCGCTGCATTTGGTGTTGGAATATGAGGGTTCAGGGTATCCCCTAGTCGGGAGCTCCCGACTAGAACCTCTTACTTGTTTTTCTTTCAAACGATGACCCCTTCCTACCACCGGCCATGCCCTTAACAGCCGCTGAGCCACATTAATTTCGTTCGTATAGCTGCTGTGAATTTATCTTTGGCTGTCAGCGACTTGGCCACCGCCATTTTGAACAATACGCACACACAGTAACACCCCACACCCACACAACTAAGGGCGGCACGTGTATGTGGCGAAAAGTTTGCTGTTGCTTGCCGCTGACATGTCATAAATTTTTCGTTTGATTTTGTCCAAAAATTGTTTTATTTGAGCTTCCGAATTTTGGTTGGTTTCCCGTTTTGTGGTTGCGCCGTTGCCAAAAAATTTAATTAACACACAATTGTTGTGCCACAATGAGGCCCAAACGAAACGCTGATAAAGTTGTTTCCACTTTCTGTATTGGCCATTGTCCGTCCCTGCTACTTGTTTCGGCAGTCCGCGGAAGCTCTGCTGCCACAAGGCAAACGTAACACGCAACTTGCATAGGGCCCACAAGTTGGCCAACTGACAGAATGCAATATAAGCAGCCGATCAAGACATTGTGTCACACCCAGGCATCAGGCACGGCACAGGAACGAAGGAGACCAGCTGAGTTGGCACAATTTCATTGTGTTTGCCAAGCACACACATGTACGTACAGGGCAACACATATATATCAGTGTGTGTGTGTGTGGAAGCTTAAGTTTAAATTGGTGGCAGCAGGTGAAATTCGTGCGCCTTTAAGAAATAACAGAACTCGAACAGCGCTAATGGCTGGAGTTCTTTATGACCTACGCGAGGGAAGCACATAAAAATTGAGTGCCAATTTCCTAGAGTACTTAGCTCATATTAGGCTAAAAAGTCTTTACTGAATTCTAATCTTTTTGTCACTCGCCTAACCGCGCGTGGGTTATACTATTAGTTCTTGCATGTATAAATATTTCAATTTGTTAAGTATTGGGTCGAAATCAATTCAAACAGAGATTAAATTCAAATCCACTTTTGATTCAAATCAGGGCTGCAAGCCGATTGTTCTGTTTATGAGCCTATCTCATTTATGAGCGTTGGCTTTGGGAGAACTCTTTTCTTTTTTAAGTTGAACGTATTTTTATATACAAGTTGCAGTCTTATTTCAATCTTTATCCAAACTAAGTACATTAACAAAATAGGATAAGAGAAATATAATGAATGTTGCCTTTGTTATTTATGCATTGCGTTATCTTTTAAGAAATAAAATCTGTTTTCTCGACTGTTTTGGGTAACTACAATTAAAGATTCAGTTTATGATAAAATATAATCTTCAATGCCGGCCTCAAAATTTAAGTATGGGTTATTTTCTTAAAACAGAGTCAACAAAATGCCCATTCTTTGACCGTATTTAACCATTATTTGTAGTGAAATTGAGATCTACTAAAATTAACTAGCACACCTTATTTCTTTTTAAAGGAAAGGTAATGTAAAGGTCATTTGGATATTTCAATCAGGAAATTGCAAAAGTGGTCAAATTATTGTGTTCAACTTTCTTTCAGCTGTGCCAAAGATGGTCAATTGAAAAGCTATTGGGATAGTCGTTTGGCTTATTGGAATGACTTGCGGAACAAGTTGAAGTATATACTAAGTGCCTGTTTGGCTAACTAAAGCCACAAATCAGAGGCTGGTGATGCAGCAAAAGTGCTTAATAAAGTTTAACACACAGCGCAGAAAAATGAAGCCACATCCATGCGAAGAGCGTACTGATCCTGATAGCGAGCAAAAAATAAATAAAATATTGTTAATGTACAATAAATCTGTTACTAATGAAACAATTATGTGCTGCGATTAATGAGAGGCGGCGCCATAAACAAGTCGAGTGCCTGAAGCGCCACAAAGTGAACGACCAAGAGCTGGCAATGAGAAACGTGACGTGCATAAAAACGCGACGGATGAGCAATATGCATGAGATAGAATGCCGCTCTTGCAGCAGTAGGGCAGTAGGGCAGGGGGGACAGGGGGGCAGTCTATGCCACTTGGCAGGTCTGTTTTTAATAAATCGATATTTAATCGGGATTTCATTGGAGCGTCAATGTCACATCAATAATATTTTCCACTCACTTGCTGACAGACAACAAATATGCGCTGCTTTCGGCTCTAAATACGTATAACTCTGGTACTCAATGCTAAAATCAATAGAGGGGGCGCGGGGCTATACATGCTCGTTTAGTTAAGGACATTCTACTGGCCGGGACTCGATGCACAATTAATTTCGATAGATTCATGTGGAGAACGCGATGACAGGCAGCTGTAGCTATTGATAAATTGTGTAATTCATGCATGTGACAGTTTCATCAACGTTGTCATCATCATGATTAGTTACGGTACTCACCTGAGCGGGTCCTTGATGTGTATGTAACGGTCCATGGATATGGCGCACAGATTCAAAATAGATGCCGTCGAGCACATGACATCAAAGGCCACCCAAGTATCACAAAACTCTGCACCAAAGATCCAATAGCCTGAAATACAAAAAAAAAAAGTAATAGTTGAGCTCTTGATTGATTGATTGATTGATTGGCCGAATGATTGACTAACTGCCGGACTGATTGCTTGTGAAAAATACTTAATAACTTTTCGCATACGTCTGCTCCACTGGGTAAATGCAATGTAAGTGGATAAATACGAGCTGGAGCGGAAATTGCCATGTTCCGGTTGACAGGGGCAAGAGGGAAATTCTTAATTTTCTCGACAACGCCAGTAAATGTAACAACAGCATATGTAACGAGCAACAAAAAAAAAAAGGCAACTGAGTCCATCGATTTAAATATCCCTTGGTTTATGAAAGGGTATGCTCAGAAAATGCAAAGTGGCTTACGTATGAAAAGTAAATGTACCCATAAAAGCTGGGCCTATCATGCTAACATGTAAGTTTAACATGCAGCTTATCAGGTGCTCCATGTGAAGCATATATGTGAATATTTTAAATGTACCTGTTCTCCAGTTCAAGCAAACTGAATCTGCTTGGAAAATGTTCAAACTTATTTTCCTCTTTAAAATTGTATACAAGGAAAGCTGCCACTTTGAGCATCGAATTCAGTTTGTTATCAAAAACAGAGAAAGGTTAAAACTACTAGCGAGGCTAAGAAAAGGAAACTTATTATTTTGCGGGAAAAGTATGATCAAGCCGAGGGCACGAGTGTCCCTCGCGGTTAAAATTGTGTGGAATCTGGCTGTCGATCAGGCTATGATATCTACAGTAGACTTGCAAGCATGCTTGTTCTTGTTTACTTATTCGTAACGCAAATTGAGTTTAAACGATTTCATAAATTAATTTCCGCTTCCTGTCAGCTTCAGCTTCTGTATTTCAATATGTTCATGTACGCTATTTACATATGACTCTTTGTGGTAGAAATAAAAAGAGCCCTTTTCATGGCATTTCTGTAAGTACGCTGCAATTATGAAAAAGGAATCGGCGAGCGATTCGAGCCGCCAGAACCTCATGAAAGCTCTGTGCGTCCTCTGAACTAACAACCGAAACGGAAGTCCGGTGCTGTGTCCATTGAACTCGTGTGGGAAATCACCATCGCACGCATAAATACATAAATATGGGGTCATGATAAATTCAATATCAGATCTCAAAGCCAAACACATTTATTTACTACGCGTGGGCGGGCGCTGATTTCATGATATTTGATGACATGCATACATCATGCTTATGATGGCTTTTATGCTGCGCCATGTGTGGCACAGGATATAGCTCTTTAGCGCTGAGGATGTGATGCGTAAGCAAAAACGCTATGCCATCATCACAGACCGCTTTCAATAGTTATCTGCCGCCGCACTCTACTGCAGATATCTGGCCGCAAGATATCGACTTCTCAATGGTTTCCTTATCGACTTTTTAAAGATGCTTGACTTTTTTATGCACTTATAAGTAGTTTAATATAAATAAGAGACCTTGTGTCACAGGTCATTGTTATTTTCCATAATTTATGTGTGCAAAGAAATATCTCTGACTGCAAACAGTTTATACCTGATATGTTTCAACGGTCGAGTCAAACAAACAAGTCACAAATTAAATATTTTATAAACATGCTGAAGTTATGTAATTCAAATAGAATAAAAGATTTCAAATTTAACCACTCAACCCGTTTATTCACTGCTTGTTAACGCCAAATAGCAATCCAGTTGGGAATTGGTATCAATTATGCTCCGTTAATGCATACCCTTTGACAATTTAAAGCTGAAGACAAATATTTTGATACGCCCTTTCAGGCCGTCTGTCAAGCTGTATGAAATATGCGACAAAGATGATTTGTAAATATATATGTCTATATACACACACAAAAAAAAGATATATAAAATATGACACAGCATTGCAGATTACACCTTTAGACTAGTGTGAATTCACAATCACGTCTCTCGACAATGGCATTGTGAGTTTTTAAGCATTGCTGCCGGCTCTTCGAAACGAGCATTTACATTGACAGGCGAGGCAAGTCGACGAATCGTCAAATAATTCGAGCTGCTTTCAGGGCATACAGGGCTATATATATTTATAAATACTTAGTGCTTGTGCCCAATCTGCGATATGAGTATATTCAATGACTTTGCTTGTGTATTTTGTGAACTGGCGCAGCTGTTGCCACCTCTCAGAGTCCCTGTGGCCTGTTGTTGCTCAAATTTGTATAAATATGCTGAAGCTTGTGCGTTTATTTGCTGATTTGCCAGCCTTGGAGCGTGCCGAATGTTGTTTTACTGGCACCCTCACAGGTTCATGTTTGCCGGCACTTTGTCGAAAATAATTTGGCTGAACAGCTCTCGATCCGCATGTGTACTACGACATATATGCTGGCCCTCAGGCACCTCAGCTGGCTCTCCAGATGCTATTTGTCTTCAACACTCTGCAAGCAGAGAATTTTTATTTATTTTTTCACACTTTCCGCTTAGGCAGCAGCAGCAGCAGCAGCATCAGGAGTGTCTGAATCCAGGACCAAGTTCTGAATTCATCTTGAAGTAGCAAAGCCGTTTATTATTTTTACGCCCAAGCAGACAAACGGAATCACAAACATACAACTTCATATATGGCACACATAGAGACCAGTATGTATCTCTGTTCTGTTCTGTTCTGCTGCCGATGTAACGCATCACTAGACTTCAGCACATTTCCTCCAACCTATGTATTTGTTTGTGTTTTGCCCTCTCATTGGGAACTCGCTGAACACGCATTAATGCCAGCTGAATGCTGTCTCAGGCCGAACATGTCGCCTATATAAGTTGTGGTAGCTCCCAGTTACTGCCAGCAAGTCTTCAAAGCATCTTCGCCTATCGCTAATTTGCCAGCCATTTACGATGTCGTCCATTCAAGGCTTGAATTTAAATTTAAAGAACGCGATTTGACCATTCCAAATGCAAAACTGTCAAGAAAGCAACTGCTTCGGTGAGTCTTAGCTTCCGCCTGCTGATAACCTGATAACTTTGTCAACATCAAATTAAAAGACTTCAAGGATTCAAGGCTTCAGCTGCAGCTAGCTTGGGTTCTGCTATTATGCTTGAGTGTAGTCAAAGCATAATAATTCCAATATAAAGCATGTATTTGTGGCTGCTAGTAAACTTTGTATATTAGCTAAAAACAGTGAAACTGAGGCTGAGACATGGCAAAAAACGAAAATTCCTGTTGGCTAAGTAGTTTCACCTTTTTGCAAGCGACTGCATGCGGCGGCATGTGTATTGTGCACTCAGTAGAGGACTGGCTTTGTGAGCACTCAACCGGCGCGACAGTGCAGCTGACACTTTAAAAGGCACTGTACACAAGCCCCACAAGATCCCCGCTTTAAGCGCTGCCAGGCATGTCAAATGGGCTCACACGAACGCCTCCCTGGCCCAACCAACTGGTTCCATTAGCCCCATGGAGTCGCAGTTTTTGCATGTTGTCGAGTGGTTTATTTGCGCGACAGCCTGCAGCATTTTACATAAATTTATTGCTCGACAATTTCAATTGCAAATTTCCGTTACACTGTCTGCGAATGATATTCGTACTTACCAAGCAAATCGTTGACGCCCGCGAATGTCATCACCAGAGAGGCTACAAACAGATCCGCAATCGCTAATGAGGCCAGAAACAAATTGCCAATGCGGCGCAGGCTCCGCTCCGTATAGATGGCCAGGCAGACGAGTATATTGCCGGCAACCGAAAGGAATATCAGCAGCGATAAAAAGACGCCTACGGCGGGGCAGAGAGTGGCAGATTAGACGCATGTGTATTGTAGAAAGGAAACGTGAACATTCATAAATATAGCATACATAAGGGGGTCGAACCAATGACAAGCATGTGTGCGAGTGTGCGTAAGTGTGTCCGCGTGTGAGTGTTTATATAATAAGGCCACATGCGTTTCGGTGCGCTAATTGAACAGCAAATATTTTGTTGTGTACTGTGCAAAGTGGACAAGTACGCGTGCAAGTGGTGGTGATGGTGCGGAGGGTGCGAATGTTGCGGGTGGAGACGATGCCGGTGTCTGTTTCGCTTGTTAGACGTTCAACGACATTTACTTTACCAACAACTACAATTGACACAAGTGAGAGCGGTTCCGGTTCCTCACCAACTATTGTATCCATTTCGGAGGCGTTTGTCCAGCTCGTCTCGTTGAAATACGATGTCAGCTGCAAAGTCAAGAGGAGATAAAGAATATTATATTAAGTGACTTTTAACTAAGCCACAACAAAACTAACAAGTCTCTTATTCTATGGCCAGCCACTTTATCCCTGCATTGGCAACATATGCGATGCCAGCCCATGCCAGCATATTATCCTTTGTCTCTATGAATTTCCCTCTTAATTACTTGCCATTTAAGTTGCCACATGGAAAACATGGGGCCACGCGGCTTTTAAACACAAACAGAGTGCGGGGGCTATGCCAAGTTTTAATTAACATCAAAGGCTTTGACTTTGTCCTTACGCTAAACTAATTAAATATATAAATTGTGTATGTGACACAAACTGCTCGAGAATGAAACATTTTACACTAATTAAACGACAAGCATTAGTTTTCGCTGGCCTCCGTTGTTCAATTACGATGTGTCCTCCTCAGCCTCCCCTTCAACAAACAGAGCCGTGTGGTGCGTTGGTTGGTTTGTTGTCTGTGGTTAACATGTCTTGCTGCGGTTAGCTGGGCCTATCATAGAAACTATCAATCATTCGGCGTATGCGGTTGCTTGGGAGCGACGCACTTAGTTGGGGCCAAGACATAAGACAGAAGGCGAAGCAAACCGCATTATTCATAATTAAAATCGACAAACTTCTATTCTATGACGCTTAAAATGGTAAATTTCTAGGCCATTATATAATTAATTTGTAAAACTAATCCCATATCGTTCCAGCTGGGATGTGTGTCTGTCAGTGCGAATTTGCAATGTGGTTAGGCGGCCAGTCCGCAAGTCTGTCTGCGAGTGCGTGTGCATTCGTGTGTGTGTGTGTGCTTGGCATTTCGGCTATGTATGTATTTCCATGTTGGCATTTCTGTGGTTGGCTCATCTTTGCCTTCGGGTAGGTGGCCAATGCTATACAAGCATGAATTTAATTCGATTGCCAACCACAACTAGCGCTGCTCCTACATGTGAATCGAGTTGGCCGAATGAATTTATTAATTGTGAGTCCAGCTACGAAAACTCAGCATGCAATGCCAAGCCAAATACAAAATAAAAAAAAAATTCAATTAAAACGTTGAATATTTGAAGGTCTACATGGTCCAAGGATAACGAATGCGTAGGCTTTCCAGCTCTGCCGTTATGACCACTCGGCGGCATTAATATGCAAGCCAGACAACCCTTGTGAATAATGATTTTCACTCTTCAGACGCCAGACGAAGGTACAATAACTTTCACTCAAAGTTTGCAACGCTCCAGACTTATAAGCTGCAGACTTATCCACAAAAAATACATTTTTTAATTAAAAAAAAAATAATTGAATTTCATTCATTTCCCGAATTCATTCCAGAGGAATAAAATATATATCCTACACTAGCGACTACCTGGAACGATATCATTGCGTAAACGTTTCAGCAAAAACCTATTTAAGTCTCAAATTCATTTTTATTGTTATAATATTTTGAAACGGTAGCACAAACTTGGATGACAACTTTAAAGCAGACATTTTTTCGCTCACAAATGAAGCCTTCAAAACTTTTTAGGCTTTTTGGAAAAGAACAGAAATCAAAATGTGGAAAGCTCAATAAGTCGAATTCTTCTTAATTTTTACATTCAGTTATCAGATTGAGTTTTAAAATATTCTGTTTTTAAATAATTTCGTTTTTTTCCATTTAAATTGAGATAATGTCAATATATATATATGAAACAAGATGCACAGTTTACATGTAAGTATTCGAAAGGGTATTCAATGTTCTTAGAGCACGCACATTCGACAGCTCTTTTTGTGCGACCCACGCGGCGTATGTGTAACATTTATTTCCCACAGAAATGTACGCATACAAAACATAAGCAGCAAAAATGCAAATGAGAATGCTAAAAAGCAGCCTCAAAACCGCTGACACAAGCAATTAATTAATTTAAACATAAAATTGCCATTGCTGCAAAAGTATATTTAACTTGTCTGCAGCCGAGCAGAGAAAACAAAATGGGAGTATGTGCACACCTGTTTACTGCTGCTAAATTTATAAAATTAATTTTACTGTACGCCTTTGAGTTTTTGTGGATGCATTGTTTAAGCTGCTTAAAAGCTGCTAATTGCTTGAAAAGCGCAGCCCTAATTACATGACCTGGCGGTGCTCATTACATATTTTATGCCAATAGATGAGAAATGCCTCAAGGCTTTGAGCGTCAATGAAATTCAATAAATAACAAGACGTCAAAAGTGCAATGGATATTCCAATTAAACGTCTAAATGGCCTGACTTCCGAAATTCGAATTACAGATTTGGGCATATCAAGATGTATTGAATGAAACAAAGCGTTATTCAAAGCGATTTTGTATAAATTATTAAACGTGTTGATTTCAGGGGTTTGATTTTGTGCTCTTCAATATTAAGTTGATTTGAATATTTCATGGCTTAGATTTCAATTTCAATATTAACATAAGCTTCTTGAATCAACATTTGTCAGTGGGTCGCTTTCACAATCGTCTAATTTAATATCATCATTTAATAATTAATTTTAGGTAAGTAATTGCCCGGCTTACAGCGAGCCCAAAGGTGTTTTCAGCTTCGACTTCGTGTTGCTGATTTACATTCAAGTAATATGAATTATTAATTCAAGACTTGGCCAACATTGATTGCCAGAAAATGGCCAACTGAGTCAGCTACCAGTGTACATACATCAATATTAACATATTTATTTAAAGTTTATGGCGAATAAGTGCAATATTTAAGGATTACGCTTGAGTTTACAATAAACAGGCTTAATTGGCACGCAGAGCTTCAGTTTTTTGTGTGTGAATAAAAAATACACTTGAGATTATACAAAAATTACATTAATTGCTTTGAGTGTCACGGGCTGACAGAATAAATTCATTAAATGAACAGATTTTAATCGCGGTCAAACATCACAACGTTTACACACCCTGCACACAATGCATGCTTGAAACAGGCATTACAAAATATGTTAATAGATAGCAGCAATTTTGTGACTATTGAAACATTTAACTTTTATATCGCAGAAAATAAGGTTGCAAATCTCCAACTATAACACTTTTTTAGTGCATTTTGAGTAAAATATCAAAATAGAGCGAACCATAATCGGTAGAATATTGTATATCATACCATCAAGTCTGATCACAGGGTATCTCATAGTCGGGCAGTGCGTCACTTATGGAATTGGTTAGAGTTTCCCTTCCTTATTTTTTGTATTTACATTATTAAAATCCCGTTAACAATCAACAGTGGACATTAAAAAAAAATAAAATAAAATAAAAGTGCCTCGATAAATGACCACTGAAATAAATGTAGAGCTGCTTTTTATGGCATTACATGCATTCAGAACATTCTTTGTTAAATTCTGATTTTTAACTATTTAATTTCAACAGTTGCAATTGAAACAATTAGCATGGAAAGAGCTTAACAGAATCCGCTTCATAGACTTCACAACACTTTGTGAATGTGTGTGTGTAATGGAATAATACACAAAGGTTAGACACTAGACACGGAAACTGGAAAAGCAGCTGCTGCATTTAATTGGCAATAAAATTGGACAACAAATGTCAGAAGACAGCTACAGAGGGTAGCCTAAGAAGTACTACCAAGTTCCTACAAGGAAAAGGCTCATGTTTAAGTCCCAGCATAAACACTATCGGGTTTTTCCCTTTGTTCAACGGAATCTTGTAACTTCCTTTTCTGACTAAAATTGAAAGAGCTTACACTATAAGCATCATAAAACAATTATACTAATGTTTTCAAAGAATTTATTTTTGCCAGCATGAAATAAAGCTACAAAGTCAAATTATTATTATTATTATTATTACTTATTTTTTTTTGCAATTTCCTATTCCAAGTAATTTTTTTTCGCATTTTATTATTTTTTTTTTCGGAATTAAGTACAGTGTCAGATACTTAGAAGACGTTCACTGTAATTCTCTTTTTAGTTTTCCTTGGGCAAAACTTTGAGCAGGATGAATATTTAAAGAACCTAAATTTAGGAAATGAAAAAATGGTTTGCATTTGGAATGCAACATTGCCAGCTCTTATTGCTAGTTAGCCTTCGGTGACCAATATGACTTCTTATACATTTTTAAACAGCACTTGAAAGTATTTTTATGTAGCCGGATTGTTATTAAACTGCTCCGGATAAGGCAGGCGAATACATATAGGGGGCAACCCGAGGGTCGCCAGGAGATACAGAAAACACCAGGCCGCACGAAATTGCCATGAGTGTGTGCGACTGTGTGTGTGTGTGGTACGTAGGTGTGTGCGTGTGTGTGTGTAGGCGCTTAGGCTCTGTTTGTAAAGTTAAATGGCACAATGCGTTGATTAAACGTCAAAACACCCACACTTACGCACACACAACAAGGAGACGGACAAATTGGCAGCCAGCGGCGGCCAAGCGAGCAACGCAACAAAGCCGACTACAATAATATTGCGCAAAAGGCAAGTCGCAAAGCCTGTGCACAAACAACAATGACAACAAAAACACAAAAACAATTGCAGAAAACTGTTGCCAACGGCAGCACGCCTCTTGCCTATCTACCGGATTGTCTGTCCGACAGTCTGACTGTCTGTTTGTGCGTTTCCTTGTAGGCAAGTGTATAAGTGTAAATATAAGCGCCCGCCGGAAGTAGTGTGATTTACAAGCACAGCAAGAACACAAC
Source organism: Drosophila ezoana (assembly GCA_035045725.1). Classification (NCBI taxonomy): domain Eukaryota; kingdom Metazoa; phylum Arthropoda; class Insecta; order Diptera; family Drosophilidae; genus Drosophila; species Drosophila ezoana. Next base: position 8,606,899 of record JAWNOU010000036.1, read on the forward strand.
ACAGCACGCGCATAATAAGCAAAACCAACAGCAGCGACAACACTAAAGGCAACAGGCACATCGAGCCGGGCCCCCATCTTCGTTTCATTCGCCAGCTCTAAGAACCAATGAAGCCTGTTTATTTTACTCACTTTACAGCGTCATTTGAGCAGTTGCGCCACTTGAACTGCTGTTATTTCATTTTCAGGACAAACAGCGAAGAGGGCAGGCAACTAGTTGCTTAGGTTTCGAGAAGCCAGTCTCAAGGATTTCAAAAGAATCCATTAAAATGAGAAATAACTTTGGACTCAGCTATTTTACAAGTACACACATATCTAAGTACATGGAATAGATTTATATAATGCTAGATAGTATCCGGCGAATAACTCCCCTTTGTTCGTGTTACGCCCATTTCTCACAGAAGCAAATATCCGAGCACGTGACTTAAATGTTATGAATTCATCGCGGTTACACTATGGGGCTCCCCGCTCGCTCCCAGTTGTGTTGCCGCACAGGAAATGACACGCCGCTTGCATTTTCCACATTCGCAGACTCACGAGCACCCACTCGTATTCATTTATGCAAACAACACCTACTCACATCCTGTACATGCTCTCCCTCTGATTACTTTCCAAAAGTTTATCTATTGTTTTTTTGGAATATGCCAAACTAGGCCAAAAACTCTTATAGATTTTATTATAGGAGGTTTTGCTAACTCACTCTGTTTTTCGATAACAATCAAACTGGACAATGTATCTCAATTATGAATATGTTTGGTTAGTTGGCTAGATAACGTTGATTACTAATAGAAATTACTTTGATTCTAATAGACATATTTAGTTAAACGATCTATATAGCAAAGCAATTGGCATATTTTAAAAACTATAGTATAAAGTTTAATATAGCTTGTATACAAGCTTGTAGTTTTCTATGTTTAAGGTTTAAGGTCCCGCGAAACGCCGAAGCGAGATCTTTGTCATGTGATTACTTAACGTAATATTTTCAGCTTCCTATTCCTTACGGGGACTCCGCATTAATTTCCAGCGACTTGTTCAGTCTGTCTGTCATGACAAACAGTTTTATATATATGTAAATGTAGAGCTAAAGATAAAGAAACAACGACAAGAAGCAGCACCTTTGAAAACACAAAACTATCTTTTTGACAGTTTCAAAATATGTATGCCGTCTACAAGGATATGAAAAGGGAAAACGGGAAAACCCTCCTCACAGTTAAAAATGTGAACGATTCTAGTAGGCTTATATGAAACTTTTCCCAAATTACCCAGTAATAACTACTCGATACAATTTTTTAGAATCCTAGCCTAATGGAAATGGAAAGTACCAAATAATTAAATACAGCTTTAAGAAAATATCGTTCATTTAACAAAGAAAAAGTCTTGTGAAAGAAAAAACACAACTCACATTATAAATTAATGCCGTATTTAACATGGCAGCAATCAACCTTCAAAATATCCCATCTTTCCGTTGACTTTTATTTCATTTCTATGAGCATTTCGCTTCAATCCAGTGCAGCTAAGCTCGTTATTAAATTGACTGCTTTGAGTCGACAGTTTCATTCGCATTGGCTTCTCTAAAATTTCATTGGCACATTTCGTGGAGCTATATTTACAGTGCACAAGCAATTTATTCAGCTGGATGACTGCACTGAGCCAAATAGAAATCAGCTAATAAAAGTTTGCAACTTTTGTCATAGTTGTTTTTGAAATCTTTAAGCTCGGAGCGTAACTTTGACTGCAATGACTGGATAATGCAGCTTTCATGTCAAAACTTTATATATGCTAACAACAACAAGTAGAATACGTATTCAATATGAATTCATTCTTAAAGCCACAAGCCCAAGCAGTTAGTTATTTTGGCTGACTTGTAAACTGTGGCATGGCTGGCTTGCACTTTACGATCAGACAAGCCACAACAATGATTAGCATAAATTTAAATTCGCATAATAAACAAGAAATTTCGTAGGCGTTTTCTGCTCAGCTCTATTTACAATACACACACACTCACACTTCCACTCACACTTATACTTGCACCATGTATTTAGTTTGCCAACTCAGGAAATTGGGCAGAAGGAAGTGGCTATATAAGTATATGCACAGCATGGTTTTGAAAGGCCTGGCCCTGCTTGGCTTGCTCATAGATACGATAATAACAGTGCTAACATGCTGATTTATGCGCTGCGCAAATATTTGTTGAGGCTGCCCAAACTCCAAAGTCGGCTTTAAAAAGTTTCTCCTTTAAATCATTCCACGGGTGGGCTTTACGATATGTAAAGAATGTATGTATGTATGTATGTTTGTGGAACGTAAACATTTAATAAGCAGGCATAAGAGGTATGTGAGACACCCTGTGATAGATAAGCCGAAACTTTGCTTAAGACGTCACACAGACTACCTAACAATCAATTCATTATGTGTATACGTATAATAATGTATAATAAAAGTTTTTATTCGTCCTATCTTACTTTCAGTATATTAATTTAAAACAAAACTAATCGAGATGTTCCATAAATAATCATTTTAATTATTTAATTTTGCAAAGATTTAATAGAACCAGTTTAATTGAATCTAGTTCGAATCTAAAGATCAATTAACAAATATAAAGACCTTAAACACTTTTTAAAATCCTTGAGAAGTGTAAACGCTTTTTAGTGGCATCTTATAAACAACATCTGAACGACATACTTTCAACTGCTTTTGTTACTATCGTGTTTATATACCTCTTATACCTCCAAGAAAACTTATTATACTCTTATCGTACATAGCAACTGTGTCACTACTACGCCTAAGGTGTCTGCCACGCCCACTCATTTGAAGCAGATGTAAACTGAAATAACAATTGTCAAAGTATGCTTCTTGCCATTGTTGAAGCTGTCAATGGCTGTGTGCCAGCTGACAATTGCATAGAGTTGGCAGGCCGGCTCCTTGTGTCATCCTGCAGTTCGCCTCGGTCTGCGTCGATTTGTCCCTGTTTGCATTTGTCTACGATTGTCAAGGAACAAGTTGTGTGCACATATGTTTGTCTGACACTGTTTGTCTCTTGTTTGTGTTCATTGTTGGCATTTGGCATAATTAAACGCAGCTGAAAGTCGTGTCAACATGGCTAGAAACACACTCACACACACATACAGACACAGTTTTGTAGCTGTTGTAATTACGCAAATAGGCGCTGCGGCACTTGGGCACGCCTAAAAATATGCAGCCCCATTCACACACACATTTGCTGCCTGTAAAATTTAGCAAATCGTCATAATTGAAGCAGAGCATCTATGAAATTTCCAAAAGACTTAACGAGCCAGCGCAGAAATGCAAATGAAAATTTAATGGATAGGAATAACATGTCAAAAACACGATAAGGCCAAGATGTTTGGATTAAGAAAAAAGGGAGGGAGAGAGAGAGACCTATCTAGGATGTGAGAAAAGTGTATGTGATGAATGCTTGATGGCAATTTCAATTATTAAAGCATTAATTAGATCTGTTGCCTGCAAAAATAACTTGAGCACGCAAAATGAACATTAAATGCCCCTGGGCTAAGAATCACACGTGAGGTGTGCGTTAGGGTCTGATTTGACCTTTTTGAGGTGCACAACATGTCTGCCAGGTGGCAGGTGCCACACCCTAAGTAATTTCGCTGCTCCTTGCTTCCCACCACATGTGCGTACATATCAAATGTTGCACTAGATAAATAATTAAAAAGATTGTCAGCCCCCTGTCAACAGTGTGCCCCGAATACTTGTTAATGCATTAAAGTTATTAAGATTTCTTATGGCTCAGTGGCCTTTGACTTTCCGAGCATGTGAGCCTGGCAGCTGTCAACTGACCCAATTTTCAGCTTATCTAGCCGAGGATTCTTGTCTTCAGCTTAGCCATATAGAATATCTTTTAAATTGAGTGCTACCCTCACCTATCAATGATAATTGTCTGTGTCTTGATAATTGAGAATCCTGCTCATTGCAAATACATTTGCATATATATACATGTGTGTGTGTGTGTGTCAAAAACAGGAGCAGTGCTAATTTTGCATTGTCCTGTGCTGCGGTTGTGTGTGTGGCGGATGTGCCGTGCTGCACTGTCAATTTGCGGTGGAATTGTTTGCCTCTGTGAGCGTCACCTTGCCTGAGATTAAGCTACCAGATTGCCCGCAGATATTCGGGCTATCAACGGTACGATAATTAGCTGTTGGGAGCAGTTGGTCTTTTGCAAGCTACTTGAGCTGGAGCCACAGCCAACGCAGTTGACTTAAGCTGATTGCATGTTGCACACTGTCACACAATCGAATCCTCGATTGTCGATTTCAATCTGCATTTCCTGCTCCTGCTTCTGCTCCTGCTCCTGCTCCTGCTTATACTGTTGCTGGTTCATCACACTTTAACTAGGAGTAAGAGCCAATCGATTTTATGCCATGCGAATTTCAAGTGGAAGACTCGTAGTGCGAGTGGCAAGCGCTGTCTGTACCTCAGCCCGTTGTATGCTTGGCAAACTTTTCACACTCCCATAAACTGTACTCTGTTGATATACCAGCAGAGTACACACACACACTCACACAGTTGCATTTGTGGCACTAAAAAAGAATATGCTTGATTCTGCCGTTGGCTGAGTTCTTTTTATTGTTGCGCACTCACCCAAATACACACACACACACACTCTCACACACACAAGCAGAGGAACGACGTTGTCCTTACTACAGAAGTGTTAGAATCGTTACGATGTGCATCAATTGAGGCTGGCAAGTAGGAAATCATAAATAGTTATTGACTTCCAAAATCAAGTGTGTACATACAAATTGTACAAGGCATCTGGCAGCCCTTTTTATTGCATACTTGTACTCCAGGTGATGTGTGTTTATCATAGCGTGTGTCTGCTGTAATGTAATCGCTCATTGTTGTACCGCAATTACATGCTCAACCTGCAAGTCTTGAGCTGCAGTTGGTAGCTGTAGTTATCGATCCGAGCGTGAATGGAGCCATGGCTGGAAATCGAAGAGCGCACCCAACCAGCAGGATAATAAAAAATGTAATGAAAGTAGCAAAAAACTGGCGCACATTTTATGGTCAATAAAACGAGAGCCTTTTGAGTTTATTGAAACCCTTGGACTGCGCATTGAAAAATCTTTTGCTGCCATCTGACCCTCATCAAAAGGAGACGACCTATCAGTGAAAACTGAAATGCAGACAACATAAAAATCAGAAAGTACCTGCGCTTCTCATTTGCTCAACATGGCTGGCTTATACAGCTAAAGTGAGAAATGGAGAGAAATAGATACATATATGGACTGGCAAAGGACATAATTTTCTGCGCAATTATTTGACAACACCTATACAAACATATTGCGGATACTGTGGTTGCGCGTAATGGGCAAGTTGAGGTGTGAAAAAACCCGAGTCGCTTCCCCTAAATGGTACACACATACACAGAGTACTGCATCTGGCCAGCAAGCTGTCTGTGTGTGTGTGTGTGTGTGTGTGTGTGTGTGTGTGTGTGTGTGTGCTTGTGTCTGTTTGCATTCCCTTTTGCGGTTTATATTTGTGACCCAATTTATGGTCAGGATAGCTTGGGCGCATCGCTTGAAGCGTTCATTTGTTTTGCGGCTGTTCCCATAATAATGGCAGGCAGCTGCCAGCAGCACAGACACACGCACACACACACTCACTCATATGCACACTCAGACTCACACACACACGCAAATTGCTGTTGGTCTTATTTAATTCCACCTAATTAAATTCAATAGCTGGGATTTTGTCTTTTGACAAGTGCACATTTGGGCACGACTTCATTAATGTGTGTTCATATTATTATATTGTATATATTATATATGAGCGACATTAATATCGTTTCCTTGGTAGCAACAACTAAGCCTTATTTATAAATCAAATCAAATCAACAGCCAATTATAAACAGCTACAATATGCTCATTAAAATTAAATCAAATATTTTATCATTCTATCAGAAATATTTAAGATATCTGTCCATTCAACAGATATGGGCAGTGTGTGCTGCTCTCTTCCTTGATAAATTCCGATTGGCCGGGTAATCAATATTGTTTATATGAATGATATCAATATTGTTTCCTTGGTAGCCACATCTATGGCGTATGTTAAAAGAAAATCCATTGCAAAAACAAATATATGTACATATACAATGTGTTTATAAAAATTCAAGAAAAATAATATGTTATGGCTTTAACCTCATCTTATTATTTTTTTTCCGAATTAGAGAGTGCTGTTTTTTTCGTAGACACATTTCGATTGGCAGGGTAATCGATATCATTTGTCAAGCCCACTGGCAATGATGTAATCCCAGCCGAATTCAACAAATTATTGGCGGAAATGTTGGCACATTTCAATAGCTGCAAATGCTTTCCGTAGGCTTGTATGGGGGTGAGTGGGAGTGTGGGAGTATTTGTGTTTGTATTTGAGGCCAACAATGGCCAGTGGTCTATTGGCATAGCAGAGGCAAATGTGGAGCAATCAGTGCGATGTTATGCGATATCAACAATACTTAATACTATTAATATTTTATGATTATTGCTGGCCATGCAAGACGCCAAACAATGGGGAAAACTGAACTTTTTATGCTGCTGTTGCTTCCGGGTAATAGAAAATATGGAATTAATTTCAAACATAAACACTAATATATAATGGCAACAATAGCAGAGCCAAGCGACTTTTTGTGTGTGTTTGCGTATGTGTGTGTGTGTGTGTGTGTGTGTGTGCAATAGAAATGTCGGTCGTGTGGATTAATAATTCAATTGAATTGCACAATGCGTCGCATGCGTTTTATACTTAATATGCAAAGTGCCTTCCAGCGAGCGAGTTTTGATAGAAAAATTCATATATGAACGATTTTAATGCAAGCGGACTTTGTGCTTTCGAAAGATTATGAAAAATGTCGCCCTGATGCAATATCAATGTCAGTGCCAGTGCCAGCGGAATAGAAATTCCCATTAAAAATTTCCACAGAATTTGTCAGTAAAATGCACGACCCAACGCACTCAGCTGATGTGGGCCAATGGGCCAAAATGCTCGTCTGTCAATTAACTCGATAACATTGTTTGCAAAATTGGCACAATTTAGTTATAAAGGATGTAAGCAATGTTTATAATGCTGTTTAGTGGAGGGCTCTTTATAAATTAGCTAAAAATCTATTTACGCGGAAAATGTCAAACAACCTTGTTGCTCGTTCCCCGCTGCCTGTTGCCAGCTACCCAGCGCTTGTTTTGCCAGCTGCGTCTGTGCCACAGGATACTCTAAGTGTGCAGCACGTCAACTTATGTGCTACTCATTATTTACATTCGATTGCAAGTTAAACGTGCGAACAGCTCTGCACAGTGAAAACTTTATCATGCCTTGCCTGAAACATGAGTTTCATATATGGTTGCCATATAGCGCATACTAAACTCGTATTTGTGTGCCTGCGTCTGTATTTTCTCAGTATTTTTCATATCCTTAACGTAGCACGTAATTTTTTGTTTGCCAAATAAAGGATAAAGTTAGACGTAACTGGGCGTCCCCCTACCATCTGTGCACCCTTTTCAAAAGTGGATTATGCATCGATATACACATATGAAGGTACCCGTACATGCACTGTATGTGTGTGCGTGTGTGTGTGTGTATGTGTGTTTGCGTCGAGGAAAAGTTTAGCTTGTGCGTGCTTTGCTAATGAGTCCCGCATTCATATCCATTTAGCACCTGGCTACTGAGAGATGAAATAAGAAATAAATATATATGTATACTTATATATAATAAATAAATATATATTTTTATATATATGAGTACTCCCCATCCAATCATATTTCATAATTACTTCAATTAAATACACTCTGGGTAACTGTAGATAAAATGACTTTAGATGTGTCCTGATTGCCAGTCGCATGAATCCAGCTCAAGGTGATTAATATTATAAAATGTATAAATACCAAATGCATTTGATATAGTTTCTTTAAGTAAAAAGTTTTTAAAGCAAACCTGGCATTAAAAAACTTTTTATTTAGTTTACAAAGTATGCACATGTATATTTGAAAATTGTAGAGAAAATAAAGCTGAATTAAATCAAAGCTAGCCCCAACGTAACATTCAATTTAAAATGATGGCTCTTATGTTCACATTTACATGATTAGAATAGAGAAAGGTTAAAGACGTGTTTATTTTTATGTTTTCTCAAGGAATCTTCTCCTTCCACTCTCTGCAATCGACAATGTAAAGTACATTCACAGCTGCGAAAAAAATACGTGAAGAACGTGAAAAAAAATATATTACAAGCATTAACAAGAAAAACCGCACACCATTTCTAGACCAATGAAATATATGTATGTTTGTATGTGTGCAATACGTATGTATGTGTGCATGTATATATGTCTGGTATAGTCTCTTATACGAAATTAAGACAAAAGCTAACTTCTTGTTCTGCTGAAAACTGAAAATACAAATTGCTGCCCTACTTTTCGATTCTCAAAAATAAAACATTTTCGCTCCTTATACTATCTCTTTCTTGAATTCTATTTCTCTCGCTCTATCCTTCTTTTTCTGTCTCTCCCCTTTCGCTTTTTATTTCCTATTATTTTCTTGCATTACCTCTAATACGCTCTTTCCTTCTTTTGTTTTGTTTTTAGGGATGCGCAGAAAGTTTGTGTACCTCTAATATATGAAAATTCTTTAACACTTGTGGATAAGTACATATTTACATATTATATAAAAACATAAATTATATGACATGACCATGGGTTATCTCGTAGCTAAAAATATAATTTGATCTGCATATGGCATCCAAGATTTGAGTTTTGCTTTTTTAATATATGCGACCTTTTCATAACTCTTTTTCTTTCTTAAAAAACACTTTCCTGTTATCTGTTGCGGTTTTTAAAATTATGTCGCTTTTTACATAATGAGCTCAACAAATTTTGGGAATTGAGATGATATCTTTGCCTGCACTCTTTTCAAAACTTTCTATTATTTGTAGCCTTTTTTTTGACAACTCGTTCGCCATTCGAGGTTAAAGGCTAGTGTTCGTATTTATTACGTATACGCTCCATAAACCGCATGCAATCAACCTACAATGTTTATCGAAATGCGGGCGCGTAATAAAAACGAAGTTCATAAAAGCTTATGGCTGATGGCTGACATAGTCATACAGCCGACCAAACAGTAAATTACAGGAGCATCTAAGGCAACAGCAAAAACAACAGCAATAACAGCGGATACCTGAATCTGTTGTGCGCAAAAGGATAACTTTACGAGCTCGACATGGACATAAAGCTGGTAAGCTGAAACCAGAAAGCAAGCCAATAAACCAATGCACAATCGATGCCCAATGAAAGAGCACAAATTAACATTGACATGCCCAGCCCCCGATGTCCCCTATTGCCCACACACTCACCGTGGTGCCGTCATAGCCATTTGTCAGCAGTTGAATGTCGATTTCAAACTCCAGATCCACTTTGGCGGTTGTCAGCTGCAGCGGCAGGTGATCGGCGGCCAATAACAGCGCACTGTGGTTGCGGCGGCTCCCATTGCCACTGTTGCCGCCGGACAGGAGACTGCCATGGCCAAGGGTCCTGTTGTTGCTGCTGCCATGAGTTGATGCTGCTGCTGCTGCTGCGGCCAGGGCGGCGATGGCCGTTGCAGCGCTCACGGCATTTGTCATATTGATGTTGAGGAAGCGGGTGGGGCAATTAGGTGTATTGGATAGGGGATTGGAAAATAATAGATTGAGTGGATCTTATGCAGTCGCCGCCTGTTGTAATATGCGCTCGGATTTTCAATCTCAGAATCAACATTAACAATTCGCCAGGCGACTGCGGCTTGGCATTTAAGCTTCGATTATGATTTCTAATAATTCGTCTGCTGTGTGCTTATTTATTTTCTTAATTCAAATCCTGTCGATAAGCATTTGTCGAAACTGTTGCTGGGGGCGATTGGTCTATTCATAAGCTGCATGCTGCCATGCATTTTGCATTTTCCATTTGCTGGCTGGGGGAACACACGAGCTCACGTTTGCACTATGTAAATCAACATGTCCTAGGCGTATGTCGAGCTGTGCCCATTCAGCGTCATGCCACATTTCCCAAACGGAAATTGCATATTTTCAACAGTTTTTCCGTGTGGCTCAGTCTGCAGAGTCATTTATTATTAGCCACGACTATAATATGGCCAAGACTTGACCATTCAGTTGCAAATGTATTTATGTGTTAAAAGCCCGTAAATAACAGTTCAGTCGAAAAGTGCATGCAGCCTGACGTTAGACGATTGCCTATGGCACGCCTTTGGTGCAATCAAACAAATTATCAAATTGTTGCCAATTGCGGATTGGGCCGTTATTCGTTCGCGTTTTGTGCCAATTGGGCCTAATAATAATTTAAACGTCTTGACTAAGTAACTTGTATTTTGTATTCGATTCTTTTGGGCACGCGCACTTGCGCGCGATAACAGCGTTCAACGATTACAGCGACAATTGATCGACACTCGTTCACGCACACACACACAGACGCTTACGCACAACGCTCACACACAGACACGGACTGGCTGTACTTCTGCGTCGGCTGCTGGAGCTGCTGCCGCGCCGAACTGTGCGATGTGAAGGCTGAACATTGACTGCCCGTTAACAGGCACGCACGAGCGACACGTTGAGCCCTGTGGCGGGCAGGCAGACGAATGGCGGGCGGAACGCAGGCGAATGCCGTGCGTTCATTTGCCAGCGCCGCACGGTATGCAACAAATTTGAAACGATTTCATACGCGACTGACGGCGAAGCCTCCGACGATTCAACAGGATGTGCCAATTCGTATCACAGGCGAACCATATGCGCCGCGCACTGCAGAGCGAGCTTTGTCGGGCCAAAGAGAATAGGGAAGCAAACAAAAGACGGAGAGAGCAAATGAGAGATAGAAAGAGAGAGTAAATGTGAGAGCGAACGGAGCGAACGAACACACACGGTCTTATCAGTCAGGCACCTGTTGTGCCATTGTAACATTGGCGCGTTTTCTGCGCGTTTCGTAGGCGATTTAGCTGTGCGCCCGCGTCCGCGCCCGCGCTCTCAATTTAGCCTCATTACCGTCCGGCCGGCCCATTGTGTCAGCCTGAAGTGCATGTAATGAAACTAAATTGCGTGCACTGACAAATTGCACGGGCACAGCAATTTTTCAATTTCATTAAGCTAAGCTAGCATTTATTTTGGCACACAATTTGAAAGCTCTCCTTTTCTATCACAAGTTAACTAATCTGTTAAATGAACCGACGTGACTTATAGCCAGATCTTCTCGCGCAGCCAGATAATATGCCTGGCCAGATCTGTATAGATGACGGGTTGCGTTAGATCACAGCGGTTGGTATACACCTGGCCGGCCGAGACGACACCGCGCAGCAGCCAGATATTGTTCTCCTGGAGCATGAGGCCACCACCGGAGTCACCACTGCAGGGGCCGGCGGCCTGTTTGTTGCCCGCACAAATTGTGTTCGGCGTGACAAGTCTGACGCCTTCGGTCGATCTCAGGTTGCGCAAGCATTCCGACTCAGTGACAATATCCGTATCTGTCATCTTGGCCACTCGCGTGTTTACATTTCCATTCTCATCGGAGCCCCAGCCAGCCACATAGGACTTATAGCCCGAAGGCAGCTGCAGCAAAAAGTTTTCGCTCCACAGGCATATGGGCTTGATAAATTCACCAAAGCTGCAAGAAATAAATAAATTTTTTACTTTGAAGAAAGTTTTCGCACGCTCAGACTGTGATAGCGCCTACCTTACTGGAGATGCCAGCTTGAGCAACGCTATGTCCGCATCCGTGTAGTTTTGTGGCGCGTAATCTTCATGTAGGACCAGCACAGATACCTCTCGCAGCAAGCCATCCGACACCAGATCCAGTGTGTTGCGACCCAGAGAGACGACAGCTCGGTTGGCGGGCAGATTTCGGTCAGTGTAAAGGAAGCAGTGCGCCGCAGACAGCACCGTTGAGGCGGAGATGAGCGTGCCGCCACAGAAAAAGCGCAGACCATCTCCTCCACGCTCGTACAGTGCCACCATCCAAGGCAGCTGCCCGCGGCGCACCTGCGTGCCATGATGGATAAGCGGCGATGTGATGGGCCCTTCGCGCCCACAAATTCCACCGAGCTGCCGAAGTCCCTGGCCACCTGTGTTGGGTACTTCTGATGGTCTCGGCTGTGCTCTGGGAGGTTGGGTTGGAGGACGCGATGGCACTGGTGGTGGTGGTGTTGGTGCTGGTGGTGCTGGTGTTGCTGGTACCCGGGCAGGCGGTTGTGGGATACGGAATGTGGGTCTCTCCTCCGGCTCGGGCTCCACAAAACTGTCCTGCCAAAATGGGCGCTGCGGCCGCTGCACCGGTCGGAGATTAGTTTGCTGTACAAATTGAGGCTGCTGAGTAAATAACGGCACCGTCGTTGAGCGCAGCGAATGAGACAAGGAGAGCGTAACACTGCTGGGAGGATCTGCAAAAGACATCGAATTCTTAGTGGCCACTATTAGACACAAATTACTGAGGACCGCTTACATGGCGATGCTCTGCATAAGACGACATCGTTGATCATCACCAGCGTCAGCTTGGGCAGCTCTTCAGGTGTGGGAAAATCAATGCGATATTTTATAGGGTTACCATTTCGCAGATTAAACTTGGTTACCTGCTCGTCGTCCCACAGTGTGAGGCTGCCAACGTAATTCTGAGCAACGAGAAGAGTTGTTGTTTTTATTATTGGATGTTTACAAGTGAAAAGAGTTTATCAGTTTTGTGCAATGCCCCTCCGCTTGTCCGTCCGTCTGTATAATCGCATTTTTCGGAGCTATTGAAGCTAAAACCACATTTGTTATGTAGGCTCTCCTATGGTATACACAGATCAATAATATTTATCTTGCAATTCATATTGGGCGAAGTTTCATGATTTGAAGAATCCAAAGCATGGTGCTATAAACCAATGTGCTATATTGGCTGAGGAGTACAATGGTCGAGAGAGCAGTTCATTATTTAACCTCTTACTGCGCTGAGAAAGAGTAGCACTCAGTCAGTAGCACCCGTTCTCACTTTATAATATAGGATTTATTAGTCATCGCGCTTTGGGTGGCCTGAGGAACCCTTGTAATTCCCTGACAGCTCATTTGGGTAATGCTGTTTAGATGTTATACAACTTCGTTGAATGGTATAAAAAAAAAGAACTTGAAATATGTCAAGCTTAGCTATATGAAATTGGTAAAACCAGCACCTTTGTGGTTTTGTTACTAAAACAAATACACATAAGATTTATAGCGGCAGTGTAAAATGAATTATTCAAACAGGTGAAAAGAAACCGGTCGCACAACTTCAGATACTAAACCCCCAACACAGAGAGCTGCGTAGTATTATTATTATTTAATCTAGAATAGTATATAAACAACGCATGGGCTTAACATATGATTGAATAACCTTTTTATATTCCAATATTGCCAAAGAAAACAATAATAATTAAAATAACAAATATATTGTTTATAAGTCAAACACATGTGTGAATCTAAATAAAGCTCACATTGCTTGAAATTAAGAGCAAAAACTCTCTTAATTCATATTTTAAAATGGCATATTGAAATTATTTGTATTTGTTTTCAAAACCTTATCATCTACTAAATTATGCTCTTGCATTTTCAAAGTCAATTGCCATTGCTGTGGGAAAAGCACAACTCTAATCTTCTTTGGAGGTCAGTGAGTGATAAGAGTATAACACAAATAAAATAAGGGAAATCCAAATTCAAACAACAATATCATATTTTTACACACCGAGTTTAAGCGGCTGCGCTGCGAGAACTGAAGACTGAGCGTATTCTCCTGGTACTCTGGATCATGCCGTACTGAAATACGGCCCACGTACTCCTGATTGAAGGACAGGTACTCAAAGTATTGTGGGCAGGCCACGGGCGGCACTCGCTGAGCTGCACTGGGCCAAGTTAAGAACAGCAGTGTCAGAAATATGCCGAGCACTGCTAATAGCTGTTCCATGTTCTAAACACACAAAATTGCCGTTTTTGTACACTGACTTGGACGAACACGCGAAAACAATTAACTGAGCGCACTCACGGTCCGGACCTCACTGAAAGAGCGCCAAGCGGTGACTGTTATGTGTGGGATTCCGGTCAGATAGTTTGATCAGCAATCGACGAGAATCGATGATCTGGGTAAACACCAGATGAATCCGCTCTCTCTTTCTCTCTCTATCTCTCTCTCTCTCTCTCTCTTGTTCTATCTCTCTGTATCTCTCAACCAGCCAAGCAATTGTTATGCGTGCCAGACAGCCTTTCTCGATTTGTTAATATTGACATCTATGTAAGAAACTAATAAGTATATTTATAAAGTTTCTCTTTAACTACATTTTTTTTTTATTTCTCTTTTGGTAGAGATAAGCAATTAGCGATGATTCGCATTGTAAATTAGCTAGAGCTTAGACTGAAACTATTATTGATAGAATGCCATGAGAATAATTAACATATGAATTACCCGCCAATGACGTACATTAGTACGTGAATCTTCCTTATGCTTATCAAACGTATGTGCATATTTAAATTTGATTTATTCATTAACTATCTACAGGTATAATTTGACTTATAGCTATGTAAATAACTAGAACCTGACGTTCTTCTGGCACTGTTTTGGAGTTAGCTATTCCCACATGTTCTGGCGCACCCAGGCAATGTGCTTGGCCACATCGGTGTAGAGGGAGGGCCGGGAGAGATCACAGGTATTATTCTTGTGCGTGCCAAGCGAGATGACCCCACGCAACAGCCAGACATTGTTCTCCCTAAGCATCAAGCCGCCACCTCCATCGCTGGCGCATGGGCCGGCGCCATTTCGCTTGGTACAGATCGTGTTCGGCTGCACCAGGGAACGTACCATCTCGCGCAGACAGTCGGACTCTGTGACAATGTTTGTGTCCGTGATTTTAGAGAATTTCGTGTTGACATTGCCATTCTCATCGGCGCCCCAACCGGCCACATAGGTCTTATAGCCTGACGGCAGCTGCAGCGGAAAGTTCTCGTTCCAAAGGCAAATGGGAACAATGAAATCATTGAAGCTGTCAAGAAAGTAAAATAATATAAAATAAAACAACAACCGTAATCCGCGCCTTATTGTCTACTTACGTGATTTGCTTGGCTAGTCTGATGAGCACCATATCTGCATTCGCTCTAAACGGGACGTATTCCTCGTGGTAAAGCAGCTGCGTTACTTCGCGCAACTCGCCATCCGAAACGATGTCGATGGTGTTGCGTCCCAGGGAGACGATTGTTCGGTTGGCCGGCAGATCGCGGCCTGGAAATCGGAAGCAGTGTGCCGCCGATAGCACTGTCCAGGACGAAATAAGCGACCCGCCACAGAAGAAGATCAGAGCATTGTCCGTACCACGCTCAAGGAGACCAACAAGCCAGGGCAGCTGGCCGCGCTGCAGCTGCTCCCCTTGGAAGATCAGCGGCGTCGTCACGGCTCTTTCGCGACCACAAACAGTACTCAGCGACTGGTCAATCAGCTCAGGCCTTGGCTCCACTCTACTGCTGAAGTTAGCTTGCGGTCGTACCACTGGAGTTGGTCTGGGAGTTGCCGACTCCTCAATATTATAAACAAGCTGCTCTTGGGGCTGAACGGACGGTCCG
Organism: Drosophila ezoana; assembly: GCA_035045725.1. Taxonomy (NCBI): domain Eukaryota; kingdom Metazoa; phylum Arthropoda; class Insecta; order Diptera; family Drosophilidae; genus Drosophila; species Drosophila ezoana. The sequence continues at coordinate 8,622,505 of JAWNOU010000036.1, forward strand.
AACGACCACTGTTGGTTAGCCCCCGGCGTAACACGCCGTGTGTCCAAGAAGGCAAGCGGAACCGTTGTGGAACGTAATGAATGCATGAGTGAGATTGCTGTTTTTGGTCGCGGATCTGCGTGAGAATTCAAATGGTTTTATTGCCAGGCGATGTGCTAACCACTGTGGGTCTTACTCACACCCTGATGCACTGCAGAGCACCACATTGTTGAGCCTGATTTGTGTTAATTTGGGTGGCAAGCTGGGTATGGGAAAGTCAACGCGATAGTTAATGGGTTCGCCATCGCGTAAGCGGGATTTTGTTGTCTCCTGATCGTCCAACAGTGCTATACTGCCAGCAAAGTCCTAAGTGGATGGAAAAAGCACCACGTGCGTAACATTAATTATATGTACATACAAAACATAAGACAAATAACAATTGCTTACAATAGAATAAGTAGCTTATATCCTCGAGCATTCCAAATTTATCTGCTACTAAACTATCATTATTTAATGTTAATGGCTATCCCTCAAAATGAAAGGGTAAACTCGCTTCGAGTTGAGCAATTTATTGAATTTTAAAAATGCCGGGGACCTACACTTGAGTTGGTAAAACCAAAACAAAAAAAAAACTGAATGGAAACGGGTCGAGTTGCTTGTGTACACGGCTGGCCATAAAATCAATACATGCATAATTATTACCATGTCGTCGAGACAAAGCACACAAAAAGTACCAGAAGCAAACTGGCGAACCTCTTCAGCTTGTGGAGCTTGCTCTTAGTGGCTATTTATAACTGTTCTCTAAGGTTCTCCTAATGGTCCCACTCGCTCTCAAGTTGACATAATCAATTATGCATCTCATTTATTTGCCTTTCTCTGCTTGCATCGATTTGCTTTTATACTCTGTTCTCTACAGCAGAACGAATATATTCGGTTAATGGAATGCCCACCTTGAATGAAGGTAACCCAATCAATTTGCGAAATATGCTCTTGTAGGGGGATTTCCACGCGAAACAGAAATAATAAACGGTTTTTTTTTATTTTTGCACTCACAGAGCATTGTGCAGTCAGATATCGCCTTAGCAAATGCAATATTGTTAAGGCTGCGGGAAAAACACACAGAGCAAACACACTTGTTAGGGTCAATGTGTGATAAGAGCAGAAAGATGAGCACAGCTGGGAAAAAACTACAAATAAGCTTCCGCTATTTCAGAAATGTGTATGCAAACGGCGTCCGTAATTTGTTTTAACCGTAGTTATGTACATACCCATTGATAGGCGCCGCGCTGTGAGAACTCCACAAAAAGCTCGTTACTTTCATATTGAGGGTCATGTCGTATCGAAATGTGGCCTATAAACTGCTGATTGAATGACAGATACTCGAAGTACTGCGGACAGGCGACATCCGGCAAATTCTGAGCAGAATTTGGCGATATTAGCCCAAGAAGTGGTAACAAGATACTAGATAATAGCAACAGCTTTTCCATATTATCTATTGCGCCTTTCTGTATTGCTCGAAGCCAAAACAAAAAGTATTCGCAAACTCGCGACTTAAACGAAACCGATTGTCAAAACAGAGCCGCACCGAACCTCGCGCTCTGGACTTCGACGAACGAATGATTTGTATTAACTTCTACTCATTTAATATCAATCACAGTCTCAATAGCTGTCTCATCAGCGTGCATCGATGTGGTATACTCTGAGTTCTCCGGCGAAACCGGATAGCTTAACAATCGAGCACCAGCTCTTTAAGAATAATACTCTTTTTAGTTGGTTCTCCCAATTGGATGAAGAAGTTTGCATTTATATATTGGTCATTCCCTTTAAACAATATTCAAATATTATACTTGTATTATTATTATAAGTATTGTATATATTATTATTATTATAAGTATTGGTGTTATTATTGTTTATACTCTTATTTTTATTTTATTTAAAGATTTTAGTTTTGAGACATCAAGTTCACTGACATAACACCCGTTTTATTTTACTTCAATCTATGTAAATATTGGATTTTTTGATGACTTTTTAAATAAAAGCTATTTCATATTTGTATTGGTTTTTATTATTATTAATAATTAAAAATAATAAGAGCAAAGAAGAGTCGTTGTGTCGTTTTAGATATTTTGCAAATACTTTTTCCTACGTATTGCTAAACATTTAACATAATACGTAATTTAAATTCAATTTATAAAATGTTGTATTGCATTTGCGTATTGTTGTTGTTGGGAGCCTCCCTCCAGCACGGGTTTATACCTGTTTCCAGCGTGAATTTTGTATGGCATAGCCTCTTTTAATAATAAATGATGTATCTAAAACAATTTGGTAGACTCTAGTTCATGTTCTGGCTAATCCAGGTCATATGCTTGGCAAGATCGCAGTACAGAACATATACGGTGTGATTGCAGAACTCAGTTGAGCTCCGCTTGCCTTGAGACACAACAGCCCGGAGCAGCCAGCGGTTGTTGTGTTTAACCATCAAACCTCCACCGGAATCACCAAGACATGGACCAGAACCATCTAGGTTGCTGGCACACAGCGTGCGGACGAGAACCCTCTGCCCATTCCAGCTATTTGCGCAGTCCGCCTCGCTGGCAATCTTTGCATCGACAACATGCGGATAACGTGTCACAGCGTTGCCTTTCTCATCCGTTCCCCAGCCGGCAATAGAGCCGACTTTGGCTGCAATTTCGGTCTCAGTTGTTTCCCACAGACAAATTGGACTGATTATGTCATTGAAACTAAAAAAAAAATAAAACAAAAATATTAAGTGCCAGGAGTTTGGAATATTAATTAATGGTTGATTTCACCCACATGACTGGAGTTTCTAATGTGAGCAGCGCAATATCCGAATCCGGCTGTAGCTGCACGCGCAAGGAGAAATCTGGATGCACCTTGATGCGTGATACGTCGCGCGCCTCAGCACCTTCTTCCTTGTCATCACGCAAATCATAGCGACCCACCCCCACCCTCACGCGATCCTCCGTTACTTTGTACACACAGTGGGCGGCCGTGATAACTATACTGGTCGAGACCAGCGAGCCGCCGCACTTAAAGTCAAACGAAAATGACTGCTTGTAATATACAGCTGTCAGCCAAGGGAATCTGCCACGCGGATATCCCTCACCATGCTGTATGAAAGGTACTAACGTGTCGTCTTGACCACACTCGAACGTTGGTTTGGAAGCACCTGGTGAGAGCACGGCTTTGGGATTCAACCAATTGGCAGTTGCAGTTAATGGCGGCGCAGGCGTTGCTAAGGGCCAAGGTGCGGGCCCAGCGATTGGTACTGTTGGAGTTGTCGGTGGCGGCCAGCTTTGTCGGACCACAGCGCTTGTAGTGCTCCTTTCTGTCGCCGTCCAAGGTGACCAAGCAGCAGCAGCAGTGGTGGAGCGCTGTTCATTGACAATATCGGACAGAATATGAGATATTGCGTCCTCCGACCCATCAAAGATGACTGTTTTGATCTCCACATCGGTCTGTCCCTGCGAAAACATTCGCCCCACAGGCGTAGGAACGAGCCAACGCGGTGATTGCCGAGTGTTAATGTGGAGCTCGTAAAAGCGATTGAAGAAACTGGTGGGCGGATCATCTAAAAATCAAATGTCAATATAAGCGTAATGGCTAACCGCAACTGATTAAGAATTATTACTCACATTCGCTGGCTGTGCAAAGCGTAAAATCATTGAATGCCAACCAAGTTAGCTTGGGCAGCACACCCGACGCATCCGGCCAGAGGCTGAGCCGAAACTTAGAAGCACCCAAACTGGCGCGCACTGTAGCCTCATCGGGAAATGGCTGCAGGGAGCCAAATACAGTTACCTGTCGATTATTGGAGTGTGGTAGCGCAATCAGATCAGTATTTGAATCACAACAAGACAATCAGTTAGAGCTTATAGAGTACATACATCTAGAATGCCGCGCATCGAGAACCGCACATCGATGTGATTGCGGCCATTTTGCAAGTTAAGCGTCACCTCGCCCTGATAGCTGCCAATGCCATTTTGGACATACTGGAAGTACTGTGCACACGAGTTCTCCGGCAGACGCTGAGCAACGGATGCCATTAACACCATGGCCGCAACAAGCAGCAGCCGCAGTTGCGTGCTCATCGCCAGCTATAGTATAGAAAAAAAAAACAACGAAAACTAAACTAAATACAAAAAGTACGAAAGTCTAAGTGAAATCTCGTCTGTTTAATGCACACGCGACGAGCGTCAATGGGCGAATATAACTGCAATCGACTGCGCTCAGTCCCGGTGAGCGTCGACGGCATTGCAAAGCTAGTATGCTAAGCAAACTGGAAATTCCGCATCGTGCTGCAGCTAATGAAGCGAGTAGAACAGAACTAAGATCTTCAATAGTGAATCTTGAGTCTAGCGTATTGAGTGAAAACTGCATAAGGAAAGCGGAAAACAAAAAAGGGGCACCGCTCCAGCGCGTAAACAATACATAAACGTGGGCATAAGATTAGATACACGGGCAGGGTTTGGTTTATTTATAAATTTTATTTATTATCTCACAATATTACGCTCCACCCAGCTGAGATGACTGGCAACGTCAGAGTAGATGACGAAGCGCGACAAGTTGCAGCCAAGTCCCGCGCGTTGAGCCAGCGAGACGATGCCGCGCACGTACCAGCGACCATTGCGCAGCACCATCAATCCACCTCCGGAGTCGCCCAGGCAGGGCCCATGCCCCTGGCTATTGCCCGCGCAGAGTGTACGCGGCGTCAGAAAGTCCTTGGCAGTCAGCATTCCAAGCAGACACTCCTCCCTGGACACCAGGCTCACATTGACGGCTGCAGGAAAGCGCGTTGGCTTAAAATTGGCATCATTGCCCCAGCCGGCGACTGTAGTCTCTTCTCTGTCATCGAGTGAGATGCTGTTGCTCCACAGGCAAATGGGCCGCACGTAGAAAGAGAATTGCACCTTCTCGGTGAGCACGAGTAGGCCCACATCACAGTCAGGCACCACGTTTCCCACAAAGTCCGGATGCGTGCGCATGCTCTCCACAGTCATCAAAGTAGCATCCTTTTCGGGATGCAAGCTTGTGTCATGACGCCCCACATAGACTCTAAGCTGGGCCGGCGTATAGTCGTAGATGCAATGGGCCGCCGTTATGACGGTGCGTGCAGAGATCAGCGACGTCACGCATTTGTAGATTAGCTCAATCTTATTGGGGTCCACATTGGTGTCGCAATAGAGCGCAGCCAACCAAGGAAAACGTCCTCTGGGCACGATTTCACCTCCAACCTGTAAGGCAACATAGCCCTCCACGCCGCACTCCTCTTCTGCCGGGTCACGCCGCGTATCCACAGTGACAAAAGGATTCCGATTGTTCAGCGGCTTCAAAAATGGGTTGGAAGCCCAGCGACCCCCAACCGATGCAGCAAATCTTGCTGTAGTGATTGCCGGCAATGCTATAGGAGTGATTGGCTGATCGAAGTTAAATTGAGGCTTTTTCGAAATGTACTGTGGTTGACTTGTTGTGGGTGGTGCAGGAACTGCTCCTGCCACCTTATGTGTAGTCTGTGAGGAAACTGACATGTGCAGCTCGCGCGTCATCGTTGTTGAGGGTGCTGCGTCTGAGAAACATAAGAGATTTAGACTTAGTTGTAATATTAGCAGGTAAGATAACTCTGTTCAAGACTAACTAACGAGCAAGCGCATGGGTCTAGCGCCCAGTATGCCGTTGCAGTTGACGTCGTGCAAGCAAAGTAAATTATCGATGATTTTAGCTACATTTATTTCATATTGCATAATCACAGACGTGCAAAGGGGCTGCTGAGCAAGAATATATATCATTTTTAACCCAATAATAGTTATTGTGACAACAAGTCGAGGCCCAATTAAACTGGGCAGACCAGAACATAAAATAGTTGTTAACAGTGTTAGAACAAGAGTGAGTCGAGCTGAAAAAAGTATCTAGTAAGAGTACTTCATTATTAAACCTATTCCCAGCTTAGATTTTTACTAACATACATATGCTATTTTATTGTTTTCCGTTGAAAATGTATATATGTATATAGATTTAGTGGAATAGGGGAGTATAATGTACAGTTTATCATCCTGATTAAAAGCATGTATAGTTCTAGAAGTCGAAATTGTTTCCTGCTGAACGTATTGCCTTTGTATATAATGGGCACACGGAAAACAAAATTTGTATGAGCAGCTGAACCTTTACTGTCTACGTCTAATCATATACTCAAAATAATGTACTATATACCGAATAATTAGCATTGACCAATCAAAATCAATCGATTACTCACATTCACTGTCAGTGCACAGCACTTGCCCATTCAGCTTGATGAGCACTATCTTGGGCAGCTCAAGCTCGTAGCCATCGAAACGCACAAAGCATTTGGCTCGTCCGCCGTTGTGCAGTTCTTGCAGAGCGGCTTGCTTATCCGGAAAAGGATCCAGCGAACTCACTGTGGCAGGCTGTAAAAGCAGAGAAAGTCAGGAACGGATCTATTTGAATGATGCACTCTGAGTCTACCTACACACGTACCTGGTCTGTGCCATGAGATACAAAACGCACCAGCCATTCAACGCTTTTCAGTCCATCCTCTGGGGGCGTGAAAACCCCTATCCAATGATCGCTCTGCTGCTGATATTTGAAGATATTGCTACACTGAAAGGGTGGTTGACGATTGGTCAAGACAATGCGTAGACTGAGGCTGAAAAACAACAGCGTCAGCGGCAGCTTAAGCATCTGAGCTGCGATGATTGCCATTGAATGCCGTATAAGAACTGATGCTGATAGCAGCTGAGCGAGAACTGACCTGCTAGATTCTAACTGAAGTTGATAACCTTAAATGCCCGCTCAAAGCTAGCCGTAACTTGGCTCTCTGCCTGCTGTGAAATACCCGAACGTAAGAGCGGCTGGCGGCGCTCATATTTTAACTGGTTTGCGGGCTTTACCCGTCAGCCCCTCGACGGTGTGAACCTGTGTCAGAACAGATAGATAATATGTACATATATTCCAGTGTATACCAATATAATTGTTAATTTGCGATTTGACGTCTTCCCTAGTAAAGTATGATTTCAATGTAATGAGCGTATGACGGCGCTTTGTTTACGTTTCTATTCAGGCACAAATATAAAAACTTTTCTCGTCTCTTGCTTGCCGTAAAACTTGTTTTAATAATTTTTGACTCTCTCGCTTTCTTTCTCGCTCTTCGTGTACAATCAGCTCGCTCTTGGCTGCAGCATAGGTGCACTTGAGCAGAACGTGTTTAGCGGCAGATGCAATCATGCTATATAATCGTGCGAATAAAGATATTTATATACCCCGCTATGAATTCCCCTTCTTTCATCAATTCCCACCTTAGACGGAAATTCGTTGCTTTTACCCCAAAACTTCGTCATTGAAAAAACTTTGCTTTGGCACCGCAATTTTCGCTTATTAGATGAAAAGTTAAAGATCCTGTCACACGATAAGGCAACTTTTAATATTGTAACGCAATGTTTGCATGCAAATATAATATTGAAAATGATGGTACACGAGTGTGTCAGTATGTACTTGTTTAAGTAGCAAAGCGTTGGCAAAACTTTTGAACAACAATAAACGCACCCAATCTCGATGTTTAGCTGAAGGAACAAAATTCCTCCACCTTTGGGTGGGTGGCATTGTTGTTCAGGCTTAGAGTACTTCTTTTTTCACAGCAACTTTTATAATCAGCTCAAGTTTGTTAAGCTTTTGTGGTAATTTGTGGGGATTTCGCGTAAATTTCATTCGTTTTGCCAAATAAATGAAATGAAATATACTTCTTGTTGGCCCGCAAGTTCTGCTTCCAAGTTATGGGGCTAATGGCCGACAAAGTTGGCGCTGCTGGCACTCGTGACAGCTCCTGCTCCAGCCACAGCCCGCATATTCCAACGGCACACATCCGACCAATTTGACTGCTCCTCAAGGTGAATTGCTTCCGCTATGAACAGCCACCCAGTCAATGGCAGCTGCCTATTACCAGCTGCAGGAAGTGCATGCGCGATGTAAATTGTGCGCACTTGAAGGACTTTGATTGCCATTGAGGCATTATGGGAAACGTTAATTGGAGCATTAGGCAGCCACTACATAGGCACTTATACATTAGTCCGTACCAAAAAGCAGCCGCTGGGCATCGGCAATTTATGGTCAGACTTTTCATAGTTTTTCGTTGCATTTGACACCCAATATTGTATATTAACCAAACCGAAGATCTTGCCTTTTTAAAGGAGTTTATTTCATTTTGGAAGGACTAGGGGTAGATATACTAAAAGTTTTTCATAAACTATGTATTTAATACGAGAACCGACAAAACAAGTTTGGGGTTTCTAGCTCTTATAATCTACGAATTATAGTATGCTAAAAAACCATTTCACAAAAACGATATTTATAGGTATCGAAATGCTTGTACGAGAATATATGTTTAAAACTTCAAGTTTCTGGCGTCTTTCCTGAATCGACGCGTTCATATTAGACATTAATAGACAGCAGATCTCGGCTTGAATACTTTATGGGGTCGGACATGCTCCCGTCAAATTTATAAATTATTGTATAACAGCAGCAATTATTTATCAGTTAAAATATAATATAATCAATACAATCATTTAAAATATTTGATACATATTCGTAGTAAGTGCAATGTATAAATGTCAATTTAAAGTTAACAACATATTAATTGTGAGGTGCAATCATCATTTCCGAGCAGTAAATTTATCCATTTATTTTATATCACTTCAAAATTTTCTTAAAATGAAATTAAAGGCTGGTTATGCAGACAGGAAATGTAAGGTGACCCACTTCTACTTGTTAATTTTTATATTTCTGCCGACATTTTCGCCTACTCATACTGACAATGATGTTTTTCTTCAACAAAATTTTGGCAATGATTAAGTTAACCTGCGTTGATAAGGCATGTTAGCAACTCTGAAGATGTGTGTAGCAATCATACCTTTTCGTACACTCGTACTGATTTTAAAACGCTTTTCTGGGAAAGACCGCACTGTGCAACGCTTATAACATGAATCTGAAAATGATAAAATGGTAAATTTTTGCATTGCATATCCAAAAGTTAAGTGCGCCGCAAAATTTTGTAGGTATCACACGTGCAAAGACTGCGATAGCGCGAGAAGATAAAAACAAATGCATCGGCGCAGTTGGCGAAGAGCTCCAGCTTCTTGGCCTCCCTGAGACCCGCGCGGAGAGAACACTCCAGCTCCTCGTGCCAAGAGTTCTGGATATCCTCCTCTACCAGCAGCGTGTGAAAGACGTTGAGCAACTGCAAGTGCCGCTCGACACGCGGACAGCGCACAAGACAAAGTATTTGGGCATATGGCCGGAATTTGATCCAGCGATGAAAGTCATCTACACAGACTTCCGTGCTCGCATCAATAAGAATCAGCTTGCAGTTATATTGATAAATGCCTTCCAGGATCTCGTGCTCCATGGGGCACTGGAAGCCAGCGCGCAGCTCACGTGTGAGAATAAAGGTGACTTCATGGATGGGCCTTTGCATGGCCCTGGGATACTTGCGGTTGGCAAAGCAATAGGCCAACTGCTGTCGACGGTGCTGCTGTTTTTTTAGATACTCGATTTCCTTGTCCACACGCCTGATGGCCCGCGAGCCAGATGGTTCATAGTCAGCAGCAACAGCACTCTTACGCTCAACGGCTTCATCAACCGCCTTTTCGGCCATCTGCTCGGCCTCCTCCTGCTGCTTGGCGGCCCCACAGCAGCGCAGATCATGCAGCTTCTCATAGTCCGGGTAGCCCACCTTAGCCAGCAGGTTATGCCAACGTATCTGATCAAATGGCTTACGCGGCACAAAGAAATCAACAGATTCGCTTTCCACCCGACACTGATTTTCGTCCAATATCAGCGGCCACAACGTCTCGAAAAAGGAGCTATCCAACGATGATCCGTTCTCACGCTTATTACTGTCTGCGTCTGTGTCCATGTTGCGGTTTATTCGAAAAATTTGGAACTTCTATAATTGTTATTAAGTGCTTTCAAGAATGTACTCGTAAGTAGTGTCTGTCTGACAAGCATTGCCATGGTGCCTAGTCTAGCATACTATTTTATAGTAAGTATGCACACTTGTTGTATTGCCGTTCAACGAGGCGTATGCGCAACAATTTCATTTTATTATCAGCGCATAAATCAGCTGCTGACTCGCATTCCCTGCACATTTGTTTATATTTGTCTCAAATTTATGGACGCTCACAGCAATAACAGCACTAACAACAACAACAGCAACAACGATTTGCGTAAATTTTATGCCATTTCTGTCGTAGGTAGCCGCCGATCGTCGTCATTTTATGAGCTCGCCCGAGCCTGGACTGTCCCTGATTGTATGAAGCAATGTAAGCGCTGCAATATGCCAAAGATTTTCATTATGTGATGAAGGCAGCGATGGGCGTGGCTGTTCTAACAACAGCCACGAGTTTGTGTTTGTTTTTTCGGGCTCATTAGCTTTTATGCCTCGGATTTTATTGCGCATACGTACAACAATGTTTGGGGCATGCCGCTGGATGCGACATATCAAACATGCCATTTACATTTAACAAAAAAAAGCAGGGGGATGCCAAACATGGGTATGTTTATTCTGCTCTCTTCAATGTTCATTCCTAACAAAGTAGCCATATAGATGATTTTGTTGCAACGCTTAAGCAAAAAAAAACTATACAATCAAATCAAATCAAAATCAAATTAGTTATCCAAACGAAATATATATATACATACAATCGAAGGGTTAGCAAATAACCCAATCCGAAATAATTTTAAGTTTAATTCATTTTTAAACCAGTTTCGTTCTTACTAGAGAGATATTTAATTAGAGTTGTGCTAAATACGTTTTAATAGTTTACTGGTCTTATTGATACATGTATATACTCTCCCCATATACTCTAATTTCAAAAAACTCCGCCGCATAGCTGTCCCCGTTAATTTCCCTGTTTTTAGGCGTGTGATGTTGTGGTATGCATGCTTATATCCTCTGCAAGGATATAACAACATGTGTTGCATACCACAGGGCGTCAGGTCTGGCAAACATTGCGTATACGCCACATGTGTGCAATTCATTTTCATAAATCAATTGTGCGTGCTACTTTTAACGCGCCCGACTGACTAACTGACACGCCCAATCTCCGCCCACCTGCTGCCCAACTAATCGAACTCAAAATCTGAATCCAAACCCCCTTTTTTGATTTTAAGTTTTTTTGTAGGTCTTTTTAGACCTAAATTTATGTGCACACAATTATTTCAAGTTCGCCGCCGCAGCCAAATGTAAAGAATAAACTTTAGTGACGAATGCTTATTTTACGCTTCACTTTCCGACAACTTATCGCAAATGTGATTTTCGTTGCCAAATTCTGTTATTCATTCGTTTCCACTTTTCGGCGTCACGGTGCTAAAATTTGATTTGTGCCCTGAAGCAGAAGCTGCCGTTTTAATTTAATTCTGCGTGAATTCTTATTGCCTTTTACATGTGCGATGGAAGATTTATGGCAGACCGTTTACCAACGCCGGCTGCGCTCGAAGGTTACGAAGAGGAAGAGAACCAGAGATGAAAACGTATGGGGGAAATCGAAATGTGTTTTTAATATATAAGCCGAATTTCCATATAAAAAAAAAAACAAAAGAAGCTCGTTCACGAACTTCCACTTATTAAGGCCCACACATGGACTGTCCGAACTTAAAGTGCCGGCAAAAGTTTCCCCATTTAAGCTGAATAGCATCCCCTTGCCAAATTGCTTTTACCAGCATTGCTGAGCGCTATTAAAATGCGACAAGAATTTCGCGACATTCGCCTCCAGGCGGAACGCCAGCTAAAACGTATAAAAATTTATTTGTATATTTATTGTCTGTTATTGGGGCACTCAAAATTCAAACTGTAAGAGAATACTGAGCAGCAAAAATGAAAATAAATATATAAAGAAAAATACTGAAGCGAAAATAAAAATAAAAAAACAGACACCAAAACAAGCACAACAAAAAGGAAAGACGAGTAGTTAAGTTCCATATTGACATAAAAGCCAATCATTTTAAAATAGCTTTAAGCCAAGTCTACGACCAGCAAGAAAAACATCAAAAGGTCGTTGCTAGAGCGGAAAAAAACAAGAACACGTCCAATTTAAGACCACTGTGAAAAGTCGTGTAGCCAACCAAGAGGATGGCAGTGTGTCGGAAAAATATATGCAGTTTTGGCTTTGAGTGGCAAAAACCACTGCAAATTCTGACACCACTGGCAAGCTTTTTGGCTGCAGTCAGCCACAGCACTACGCGCTTTGATCCACTACAAGTCCTTGGGGGTTGGTCGCTTTGCCAGCCAAGTTTTATTGCATACCAAATCAAAGGACAATTTTTGCAAGTTTAATTCACAACTCCATTGGCAATGCATAGAGTGCGAGTGCGAGTAACAAGTGACCGAACTTATTGCCTTCCTAACGTAGGGGATGTTGAAAATCAATCAAATTATCGATGAAGCGTAAGTCTTGATGATTGATGTGCGCGTCGCCGAGCATCAATCATCGATGGACTCAAGTGCAATGCTCTGTGGTGAGTTGATAAATCAAAATCAATGCGCTAGTCAAGTGAGCATCTGCGTCACATGTTGCAGCTGCAAATACTGTCATCCATATCATTTTTTGTATATAACAAAAAATAAAACCCCATAGAAATATTTACAGAGCAGTCAACGTAGCTGCTGGAAAATATAATCAAATACCCATAAGATAAATGAATAAAAATATCTATTAAATATAATACGAGACACGTTTACCCCACAATAATAGACCAGTTTTATCTTATAGTAGAGATAAATGTATATTCTTACGGGTGCCATAGTATCGTTATTTTTAGAAACCAGATTTTAAACACATCAAATACGAAACAAATGAAAGTATGTCATGCAGAGCTTACGGTCATTTTGGCTATTCACAAACTTATTGGTTTTCATAAACATTTAAAATTCCATTTGTATACGTCAGAGAGATTAGAGTATTCGCTTTCAGAGAGATTTAAAGCAGAAAAGAAATGTAAAAATTGTATGCCATTTATGTGATTGCGTATTTGTTGCTGCCATTTGAATGTATAATCCAATTGTTTACCCAGGATAACCACTCTGAAAACCAAAACAATATATATATTTTGTATAAGTATAAAGTTCCTCGAGCATTTCTCTGCTTTTTCTGCTCGTATGTAAATACTCAAAATGACTGCAAGGTTAAATGGCTGGCAAATTCGTGCAAAATTCAGAGGTAAATATTTGATTTTTGTTTGCTGGCGCATAAGAATAGCTCTCAGCTTTTGCAGCATGAAATGCATTCAACTCAAGCGCCGGCAATATATGAAAAGGCCTCGTCGTTGAAATTGTGAAGCAGATAGCCAGCTTTGAGAGCGGCATAGCTGGACAGTCACAAGTTCAAGGCAACGAGTGGCAAGCGGACTTAACAAATGGGGCAGCACTTAGTCAATTGGAAACAACAACAACAAATATGGGAAAATATTTCAAAGGCAACCAAATTTATTTTGTATATTATTTTAGTCTTTAAATGCACTTGGATTCTAGCCCTTAGCCTAATCCCGCTCTTGCCAATTAATGCACGGCGCATTGTACCATCAACAAAACGTTCGAGTTGAGAGTTTAGCATACAACGAGTGCAACATGAGGCAAGCAGAAAGAAGCTCACATCCATTGATGCTTGGCAGGATTATTTAAACGCATGCTTTGCCACGTGATGCCTATTTTAGTATTTTATCTGCGTCATTGGAAGAAGTAGAAATGCGTCACTGACTGACTGACTGACTGATTGATTGCCTGATTGATGTATGTTTGGGCGGCTACATACTATGTAGCATACCTTCAGAAACTCTGCGGCCTAGGGATTATCGATTTTGCGTCCTGCACCTGACAATTTGCGCAAATGCCGCCCTCTCCAACGTTTAAAGTTGCAAATATTTCATTAGCTGGTAAATTGCTTTGCACGCTGCAGGAATAATGCTTGCAAGCATTTATCTGGTGTCCCAGGCTGCAGTAAATTCCGGCGATAGTATTTAAAAGTTTCATTGCAATTGCGTTTGGCTTTCAAGTCATTCGGCTTTTAAGCACTGGCCAGCTGCATTCGCCACATGCTCATGTTAAGTGCAGGTCAGCCGCCGAGCAGTCATTGCCGCAGGCATCTTGGCTCAATGAGCCTCATTATCGTGTGTTTGTGTTTGGCTTTAGCTTTGGCTTTCGCTTTTGCCTTGGCTCTTGTGTGCCACCTGATGAGGTTGCTGATAGCCTAAAGTCACCGCGGGCTGGACGATGCTTGCACAAGCAGCTTCAGGTCTTGTCGAGTACACCCATCTCAAGTAGGGCCCAAAGCGTTGATATCTTGTGGGTTTGCTTAATGTGAGACTTTACTCAAACTAGTTATAACCGTTTATAATTTGATTCACAGCAGAAAAGTTAACTTTTTATTTTCATGAATTTTAGCAATTATGAATGCATTTATCGCGGCATTTATTTTATTGATTGCTCGCATGTATGCATATTTTATTTAAATTCATGATTTTTCTACTATAAAATTGTCAATTTGAACAAAAATGCACTCGTTTCGACACTTGAACAGTATGCTAGAACTAACAAATACCCTGTATACGTGTACATGCATGTAAGCACATCAGTATCTTAGCACATTCCTATCTTCCATCCGTTAAAAGGAAGCTACCTTTGCAGATCTGAACTTGAAAACTATATCGACAAGTTTATTGATCTTGATGAAAAACATATAATATATTTTCAGTTAAAATATAATTCTCAAATGTCTTCGTTTACTATTTAATCGGTATGTGTATATGCCCTTAAGTCATGCTTTAAGCATGTAGGATAGAAAAACGAATTTCAATTGCCGTTTTTTCCGTTTCTTTGCTTGTTATCAATTTGTGTGGTCGCCACTCAATGCTCCTGCATTTGGATATTTGTGTGTCTGTCTGCATGTGTGTGCGTGTGTGTGTTCATGTGTGTTTGTCGCCACTCGGAAATCAATATTTAAACAGCGTACGCTCGCTTAGTCCATGTGGCGCTCGCTTCTGCCAGTGAGCGTTTAAAAATAAAATCCAAACTCATTCAACTCGTTCAACGACTCAATAAATGTTGCAAATGCGCTCGTTGTCGCTGTGGCTGCTTATTGCTGCTGCTGCTGCTGCTGCTGTTGTTGTTGTTGCTGCTGCCTCCTGCCTGCTAAGCGTGCTGTACCATTTTATTTATATAGAGACACGGAGAGAGAGTGGGCTAGAGTGAGTAAGAACATGTCTGCATTCTGCGCTTCAGTCGAGTGTGTAACAAATTTTGTTTCAGTTGAAAAGCAACAGCAACATTTCAAACGCTATTTATCTTGATATCTCTGGCTCTGACTCTGGTTCTGGCTCTGGCTCTGGGTCTTTCTCGGTCTGTGGCTCGCTCTGATATTTGTTATTTGCTAACCGAAATGATATATACATTGCTAGCCACAGTTATCATTAATCATGCTTTGTTTCACACACACAGCACATCCTTTGGGACGCTTGGCCAGCATTACGTATACTTAATATAGCGTATTGCTTGCGCCTCACTTTACCTTTATTTATCGATTAGTTCAAACTTTTGCATAAACTTTCTCGATTATTCAAACGTATTTTAAACTTTACACACATTTCGTGTTCAAGTCTATTAAAGTTTTGCGCCGTCGAGAACGCCGTCAGCAAACGTTGCTGTTAATTACCCAAAATTTCAGTGGTTCAAGTACTTCAGCTAAATTAGCAACAACTTTTCAAAATATCGACAGCCCCAAAGTTTGTACATAGAAGGTTACCCAACAGCGTTAAGCGTTTTATTACCGAGAATCTGCGGGCTGATTGCCGTTATTAGCGACTCAGCGTCCTTCAAACTGCACTTGACGTTAGCCCAACAATTTCGCAATTTTCCGACACACAAATGTCAAGCGGCAGCAGCATCCCGTCGGGCTATAATCACAATCCGTTAACGTCAGCCGAGTCGAGCGCCCCTCAACAGCATATTGACACAAATCGGCCCTGGGCGTACATATTTACGCACCCAATCAATACAGTCGCAGGCAGCTAAGTGAACCAACTGTTTGGCGCTCGCATTTCCAAATATTTCCAAGGTAAGTGACTGTTTATTAATAATTAAGTAACATAATTAAAAGTTATGCTACTCAAAGTTTTCGTTTTTTCAATCTGCTGTCAATATTGACAAGGCGCTTGAAAGCTTGGCAGCGCAATTAAAAAATGTGCTGAAAGCCGCATAGAATAGAAAACAATCACCATATATACGAATAGCCCAAGCCAAAGCTCTCAAGCAAATTACTAGAGAGGCTTTTAATCTTAAAATATAACGTTGAAAGCTATTGAAAACATTATCTCATCCTGCTGACAAACTACTCACTTGCTGGGAAGCAGCTCAGGTCTATTTGCTAAAAACACCTTATCGACAAGATGGCGATGATTGATTGTAAAGTTCATACATTGTCTTTAACAAGCAGATTATCAAGATTGAGTGCATGTTGAATTGTTTTGTAAATTTGACAGGTTGACAGGTGGAAAACCTGTGAAACTGCTCTTATCGCCATACCCGATTAAGAGTTACCCCGAATAGACCTCTAAACATATATACTATCGATGTAAATACGTAGCATACATCAATTTCTTTACATTAGATAAGAAAAGCGATATTCGATGTCTTGGAATATTTTACATCGATTTTTCGAATTTCGAATTTGATTTTACTTATTATTTCTTTTTCTAGTCAGTAACAGGTAAGATTTTTAAGATTTTTCTGCAAATTTTGCATTTACAATTGATTGTGTCAGTAATTGGCTATCAAAAAGAATTATGATTTTCAAAAACATTACCAAAACAGTTTAAATTGATATCGAATTATTTACATAATATTGTACCCAAGTAGTTTCACAATACACACTAAAAAAAAGGAAAAACAATAGATTTGTTTTTTATGCACACAATTTGCACTCGATGTAGTCTGTTATTTGAATGGCAAACAAAATGAAACAAAACAAGCTCAAAGCATAAAAATATACAAGCTAAATGTGAAATTTAGAGATAAAGCGACGCAGTTTTTACAATACGAGCATGGTTGTAGCCCAGCCTGTGGGCCACTTTAACAGATTGTAACAATAAACTGAAATCGCCCCAAACAAAAAGGTCGAAACCTGAGAGCTGAATTTAGTTGAGTTGAGTTGAGTTGAGTTGAGTTTGGGCGAGTTATCTGCTTTAAGCTGAGCCGATAACTTTATGCGCACAATTCCATTTGATTGATGAGATTTATGCTCGCTACGCCCTCTCAGACTTGTATTTTATATTTATTTTATTTATTATTTTACGTTGGGCTGGGGCTGCACCGAAATGTAGCTACAAATTTCTGGCTGTTGTTTTTTTTGTTTTTTTGTCCTTTATTTCCCGGTGCCCAAAACGAAGCGAAACAAACAAAAACATTTAAAGCGGCTCAGCGCCAACTGTTGAAGGGCAATTCCTTTATTCTGTTTGCCTTTCAGGTGAAGTCATCAGTCTGTTGCGCCATATGAGAGGGAATCAAGTGAATTTATCGTCACAAGACGAATTTAAGCTTTGTCTTTATGTCATTGTCATTTTTAATTGGCTCCATTGTGCGCTTTGAAATGAAACCTCTCCTGGAAAACGTTGAGTGGTATTAATTAGTTGCTGCAGCGACTCATCTCTCAGTCCTATTTTTACGTAAGTGGGAGCATTCGACATCTCTGTCAGAATCGCCCATCCATTAAATCATTAACTCATGTCGGTTGGCATGGCAAGAGTTTTCCTCGTAAGTATACCTTAGTCATATGCAAAAATACCCCTCAGTGCGTGCTGGCTCCTCCGGCTTAGCATTGCAGATTACAGACTAAACGCATGAAAGGAAAGAATCCTAGCTCGGACCTGTTGTTTTAGTTTGTTATTTGTACTTTTGTTGGATATGAATTCCATGCTCGTTACAATGCCAGGCAACGCTGGGTGCAGCCTTTGACAGGACACCCGATATCATAAATCTTTGTCTTTGTGACTAACAACATTTTAAATAACTAGGATATCAAAGGATGTGCATAAACGGTCAAGGACACATATTTCTCGCTCTGTCGCAGCTTTACTGATATATTTGGCACACAAAACATTCAAAACATGTGCAAAACTGAAAATACAAGCACGTTTTCTTCAAAAATGATTCATACATTTAAATTAGAAAAAGTACAAGCAGATCTTTGGATCGTTCTGGTCCTCTGAAAGACCCCGATCTATTAATCGAGCCAGACAGTTACACTTAAGGATGTTTCTTAGACATTTATATCCTTAACTTGAAAAAGCTTCTTCTCTTTCCCTATATGTTTTTTAGGATAGTTGCACAAACATAAGCATAACTTTGAGCGCTTTGATACTTATACTTAATGCAATGAAACTAATTGCTCGGAAATATTTGCAAGCAACCTTGACATCGAGTGAGGTCCACACCTACACCTGTACACACACACACACACACATAGAGGCAGAGCTGCAGACAGAATATTGCAGTTGAAATAATTTTCTTGCGCTCATTTGTCGACTGTCGTCGCCTTTGTCCTTGTCGTCCTGTCCGCCTTGAGCTCTCGCTCTTGTTTGCCCACGCTTCAAATTACAATTTCGCATTTTGCATAACATTTTTGCTCCTCCTTCTGCGGGCTCCCAGCTGCTGGTGCTCTGCTCATATTTATTGCATTCTCATGCACGCCAGTTAACAAACAATCAAACAGAAAAAAACTCAACCTGCAAATGCGCTGCAAATTAATGCCCCCCACTTCATCATCACTTTGAGTATTACGATGCTCTTTGTTTATATATGCAGTGGAAGCATGTACAAAACTTTGACGGCAACGAAAAGTCAGCACTGACTTTAAGGACTTCAAATAATTAATGATTAACAAATTTTAGAGCACGAAAACTAGATCCTCGCCCTCTGAATGTGTGAATTAATGACATAAATAAGTAATACGGCACTGACATGGCCAGTATTACTTATCTGATGCCATATCCAACAAGCTGCTAGCCCTAAGCCGCATTTAATGTTTAGAGAACCAACACCAGCACCGATATTCGAACAACACACGAAAACAGACACCCTCCAGCATGGGGTTAATAAAAGTTCTACGACATTGTGACCTGAAAAAATATTATAAAATAAAATGGCTACCAGGCTGTTGCTTCCGCAGTGTTGTTGCTTTTGTTGTTGTTGTTGTTGTTGCTGCCGTTGATGTTACTGTTGCTGATGTTGTTGGTATTGCTGTGGGCTCTCCAGCTGTGCCGACAGCCTGAAAGTGTGCTTCAAATAGTGGCATAGTAAAATATTTACTTTGGCAACGGCTGCAACGACAAGTGGGCCAAAGCTGGGCAAAGGGGCAGGGCAAATGCAAAGCATGGTTTGCCGCTGCTGCCACTTTTGCCCAGCATAAAGCCGGGCAAGCAGAAAAAATTCATTAAAAAGGATAATGACTCACATAGTTTGTGACGGTCGCTGCTGTTGTTGAGTGTGTGTGTGTGTGTGTGTGTGTGTGTGTCTTTGCTAACGGATTATGGATTTTGGTAGCATTTTTTAGTGAAATTTAATTACAAATTATGTGAAGCGGCACAAGAGTTCGAAAGTAGAATTTTTAGCTTTAAGTAGGCCAACAGCGCGCTCTTCTGCTGAAACTGCCTGTTTAGCTGCCTTTTCAAAAAAGCCGCTAAACAGGACATTCTTGTATACCCGAAGCTATCCAAATTGTGGCTTGTTGATCGAATCCATTAAGGTTTTATTTATCGAGCGTTTCTACTTAAAAGCCAAATGTAAATTATTTAATTTATATTAATTTAATTGGTAAATGTATTTGTTACATGGTCCATGGCAATGTCTATTGACCCGATACTTCCCAGCGATTTGTTGCACTTTAACCGCATTCCATGCGTTTGATGTTTTGGTAAATTGATTACACAAAAATTAATATTTAAATACAAAAGACTATAAACATTTTTAATTCATTGAATTTTGCAGTTGCATAATGCATTGGAGCTGACATTTTTGACCACATAAGATACAGTCCTATACACGTTCGAGCAGGTGAGTTCATGACCCATATGCCCCTTATGACGCAGCATTATTTGTGGGAATGAACTCGGAATACGTACATAAATAGAGGGGACTGGCATAAATGCCTGAATACACTGAAGACCCCGCTAGACAAAACGCTGGACCAACAAGCGATGGCTTCTACCTCATCATAGTCAAACAATAGGCAAGAAACTGAATAGAACCAAACTTAAGCCCAAACTTAGCAGACTTCAGTGGATGCCAGGAAATCGTTGCGCCCGTACAAAAGAAAACTAACTATTCCTTGCTTATAGTTCTCATGAGGTTGCAGCTTCGGACTAAGGGCAAGGACCTTCAAGTCTAGAGTCTAACATATATCGTAGGCCATGCTGAAAATTAGGAGTAAAACCTTCAGATAGTAAAAATTATCAAAGCTTCGTTTACGTTGCTTAATAAAAAGTGAACTTAAAACATTTGCATTATAATTATGAATTAATTATATTATATTAGTATTACAATTTGCATAGAATTTGCGATGAATATATATTGAAACTGCATCCATTCTCTTACGTTGCATATTTCTGCTTTCTAGTAACATCTATCAAAAATCATGAATAAAACCTAGCTCAGTTCATAATGGACATGCATTAAGCCATGACTTGCCACATGCAGCTGCACAGCTTGCCGCATAAAATAAAACTCTTCGTCATTAATTCTTTTTAATTTGTTATACTAATGTATGCGACTCTAACATTAAGATTTCAGTATGTATAGAATATGCGATTCTATATCCATTCACACACCTTGCATTTTTCTGTTTTCTACGAGCGTCTATAAAAATCATTATGAAATTTAGCTCAGTCCATAGCGGACACGCTCGGTAGCACACTTAAACCATGACTTGCCACATGCAGCTGTGCAACTTGCCGCATCACTCACTTCAAAATGCAGTCAGAGCATGCACCAGCATGCTGAGTAAGCAAGCCACCAGGAGCACCACGACGCAGCGAGTGCAGCAACAGCAAAACCATCCAACAACAGCTCCAACAATAACAACGAGAGCTGAAATTAAAGCGCACGAGAAGCTGAAGGATTTTTAATCAGAGCGCAAAAATACTTTTGAATATTAAAGAAGGCAACTGGAAGGCAACGGACAACTTAAATCAAAGCAATCAACGCTGTAAAATTAAAGTGCCGCCTCCTGACGTCCCGCCGGCAGTGGCTCCTGATTCCGGATCAGCAGCTCGTTCAACAGCCAGTCTATGAGTTTGTTGTGTGCACATTGTTCGAGTGAAGCAGGTGAAATTTTTGGCATTTGCAAGCGGATGCAGCGCACAAAAGCTCAAGGATGCCGATGCCAGTTGGCTGCGTCCTTGCTGCGCAAAGGAAATCAATTTGGGCTTTGATGTCTCACTGCAGGTCATGTCTGGCTGCGATTGATGTAACACTGCAGCCCGAAGCACTGTTGGCCTGGCCAAACTAATTCATTTATAATATTGCGCATACGACGCGTAAGACCAGCATGCAATTAAATTATGCATTTCATTCAAAGGCGATGCATATATGCAATTAATCAAATTGCGCCCTCAACAACGTACCTTAAACGTTTGTGCTCAAGTTTAAGCGGCATTAAAACTCAATCATTGACCGTATTATCTCGTGCAGCGTTTGGCGTCCTGCGGCTTCTTCTGGCCGTCTGCTGATTTTCCATCCGCTTGCTCAGCTGCCCCACGGCTGGCGGCTGGCTGTTTGCATAATTAAATTTTGTATGCAAAGGTAACAAGTCGAGCATGTTGTTGTTGCCCTCGCAGCTTTGGCAACCACTTTAAGCTAGTTGCTTCTCTCTGCCTCACAATTTCCCGCAGCTCTTCTTTGCCACAAGCGTCTTGCACTTTATTAACGGCCTGACGCTTTCACACAACGAGGTGGGCTTTAGAAATAAGTGGAATATTTGTGTTGGCAAACAAATTTTAATATCACACGGCAATGTCTCGTATTGGAATGTCTTCATATTTACTCACAGCTTGAACAACAACATACTTTTAGCCCAGTTTATAAAGTACATATTTATCTACCTCTTAGCTGAAAGAAATAGCCAGGAAAGAGATGAGTCGTGGATAGACGAAGGTGACGTCCTGCCCAAGATTCCAAACATTACACGATAGCTGTCCATGCACAGCAGCTTGGCATAGCCGATGACGACAAGTGTGGAAGGAGCAGCCAAATAACGTTGGACCCATTGAAAATGGGTAAAAATGTAAAGGACTCTTTTCCACATATATATCCTTGATCAGTATTAACAGCCGACTCGATATAGCCAGGTCCTGTCTGATCCTATGCAGCTAGCTAATCCCTCAGTCACAGACAAAGACCTTAAAATGGCTTCATTGAATCGTTTATAAAATTGATTGCAATTGGCAGCTCAAATGAGCAACCATTTTAGCCAACTGCAAATGCCGTGCAACAAAGTATGTTGTTTAGAGAACATCGAAATCGAGCGCAAACATCAAAACTTTAACGTTGGAGCGCATGTGGGAGCCCAATCTCGTATCTGTATATTGCGCTAATTAGTCTCACTTAAAATGTGTTTACGCAAATATGCGCCTGGTAGCAAACAAATGTGAAAATTGCGAAAGCCCTAAAATCGTGGCCAAACTATGCAGGTGGGCTATCAGGCGCAGGATCTACGCACACACCAGGCTACCTGTGCACTCGCTGCCCGCAAAGTGTGCGGAGTGCCAGGCTTTACTAATTGGCAGACTGAGCTTATTGCCAGCAAAGGGCTTGGTCACACGGGACACTGGTTGGCGGCATCCACTCGCATTATTGGTTGCCAGCAACTGGCTACAGCAGACGTTTTGGCGTACATGTGGCGTATACGTAACGTTCGATTGCTGCTGTGTGCTTGGCTTGAGCTAATCAGCACTGGCAGCTTGTTATTGCTGCTGCTGTTGTTGTTGCTGGTTTTGTTGTTGTTGCTGCAGGTCAACTAAAAGGTCTTAAGCCACTCACTTGCAATATTTGATAAGACGTTAAATGCATTTCAAGTCGCTTGGACTGCCTTCAATGTCATTTATTCTCATTTGGCGCACACTTTTCATTAGTTTTCCTTTGTTTCCTTGACGGCTTTGGCAAATTAAAATAAATTAACATGCCACTATGGCCGTCAGTCGCCTGACTGGGGACTAATTAAACCGTTTTCCCTCTAGATCATATTATTAAACACTCTAAAAGCAACGCAGCTGTTTTATCACTTGGCAAATGGAACATAAATAACGCTCGAGCACCTGAACGAATCTCAATTATGTGTAATAAATAACGAAATATGGCAGCTGATATGCGACCGGAATGCGAGTTGCGAGACAGATCCTTGTATCGGGCTTGGCAATTCCGCTCTTGGCGCATAATTAAGTGGATTTTAATGAGCGTCGGGCCAAGCGGAACCCCTGGTAAGTGCCAGTGAATAGAATGGGCCCAGTTGTGTGCTGCTTGGATTTTGATTTGTGGCCACTTGGGTGGGCTATTTAGATTAAGCATACGCAGCGTGCCACAAAACCCAATTCATAAATGTCACAATGCGCAGCCAAATGAAAATATTCAGTGGAGAGTTAAGAGTTGAGTAACTACTCGAGTTTGGCTACAGTTTATTACGTTAGCTACGTGCCAGCCCGGACAGTCAAGACATTCTCGTTGTTGTCTTGCGCTCCTTTTTTGATTGGGTGCGCTTGACGTGCGGCAGAGACTGTTGCTGCTGCTGCTGCTCTGCTGGTTTATTCTGCTGTTCCAAAATGCGCTGGAATAAGTGTGCACTGGTCTGCTCATCCAGCTGGCGATTCTTGTGCACGCCGTCAGTGCTGGCCGTGGCCGTGGCGAAGCTCTCCTGCAAATGACGCCAGCTGCGCTGCGAAGTGGGCACGTTTAGCTTATCGAGCAGGCGGCTGGTCAGCTGCGGCATCATTGGCTGCAACACAATGCCGCAAAGCCGCAACGCGTCCATTGTCATCGCGATTATTGTCTGAAGGCGTGGTGCATTGGGTGAGCTGCCGCCAGCCTTCAGCTCCCAGGGCTTGGCGCACTCAAAGAAATTGTTGGCCGCATGCAGCGCTGCAATGGCCGTGTCCGCCACCAAGTGGAAGTGATTGCCTTCGTAGTGCTGCTCACAGCGCCCTGTAAATGCAAATGGAAATAGAGGGCATTACTTTTCAGCTCTCTGGCTGGCCGCACTAGCAAGTGCACTTGTCGCATAGCTATTGCCCGGAAGTGTGCTTGCTAGCGACATGAAGGCTACAAACTCCACTTAGCCACTTCGGAGCTGCTGCTTAAATATTAAAATGACAAGCTCGCTGGCTTACCCTGGAGCTGCAGCAGCGCCTCCTGCAACCGCTTGGCAGCATCCACGTCGTGCAAAAGATGTGGCAAGTGCTCGAAATGCGGCTCCGGATAAATTTGTTGTGGATTCAGCGATTTGGCACAGGCGCGCGACAACAAATTGCCCAAAGTGTCCGCCAGCTCCGAGTTTAATATGCGCAGCGCCTTCACATGACTAAAATCTGCAACGGCCCAAAAATGTTAGCCAGATAACAAAAAATACTACAAGAAGAGGTTAAAAGGCTTCTAAACGTTTGTGTCTCGCAGCTCATTGCTGCTCATTAGAGCACATCACGGCTCTGGGGTGAAACATGGCGTATGAGTGATGTCACTTTATCGTCAACTGGCTAAGCTGCAATGGCAACCATTTTGTTTCTAACTGCCAGCCACATGGGCTCCCGCTTTACTGATTGTCCATTAAGGGGATTAGAACAACACAAATGTCAAAACAAACAAGTTAGCGTGCTCTAGTCGGGAGGGCCCGACAAGGAGATACCCTGAACCAGGAACGCATGCCATATCCGACAAGTAAATTCTACTCTTAAGAGAGTCTTTATGCCAAATTCAAAGTGTCTTTAGCTCTATAAGCTTCCAGCTGTGCTTAATATTATATCGATTCTTATCGATTTATTCCCATTGGGGAGCAATTTTCTAGCTCTTATATACTCTGACAGACGGGAATGGCTATTTATGCTGAGCAAGAATATATATACCCTTTGGGATCGAGTATGCCTGCATCTGCCTGTTACACACATTTTCACAAAACCCCTTTTACCCATTTTTAATGGGTTCAGGGTATAATATACGCTGTCTGCTAAATTCAAAGGTTGTTCGCCGGATAAACTCACGCTAAAGTAAATACGACAAGGGAAACAAATACGAATGCAAGAACAAATCCGAATGACTAAACGAAAGGGTCGCCACAGACTGCATACATATTTCTATACAGCAGCGAGTTTACAACTATGAACATAAAAATGTTGTTGCCACAGTTTCGTTTGAAAATCGCATTTAAAAAAAATCTGCTACAAATATTTTAAGTCGCTTAGTGGAGCAATGTATTTAAGCCGTGTAAACCATTCGTACAGCGCGCTTGACATGCCCTGTACCTTAAATGTAAGTGGGTATCTGCATAGCTGAAGCTTGTGCTTATAAGTATTTTGGGTGTGTAATAAAAGTGTTGGACATTATCCGATTTATAAATAGAATTTTGTTTAAAAACCATTGGCAGAGCGTCAATTTAATATCAGTATGGGAGTTCTAGACAAGTTGATATGTTGTACAATAACTTCTGTATTTCCCAGCATTAGATCATTGCATTTATATTTAGGCAGATACTTCGTTAAGCGGACATGTCTAGATCTCTCTTCTAAGAGATTCGATTATGTGCTCAAAAGTTGATACGCCTTGTCGGACGCGAGAAACACCAAAGACAATACTAAATAAATAAATCAACAGTCATAAGCAATGTTGTACATTTACAGCTGAAAACATAATCTAGGATATCCGCCCTTCGATCAGTAGATTCAAGACACAGTTGATACGCTTTTCCGGACGGGTGAAACACTAAAGGCAATGCCAAATAAATAAATAAATAAATGGACAGCCATTAGCAATGTGGGTGCAATGTTTACCTTTAACAAATGCACAATGCGCCCAGCAAAAGCGAGAATAATAGTTACGGATCATTGCGTTGGACATAATTACGGACATCATTATCTGGACAAATGCGTCCAAACCAGGCTTATGCTTATGCAGCCTGTGCAGTCCAGTATTGATTCATCTGCGTGTGGAGCAGGCAAGAGCAAGTGGCAGTTATTTCGATTTGGATCAACTGACAAATCTGAGTTTAGCATGCAATGTTAATTGAAAACACAGTGAAAACTCTCCCAACGGACACAAACTTTAACTCCTCTCAACCTATTATGAAAGATTTCCTATCCATTTCCAGTCATTACGCAACGATTTCTAGCCGCACAAGAGAGTTTTCACTGTACACGCTATGAAATTTGATTTCCATGCAGCAAACGAATCCCAAACCTAATAATGACCACTAATCAATGCTGGCTAGATAGAACATTTTGGCCATTTCTGGTGCAACAAATGGGCTGCTGGCTGCATTTGGCAACCGTTGTTATTGATAATTAAGAATTTGGCGCATTGGCCGCAGCTGTTGCATGCAATCAATATCACAAATGTGTGCTTTTTGATTGGCGGTTGCTTTTGATTTAAAATAAATTCCTGGGCTAATTAGTTTCGACCAGTGCAAATCATCGTGTCGATTCAACGAGAAGAATGCGTGCAGTGCACCGTACTGAAAGCTGCCGCCGACTACAACAACAATTGCACTTGTTATTCAAATATGCATAAAATTTGATGTGGTTTCGCAGTTCAGGGATTTGCGTTTTCCTGCCAAGAACTTGAGCACAGCACCGGAAGGTGAGCAGCTGTCGTGTGCTCGAATGCATATGCATGCGCATTACACCTGCATGGGTGTGTGAGTGTGTATGTGTGTGTGTGTGTGTGTGTGCGTGTGAGTTTTGGCTGCAGCTGCCAAATGTGTGGCCTGCTTCTGTGCGCTCGACATCATTAATGCAATTGTATTGTCGCTGCTGGTGCACAACTTTTTGCGAAGTCAAGTTGCCAACCTACTGAATTTGAATGCCAAAAGTATCGTGAGTGTGCATACACGTTTCTACACACATATAAAAATGTATACAACGAGGCTCTTGTTGCGGAACAAATGAATATGTGGGAGCACAATGCGAAACAGCCTGAGGATACCCTGCATGAACTAGGGGAGCGTGGTTACTTTCTTTTAGAGAAACCTAAATATTTACTGGTTCTCAGTCTGACGCGTATTACGTGTATATTCTTTAATTCTTAAACAATTTACAGGCAACATAAATGTATCTACCTAACAGTCTCCCTCTCTTTCTCTCTCTATTGCCCTCGGTTTACATCATTTTGGAATTCTCAATTTTATAGAATTCATTGTAGGTTTACTGTACCTTTAAGTAAACTATGTACATTGTGCAGGAAAGCATTCTCTATTTCTCTCTCCCTCTCCCCCTCTCTCACGCTTTTATCAAATTGTTTTGGACTTATTTTCACGAAGTGTTTTATTTTTCATGGTTTTACCAAAAAAATAAGTGTCTATTTATAGATACTTAAACTTAAACAAATATACTTTGAATGTAACCACAGTTTCCCTCTCTGTCTCTCTCTCTTCTTCCTCTCTCTTTCACTCTCTGGCTTTAACAATCACATATATATTCGGTTGTTAATTTCTCATTTGCGTTGGATTCTGCATCGTCTAACTGGCAACACAAATATATGTTATATGTATATGGTGTATGCACTCCCGCTCTATTTTAAACTTTCGCTCTCTTGAGAATATTTCGATTTCTTGCACTTCTTTAATGTCATGTTCGCAAGCGTTTTACCAGCTGCGCTGCTGCTGCATGTTGTTTATTATAGTCAGACATGCCCTTCGGCACGCTGATTATTAGAAATTTATGCAATTTACTCAAACGAGTGTTGAATTGAATTTACAGAGGAGCAGCAGCATTTGATTTTCTATGCAAGAGCAATGAGTTTTCGGGTTGTAAATTGCATTCGGTGTAAATCAATTTCAAATGTCAATGCGAAATAGACATAAGCCTAAGTCAACCCATTTGGCTGGGAATTATGGCAACTGGCGTTAGCTTTTAATGCGTAAATCGCGAAATGTAGAAGACCCGTAACACGTGTCGCATCAGCCATGGCAATCGCAATCAAAATCCTAATCGCAATACGGCCAACTCGGCTGGCCGGGCCATGTTGCTTTTAACTGCTTACGTGTGCAACTACAAATCGAAGCTCTCTGTTGCTGGCTCCGACAGGTAGGGCACTTATGTCCTTGGGGCACAGGCTGTGGCAGGTGCAACAGCACACGCCACAACTTTCGTAATTTCAACAATGTTCTGCACATGTTGCACAAAGTGCACGTGACTGCCGCACAAGACAGCGACGGGTGCTAAGACAAATGCTTGTCCATTTTTTGTTGCCATAACCAAAAATATTAATTCGGAATGTGGCACATTCGTTAAATTTCCGACTTTTGCCTTAATGACTTGTCGCACTTGACGCTTGTCTTTTCCTGGTACTGTTCGCAAGCAGCTGCTGCATCTGCTAACTAACCTTGCCCCGAAATGCCGCAATGTGTGTCTGTCTGTGCCTCTTGCAAATTACATTACACTCAAAGTGTTGCAGCAACACTCTGCTGAAACTCTGAGGCAGGTTTGCCGCGGGGCGAGGTAGCGTCAGCGTGGCAAGTGTCGCCGTCAAATATTTTAGCAGTTTTACATGCAAAGACGCTCCGAGCGAGTCAGACAGAAGCTGGCTTTAAGCTCAGACATGGCGAGAGGATGTGTGTTATTTCTTGAGGACATTTAACTTTAAATGTTTGTTTTTATAAAAAGAGTCTTCGTCTGGAGTGCCCTACAATACATAGCATCCTAATTGCAATCATAATAATATATCGCTTAAAAGATAGTGCTCAATTTAAAATATCCCCCAGGCGATACTTATGCTTAGCTTCCGGGAGAAGCGCTTTAACCTCTTTTCTAGTTGTCGGCCAAAACCCTAAGAGTATCGCAATTGGACTGAAGATATTGCTAACTTATCATAAATCCTCCTTTTAGCTTCAGGGTAAAATATGGCGCTGATTAGCGATAGGCAAAGAAATTGAAAACATTTAATGACATGCCCTTAGCGCTAATGCGGCAAGTTAAACAGAAACATTAAAATGATGGCTGGAAGTTGGGACAACAGCTGGCAATGTGCACATATGAATGAGATTAATTTATAAGCTGTCCCCACACACAATTTAAGGCTGGCAGGTCCTTGAAACGGCGAATCCTTATGAAAGTGCTTGATGCTTAACTGCTGACTAACGCCTTTGGGGAATCGCATCAGTTTAGCTGAGCTGAGCTCCATTTATTTGCGCGTATTCTTTCTGCAATTCTATAAAGCTTTGCGGGGTTTTGTAGCACTTCGTCAGCAGTCGCCCGGACACTTTGGCCAAATGCAGTTACGCTGTCACAGCAGCAGCCGGACAGCTTTGACAGCGGCGGACGGAAGTGAGCCGGCGGCGAGTGCAGCGACTGTCGTGACAGAATTTCAATATTAAATTGTTGCCAATGAAAAGTTGTGCACTTAATGATGTTGCCCCTAATGCCGCTGATTGCGGCCCTGTTGACGGTTGTCGTCAGTCGTCATAAAAACGCGCTCAAATGCTGTTAGCTGATGGAACCGGATGTCGTCCATCAGCAGCGCCGTCGGGAATAACCGTTCGCCATGCAAAACTTATTCCGATGTGATGGAAATGTTTGCCTCATTGGCCGCCAGCTGAATGTCACATAAAGCGATTATACGTGGGTTTTGCGCAAAGCTGCTACAGTTCCCTAAAAACATATAGTCAATATCCAATTACTTTCCACACAAAATACAAAAAAAAAGAACAGCTCAAAATTGCATAATTGAATATTGTGCAAACTGCGCAGTTGCCGATTTTTTTTTCGCAAATTTCCCGCCTCTTTCTCTTTAATATGCACAATATTAACGAAACACGCGCAAATTGCAATAAAAAAATGCAATTAAATTAGCCGCAAGGCAACAGGCAAAACAACAAAAACAAGGGAAAAAAAAATGAAGAAAATCAACCCAAAGCAGCTGCCCCACAGACCTGAAGCCCATCAACCAAAAACTGTTGAGCCAAATTGAATAAAGGTGAGGGCGTGGCCCGGGCTGAAACTTAACTGAAAGGCAAAGTCGGTAATAATTGAAATGAAAATTTAAATTCCTTCCAAACAGAAGCTTGTAGGCCATTAAGATTGCGAATCGGCGGCGTCCATTTATGCAAATTGAATGTCGAAAAGGTTATGGAATCAATCAAATCGCATCAAATGTGGGCGTGACAAGCAAGAGCAGCAACAACAATTATAACAACAACAGGGCTCAAATTGATTTTAATGACTTCTGGCCGTGCGTCGAGGCGTGTTAATTGCTTTTGGCAAAATTATGTGTGTGTCTGACGGCCAAAGAAGGGTGTCCATCAGCCTGGTTGCAAACAAAACAATTGGAATTAGTTTCTTGTCAATGACGATGCTTTCACGGAGCTGCCCACAAGCAGATAATAGATTAAAGATCAGCATCAGCTCATTTCGGCATTAGAATTCATTATTCCGGGCATTGAATGTGTGTGAATGTGTGGGTGATGACTTTTACGGCTGACAGAGAACTAACAATTAAAAAGCAACTGGGGCTGAAGGACGTCAAACGACAAACGACAAACTAATCATATCTGGCTGAAACTTGCATAAGCTTTGGAAACTTAGGGCAGACAGCCCCATGGCACGCGTGGGGCCCTAGCCTCGGTCTTCAGCCAGCGGTGCTCTTATGCAAATGCGCAAATCTTAAGCCAAGTTCAAGATACAAAAACTTTGCAAGCAAATAAACAAAAGTCGGTTTGGCAGCAACAACATCAGCAGCAGCAACAGCAGCGGCAGCCCCTGCACCAGACCAAAAGTTTTTTCCTGCTGCTTTGGCATCAAATTGAAATGCAAATTCAACTAAGGTACGAGCAAAACTAACGAAATCAGCAAAATGACGAAGGAGGTCCATATTTGCATACACAGATATATATAGATGTATGTAGATGTGTACCAGCCCAGCCCACCCCCGTCTAGTGGGAGCTGGCCAGCAGGGTTGACTGCTCCATCAACAGCTGCGCTTGCTGATACAATGAAGTAAGCTCTTGTAGTAACCGCAGGCTGCTTTTTGTCATTCTGTCTGACATATTGCGAGCTCAGCAGCCGCAAAGAACAAAAGGTTCTCAGTTCTCTTAGGTAGGATTACTTACTGCCATCGCTGTGTGCCACGCCCTCGCGCAGCAGAAAGTAACGCAGACCCTCCATAGTATACTGTTGGGCTGCCTGCACGGGATCAACAACATTGTGCTTGCTTTTGGACATCTTCTGACCATCGACTGTCCAGTGCGAGTGCACGTGTAGCTGCTGCGGCGGCGCCAGGCCAGCGGCCAGCAAAAAGGCGGGCCAATAAATGCCGTGGAATTTAAGTATGTCCTTGCCAATGATTTGCTGTGCGGGCGGCCAATCGGCTAGATACTACAAAGGCACAAGTAGATTAAATGGAAGAGAGAAGATTTACTTTAAGGGTGGCCTTCAGTTTCTTACCTGTTCGTTGGGATAGCCAAGGGAGCTGAGATAGTTAATCAGAGCATCTAGCCAGACGTAGACCGTTTGGGTGTCATCATTTGGTACGGGTATGGCCCAGTGCACCCGATTCGCGGGCCGGGAAACGGATACGTCGGGCAGCGGCTCGCTCAGCGTATCGAGCAGAATCTTTTGAAACTTGGCTGGGCGTATGCGTGCTTCCTGCTCAACCCAATGACGCACATCGTCTTGGAATTGCGTCAAGCGAAACATGTAATTCGTTTCCTCAGTCCACTCCACTGGATGTCCCGATTCCAATGAGTAGCGTGTGCCACTGGTCGCGTCTAGGCGCAGCTGTGACTCCGTCAGAAAGGTTTCATCCGATACGCAATACCAACCACTGTACGCCGCCGAATAGATATGGCCCCGCGACTGCAATCTGTCCTGTGGAGGTTATAAGCTGATCAGTGGACCTAGTGTAATCAATGGGCAGCCTTATTAACTAACCCAAAAGTGTGTCACAGCCTGTTTGTGTCCCTGCTCGGTGGTGCGTATGAAATCATCGTGTTCTATCCCCGCCGCCGCAAACACGTCACGATAACGCGCCGACACCTCATCGCAGTACTGGCCCACGGGCACCTTGTGCGCAGCTGCCGCCTGTTGAATCTTTGTGCCGTGCTCATCCGTGCCTGTGCAGAGACGTACCTTGCGTTCCGGGTGTCGCAGTCGCTGGTATCGGCAATGCGCATCGGCTATGACCGCCGAGTAGAGATGCCCAATGTGTGGAGCTGAGCAAAAGAATTCTCATCAATTCCAATTGGACTGTTATTTAATACACAAGCCTTTCCAGCCCACCTGCATTAACGTAGAATATTGGTGTTGTCACATAGTGCGAACTGCTGCAGCGCACTCCAAGCGCTCGTATGTACTTTATTTTACTAGCTAACATTTTAAAGGAACTTTTCTCATATAATTGCGCGCACTTTAAACGTAAATAAAAATAACAATTTGCCGGCTGCTTTTGTAACTCGCAGCTGTTACAATAGTGCTGCCCATCGCTGTCTTAATCAGCTGTTTTGTGCCCCCAACTATGGGCAGCACTGCCACACAAAAGCCCAAAATAACGTAGGCGTAGTCGTAGTAAATGCTTTTTATTTACGTTAGTGTGCAACAAAAATTCAACTAATAACTTTATTTTCTTATGTATTTCATTACAACGCATATAATGGATTGCACGCAGCACGCCCCGCAACGGGTTTTGGTTTCACACACACGACGGGGTAGGCAAATGTTAGCTTGCAGTTACTGCAACGCTCGCTGTTAATATTTCCCCATTTGAATAATTATGCACAAGCCCTAGATGGGAAATGTTAGGCAAAGTTTTAAATATTAACGGAAATTCAAAGCTCACTATTTCACTTTTCCTAATCTTCTTTAATTACAATAAATTATTGTAGGGTTATTTTTTTGGAACAGACTTAATAAAAATACAATTATAAATCAGAAAAAAGAGTGATTAATAAGCAAAAACATATCCATGCTGGACAAACAAATAACATAACAAAAATATAAAAAACAAAAAAAAAACAATACAATGGGAGATTTACTTTTTAGCTGCACAAGCGTATTTCGAAGATTTCTTGGCGTGGTGCCAATGCTCGATCATTCGACGCGTTCTGGAGGCCTTTTGCTTGGCTTCGACTGCCGCACAGGCGGCCTTGTAGGCGGCTTTCTTGGTCTTCTCAAAGTCCTGCTTGGCTTCCGAAAGCTGACGATATAGACTCTCCACCCGATTCTTGGCCGCTTCCAGGAGCTGGGTTTTCTCGGCCAGCTCCTGCTGTGCACCATTTGCCACGCTCTCAATGTTGGCCAGATTCGCCGTGAAAGCGGCCACCAGACGCTTCATCTGGGTGAGCTGTGCCTGCGATTCCGCTGCCGCTTGGACAGCTGAATTGGCATTGGCCTGTGTGTTCTGAAGGGATGAGGTAATGTCTGCGACGACGGCATCTGCTTCGCACACTTCCTGATGCAGTTGCTCCACAATTTGCTGTTTGCCCGCGAGCGCTGCCTCTGCGGCACGAGCGGATTGAGCCGCCCTCTCGGCCAGCTCCTGCTTGACCTGCGTGGCAGCTGCCTCTGCGGCGGCCATTTGTGCATCGCTGGCAGCCCTTGCCTCCAGCGCCGCCTTCTGTGCAATGTTCGATGCCTTTGTCTTGGGGTCGCTTCTCGACAACAAATTGGATGCTTGCGATGAAGAGCAGCCCTCTTCGGGGCATCCCGAATCTGAGTCCGCATACAAGCTGGATTTGTCTGCTCCCCCAATGCCCCTCTCGACGGATTCAACATAACTAAAGCTATTCAACTTTCTGAGCGCCTGCAGCATTATGAGTAACAGGAGCAACACTTTCCGATGAAGCATATTCCAAGCAATTCAGCTTTGACTCCGTTCAAAACTCATTTGGACACTCAACGCAACATTGACTATGTTTTCAAATACTTTGTCTAAAGAAATAGACCAGCAAAAAGGTCACACTTCGGACATCGGAAAAATACACTGAGCTAATTATTCCATGGAAGCCATTGCGATTGGCTCCTCTAAATTGGATTATAATCCATATCCAGAAAAAAAAATTCAAATGCATTTTTCTGAACTGATCATCAGATCAAGTTGTAAATCTTTGTTGGGAATCAAATATCGGCCTATAATATTTATACTGTGCGAAAATATCTAGTGTATAGTATACCAGCTTGGAGCTGATCAACTGCCAAGCCGAATCCTACACCAGCTGCCTGCCAGATGCTTTCCTGGTTAACCCCTCCCGCTGACCTTAGCGTGGATCCCGCTCTCGATCCGAACCAACCTTTCGACATGACGACTTAAGAGGAGCAGCCACGCTCTGGCACCCAAGCTAGCTAAGAGTAATAGTTATTAAAAGCGCGTTTACCTGTAGAAAATAAACATATGAGCGTACATCTTTATTGTAGTATATAATCAAAGAGAACCATGTGCGGGTTCACCGGTTCGCCGTCGACTCCTTTGCGCCTTCTGCTTGGCCTCGACCGCCGAACAGGCTGCTTTGTAGGCGGCCTTTTTGGTCTTCTCGAAGTCCTGCTTGGCCAAGGCTAGCTGGCGGGACAGGCTCTCCACGCGATTCTTGGCCGCTTCCAGCAGCTGCGTCTTCTCGGCCAGCTCCTGCTGCGCGCCATTCGAGACGTTCTCGATGTTGGCCACATTCGCGATGGATGCCTGCACCAGTAGCTTGAGCTTGCTGAGCTGGGTCTTCGCTTCGTTGGCCGCATCATTGGCCGCTACTGCGTTCGCCTGTGTATTCTGTAAGGAGTTACTTACATCCTGAACGACAGCCTCCGCCTCGCGGTGCTCCCCATCCAATTGCTCCATGATTTGCTGCTTGCCCGCCAGAGCTGCCTCGGCCGCACGCGCAGATTGGAGCGCCTTCTCCGCCAGCTGAATTTTGACTTGTGATGCGGCCGCTTCCGCGGCTGCCATCTGTGCATCATTCGCCGCCTTCGCCTCCTGCGCCGCCTTCTGTGCAATATTTGAGGCCTTGGTCTTGGGATCGCTGCCGCCTAGCGACGACCCGCCACCAGTGCCACAGCCCTGCTTGGGCTCACAGCCCTCCATACCACCGCCGGCTTCTCTTCGGCCGGCATCCTCGTCCAGCCGCACCATCTCTGGATAAACATTTAGGTGACGTTTGCTGTAAGCCTGGCAGCCTACGTTAGGTACAAGCTAGCTAGCATAAGGAAGAGCTCTACTGACCTTCTCGCGCGGCCTCATGATATAGCTCTGGGATATACAGCCGCAGTTAAGTAGCAGAAATATGGATATATAGAGCATTGTGCCGGCCGTTCTGAATACATTGTTTCCATTTGTAAATGTCAAGCCGTCTGAAAGTTAAAACTTTTTTAGAATATACTTGCAAATCATATGGTACCTATTGAATGGAAGTGATATTGGTAGTCTGTATCCAGATCTTCCCCGCTGCGACTTTGAATAAAGAACTTGACTAAGCACCTGTTAGCATTTCCGTATCTCTCTACCTCACGTTAAGATTGGGCCAAGTGGCTTTCGGGCAGCTCTTGAGCTCTCGGTTCGGTAGCCCATCTAGACTAGTTCGTAGGATATACTCTGATTGCCAAATGAGTCGCAGCGCTTTCATAATCTACATATAAAATATAAATATATATATTCATGTTAAATGTAATAAATGCATAATAAACATCAGTATAAACAAAACACTTCAATAAAGTTGTTGTTGCCACAGACTTGGCCAGTCGGCCGTTCAGTAGGAGCTCATGCGTCGATTCCTTTGCGCTTTCTGCTTGGCCTCGACGGCGGCGCAGGCTGCTTTGTAGGCGGCCTTCTTGGTCTTGTCGAAGTCCTGTCTGGCCGACAGCAGCTGGTGGCCCAGGTTTGCGACGCGATTCCTGGCCGCCTCTAGCAGCTGCGTCTTTTCGGCCAGCTCCTGTTGCGCTCCCATTGAGACGCTCTCAATGTTGGCCAGATTCGTGGTGGCCGCCTGGACCAGCCGCTTGAGGGCGGCCAGTTGGTTCCGGGCCTCGACGGCAGCATCGTTGGCGGCAGCCGCATTCGTCTGCGTATTGTGCAGCGAGTTGTTCACCTCCTGGACGACAGCCTCCGCCTCGTGGTGCTCCATCTCCAGTTGCTCAACGATCTGCTGCTTGCCAGCCAGAGCTGCCTCGGCCGCACGCGCTGATTGAAGCGCCTTCTCGGCGAGCTCCACTTTCACCTGCGAGGCAGCAGCGTCCGCAGCTGCCATTTGTGCGTCATTCGCCGCCTTCGCTTCTTGCGCCGCTTTCTGTGCAATGTTTGAGGCTTTGGCTTTGGGATCGGACTTGCTTAGCGGATTGTTGCAACTCTGGCCTCTGTTCTCCTCACAGCCTTGTCCCTCTCCACCGCCTTCTTTTTTGACACCTTCCTCGTCCAGGCGCGCCAGATCTGGATAGATATCGAGGTTGCGTTTGCTGTAAACCTGACAGTTGGCGTTTTATTCGAGCATGATGAAAACAAGGCGCTCTACTGACCTTCTCGCGTGGCCGGATGACATAGCTCTGGGATATGCAGCCAATATTGAGTAGCAGAAATATGGAAATATAGAGCATTGTGCTGACCTTTCCGAATTCATTGTTGTAATCCGCAACTGTCAAGCGCTTTAATGTGTTTTAAGTCTGAAAGTTAAAACTTTTTCTGAATACGGAAAATGAAACTATATTTTCAAATCATGTGGTTCATCATATTATCGTCTGTTACACAAATAGCATTCGCCCGGGACTACTCATCCCGCAGGAATCTGCGGAGAGCGGCGCGACACGCGCGCACCAAGCGCCTGCTGTCCCATGACAACAAAATCGTCGACGACAGAGAACATTATCAGGAAGATGGGGAGAAGAGCGAGTCCAGTTGTGACACACCGCAGCCCAAGAGCAAAAGGATTAACCCGAAATCCAACGGCACTGGCATCGCAATAAAAGCGGCCTTGGAGGCAAAGCAAGCCAACGATGATATGGCGAATGCGGTGAAGATGGCATCCGATCGGATTAAGCATGAGTATGCGGACAAGGCGGTGGCAGCTGCCAAGGCGGCAGAGGCAGTGCTGTCAGGGAAGCAGCAGGTACTCGAGCAGCTGGAGATGGAGGTGCGCGAGGCTGAGATCATTGTGCAAGAGGAGACGCAAGAGCTGAGCTCAGCGGAGGCCAACAGCCAGCTGGCCCTCAAAGCACATCGACAGGCCCAGGAGGAGATGAAGCTGCTTATCGCTGCCCTAAAGCTCTCCAGAGAGAACCATGACAGCGCCGAGCAGGTATCCGCGGCCTGCCAGCAGTCCCTCTTAGATAAGACCAGCCTTCTGGACGCCGCCCAGAAACGCGTTGGCGTCCTGCTGCGCCAGCTGAGCGAAGCCCGCAACGACTACGCCAAGACCAAGAAGGCAGCCTACAGGGCATTGTGTGCGGCCAACGAGGCCAAGCAACGGATTGATCGCGTCCAAGGCTGATCCAAGTGGAGAACTTTCTATCAAAATGTTTTTATTTCCTCAATCTACATTCATTTACATATATACAAATATATTTTTTTTACTAATCGATACTTGAATAAGAAACAATACAAATCTCTACGTTTGCATTGGAAAGGGAAACAGGTACAAAGGACAAGTGTGTGCTTGTTTTCGAGATTCCTTTAAGTACTTACCATAAGGAAGAAAATGGGATACTTGCAAATCCCAGTGTTAACACCTTAAATACGGTCGATCTCTTTGGACATATTCACCTCATGGGTTAGAATCCGAAAGTACAAAAAGAGCCGAGAATTAAATGTATCTGCAAAAAGAAATTTATTTGCAAACACATTTTAAATAGCTCGAAGATTATTTTGTAGCTGTTAAAATCAGAAGAAAACCACATTGATTAAAATAATTTATTCTGTAGTTTATTAACCTTTTTTCTTTAGGGAATAAAAATATAAAATTCCTTGACGTCGGGCAAAAAGTGCCCGCGTCTGAATGGCTGCCAAAAATGCTGTGGAACTTTGCCTGTACATTCGTATGCTTTCTAGCTTTCGTGTGATTCCGAATCGAACAATGTATGTTTTATAGATAATGGTTGATTTCTCAGACCGATTTTGACAAAAATACAAATACAATACGAGCTAACTGTAGGCTTAACTGAATCAATTGATATTATAACTAATAGAATACAAGGGAGCTGCTTAATAAATAAGGATTACTTTTAAAAGCCGGCAATAAGAGGCTGACATTATGCATTAAAAAAATATTAAACAATTGTACAAATATTTAAACTAATCATAAATTTAGAACACAATATTGTTTGAAGCGATTACAAACGAATTTTACAATTTACATGGACACATTTCAAAGCACAATTACAATTTAATAAGAATTACATAAATCAAATGCACGAATACGTGCTTAATTAAAAATTATAAATATGCATTTGTATTTGTATTTGCTTTTTGCTTTTGTTTTTTGCTTTTTTACAATTAAATTGGTGTTGTCTGTTCACAAAATAATTTCAAAGGTGATGCTTAGTTACTTGTTGGTTACCCAATACTTACATACATATGTATGTGTGTGTGTGTTTGTGTGTGTGTGTGTGTGTGTGTGGCATGTTTAAATATATGTATTAGATTAGGCCATTGGATTATTAGTATCTGTAATAGTTAGTTAGTTCAATTGCAACAAACGTAAATACTCAATTTGCATGTGTGCATAATTCTACATAAAATAGTTTCATCTGTTTTTTGTTTTTTTTTTGTTTGTTTTAGTTGTTTTTTCTTTTTCTATATACTTAGAGATTTGTTACGTCTTATGCATATTCTTTAAATTACCTAACACTTTTTGTTTGTTTATATTTACAATCTAACACAAGCCCCTGTAAATAATCATTAAATGGTTGCCCAGCGATTTGGACCTAAACGGGTTGATAAACCGTCCAAACGGCTAACGCTATTAGTTACAATACATATATATATATATATCTTGATCTTGATCTTGATCGTGTGATTTGCAACATACTCATGCCCAGGTTAATAATGTTAATATATATAGAATCTTTCAAGCCTTAATATACTGAATTTCATATATGGTAGCTAATACATATGTATACATATTTAATGCATAATTTAAACATATTTCATATACAGTTAAACCATCTTCGCTGAATACTGAAATCATCGAGTTTTCCCATGTTTATGTATGTGTGTGTGGAGTTGTATATATGTGTGTGTGGGATTGTAAATATGATTTTTTTAGATACACGTTTATAATTATATATCGTACATTTTATATATCAATGGGTCTGCCATATATATGGGAAGCCTATATGAGCACGTTGCATAATATTGTAATTAATGTAAATATATATATTAGTTGTATAAATATATACGAATATGTATAGGATATATATGTGTAATATCAACGTTTTAACTCTTACATTTACAACTGTTGTATCTAGCGTCTAATTAAAATGTATGCTATCCAAATGAAAATGTATCACGATTGACCAAATATTAGATCGAAATAACCGTTAACTACACATGTTTCCTTTTTGCTTTATTCCTTCGATGAGTATGTTGAGGACGGGCGCACTGCGCCATCCAAATTGGTTGGATTATATAAGGTTACGCCTAGTTTAAGTACTTGCGACAACGCTTTGAGCCGCACGAGCAGGGTATTTTTTCATCCTCGAACGGGAACTTGTAGTCGTAGGTCAGCTCCTCGCCCTGCACGATGCGCCGCAGTGCAAAGATGATGATGTGCTTGTGGCCAAGTATGTCGACGACCTTGGAGTAGCAATTCGGCTGCAAAGGACAATGCAAGATTAGCTAGCAATTCACAGCCGGGTCGTAGTCTCTTCAACTTACCTCACAGGAGTGATTGATAAAGCGCGCCGCATTGCCACGCATTGTGGCATCCACCACCAGATTGTCGTCGATCTTGAACATGTAGCAGCCGATGCCACGGCTGTCGTAATACCGCTCCCGCTTGTCAGTCAGCGTAGAGCGTATCAGTTCTCCGGCGTACTCAATAACCATTTCACCTGTGTAATTTTAAATTTAATAATAATTAATTTCAGTTGAAGCAAAGCAGAGCAGAGCCAGAGCGCATCACATACCTGCTTCAATGTCCTTGGTGCAGTAGAGACCGCGTCCATGGATGTGCGAGCGGAAAACGCCCACGTAATCCTTGTAGGTCTCCTTCAACGTACGGTACTTCATGGCCATGGGCAGATTGCTGCCAGTTCCGCGTCTGCAAAAGATTATCGTAAAATGAGTATGGCTGGCGAAGTAGTCAGAGGAGTCAGCGACTTACCTGGGCACCAGCTCGTTGTCGGAGGGCTGCACAAACACCTGTATGGGCTGCTTTCGATGCCTGGACGCCAACCAGCTGAACATATCGTATTCGGAGCGACTGGCGTATGGCTCGCAGCGTGCGCACTCATATGCATTCTCCTGCAACTCTTCCTGATCCGAGCCGTAGTCAATGAGCGCCTGTGCATCAGGCCCAGCGCCAAGTGCTGCCGCATTGCTGCCAGCAGCGCTGGCCGCATGTCCGCCCCCAGCAGCTGTGGACACATTGCCGTTGCGTTTGTGATATTTGGGCGTATACTTGACGCACTTCTCCACGCCAGGCAGCTGCTCGATCAGATACTTGAGCGCGTTCGTCTTGAGGCCAATCATTTGCACGCCGCTCATGTCGGCCAGCGGACCTTCGGGCAGTGGCGTAAGACCATGAGCGCGCCGCGCCACCTGCACAGCCTCGAACACCTTCTCCCAGATCTCGGCAATGGAACTGGACTTGTAGGTAAAGCCATCTTCGCTTTGTATTTCGTAGAGCAGATGTGGTCCGCTTATCTTTTTGGGGTCACGCATTGGTGGCGGCTGCTGTGGAGCAGCTGCGGTGGGAACCACATCGGATGGCACCGTATCCGGCTGCTGCTGTGGTACATCCAGCTTGGGCTTCTTCAGATCCAGCTCGACGCCCGCCTGCAGCTGCTTCAGCTGCAACTCGTGTGCCTCGGCCATTTCGTTTATGTAGCTAGCCGCTGCCTCCACGGCCTCGGCGGTGGCCGTAAAGGTTTCATCGTCCGTGGATACTGAGCCGGCGGCAGTCGTGGCCAGCACATCCTCAACCATTTGCTGATATCCAGCGCTGGCTTCGACTGTCGTCGCCGTGGCTATTGAATCGGCACAGTCATCGTTCGTCAGGTTGTCCAGAATTTTGCTGATCTTTTCCTTCACCGCCGGCTCCTCGCTGTCGGACATCTCGTGGTCGTTGCACGCCGATGTCGCCATCTTCAGGCTAAAGTCGTCGTCGTCGTCTTCATCCTCCTCGGCATCATCCACCTGAGCTAGTCCCTCCGTGCCGCCGCCGCCGTTCTTCATACTGGCGTAGTGATCCTCGGTGTCCATAGGCACTGCCTCCACATTAAAGCCATGCTTCTCAAGCAGACAACTCTCGTTGGACGTAAGCTGAAAGCCATTCTCCACCACCATCTCCATATGCTGCTGCTGCTGTTGCTGGCACGAGGTGGCCTCGAGGAGCATCAGATCGTTGTGTTTGGGTTTTTCCAGCTGCATCTGCGCCTCCGACTGCTTCTCAAAGATTTGATCGCTGTATATGGGCTCTTGTTGCTGCTGTTGCAACTGCAAAGTCGTTATGGAATTCGTCTGCTCTAGATTATCCAGCGCGATGTTGGTCTTCAGCTCCGACTCGTAGCCAGGTGACTTCTGCTCCAGCTGCGCATAGCATTTGACAATGGGTTTTTGTGTGGACGCACCCGCCGGCACCGGCTCCTCTATGGGCTTGGGCGGCGTTGGCGACTGCACCACGACATCGTTGCTCAGCGGCGTCGGTTCCTGGCGTTGCTGCATGGGCAGCACCCGATTCGTCGGCCTGCTGTTGATCGTGATCGTGCTGTTCTGCTGCGTCACGGTGCTGCTGTTGTTGGCGCTGGCCGCCAGCGGCTGCTGCTGCAGTGGATTGACCACATTGGTGGGCAGCGAATTGCTGGCATAGTGCTGCAGTCGTGTGGCGTTGCCATTGATGAGCTGCTGTTCCGCCGGCTGCTGCTGCTGTTGCGACTGCTGCTCCTGCAGCTGTATAGGCTGCGCCTGCGCCACAGCCGGCGTGATCACGAACTGGGTAGCTGCCTGTGGCTCTGCTGTATTCACTATGCTAATGATGGGCTGCTGGGCGGGCAGCAACTGCGGCACGGACAGCTGTTGTTGCTGCTGATGCTGCTGCAGCTGAAGCTGTTGTTGTTGTTGTTGCGGCTGCTGTAGCTGTTGCTTTGGCTGCTGTTGCTGCTGTTGTGGTGCGGGCGGCAATCGCTGCTGCAGCAGCGACACCTTGGGCACCTGGTTAACCGACGCTGGTGACTGCTGCTGCTGCTGGTGATGTTGCATCGATGCTGCTGACGTGGCAAGCTTGGGGGCCTGCTTCATGATCTTGGGCTTGACCTCCACCTTGTGTATGGGCCGAATCAGATTTGTCTTCTTCTGCAGCGGCTTGGAGGCAATGCTGGGCGGTGCACCGCACGTGCTGCCCGTCTGCTGTCCCGCTTGCTTGTTCTTCAGCTCGTTCGCCTGCTGCTGGCGCTGGAACTGTGACGTCAGCTTCAGATTGGCGTTGCCCGCCATCTGTTGCTTTGGCTGCATTTGCTGCTGCTGCTGCTGGACCACGTTGGTGGGCAGCACTTTGTTGACCACCTGCGATTGCTGTGGTTGCGGCTGCACCTTGCTCAACACTGAGATGGGAGCCTTGTTTGCATTTGTATTGCGCTTCATCTGCGCCACGGGCGGAACT
Source organism: Drosophila ezoana (assembly GCA_035045725.1). Taxonomy (NCBI): domain Eukaryota; kingdom Metazoa; phylum Arthropoda; class Insecta; order Diptera; family Drosophilidae; genus Drosophila; species Drosophila ezoana. The sequence goes on from JAWNOU010000036.1 coordinate 8,665,527, forward strand.
TTGGCTGTGACCACCAGCGGTGGCGCATAGTCCGGCATGTTCTGTTGTGTGGATGTTGTGGGCGTGGTCTGAAACTGAAAGCCAGCATTTTGCAGCAGCTGTGCTGTAGCATCATCCGTGCCCTGCGTCTGGCTCTGCTGCAGCCAGCTCGTGTTGCCGCTCGCATCCACCGCATTGTTGAGGACCACATAGCCAGCGGGCAGGTCGACAATCGGTTCGATCTTGCTGGCCTGGAACACCTGTGTTGTCGTGGCCGAAAAGCTGGAATTTTGGCTAAGCACACCCGGCATGGCCGTGGACACAAACTGCTGCGATGACATGACCGTGTTCTGGACAATCGTCTCCAGGCCGTAGTACATGGGCTGCGTGGCCAGTATGACCTGCGGCGTGGCGGTGGCAAACTCCAGGCCCGTGGTGCCGCCGCCAGTGGCACCGCCCAAAATGAGCGGCTGCTGCGCTGTGGCGCTTTGCGTGCCATCTGCTCCGGTGGTCAGCTGCAAGGTCTGCGGCTGGATGAGCGTGCCAATAACCTGGGGCTGTGTCTGCAGCTGTCCGGTTAGCATCTGCAGGCCCGAGTTGCCCGGCGCAGTGGTCAACATGAGATTCCCGCTTGCGTCCGTTTGCAGAAACGTGGCACCGCCGCCTGGAGCTGTCAGAAACGTGGGCGTGCTTGTCGTCTGCTGCGGCTTAAAATCATTTGTTGTGGGTATCGAGATGTACTGCAGCGGCTGGTTCTGGCTGCCATCGCCGGTCACAAACGAGATGATGTTCTGCGCCTGCGTCTGCGGCAACAGCAGCTGCTGCGTTTGCGGCTGCGCGTTGCTCTGGAAGAGTAGCTGCGGCTGCAGCAGATTTTGGCCCAGCAGCTGCGTCGTGCCCCCATGCTGGGTCACTGTGATGGGCGTCTGTTGCTGTTGCTGCTGTTGTTGTTGGTGTTGTTGGTGTTGTTGATGTTGTTGGTGCTGCTGCTGCTGTGGCTGCAGCTTGGCCTGAATGGGCTTCACTCCGTGCGCCGACTTCAGTTGCTTCTGCTTGGCCGCTGCCGTTGCCTGCTGCGCCGCCTTGGTGGCCACCGTCTTGAGCGGCTTACCCGCGTTCCGCAGCGGCAGCACGATCTTCTTGTCGCTGTTGGTCGCCTGCAGCGTCTGGTATGTGGCCGTTGGCATCGCCGCCTGCGCCGCTGTCTGAAGCAGCTGTGTCGTAGTTCCATTGCTCTGCGGCAGCTGGATGAACTGCTGTGTTCCATCTGGATTTGTGGACAGGGCTATCAGCTGGGGCTGCGCCTGCGTGCTCATCGTCGGCTGTGTCAGGGTAAAGCCGCCGCCCAGATTGGCCGCCAGGTTCTGCAGCGAATTTGCATAGAGCTGCAGCTCATCGTTGCCATTGGACGTGGCTTGAGCGGCATTTGGCTGGGACAGAAAGAAGCCATTGCCCAGGGACTGTGGCTGCAGCTGCAGCGTCTGCAAGCCCTGCAGACCCTGCACGCCGAACTGCCCCAAGGTGGCAAGGTTCTGTACCTGTGGAAAGGACGTCTGCAGATAGTTGAGTCCGCCCGTGTTGCTGAGCGTGGCGGCTGCCAGCGCCTGTTTCTGCAGCTCATTGAGGCTCTCGGCACTGAGCTGAGCTGTGCCCGTTGTCGTCTCCGACTCCGATTCGCTGGTGGACATCGGCTCGCAGCTGCCCAAATGCCGCTGAAAGGAGTCGTAGTTGCGGTACGTGCATTGGCAACGCTCGCACTTCACCTGCCCCGTAAACTGGGCCGTGGACAGATTGCCATCGCTGCCAATGATACGGTACTCGGTAATGGAGTCGTCCACGCCGTCCATTTGCATGATCTTCAGCTTGGCGGGCTCTTCACGCGATTCGTTCTTCTCACCGATCAAGCACTTGGCCGCACTCCAGGTAAAGCTCTTGGTGCGCATGGCCGCGCTGCCCTCCGCGGGCAGCTCGCTGCTGCCGCAGACGGACTGACGCCGCGTGATGCCGGCAACGGTAGCCATTTCCTTTTTGCTGCGCTGATTGAGGCTGAGCAGCACACCCTCGGCAATGTTCTTGGAGAGCTTGCGCCGCTTAAAGGCCGCAACGCTGCCGCCGTCCAGCTTGGGCCAGGAGCGTGTCTGAGCCGTGGCTGTCTTTTTGAGGGCCTCGCCGCGCTGCTTCGCTTGACTGGAGCTGCGCGCCGCGGATAACATAGCATCCTCGACAGGATTGCTGGCTGGCCAGCAATTGCTCAGCTCCAGCTGTTTGCTTAGGCTGTTCGAGTTGCGCGTGTCCTCGTCGCAGATGCTTACCGAACCGCCGCCCGTTTGGGATGTGGCCGTTGTGCCGTCCTTGGACTGCTCGCTCATGGCGAACAGTTCGGTCTTGTCGCCCAGATCCTCGTACATGAATATGTCCAGCATGGAGATGCCATCGAGCAGCTCATGCGGTAAATCCTCGAATATGGCATCCTTTATCTCTGGCGGCAATAAGTCCGCATTCTGCTGCGGCTCCTCCTCGGTATTCTCGTCGGCGGGCACATACGAATTGGGAAACTCTGCCCAATCCGTGTCCAGCAGATCACTGCGCGCCAGGCTGCTGTGCCACCGAGCTATCTGCGCCAGGCCGAGCTGCACCAACGAACAATTTGGATTGGTGTGATCCACGGTAAAGTTGCGTCCAGCATCGAGTGTCAGCGAGCTGGAGTAGCTGTTCTGTATGGTGGTGCGCACCGTATACTCCACTATTTTCCAGGGCTCCTTGGAGGACCAATAGAGGCGGCTGCACAGAAAATTGATCGGCACAATCGCCTCAAAGGAGTCGGAGAAGCGCGGCACAATGGAGCCCAGCTGCCGCACCTCCAGCGAGCCAATGTGGAACTGCACCTTGGCGGGCTCAATCAGCTTCTTGCGCTTGCGATCGAGTTCCACGTAGACGGGACGCGACACCTCAAAGTTGGATTCGTAGGTGACGCTGGGCGAGCCATTCGCTTTGAGCGCATTGCGGGCATGAGCCGGGCAATACATGGACTTGTCGGTGAGGAAGGCGCAATCAATGCTGCGCGCACAGGGATAATGATAGTGTTCGCCGCAGGACTTGACATTGCAGCCAACGGTGGCGCCTCGATTGCCGCAGACGGTGCACTTAATCATCCGGCCACGCGCCACAGCACTGTGTACATTCTGCAGCGAGCCATCGATTTCCTCAAACACCTCGGCGGACCACATGGCACAGTTGATGTGCACCCAGCAGTCGTGGCCGCAGTAGAGCAGGCGCGCCTCCTCCCCAGACAGACCCTCGCCGCTCTTGCGGCAGAAGAGGCAGACGCGCGTATCCAGACGTGTCTTTACCGCGCAACCGCCCAGATCATCCACATCGTCCAGCGGTATGTCCAGGAGGCCAGTGCGCGGTGCCTGCGATGCGGTATGGTGCTCGGCATATGTGGAAGGCGACTCCTCGAGTTCCTCGTAGCCGCACGACTCGAACATATCCTCCTCGAGCGCATCTGTGCAGGCCTTCGTTTCGTTCTGGAACCACGGAAACTGCTCGCTGAGCAGCTCCTTGTAGGCAATGTCCAGCTCATCACAGTTGCTCTGCTGTATCACCTGGCTCATGTCGTAGTTGAACTCCGCCAGCGAAACGTACGCATTGCTGGCGATCTTCTGCTTGATGTCCACCAGGCTGAACGATGGCGACTGACTTAACGGCTGCAGGCAGCTGCACGGCACCGGGGTTGACGGCTTGCGATTGGTGCTGTGCTGCTCCTTGAACTCGTAGATATCGTCGCTGTTCTGGCTCTCGCCATCGCTGCCCAGACCGTTGTAGGTGAACTGCAGCGCTTTCGGCTGCAGCTTGCCCTGGCTATGAGCCTTGCCGCCTGCGCCCGCGCCGACTCCTCCGGCTGTGCAGCTGCAGCGCAGCTTCTTGCGCGGACTGAGCTTGAGCAGGGCGCACGCCTGTCGCGACTTGCTGAGGAGCTTGAGCACGCTGTAGAGACTCGACTTGAATTCCTCCATGACAGCCTGACGCCACTCGTCGGCCTTGTTGCGGGAGACATCGCAGCGTCGCGCGCACTTCTTGCATATGAACTCAATGGATTCGGGCAGCGTGCTCAGGAGATTGTACTGCTCGTCGCTGAGACCCTCGCACTTGGAGTGCACCCACTGGTTGCAGTCGCCGCACTCCATCATCTTCAGATCGAAGTCGTTGTCGTCATAGCACTTCTGGCAGATGGGACAAAAGTTGCCCTTTTTGCGCAGCTTGAAACAGGCGGTGCACATGGGCAGGTTGCCTACGAACTTGGACACCTTGGTGGTGGCGCAGGATTTGCACTTCAAACAGTTGACGCAGATGAGCGGACGATCGGCGCCTAGCAGACGTTTGCTGGTGCCCAGACATGTGCTGTGATAGTTCTTCTGGCATTTCTGACACTTCACCTTCGATCCGGAGGACATGTTGCACGTGTAGCAGACGGTGCAGCGCGGGCACAGCCAATTGAGCCGTTGCGTCAGCTGATTCAGCGCCGTATTGGTGGCCGCCGAGATGGCGCAGGCATTGTTTGACGTCTCCAGCAGGCTGTTCATCAGCGTATCCTCAAACGAGCTGTGCTTCAGATTGTACTCGTCCAGCACACAATACTGATGATAAGGCTCGCAGCAGCAGGCGCAAAAGATGAGCGGATCCAGGCCCGTCGATCCGCACAAAAAGCAGAGCGCACGCTGCGCCACAGTTTCCGTGACGATCAGGCCGAAGCCCGTTTGGCACACCTCAGCCGGATCATAGTTCTCCCAGAAATCAATCGAAATCAGGGCCTTCAATCGATTAACCTCCTTGGCCAGCGCCCGCCGACTTTGTGTAGCAGCCGCCTGGCTGCTGGAAATGCTGCTGCTGACCTCGATGTTGCTGCGCTGCTTTTTGGTGGCCACCAGTCCGCTGGCAACTGAGGTCACGGTTGCTGTAGCATTGCGCGTGGTCACCTTGCCCTTGGACGAGCCGGTTGTGGCTGCCGTCTTTTTAGCCTCTGTTTGGGAATTTGACTTGCTGCTCCTCGACTCCAGCACGCTCTTAACAACTGGCTGGGCTTCGGCTGGTGCCTCAGTTGGCGTTAGTATGCAGCTGGCACAGTTGTCGTTTTCATCGATAATCATTTGCACGGGCTGCGGCGATTTGGGCTTTTTGCTGATGACCTCTGGTGACGTTGTCGTGGTTGTTGGCGCTGGCGCTGTCTCTGTCGCAGCCAGCTCTTCTTCCTCGTCGCCAAAAGTGGCCAGCGGTTGCCCCAGCACTATGGATGCACTGCGGCACACGTGCTTTACACGCGGTCCCTTTAGATCAATGCGCTGCCGCTTCAAGTTATCCGGCACCGTCGATGCGGAGGCTGCCTCTGAAGTCTCCACTTGGCTGCTGTTGGTTGCGGCTGAGCTAGTGTGAGGCGTGGAAGAGCTGGCAGCTGGAACTCCAGTTGTCGCAGATGCTGGTTGTTCGTCCTTTTGAGTCTCTGGCGTGTTGGCCTCTGTGGTCTTTTTGGCATTGGGACTGAGCGGCTTCTCGCTTTCCTGCTCCCTTGGTGCCTTCTCCTTGTCCTGTTTTGCCTTGCGTGTGGTTTTACCTGGCGCAACGGCTGCTTCACTGGTGCTAGGCACGGGACTCAGGCCAACTGCCTCCTTTGACTCTTTGGCTTTTTTATTATCGCTGCCAATTTTTAAGAACAACGGCTTTTCGAGTATTGCGGGACGCAGCAGCGGAGTACCGCCAAAGGTGACATTGTTCTCGGCCAGAGGATTCGATTTGATGCTATTCACTGCAGTCTCCGCACTGGATTTCCACTTGATGGTCGTGCCTACCGACGATGCTGAACTAGTCGGCGCCGCGAAACGCAAACTGGCCGTAGGCGATAACAGCTCCGGGCACTTGTCATCTTTGGGTGCCACCTCCTCGCGCATGCTGGCGGGCAGTATGGCACTCAAGCGGCTTCTGTGTCCTGTGGGCAACTGGAGCGTTGCCAGGCATTTCTTAAGCCAGCACGCCTTGCAGCGCTCCTTGTACAACTTCTTGAAGTTCTTTAGCTGGCTCTTGAGCGATAATATGCTGCAGTTGCCACCTGTTGAGTTGGGAATCGGAATTAAGAGATTTTACAATAGAAAGGATTTCAAGATCTGCTTACCATCTGTGCACTTTAGCTGCTGGCTCGACTGTGCTGCGCTGGAGCTTGGGTTCGAGTGCATGGGCGTTGAGAGCTTGGATATCTTTGTCATTCTGGAGTTGAACTTGCGACAGACCTCACAGGCAATTACGCCGTATTTGCGTGCCAACGGCGCGTCCTTGTTATTAACCGGTGCCGAGCAAACGGCGCACGTCGTTGCAACAGCTGCATTATTAATAGAATCAAGTTGAGCAGGAGAGTCAATTAGAACAGTTATTCGCATACCTGAACTGGCGTTGTTGAGCGCGCCAAAGGATAAAACATTCGCTGACGTTATGGCACTTGAAGATGCGGGCAAAAGCGTTGTCGTGGGCAACGGCTTGGCGCTTACAAATGATCCGCTCTTATCCGTTTGGAATTGCAGGCGCGGCTGGCGAAGCACAAAGCTGCTGTTTACCTTCGCGGTGGCAAAGCTGGCAAATGTTTCCTTGCCAAGCTTCTGGCTTAACGCACTTGCTGCAGACGACGACGACGAGGGGTGCGCTTCGCTGGCAAAGTCACCCAGCCCAAAGTAGTTCTTGGGCTTGGGTTTGCCAATGGCATCGCTTGGGTTCTTCTTGCTGCAAATGCCGCCCACCTCCAGCAAACGCTTGTTGGGCTTTATGATGCGCGATGAGCGCGTACTCCGTTTGGGCAGCACAAAATGTTTATCCATTACCAGTTGCCTGTCGTCGACCTCCTTTTCATCCACACTCGCGGACGTTTCGGCACTCTTCTCGGACGCTGCCTCCTCGTTATCCTCCACGTCATCGTCATCAATGTCCTCATCGTCCTCAATTGCATCGCTGCTTGCCGAGCTACAAATGAAAATTAACATTTTTGTTTTATTACGAACTCGACCAAGTTTCTAAAGAATTAAAAGATTTTTAACATGTGACTGCATCGTGGGAATTGGCTTTTAGGATCTGATAAATCTTCAACCAATCAATCAGAACTATAACTGCTCAAAAATGTAGCATACTTTGGGGCTAGCGCAAACTAGTTTTGATCGACTGAAGGTGCGAATAAAATATGTATACCTGATTATTAATTATGGCTTACCCATCATCATCGTTGTCTTCAGGTGTTTTGTGCTGAGGCTCCTGCTTGCGAAATGTGACACCGCCCGAGACGGCGTCCTCGTCGTCGATTGGGGCGCCAAAAGCGCGCGACAGGCCAGAGCCAAAGAGATTTGTCGAGCTGCTGCTGGAGGCTTCCTGTATGGAGGATGACGTAGCGTGCACTGAGCGAAACTTCAGCGAATTGAGCTTGTCGATGTTCGAGTTCTTGTTGAGTATCTTGGAAAGTATGGAGGGACGCACAATAAACTCGCTGCCCCTGCAATAGGTGAGCGGTCGATTCAGGCTGTCCTTCTTCATGATCGAGACGAGCGGCACACGATTGTCCGGGTTGTAGAAACGCTTGACCACCGACTTGTCATCACTGGTCTCGAGTATGTTCTTAAAGGTAACCGTCTTCTTTTGCTTTGTCGCCGCCGGCGCACCTGGGGCAGCAGCACTGGTGCTGGCCACTGCATTGAGAGTGGGATTGGGATTGGGACTGGAGCCAATCGATTTGGCTGCAACGGCTGGGCCTTCCAGGCCGGCCTCATTGGCCATTTCGTTTGAAGCCTTTAGCTGCAAAAACATAAACGACAGGTTAGTCATAAAGGTTCCACTCGATGCCTCTTGGCCAATCAATAATGCATGCAGCTAAAACAAGTAAATGAAAGAACAAACAAAAAAGTAAAAGAAAAACAACTACATGCATGCTCGTAAAAAACTAAAGCAGGCGAATAAGCATGCAAAGCAAAGCAAAACAAAGCGGGGAATGGGGAAAGACGAATCGGGCAGGGGGTGCAGGGTGTAAGTGCAAGTTTTGGGGGAAAAACAAGTTATGTGCAGGTAGAGAGACAGGCAGGCAGGCAGGCAGATAGGGCTAAGGTGGTGGTAGGAGGGCGGGAACAAAGCGCGAAAACGTCATAAGAGCCAATTAAGCAGGTAAGCGAGCAGCTCAGGCAATAGGCAGACAGGCAGGCAGGCAGGCGATAGGGTAACCACTAGTTAGTTAGTTGGCAGGTTGGCAAGATCCGGGGCGCATAATTTAGCGCCCGACTTGACGGGGTTCTTATTTACATTGCCTGAAATGGGGCAGAATAAGCAAATAACACGCAACACACAAAAGACGAGACACAAAAAAAAAAAAGAATCACTGAGTTAAATCGGCTTTAACTTATTTTTATATATGTATTGCATATAGGTAGTAGGTGTGCGTGTGTGTGTGTGTGTTGCATTTATAAAGCGGGCGCGTAGCGTGTTTGTACAGTACAACATGAGCTAAAGAAATCCACTTACCATTGCAACATCTTCGCCAGCGCCTGCTGCTGCTGCCGCTGCCGACGCAGTTGCTGCTGCGGCTGCTGCTGCTACCTCGACCACTTTTGGCTCGACGCTGGCAAAGGGATTCGCCAGCAGCAGGCCGGCAGCTGCGCCTCCCCCGCCCCCAGCAATTACTGCCAGTGGCGTTCCAGGCAAGCTTGACGCCGACGACGACGTCGCTGTTGCTGTCGCTGTCAGCGGCGCACTCGCTGACGCCGTCGTCGTTGTTGTTGTTGTTGTCGTAGGAGCAGCAGCAGCAGCAGATGATGATGATGATGATGATGAGGACGCTGAAGGGCAATTAAGTTGCAATTGCTGCTGTTGTTGTTGCTGCTGCTGCTTGAGTTTCGACGTCGAGGGCAACATCACCTCTGGTCTGGCCAGATTCAAGTTTTTGAATTTTTTATTCCCTCCTTTGCGTGCACGCTGCAACGCACTGGGGCCAGGCACAAAGGCGGCGGCGGCGACGGCGGCTGTTGGCTTCTTGTCATTGCTGCTGTCATCGTCGTCATCGTTATTTGTGTCCTCGGCATCGGCATCGGGCCCGGGGGCAATGCAGTTATTAGGCTCGATATTGTTGCCTTGATTTTTGCATTCCTTGACCTCGGCCGGCGCTGTGGCGCTCTTATGGTGGCTGCCTCCGTTTACATTGCCGCCATTTGTTGTCTTGTTGCCTCCGCTGGATGAACCATTGCCGGTGCTGCTGCCACCTTCGGCGGTGGCTGCGGCATCCGACGCACCGCTGGACGCGCCTCTGTTGCCGCTAGTCGCGGCTCCGCTTGGCGCATTATCATCGTCGTCGTTATCACAATTGTTGCCCTTCTCCCGCGATGCCGAGCCGGCGCTCTGTTCGCTCTGCTGGTGCTGCTCTGCTGTTGCCGCTGTGGCTGCTGCTGCGCTCGCCGCCTCATCCTCCAATTGTAGGACACTTATCCGCTTACGATTAATCGACTTGGATGGTTTCCCGGGGAACTTGGAACGGCCCATAATATACGCACTTGCTGGTCGTTGATTTTTGTTTGCATTTGCATTTGCATTTGCATTGGCAAATCGTTGCTGCGGCACAAACTTTCCTTGCAACGGCTGCTGGCAATGCCAAAAAATAAAAAAAACAAAACACAAATAAAACAACAATGTTCACGTGAGCCCAAAAGACCGGTATTAGCAAAGAGCGACGCCAATAACAACAAAAAACAGCATCAGCAGCAGCAACAAGAGAAAAAACGTCAGCCAATGGCTGTAACCAAACCACGTTTGGAATGCGTCAATTTCCCCCTTGAACGAACACTCACACACATACGCTCACACGGACAGCCGTGGGCTGGCTGTTGTTGTTGTTGTTGCTGTGGTTACCGATTCCACTCCACTCTACTCCACTCCACTACACCTCACTCCCCTCTTCGAAAAACGCTTCACGACTCGTTTCGTTAGTTCCTTTATTTTTTCGTTCAGCTCGTTTTCGCGCGCGTTCCTCGCTCCTTGCTTTGCAAATTACAACTACTAAAGCCGAATGGCCGAAGGTGACGTCGCAACGCGCGGCAGCCGCTTCGTTCGCTTCGTTGTTTTGCTTACGCTCTCTTACGCCTCTCGGCGCACACACGAACACTGAGGCAAACTGCTCTCTCGAGCTCTGCTCTCGCTCTGTTTCTGTTCGCTCTCTGGCGCTCCTGCCGCTGCCGCTGCCTCTGCTAAAGGTGCAATTGCAGCTGCCTTTGTCTCGCTGTTATTATTGGTTCGGCTCCTGCAGACGTTTGCCACGTCTTGCGTGACCACCAGCACACACACCACCTTTTCACGCTGCTACCACTAAATATATAGTTTACAAAAAAAAAAAAAAAAACGAAAAAAATCGTCGCAAGCGGCAATAACAACAACTGCTGCTGCTTCTTAGCTCCTTAGCACGCGCTCGTCTTTGTCGTTTACACAGACTCCTGTCGCGCCCTCCCTCTCCTAACACCTTTTTTACGCTCTCACTCTAGCCTGCGCTCTTGCGACGCGTTAATCGCAACGATGTTCCCTCCCCGTCAACGTTTCATCGACGTTTTAAGTGGTTTTTCTACTTCAGACTTGAACTTTTTCTACTTCGCAGGATTTTCTTGTTATTCACTGTTGTTGTTGCTGTGACTGCTGTTGTTGTTGTTGTTTTTTGGTTTTGTTTTTTTTTTTGCTAGGAATTGAAATTCTTACTTTTGTTCTTGTTGTTGTTGTCGTTGCTGTTGTAGCCCACTACCCTGTTAAGTGGTGGGTTTTCCTTTATGACTGCCTTTTTACGACAGTTTTGCTTTTCTTTATGATGTCTTATGGTGACGCGAGCATGAAAATTCTTCTTTTTGCGCGTTTAGTTTTTCTGCGTTTTGAGTTTTTGCTCGCTGTATTTACAATTTTCCACATTGCTGTACTTTCGCGAAACGTTGCTCAACTATGTTAACAGTTCGGCTGCGGCTGCCTCATCAGCAACAACATCATCATCAATATCATTATCATTATCAATGTAATCATCTACATCATTACATACTAACAACACACACTCACAATCACCGAACTTATACTAGCACAATGCTTTATGTGCGCGCTTGTGCTTGCATGTGAGTCTGTGTGTTTGTGTGTGTGTGTGTGCGCGAATTTTTTTTGTCTTAGCGCGATTTCTTGAATCTGGAAAAATTATTGAAAAGGGGGGAAAACAAAGTAGAAATTTATTAGTTCGCTTCGTCGCAGTTGGCAAACAAGTTGAGATTTTTACTGTGTGGGTGTGCGATGACTGTATGAATGTGTGTGTGTGCGCTTGTATGTGTGTGTATGAGTGAATGAACATGTCTGTGCACGGGTGAATGTATTTCTATGCTACGCTGTTGTTGCTTGCAGGAGCTGCATGTGACGGTTAACCAGGTTTTGTGAACTACTTAATGGCTGATGGAATGAGAATGAGGTGAAAAATGTTCAACTGCGTGTGCGCCATACACCCGCCCCCCCCTTCCCCACTCTACCCCTGGCCATAATCCCACTCCTTCGATGACTTGTTATTGCTGTTCTCTTTATACTTTTTGTTTTCTGTCGTTTTAACTAGCTACTGCAATTGAGTTGGCCCGCGCATTGGCTGCATGCATGAGTCAGTCCGTCAGTTCGTCCGCTCGTCAGTTTGTCAGTTCGTGCTTGGCTGATTGTTTTTGTGCAAAAGGTGTTTGTATTTGCCTAAAGACACACGACACAACACAACACAACACAACACGACACGACACCAGGCGACCCGGTAGCGGCACCAATTACCACAACAGTTACTGCTGTTTCTGGCACCAGCGACTGGTCGGCTTGGCCTGGGCTGGTTAGCTGTTAGTTAGTTAATTATGCAGCTAGTCAATCATGTCAACTGTACTCCAAGTGCAGTTTTGCTTACTAGTTTGTTTTTCTTTTTCTTTCTATACCCTGTACTCATCAAATTGGTCAAAGAGGGCATGTTCGCTCCAAAATTAGTAAACAGAATTGTCCTGATGTTAAAATTGACAATGCATTAGACGATGCATTAATTATGTTAATAACATTAATTTGTCTGAATATTGTTTATGAGGTTTAGAACTCTTAAATGACTAAAATTCAAAACTCCAATCATGCCCTATGGAAATAGTTCAATTTTACATAAATTAATTGCGTACTTCTCTAACATTCTGTTAAAAAAAAAGAATCATATGTTATGTAGGATGCCGAATTATGTAAACATTCTGTTACTGTGAAATAAACACTCAAATTGTGTTTCATTAGGGCTTTCGTGTGTCTGCTTTGACTGTTTAGAGGGTATCACCTAGTCGGGCATTGTTGTTCTTATGTTTTGCAGCTCTAGTCAGCCAGTCAATAAGTCAGTTTCCCATATACATATCGTAAAAATGTGAGCAACTGTGTCTGGGTTTGCAATTTGATTTGAAGCTCGAATCGCTCGTTGGCGATTTTCTTTTATCTCAGCGCCTTGAAGCAGGCATGATGTAAGCATTAGGTTCGACTTGATTGAATAACGTTTAAATGCATATAATTACATTTCATCCATAAATGTGCATGCGTATTGCGATTACACTAATTGCAGACAGATATTCGCACGTAGAGTCAATTTAAATTAATTATATTTAAAGTGATTCAAAGTGCTTAATATATACTCAAAGATCAGGTTTGACATGCTTAAATATATAGGTTTGGTTACCCACGTAAATTACGTATACAGCCAGACTGTTTCACTAACGGACAGCTCTCTTGGGCGGACAGCAGCTACATTGGACTAAGACATTTTAGAGGTCTACTTTTCTACTATTCTTTCTTCTCTCTCTATGCAAAGAGTATTATTAAGTTCTTGTCATCTACAAATAGGTTTGAAAGGGGTATTTACTTTGCGACCCTCTTTAGATAATTGCATTTCCCATGTACTGTGGTTATTTACATGATATTAGGTTGGTTAGCAGCCAGGTATTCTAATACTAATTGATTGCATCCAGGTTGCACGAGGGATAGCTTAGGGTTGTATTCGGATTGTTTTTTTTTTTTGTTGGGCAACGTTAGATGATATCACGATGAGCGTATGCAAATTATTTTAATTGTGAGATAGGATCTATAACAATTAAATAACAATGGGAATTCTAATAAGTATTAAATGCATGTGAAGAAAATTGGAATCATGATGCACATATTCTAACTGTTGTTGGCCGACTAACAGATGACAGATGACATAACAAACTAAAGGTTAACTCGCTCAAGCTCAAAACAATTGTCAACAATTTAATACTCTCCCGAGTCGCTCGCCGCACAAGCTACAAAAAGCTAAAAACTACGCTTTAAATTGCAAATTGAACAGATGAACACACGGTGACACATAAAGCTGGCAAACTAGAATTAATAACAGCGTGTCGTTGACATTAATTAACTAAATCGCTTGAAAATTATACATACATTTGTACACACATACATACATACATACATATGCATGCCACATGGCACTGACAGCCGCTGTCAAGCGCAGGAATATTGAACTAATCAATAAAATCTCGCTAAAGATGACAAAATCCGAGCGGATGGCCATCAAAAATGCGAACACGGCAATAGCTGAAGCCACGCAATCAGCGAATAGCCACTTAGAAATACCCTGTAATTCCAAATGGGGAAAGAGTCGTACTAAGCAAGAATGTGCTAGCACGGAGGAGGGCGCAGAGAAAATTTTAATTTTCCCAATAGTTTCTATCAAAAGTAATCATATTCTTTAAAAGTCTAGATGTAGACATTACTTGGGTTAAATGTCAAACAATTTTAAAGTTCCCAACTTAAGACAAGGCAATGATAACTTTAATTTGCCAAAATATCTCATTTAATATATATATATGATTGAAAATATATTATATATATATATATACATAAACAAAAGGCTTCTCTTTTCAAAGGCAGATCTGTAGGTCAATAGAAAATGTTAACTCAGTTTTTTTCCAGCAACAGCGTGTTAGGTATATTTATAGGTCTTTTAAAATTTATATAAATTTTGTATTTAATTGTTATTGTTAATTGAATATAATTTCTAATAATATAATTATGTCATTATTCATACGTTCGTTCTAAAGAGCAGTCATAATATACTGATATATACATATACTAATCTAGAACTTGATCGAACCCGACACCTGATTAAGTCGCAGCTAAAAGAATGCGTTACACATTTCGTGAGCAAATTAGAATACCCTTGGAAAGGGTACAACAACATAAGCAATTGATGGGAATCATTTGAATGCTACAAATAAATAAAAGTCACGCGAGGTGCGAGGTGCGTGGCGCAAGGTGGAGGAGATGAAGGTGGAGTTGCTGGCGGTGGCTGACAACAAACTGCATACATATGTAACATACATGCATACATATGTACATATAAACAACAATCTCCAGCCACCGACAAGCGAACAGGGCGATTCGTGCGAGCGAAACCGAGCCGAGCCGAGCCGAGACGAGGCGAACCGAACCGAAGCATCAGCCGAGCTAAAAACGACAGCGACAACGACAACGACGTCGAGGCGCGAGGCCGCACACACACCTTTAATTTAATTGCCATCAATTATGGTAAAAAGATTAAGAAATCAAAACAAGCGCAAAACGTACAAAAACATGAATAAGGCGAATGAGAAGCAAAACGAAACGAAATGTGTACAGACAGACAGACTGTCACACAGCCACGCACAGGCACAACCACACGCACACACGCTCAGACAGGTAGGCAACGGCATAGACAGAGACAGAGAAAGAGACAGCGACAGCGACATACTCAAAGAGCCGCACACACAACTTGCAAATTGCGAGTAATTGAGCAGATTAAAGTCAAGCAGCGACAGCAACAGTGGAGGGAGGGAGCAGACCAGACAGGCGAGCAGCTAACAACAATAACAACATCAACAACGATGCCAAGCGAGATGTCGATTGAATACCGAATCGACTGACGAACGATTAAAATCGTGAGCACGACAATCATAACACCAACACGAGTGCACGCCGAGCTTCTAAATAGATACATGCGTATGTGTGCAAAATGAGCGCGGCAAAATATGCACACCCATACGCACATGTAGGTATGTAAATTGGCATAAAATTATGCAAAACTGCCAAAATTATATACATGTATATGTATGTATTTATGTGTAGGCCAGACCAGCAAGACAACAAGAAAAATGAGACCAAAGACCAGTGTAAATAAGAGCGCAATGGAGCCGAACAAGAGAAAGCCAAACAGGCCAAGCGGAGCAGCTGAAGAAGTTGTTGAATTAAGCAGCAAAAGACAACAAGCAACAAATGTGTCCCGACCAGAAAAAAAAGAGAGCGGGCGAGAGAACGAGAGAGGGAGAGTAAACATGGGTGCCGAGGCCAAGTCGAAGCAAAGGTGGGGGCCAATTATCGAGCATGAGAGCAAATTTGCGGGGGTGTGAGAGATAGAGAGAGAGTGTGTACGTGTGTGTGCGAGTTCGGCATAGGTGAATGAGGTGCCCAAAAAGACGTTCAAATCAAAACACGCAGCGAAGGTAAAAGAAAATGTGCGCGCCAATATGTGGGAGTGCTGTATGTATGTATGTGTTTGAGGAGGGTATGAATGAGCACTAAAAGCTGAGCGTGAAACGCAGTTTGATGCTTAATTGCCACGAACACAAAAACAACGAGAACAACGAGCGCAGCAACAGCAGCAGCCAATGTTGGATGCTGTTCTGCTACTGTTTGATTTACAGTTGGGCATATAAGATGAAAGAATTTTTCAACACGACACGAGCACGATAATTTAAGAAACTAAATATTGTTTAAATATTCAAATCAATTCAAATCAAAAAAGGTGTGTTTTAATATATAAATTCCAGTTTAAAACTAATATAATTATCTAATTGAGACGTGCGTGCTCGTGTCACGAATGAAGGCACGACCCAGCTCTAGTTCGATTTGCCTTTGTTAGCGGTGGCGTTGGTAATTATGTGTGATGGTGGTGGTGGGTTCTTTCCAAGTGGCAGCAGCTGCTGCACGCACTGCAAAATTTCGGCAGATTGTTTAATACAAATGAAAACTAATATTTTGCCTGGCAATGTAAATAACTTTGGCACATTTGCGAGGTGTGTGCGTTAAGTTGACTACAGTTGCAGTTGCCGTTGCGTCAGCTCAGCAGAGCGTAAAAACAGACGGCAACAAATCTGCGACGTTTCAATATTTCAGGCATTAGCCTACGGCCCACTGGCTGCTGCTGCTGCTGTTAACTTTGAAAGGCAAATTTGCAAATAAACTAATACATGCACACACACATGCATACACACAATTGCAAATACATACATATATACAATATGAGCAATTACTCATTTTGCGCGTAGTTTCTCACGCTCGCACACTTCAGATTCGGAATTCGCAGTTTTTTTGATCGACAAAAAATGCCAAAGCAAAGATGGTTTCAAGAGAGCACCCGCGAGAGAGGGAAACAAACACACACATATAGCATATGCAAATAAATATAATAGAAACACGTAAAAAATATTTCGTAATTATTCATCAAAAAATTATCATCAGCGGCCGCAGCAGCCGCAGCCGTCCACGACACAGACAACAACAGCAATAACAACAATAACAAAACTCGGAGAGCAACAACAACAGCAATGACAACGTCGAGCTGTCGTAAGCAAAGCAACTCGGGCCAATCGATTTGCCTGTTTCTCATTTTATTATACACATATTGTGCATGTGTATGTATGTATGTGTCTGTGTATGCACATAATTTATTAAAAAGTTTTAACAGCAACGCAAACGATCAGCGCAATTTTAGTTATAAATACAAGCACTTGGCCGCTTTGGTGCGTGCTAGAGTCGAAATGTGGGAGAGACAGATGGAGGGAGAGAGAGAGAGAAGCTAACATTTGATTTAAAATGAGAGCCACGACAACAAAAACAATTAACTGTAGGTACTCACTAGACACATTAAACTGTTATTTGTTGATGTTGTTTTATTGGTTTGTTTGTTGCCGCTGCCTCTATTTTTCGCTCTCTCTCTCTCCCGACAAATGTGTATGTGAACCGACTACCGTTGTTGTTGTCCAACTTGCTTTCTATAGTATTTAATAATGCACGTATGTTTGTAAATAACGAAACGACGTAGATAAAAATGTATTTAGATACATTTAACCGTATAATTTGTAGGCTTTGGCTATTGGGCGTCGCGATTTTCGTTTCAATGTAAACTAACTACAACAACTATACATGACAATAATCTAACTATTTGTGTACGAATGTAAGTTAATGTACGTATTTATGCATGTAAATGAGGTGTTAGTTTAAGTGTCAAAATGCATTTGTTAGAAACGATGCGATTCGATGACTACATAAGGAAAAAAAAACAAAACGCGAGGTCTGACTCATCGGTCAAAACAAATGCGCCGACAACGCCTGGCCGTAAAATTGTGTATTTACCTTTTGATGTAGTCGTTCCTTAAATTGTTGTTGCTATGTATCCAACTATTTTGGGTTTATGTTAAAACATAATTCGCCTTGCACAATTGCACAAATGCACACACAAAATTTAACATTCAACATTCAATGCACACGACTTGTTCGATATTCGGTATTTTTCGTTTTTATTTTCGTTCACTTATTTGTTGGTTTTTGCTTTGCTCTCGCATTCGCCTGCTTAGCGCGCGCTTGCTCTCTCATTGACGAAACATAAAACAGCGCAATGAACACTCACGCACACAAGCACACATTCAACACTAGCTTACGCTCTTTCTCTCTCTCGCGCCCGCGCGTTATTTATACATATATACAGTTGCGTGTGTGTGAGAGAATGTCTGTATGTATTTTACGATGATGAAAAAAAGGCTACCTCTTCACAAATCAGGTTTTCAGCTTTTTATTTCACATTTTAAAGCATTTGATAATGCAATTTCAATAACTATACACTTCATAGAACACTAATAAACACTTTTCACAACAAATTATTAATTTTTTGCGACATTTGCCCGATTTTTAACGAAATTTCTCGAGCAGCTTCTGTACGCTCGCAGTTGCCAGATATCATCGCGTATCGATAATAAAACTTCCACTCTGCGCAGACACCGCATTATCGATAGTATCGCTACTGCAATATGGAAGAATTAATATCGGATTTCTTCTAAGCCATTAACAATGCTTTACTTTTTGAAAATGAAAACCTACTACTGAAAGATTTAAAGGCTTTAAGTTGTTTTTTTCAACAATTTAGTTTAGCCAACACCAACTGCTACCTCAATTGGCGATGTTAAGTGGAGTAGCAATGTTAACTATAGCGACACCTGGCGGAATGTTACGAAGACTCCAAAAACAGTTATGTATTTGAATTATGGCGGTATTTATTTTTCTTGAAATTAATTGTTAGGGAAAAACATATTTCACCCAACTTGATAATTATATTATTCACAATGCTCATGCACATTTGAAAAATTCTCTTCAGAATTAATTAAACTTGTCTGCTGGGCAAGAATTACATTGTAAGTTTGAAGTTTTTTGGTTACCAATTGTCGCACCCGCTGCTTCATTTCAGCTATAGAATTTTTAAAGTCTTCCAAGCGAGACTCCAGAATGTCATTTATCTCATTCACCGCCTCGATCAAGGTTTCATCAACAGGAAAACATGTCAAAGCGTTCTGGAACATGACACGCAACTTGTCGACGAACTCCTCAAAGCTATCGAATTGATTGTTCTCGAGCCTGTTTCTAAGGATATCCCAGTCCAGCTTCTCCTCCGCATCGTGATCGTAGTGGAGATTCTGGGCATATTCCCGCCACAGGTCGCAGCACTTGAAGGGCCAATTGACCAGGTTCCGCTTGCGCTTGGTCATCCCACGGAGCAGCTGCTCCGAGTGACTCTTCTCGACCAGATAGTTCTGCCATTCGAACAAGATGGTTGGATTCACCTCGAACTTGATGGGCTCCGCGTAGAGTTCGGGTTCGGTGAAAATCTCAATCTCGACTGGTGACCAAATAGTTTCCATACTCTGCTTGGGCAGCTTTGGAGTGGCCGGTGTCACGCACTCAAAGATTGGGTTCACCTGCATTATGGACTCGGCCTTGCGTTTCCGGAGCACGGCCTGCGGGATCAGCTCAGTCTCGTTGCTCATGTCGATGTAGGAGAGGCGCGTGTAGAAGGCCTCGCGCAGCTCCTTGCCCGCCTTGTGCACCTCGCTGCCCTCCAGATTGTAGAGCATGCAGTTCTCGAAGATCAGCTCAAAGTCGCCCAGCGCCTCGTCCGACTTCCAGTAATAGTTGTTGTTCAATCGCCGCCGTATCGTGCTCAGGTCCATCGGATGCTTTATTAAATTGTGATAGTCCGGTATGCAGAGAGCAACTGCATCCACCGGATATCGAAAATAGTACGACCAGCGGCTCTTCCACACATACTTCAGCACCGACTTCAGGCTCTCCAGCACATTGGTTCTGCGTCCCCGCCGACCCGGCGGAGGCATCACTGGCGGCTGGACAATCCCATTCACCGGATGGACATATGGCTCGTTATGTGGCGAGGTCTTCTGTTTGCGTTGGCCGCCCTCGACGTCCATCTTGATGAGGCTGCCGGTGGCAGGTGGGCGAACTCTTAAAACTTGCAACAGTCGGAGGCAAATCAACAAGAATATGGAGATTTTTAAAAACAAAATCTCTCAAGCTCGACAGCCAAACATCTGCACTTGGTTGACATAAAATGCTCTGTCAACAAAAAACAAAAACAAAAAACTGGAAAAGGAAGAAAATATGAAAATGTAAAAGAAATGTAAAAGCGTCTGTTGAATTTGTAAACATTTTGACTTCATATTGATCACCTCTCGTGAAGTCCAACTTTGACAAGCACTTGACAGCGACCTCACATTCAGCCAAAGGGCAAACACTTCAGATGTGAAATCTCTTGGAAACCAAAATAGATAATGCCTTTCCCATATGGGGGAAAGTATTCTCAATAAGGAATCTTTCTCTATTAATCTTTCGCTAGAATCGATTAATATCGATTTTGAGACCTGGTTCATTGAGCATTGATATTTAGTTTCTCGTAAAGAACATACATATATCACTTTTAATACCTTATACCTCTCCCCATTCCACGTTTCGCGTGTTTTGGAGTGTATATTTACAAAAAGTTCCAGGGAGTCCATCCTAATGCTCGCTTTCTATGTTTTTCTAATTCGCTTTCTCTTTACCCCACTCTTTTAGCTCACTTTTACTTGTTTTCTCCCCCACAAACATCGCCCTTCTATGCAATTCTCATCTCCTCGCGGAAGGCACACAGTTTTTAGACGTATTAAAAGACTACTTTACAATAATGAACATTGAAACTCTAATAGTTTATTGCAAATAAAACTTTCAAATTTCTCCAGGAGTCCAAGCATTCCAAGACTTAAGGTGCCACTGAAATACGATACTCGAAGAACTTCAGTTAATATCATCTTCTGAGGGACAATGTTAACAATATTGCTGAATTTCTGGCGTATTCCCGTTCACGTTTACCAGCTCAAACCAGCTCAAAATGGTTAATTAATTCGTTACGGCTATTCTACGATGAAAGCTGAGGCCAGTCTCGCGTATTTATTTCTGCTGCAAACTTGCATACAAAATGTTGTCTAGCTACTTGTTGCTACAGCTGCTCCTCCTCCTAAAACTGGCGGTCGTTGAGAACTCTGTGGCCACGTCAACGCATGACATGGCGCGGGTGCTCCAAGGCGAGAACGATCTGCTCGCGGACTTGCGCCTCTATGTGGCCGGTCTGGAGCGCAAGGTGAAGCTAACCCGCTTGTAAGTGGAGCCAGAGAACTGAAGTATATATCGAATAAATTTATATATATATAGGATTCTGGATGATGCCATCAAGCGGCGGCAGCAGGCCAGAATTGATCCGGAGGCCTATGTGGCCAATCCGCTGAACAGTCTGCCCTTGGTGCGGCGCATGCACATGGATGCGGGCAAGATCCTGAAATACCTAAAGCTGGAGCCGGGTGCAGGTGGGTGGAAAGTGGAAGATGGCAGATGCCTCGAGAGGTATTTGACGCGAGTTGTCCACAGATCTGCAACAGATATCGGACTATCGCCTGGATGTGATTACCGAAACGGATCTGGAGGAGGCGATCAAGGGCTTGCTGCGCATACAGCAGGTCTACGAGCTGGACGAGCGGCACATGGTGCAGGGCCAGCTCAGGCAGAAGCAATACAAGTAGGTCTCCCCAGACTCCAGACACGGGACACACAACTCCAATCTTTCATTGCAGCGCCAGGCTGAGCACATTGGACTGCGTGGCCGTGGCACGGCATCTGCGCAAGAACGGGGAGGACGAGCAGGCCACCAGGTGGCTGGAGCTTGCGCTGGAGCAGTACCCGGAAATGCCGGAACCTGTCTACCAGCTGCTGAAGATCGACCGTGCGGAGATTCTGCGCGAACTAGCACACATTCAAATTGCCCGCGGTTAGTTGTTATTCCAAATAAAGTCAGATCTGCCGCTTGAACCCGTCGTTCGCTTGCAGACAATTGGCCAGCCGTAGGGCACACCTATGAACAGGTGTTAGAGCACGCCACCAGAGCGCAGGACAAGCAGGAAGCGCTGGCTTTCATTGCGGCCGCTAAGCAGCATCTCATGCACCTGCGCCTTTGTCGCGGACACAGTCTGCCTTTGGTCAGCTCCTCGCTGCGCTGTCGCTATAATACGGAGACCACGCCCTTTCTCCGCCTGGCGCCATTTAAGCTCGAGCAGCTGAGCCTTGATCCCTATCTGGTGCTCTATCACGATGTCGTACAGGCCAACGAGCGCGAGGACATCATGCGACTGACCAAACCCTATTTGCTTCGCGCCCTTGTGGGCGCAGGCAGGGTGCAGGCTCAACGCTTTGCCATGAACGCGGGCTTCTCCTACAACAAGTCCCGCCAAGGACAGCGCCTGCGTCAGCGCCTCGAGGACATGTCCGGCTTCGATCTGACCCACAGCGACCAGCTGGCAGTGCTCAACTATGGCATTGGCGGGCAGTACTACATGCACTTCGATTGCCGGTTCAACCAAGACGATGTGAGTTCCAAGTCTGTCCCCACTTCCTTACTTACATCACTTTAGCTTCCCTGACTGCTTGACTGATTGATTGACTGATTGAAAGATTCAAACCGTTTGCGAAAGCCCCTTCCGGCCAAAACATTTCAAGCTAGTGCTGCTTAAAAAATATAGAAATAATTTCAGGTTCAAATAATATTGAGAAATCCACTAACAAGGGCGGAAAATGAGCGGAAATCAGTTGTAACTTTAAACTGATCATATGGATATGAAAGAAGTCAGTTTTCCAAAATATCTTGATCAGGCCCTGCAATTACGAGCTACACAATTCGCCTCACCTTTCTGCAAAAGGGTATTTCAACTTCGGCCTGCCAAATGAAGCTATTCTTTTGCCAATATTTGATCTATAAAGCTGCAAGTTCTATTTATAGACTGGGCTTCTTGGAAATGTATGTAACAGGCAGAAGGAAGCACCTCCTACCCCATAAAGTGTTTATATTCTTGATCTCAGAAACTGTGAAAGCCTTGTTGAGAAGTAAAGCTCCTTCTTAGAGCTCGAGTTTCTAGTATTGGTAGAAAAAGAAGGCACAGGCACAGTATAGACACTATTTGGTACAGGGTATTAGCTAGTCAGGTACTGCCTGCCAAAGCTCTCTTACTTCTTTAATAAATAGATCTCTGTAAATTGTGGACAAGAATACTTGGACTTACAGGATATGAGTTGGTGGATTTCCCTCTCCACGGGCACATTTTTAATTGTTTAGCGAATGTTCTTCGCTTATGTAAATCTAACTTTGTGTATTTGTTTTTTGTTTTTTTTTTTTTTGGCAGGCTGCCCGTGGTGCTTTCATCGAGGATAATCGCATTGCCACCATTTTGCTCTACGTAAGTCGAGGGCTTAATTCCCATTTTGTGGCCCACCCCCTGTCTCCCCCCTTTGCATACTATCGCCTGGGTTTCCCCCTCTCTTCTGCTTGTTTGTGCTTGCAGCTGACCGATGTCCAGCTTGGCGGACTCACCTCCTTTCCCGCTTTGGGCCTGGCCGTGCAGCCGAGCAAAGGCTCGGCCCTGATCTGGCACAATTTGAACAATGCGGCCGAGTGCGACAGACGGACGCTGCACGCCGCCTGCCCAATTCTTCTGGGCTCTCGCTGGGGTAGGCCCAATTGCCCAATTAATATATATATATCTGAATACATATCTATATCCTCCATATCTCCCATAAAGTGGCCACCCAATGGATCGATATGAAGGGCCAATGGCGCACAAAGAGCTGCCTGGCAAACCCATCGAATTAATTTCAACAAGTAAGAGGTTCTAGTCGAGAGCTCCCGACTAGAGGATACCCTGAACCCCCTTCTTCCAACACCAAATGCAGATATATATACTATTCTAGAAGCTACATGTCAAGTTTGGTGATTTTTATCGATTGCTTGGAAACGGAGTAAGTTATCGTTTATCGGAAACCAGATCGATCTGCGTGGGCACCAGCTAAAATTTCAAGTCTCTAGATCTTCTATACATACGGACAGACGGACAGACTGACGGACGGACAGACAGACGGATAGGGCTAGATCGACTCGGCTGATCAGGAATATATATACTTTGTGGGGTCGGAGCTGCTTCCTTCTGAAGAATACAATATACCCATTTTACCCATTTTCAATGGGTTTAGGGTATAAAAAAAGAGTAGAAAAACATTTGCATAAGTTTTGCGATAATTTATTCAATAATTTTCGTTAATTATATTTATGCACTATTTTATAGTATTCGTGTTTAATTTATATGCAATGTAACATTATGCGACATATTTTTTTCGGGAATATGGCTTTTATTTTGTGGCTTACATTTATTAGGGCCACATTTTTTGTTTTTTGTTTATCGCTATTTTTGCATTTCATTATCTTTGACGGGGGAGGGGGAGTTGAACAACAATTTGCGCGATACGTATGTGAATGATATATGCGGTGTGGGGGTTGGGGTGTGGGGGGCGTGGCAGCTGCCCACAGCGCTTTGGCAATATGTGTAGCAATATGTTGCGTTTATCGATGCCACGAAATCAAAACACAACAAAAAACAAGAAAGCCTAAATAAAAACAAACAATAGCGCGGGGGAGGGGGGGGGTAGGGTGCTTGAGCGGGAGCGTAAGCAACACATTCGATCTTGGTTGGGGTGCGGGTGCGGGGGGGTTGTGTCGGCTCAGGAGCTGGGTAACACCTGTAGGAATACTTGTTTGCCGGCTCTCGCTCAGTTTTGATATCACGCGCTCCATGCCCAAAGCAACAGGGCGAGGGGCGGCCGCAGGAGCCGAGCGGCTTGCCTGGAGGCGGCCAGATTGCGCGCCGCCTCCTCGAGACCTGCTGGCGAGAGAAATCAGTAATTGGCTTTGAGAATTGGATGGAGCGTATGGAGCTTACCGCCTATGAAATTGTGATGCTCATCGTTGCTGGACGAGGCGCCCGGATGTAGCTTGATTTCTGCAAGGTCAAAGGTTAGACAAATCCCCATGGGCCATTGCTGGCAGATAACGCATACGCACCGTATAACCGCAGCGTGCCCTCGGCACGGCCCAGCGAATTTGTGCTGACACAGTGATAGGTGCCCACATCGGAGGGGGAAAAGGAGCGCACCACCAGCAACATGACGCCGCGATAGCCATCGCGCTTCTCGGTGATGCCGTATTTGGGCCTGGACAGTGAATTTGGGGCACATTGTGTTGCTCTGGCCAAAATAATGGACTTTTTGTTACTCACCCGTCGAGCAGCATTTCGGGTCCGGGCGAGCCCGCCTCCAGACTGGACGTGGAGATGCTGGCAAAGCCATTCGAGGTGCGCGCCCCCTTCAGCCAGTAGGAAACGGGCGATGGCGATGCCTCCACCTGGCACTCCAGCTGCACATCGGAGCCGAGCGGCGTGCCCAGCAGCTGGCTGGGCGCACGCACCATGGGCGCAACTATGAATAAGTAGAACGGGTCTGAATGGGTCTGCCCAGAGGGGGTAGGCACTTACATTGGACGCTGAGCGAGACCCGTTTACTGACGGCCGGCGGGACATCGTTGGAGGCGATGCACAGGTAGGCGCCCATCTGGCGCCGCTCCAGGCGCAGCAATCTCAGCGAGGAGCCATTGTAGGTTTCCACTGCGTTTTAGATTGTGCATGTACGTTAGTTGCGGCGGTCTTTATTGTGGCTCGAAACTCACCTTTCATTAGCTCCCGACTGCCCGGCTTGCGTATGAGAATCATTTCGCCGTCCTCGCGTCGCCAGATGACACGCGGCTGCGGGTTGCCCGTGGCCTTGCATGTCAGCGTCGCATCCTCGCCCTCCTGCACGGCCAGATCCGCCGAGGAGTCCTCGTTAATTATGTCTGGCGGCACTGTAAGCACTCAATATTCCATTATCTTCGCTACAATTGAACAATTCTCAATATGGCACCTTGCACGTCGATGCAGCCCACCTGCTTCTTCATGGGACTCGTGTTTATCTGGCACATGTAGCAGCCACGATCGCTTTCCCGCAGCTTGCTGATCTTCAGCTTCCAGCTAGTTATAATTATACAACAATTAAAAATGTTTATCAACTACAATTAGATTATCATTTTCTATAGTCCTTAACCCAGTTGGGAAACAAGAAGTTATACTATTAAGATAGAGTACGTAAAAAATCTTGTCAAGCCTGCAAATCGATTTGGAACCAACCCGATTCGAACTCTGAGCTCCAACTTATTTTGTACTATGAAGAATTAGAATGATGCTGATGCCCATGTGTGACTAAGAATAGTTCAAGCCAAGCCAGATAGCTGGCTTCCCAGGGTATGTCACAAAGGACGCCATTCAACACGATCTCCGTCTCAGAAAGATGGAGATCGCCAACTGGCTGTTGTCTCATCCGAAGGTGAATCCCCAGGTGAGTCACAAACTCTTCATTGTAGATAGCCTTTCAATGTAAGCTAAGCAACAATCTAAAGGTCAGAAGTTATCGAACAAATTGAATTGCATAAAGGACCCGCTTGTGAGCTAATATTTATTAAATTCTAACATTTTCCCACGCCCCTTTGTTCGTGTGCTTTTTGGTTCGGCCAGTACATCTTTTTCGCGCTCCCTCGTGCCAATTTTCCAGCGCATCCCCGTCAATTTTTCATTTAACAAAGAAATAATAAAAAAAAAACAACAACAACCAAACAACAGCCCCATTAACGCTTTAACACATATAACAAATTGCCCGTCGTCGGCGAAGTCAAGTGAATAATGTTGAAAATGCAAGTGAAACCGAAATTTTGTTGTGCAATTCGCACAACCATATTCTCTTCCGTACACAATCATTAATTGCAAATCCATTGCAAACGAAAAGCTGCACATGATTGAGATCTTAGCCCGTTTCATGACTTTGGAAGCTATTTAGACATTCCCTGTTGCAACTAGGTAAAGAAACTGCTAGCTAAGAAACTGATAACTATTCTCCCTGCTCATATCAATAGGCGAGTTGGCTGACTAGGGGATACCCTTAACCTTTTTCTATCAAAACCAAAAGCAGCTTGATCTGTCTGAAGTTTCTTGTCAATTGGTGACTCTCGTCATTAAAAACAAACAGATTTTCTCAATAAACAGAATTTCGATATCGACTTTTCTCGATTACTTGGAAACGGGGCAAGTTATCTATTATCCTATGCCTATACCTACGCTCAAAATGTCTCTAGCTCTTATAGGTTCAGAGATCGATGGGCGGACGGATGGACGAACAAACCAGTCACCTTTAAGTCAGGTTAAATGCTGATTTATATATTTAAAGATTATATCTTCATTACTAAACATATTTAAAGAGATTTTCATTTTATTATAATACATAAAGCCGACCTCGAGCCAGCTAGACGTACAGCGAAATTTCAAAGCTAAAACGATTTTTAAAACCGCTCAAAATTCTCTAAATAACTTTATATTTTGGAAAAGTAGGGGCAAAAAAGTAAACTTGGATGAAAACTCTATGGAATGTGTACTCACGTGTGCATATCCTGATGCATAACACTGATCCTGGCGTTGTGCGTCACGACACGTCCTTGGAGTGCGAGCACCGTTTGATCGGATGCACGCAGCCAGCCAACCTGACAGAAACAAGGCAGAAAATGCGATCAATCGAAGATGGAGAGGGACTGGACTGGGGCTGTGGATGACTTACTTTGTTCTTGCCCAGATTGCGCACCGAACAGGCCAGAACGGCCTCGCGACCAGCCGGATATGTCACATTGTTGATGAAGCCAATAAACTCCGGATCGGGATCCAGCTGTGAGTTTGACTCTGTGCACAGCAAGCGGCAACAAATTGAATTGGAATTTAATGTGGGGCCAATTGAATGCAGGCCCAAACTCTACTTACCATGATGCTGATTCTGTGGATAGCCGTTGGCGCATTTGGCGGCCATTATCAAAATGACAAAGAGCGGGCCTAAATGGCTCTTCATTTTGTTCCTGCTGTTCTAGTCGATATTGTTCTCGTTGTTGTTCTCGTTGTTGTTGTCGTTGTTGTTGTTGTTGTTGTTGTTGCTGCTGCGGCTTGTTTTTGCGCTTTGCAGCTGACGTTTGTTATTGGCAGCAGCTGTTGCTCGATTGGCTGCCGCTGCTTTTGCTTTTGTTATTTATTTTTTATGTGTTTTTTTTGTTGCGACCACCACAATTTCTATTTGCATTTGAATTTCTATTGCTATGGCTATTTGCCGCATGCGTTGTTTGTGCAAATTGCGCAAGGGGCTTTGATTTCACTGCATTTGCATCATTTCCAAGTGCTGTTGACATCTGCAAGCAAATAGAGAAAAAAACAAAACCAAAATTCAAATAACAACCAAACAAAACATCAAAAATTGCTTCCAAATTTATTTCACAGCACTTACACACACACACACACACATACACACACACAGCACACAACAACAGCAAATGGAGTTCAGTTTAAGTGCTGCAACAATAGCAATCAACAAAAGGGGCGTGGGGCTTGGGGGTTGGGGGTTGGCTGCCCAACTCTGTTAACTTGATTATGTGCGGCGCACAGTTTTACAATTTTCCGCTGCCTGCTTTTAGGCGCGGCCAATATGGCTCTCAGTGCTGCCCGTGGCCCGTGGCTGTCTCTATCTTCTTCAGTCGCCGCTCAACGTAAAGGCAAATGCAATTTTCAACACAAACACGAATTTATGGCATGGCCACCCGGCCGCCCGGCCGCCCGGCACGCCCCCTTTGCCGCCCAGGCAGCCGGCAGCCGGCAGCAATAAAAAACGGGCCAAGAACTAAAAATAAAAAATGGAGCAGGAAAAAAGTACGAGTTTTCAGCGCTGGCGCAGCCAAAGGTGCAAAATATGAATGTAAATATTAAAAAAGTTTCAAGACGCAAAAAACTAACGAGATGTTCGCTCATTTGCTTGCCCCCCCCAGCCTCCAACCCGTGCCGCATGCCCCGCTCGACAAGCCACATTGCAGCCCGTTGCTGCACTTTGACGCATCTGTAATTTAATTTCTGTGTGAAATTGAGCGCTGGGCTAATACTAAATTTGCACTAAACCAGTTAGCAAGCCCGGACGAACTGCAGCAAGACGGGGCCCTCGGCGGCGGCGGCAGGGCCAAATGCTTTGCAAACTTTTGACGAGGTGTCAATGCGATGCCACCGGGCTAAAATGCGCCAAATGCCGACGCGTCGTTGCATGCCAACCGGAGAAAGGCAACTTTCAGCGGCGGAAATGCGATTTGCTTATTGAATTACCTTTTGGCTGCGCCGAATGGCGACACTGGAGCCATGCCCCATGCGCCATGTGGCAGCCGGAGCACAACACGATGGATTAAATGATATTGTTCACTTACACACAATAAACTCAATTGCACGGAATTTGAGACCTTCGCGATCAGTAGAATTTCGTGATTCCACTTTTCGACACTATAACTATTGATATTTCTTCATTCAAGTTAAAAGTTATTTTCAACTTCTCCAAAAGAAATTCGCATAACTTTTATTGAAAACCTCAAAAAATTAAATGAAAGTCAAATATCTTTTGAAGCACATATATTTATAATGATTTTTTTTTTATATATCCTGACTGATTGATTGACTGACTGATTGAATAACTGACTGATTGACTAACTGACTGATCGACTGACTGACTGATTGCTATTCAAAGCACGAAGCAAATCGTTAGAGTTAGGAAGCTTTTACTCTATATATAATGATTTTGTCGAATTCCACCCGCTAGCGTGGAAAAATCGGGTAAAATGAAGATGTAGATGTATTATATTTTTTTTGTTTTTTTGTCCGATCAACTTCAAACTCAATTTGAAAAGTACATGTGAATTTAACTTGAGATAGTTTGAATCATTTGATTTTTCATGAGCAGGAAATGGCTAAAAAAGTAATATGTTAAATATTAAGGAAATAGCTTGCCACGGATTAGGCCGGGGAATATCCGCTAGTCTTTATATATAAGACAGTTGGGCTGACTGAATAACTGATTGTCGATCAGCGCACAGACTAAACCGTAAAAACTACGAAGCTTACCCTGCAGTTAACTTGTGCGATTTTCACCCGTGAGTGTGGAAAAAACGTGAAAAGGGGTCATATACAACTGTTTTGTTTACAAGACGAACGGCTTAAAACTAAGTTTCAAAGATTCATCTAATACGTGTTTCTCACTTTTTGCAAAATCCAATCCTCCTTGGTGAAAATGGGGCTCAAAGATTTAGTTGCTAACGTTTCGGGCTCAAATTCATATACAAGGATCTTTATGGGAATTTAGTTTAGGCGTGTTTCACACTTTTCGCATAAATCCAACCCTTTTTGATGGGAAAATGGCTGTATCGTTGAGAATAATAAATGGGTTGAATATTGAAAAAGAGTATGTATGTAATGTGGATTATGTACGTTTATATATATATCTATTTATGGCCTAATCCCGGCGGGTATCACGCTGCAGTATATACATTATATTGTTCTTAAGTGCATAATCACACAACTTTTTGGACAATAAAATAAACTAAAACAAAACTAAATGCTGCCTGCTGTTCAACCAAAAAGTTGCAAAAGTGTAGTTCGAAACAAAGAGAGAGAGAGAGGCCTTCAATTTTTAGCTGTGGCAGATAATCCGGAAACATTTAAGATCAAGTGCAAATTAAAATTTAAATTAAATTTCAACTCATCAACTCTAACAATTGTGTTGGGATCCATCTCGTTTTCGCTGCAGCTTTGCGCAGCTGTCAGGAAAAACAAATTTGCATCTTCGCACTTAAGAAAGGGAATATTTAAGAATGGCCCCCAAAAATGTAGCACAGCGCGAACATAAATAAATTTGCCGTGTAAACAAAAAACATGGCGAAAAACTGCGCCAAACAAATGAAAAGAAGAAACTGCAAATCAGCGCAGTTGCTGCAAGGTAAGCCAGCAGCTGGCCGAGCAAGGCCGTTGCAGCAGAACGGGTGCGGGGGCGTCAGCATGTTGGGGGTGGGAGAGAGAGAGAGATAGAGAGAGAGAGAGAGTGAGAAAGCTTTGTGGCAAAGTGGCAGCTCAGCCGGCGGCAACAAAAAGAGCAAAGGCGAACTAACACGGGGCCAAATCCTTTTGAAGTTGCACAGCTGGCAAAAACAACACCAGCGCGAACAACAGAACAACAGCAACAACGGGAAAGAGTGCTCTGTCGGGAGTGCTCGACTAGCAGTTACGCTGTACCCAATGCCAAGCTGCAAAAATTTTGAAGTAACTATAGCTATGATATCTATACCTTGTCATTGTTGCTCGTTATGACCAACGTTGACCTCGAGTCGGCCAGCTTAAAACTAAGTTAAAAACAAATGGACAAACATTTTGTTTGAATTTGTGTATATTATGCAAGATTAATGTATAAAAAATCTTGTGTATTATTATTATTTTTGAGTAAAGCTAGTCTCAAATTAGAAAATGATCGATGTTTTGGATCATCAATATGGATTCTCTAGCTCAATTCTTTAGTTGTGTGGATAATTTATAGGTCTGTTACACACATGCTCACAAAATAATTATACCCTTTATACCCATTTAAAATGGGCTTAGGGTATAACAACGGGCACAACGGGCATAGCAAGGCGGGCAAACACTTGAGCTATAACCGTCAACAGGAGTCGCTGGCTGACAGCTGAGCCAGGTGCTGCGCCCGGCTGCCAGTGCCAGCTCCAAGGTAAATGTCTCAAATGCCGATGTTGTGCGCTGTTAAGGCGCAGCAGAACGAAAGCTCCAGCCAAAGGGCGGGTCAGCAAAAGGTAAAAGGTAAATGGCAAATGGTGAATGGTAAACGGCGAACGGCAAACGGTAAATGACCGACGCTTCTAAGCGGCGCAGCAATTTGACTTAAAAGTGCCGAGCACTTGCTGAATCTTGCACGGCGACAGAATGATGACGTTGTGGGCGTAACTTTACAGAGCTAACGGCAACAACAATGCCAGCAAATGGGCACCGGCACAGGCCTTAAAGGTTTAGGCTTAAGCTCATTTATTTAAATTAAAACAAACACTGCAGGCCAAAAGGGCGAAGCCAAGCTGCAAAGCGGGCCGGGCGGGGATCAGCCACACAGAGTCACGACTGAGTGCATGCAACTACATACATTATGCGAGCGTGTGTGTGTGTGTGTGCGTGTGTGTTTTATGTATGCCTGCGAGGCGTCGTGGCAGCGAGCCTGCGTGTGTGCTTTAGCCTTGTGTGTGCGCTGTGTGTGTGTGTGTGTGTGTGTCTGTGTGCGTCTGACTGCCATAGAACTTTGGCAACATTTCCGATTGCCAACGCTGGCTTTAGTCGCCATTCTGTCATTGTGCTTTGCCCTTTTGTTGCCTGCCTGGCCGCCTGCCTCTCGACTTGCCTGCCTGTCTGTCTGCCTGGCTGCCTGGCTGCCTGTCATTTGTCCACTACACAAACAGGGCAAATTGTTTGCAATAATGCGCGTGGCACGTGAATTGCTTCCCCTTGCTCAGTCCAGCTAGCAGCCACGCCCCTTATCATACACACCAGCATTTAGATAACAGCAGAAGCTCCAAGCAGGTGCCCCACTTGCCGCTTGCCGCTTGCCGTTGGCGCTAATGAATTTCACTGGCAATTGCGAAGCGTGCAACATCGGTGGCAACAACTTTCGCCACAGCAATAGCAACAACAACAACAACATAAACTCTAGAAAAAATAGCGCCAACAACTCTCTGACAAGTGCAATAAATGGCGACGCAAAGTTTAAGTAGAAAATCACAAAATTGAAATGTTAATTGTTTGTCTCACTTTTTATATTGCTTTGTGTGCATTTTTAAACACTCTATACCCCTTGAAAATGCCACAGAGCGGGTTTAATAAGCTTGATAAGTTTTTTGTTAAATATAAAAGTAAAGTATAAATAAATATACTTATACTCATTATAAGGACACGCCTCGGCACGATTACTAGTACGAAATTCATTCGACCTATACTTTGTGTGAATACATTATTTTTCTACTTTTCTCAACTTTGAACTCTATATGACCCTCATGTTCTAGAGTAAAGCCATTTAATATCGATATGGAATAATAAAGAATAATAAACTTGTTAAGTTTATTTATCTATTTTTTTATTTCGCCTTGCTCACACACTTTGAGATGCAATGTGAACAACTTTTTGCATTCGGATTCCATTCAAAGCTAACTAGAAAATTAACACATTTTTTGTTTTCAAAATGGAATTTCAGCAATGGAATCGCAATCGCATTCCTGACCGAACGTTGTGCCCTATTTAATAAAAAATGGGAATATTCTACCAATTTTTTACAATTTTTAGGTTAAAAGAATTCCACATGCTTTCATACCCAGCAAAGGGCTGGAAATAGGCTCTCGTACTTCGAGCGCAGCGTTGAAAACTCAGCTCGAAGTGCGAAATGACTTTTGATTTGACATTACATTTATCACATTTCATTAAGCTGAATTTAACTCTTTACCTAATAGACTGATAGGAACTTGGGGCTGAGCTGCAGGGTATCAGGTAGTCGTGCACTTTGCACTCTTTTATGTTGGTTTTTTTTTTGCTGTGTGCGAAAAAGTTTTGCAGCATTTCTCAATGAGATTTTTTATTGCAGCCGGCGAAAGTTTTTATGTGGCACCATTAGTAGCCAATTATTGGCGACTTTTTACGCTCGAAGGCTGCTCGAAGCTCTGGATCCTGGATCCGGGCCTCCACAGACTGGCACGCCGATTTATATTCAATGTCAGCGGCTGCAAACTAACTATTTGACTGACTGCATTAAAAAGTTCAATAATGAGCTACTAATAACTCAATTTCTACGATGCGGCCAAAAAGCGAAGCGCTAATTAAAACCGCTGTCAGAGTGTTGAATGTCGTGATAGTGCGTCGGAGAGGCGAGCTGGCGGGCGAGGAGGGGAGGGGCTAGAATGAGATTATTGGGGTTGGTTTTTGGGGGGTAGAAAGTGCACCGAGTGCGAGGCTGCACTTTAGCTTAATTAAACATTGGCGCCTCAGTTTTAATTGATTGTGAACAAACTGAAAGCGCAGACATTGCTGCCAGAATGAAAGAGCGAAACGAAGGGCGGGTAGTAAGAGAGAGAGAGAGAGCGAGAGGGAATGATGTAAATAAACAATTTAACTAAATGCGCCACAAAGTAGGCAACGCGCTTTCAAAGACACGCCAGGGCTGCTGCCTCTGCTGCTGCCTCTGCTGCGGCTGCTGCTGTTGATGCTGATGCCACAAAAGCCTTAAGCATTAGGCAAGGCATGGAAATGATGCTTGCAAAGTGTAAATGTAAACACAGCTCAAGGAACAAAAGACCGGCAAGGCGTCGAGCACGAACAATGCGTAGAGCCAAATGAATGGCAATGGGAATGGGA
The DNA here is from genome assembly GCA_035045725.1 of Drosophila ezoana. Taxonomy (NCBI): domain Eukaryota; kingdom Metazoa; phylum Arthropoda; class Insecta; order Diptera; family Drosophilidae; genus Drosophila; species Drosophila ezoana. The sequence continues at coordinate 8,699,420 of JAWNOU010000036.1, forward strand.
ATGGGAATGGGCATGGGCATGGGCATGGAAATGGTAGTGTGGCCGCGTGGAGCTGGTGCACGACTGAATGAATGAATAGGAATGGCAATGATTGTAGGCTAGGTTTCACGGGTGTCGGCGTCGACTGCCCCTCACCGGCAACATGGAGGCGGGTCGAGCGGGGTCAGAGTGCACGGCACAATTGTGATAATTGCCGTTGTCTCACACCTTTTGCCAGCGGCAGCGGGTCGTGAAATGATGACAAGCAAAAGCTCTTCCGCTGCCTGTTTGTCTGCCACTCTTTGGCACATAAATGCGTGCCCCTGCCCCGCTGTTTATTTTACAATTTCATTGTTTACATTTATATTTTAGCTGAAGCACACACACACACACGCACACACATGCTGGCAACATGTGTGTGCCACACACAACTTTCTTAGCTACACACGCACACACACACACAGAGAGAGATGCCAACCTGCCTCTTGCCGCATTTCTCTTCTTGCCTTTCTAGCCAAATTTTCTTTCGTTTTTGGCGCTTTCTCAACTTTTTTCGCGCACAATTTGCATGCGAATTTGCCGCTGTCTGTTCGCCCAAAACTTTGCCCCGTCCGTCCGACCGTCCGTCCGTCCGTCCGTCTGTTTGCTTCGTTCTGCCCATCCGTCTGTCCTTTCGCTCGTCCGACCATTTGCTGTCCTCCGGCCTCATGCGCGTGCCTTTTACTGCACGACTGCCACTTGCCAGTTGGCTGCCTGCCTGCCTCCCTGCAGCCCCCTCCTCGCAAGCCTCAGCTAGAGGCCCATCCTCTGCATTGCCGCCGTTCTGGTCTCGTGCAGTTTTTCTTTCATTTTTTATGCGCCGTTAACAACTTTTGCTCGGTTTACTTTTTCCGTGTCGGGCGGCGTCGCCGGCGCTGCTTCTTTCAAACTTTAATTGTTGTTGCATGTCCTTTTGCGCACTCCTCGACAACATCCTCGTCGCCGTCCTTTTCCTCAGCATCTCGTAGCTGTTACTTTTCTTGTTGTTGTCGTTGTTGTTGTTGTTGTTGTTTTTCTGGCGTAAATTGTACGCCTCACGTTTTTACGCCTGCAGCTAAAGGACACCCATCTGCATATGTGTGTGCGCATGTACGTGTGTATGTCTGTGGCGACGGAAGTGTGAAACTGAAATTGAGCAACTAAAGGACTAAAAGACTCTGCCAGTTGCCTACTGGCTAACACTTAACACTGGTTTCCACTACGTACAAATTGTGTTCAAAAAATGATATTAATTAATTTACAAGCAAAAGCTTTTGTTGCAAATGACAAAATGTTTTTGGTAACCTTTTTTATTGTTGATCCACGAATAATGTGCTAATTGACATAAAATTATAATAATGATTAACATTTAACGGCATTCACAAATTAATAAATATGTAGAAATTGTTGAATATTCCAAGAATAATTCCATTAAATCCCTTTAAGCAAATTGTACAAATATTCAAAATATTTTAAAAATATTCTTAAAAATGATTTAAACAGTTTTTCATTTAAAGAAACAACAAATCATTCATATTCGGCTACACTGTCAGAAATCTACAGTTGCCGAAATTTGTTTTTTTTTTATAAAAAAACGTTTTCCTTTAAAAGGCTGTTATCTAAAAAGTTTATATTTTAGGATAGAAATTACTAAAGTATTTTATTTGAGAAAAACATAATAAAACTTATTTAATTGTTATTAATTAAAAATCAAGTTTATGAAGAAAAATCATATTTTAGGAAAAATGGTTTACCAAGAATTGTTTTGAAGTGCATTCTTGAACCTGAAAAATATTAAACCTCTAGTTTACGAACGTAACCGAGCTCCGATTAAGATTGAGAATTTATAAAGCCTGCACGAAAATAAATGTATTTTTGATATTTCTGCTTATTATATGAAGATTTAGCAATTAGTTTTCTAGAGAGAAACTTGCAAATGTTTCAAAACTTTAATTTGAAATTTAAATTATTGAATGCCAAAAAGAAACTAACTTTTAAAATTTTGTTATTTCTCATTAATACTGAAATGTAGAATGTAGAATGTTTGCAAGAAAACAAATATGTTTAAGCCAGTTCCAGTTTATATATGTATATATATATATATATATATGCGTATTAAAATAAGGTAATTTGAGAAAAGTTTTGCCTGGGTTTGGTCTCACTGTGCATGGCCTGTGCATTTGTGTTCATTGCCAACGTCTGTTACTGTTAAATGTGCGTGCGTGTAAGTATCTGTGTGAGTGGGAGAGAGTGAGTGTGTGCTTGCGTGTGTATGTGGGTGTATGTGGATGTATGTGTGTGTGTGTGTGCATGTGCTCGACTTTATTTGGTTTTGCGTAGCACTTGGCATTTATTTGCCCACACCGAGACATGAGGCTGCCCTCAGCTGGCGCCGCTCTCCCACAAGCTGAACGAGCAAAAAACTTCGTTTGCTCGTTTTTTTTTTGTTTTCTTTTATTTATTCCAGAAAAAAAGTTTGTCTCGAAATAGCTTTAGGGAGTTTGTAAAACGCATTGTGCTGAACGCTTTTAGCAATAGCTCCATTGAACGGGCACGCGTGTATTTTGAGCACCTTTCTCTTCTTCTTTTTCCTTCTTGTAGTATCTGCAGAGCCGGGGCAGAAAGAGTAGAATGTTGCGATAAGATAACACATATGGCTTTATAAGGGGCTGCCATTTGTTTGACATGTGTTAGCCAATAGTCGTGATTGCTCAATCATTTCGCAAATATCATTATAATTGAAAGCTGCTCGTAAAGGAGCCTGCGATACGATCGCATCCTTTGGACGATAACGGATGACATATGGGAAATTTTTAATAAACTCAACGCTGGTATTAGTGGGAATACAATGCTGTTAGGCCCGCTGTTTGGCTTGCAGGCAAGGGAAACATAAAGTTCTTTTGTGTTCGAGGCCAGATTGTTGTGTGGCTTTAATGCCTTAAAAATTCTTAACAATTACTGGATTGTAATTGCCGCTGCTTGCTGCATTCGTTACCATAATTGCTGTTGGCTTAATTTCAACTGCCGACTTCCGGACCGGCAACTTCAGCTGCTTCTGCTGCCCCTTCAGGCAGCCTCAGACAAGCCAGGAACGACGACAACGACGACAACAAGAAAACCCATTTGACTTACAATCTTGCCATGTGTGCGGTTGTGTGTGCTGTGTGTGTGGTGTGTGTGGTGTGTGTGTGGTGCTTCTGTTGTTCATTTGGTTGGCTTTCTTCGAGTGCAGCTCGCTGGCTCCTTGGCCAAAACGAGCTGCGGACTGCGGACGGCGGACGGCGGACTGCAACGACTCGCTTTCAGCTGTGTCTGCTTTTGTTAGTTTTATTGTTGGCTTCTGGTCGACTGCTTGTCCGGGCCTTGTCGTTGGGTCGCATTGAGTGCTCTGCATGCTCCGGGCTCTGGCTTTGGCTTTGGCGCCGTGTGTGTGTGGATTTCTCCGTCGTCTACTTAAAACTGCGGGCCTCTTCGTCCATCTGCAGCTTGCACCTTGCACCTGGCACCTTGCATCCACATTCAACGCTCATCAACGCCACATTTGCGTGCTCTGCACGCCACCCGTTGCTGGCCGTACTTGTTTTTTTTTTTTTACCTTGGCTCCTTGGTCCTTGTTCCTTGTCCATATCCGTGTCGCTCTGTTCGCAAGCATTTCAACTGCGCATTTGCCTGCTCGTTTGAGCACCCATTCAGCTGTGCATCGGTCACAGCCCAGCCACACTTTCCTCAAGCGCACCCTGCTGCTCATATTACCCTTGCTTGCCCCAGCCTTCACGCCCCTAACGCCTCGCCTGGCTGCTGCCTCCTGTTTGCATAAATGACTGCGCCTGTATATTTGGCATGACTCTTGAATTAATTTTGCAACATTTTAAATTGAGCGCAATTAATTGCAAAAATGTTTTATTTTTACCCACTTGCACTCGTTTTACCACTCACAAATACCCATACATATATGCATTTGTGTGTCTGTGTGTGTGTGTGTGTGTGTGTGTGTGTGTTTGGAATTTTTGAATGGGCTGCTGTGCATTTTGTGTAGTCGCATTCGCTGATGTTGCTGTTGCTTTTTGTGTGCAAGTGCGAACACGCGCATTCAAGCATATGCACGTCGGCCCGGCCAAACACTATATGCATATATACACTCGCACTAACACACACACACACACACACACACACACACACAGGCTCACATGCATGCATTCATTCATACATATATACAAATAAATTTGCATGTGTGTGGCGACGCTTTTTGCGGCCCCATCGTTTGGACGTGTTGGCTTTTTGCATTTCTTTTCTCTTTTATGCATTGCTTTTATCGCGTTTTCCACGCGTCTCGCATACATTCACGTTCACTTATCCACACTCACACACACACGCACACACACACACTAACAGCACGCATCGCCTAAAAGTATGCAGCATGCATTGAAAGGCTTTTTACATGTCACACTCTCTCTCTCTCACTCACTCTGCTTGTCTTTTTTTTCTTCTTGTCCAGTCTGTCGCCATTTCTGTTATTGTTATTGTTGTTGTTGTTGTTGTTGTCGCTGCTGCTATTGCTGTTAATTTTTGGGGCGCTTCTGTTGCATTTTTGCCATTTTGTTGCCTGACGCTTCAGCCGACGCATTTCATTTTGGTCTCACTTTACATTTGCCACCCCCTACCCCCCCACTCGTTATGCCCCTCTCTGTCGCTCTTACTCTCTTTTAGTGTGCTGGCGTGCAGCGTCGCTTATTTATATCCAATTGTTCATTTGTCTTTGGTTTATGTTACGCATACGTCATGTTTGCCCATATTTTATATTTTTATATGTGGGCATGCATTATATTCGTACGTTTCGCTTCAACCACAACTGCATGTGTGTGTGTGTGTGCGAGTGTGTGTGTGTGTGTGTGTGTGTGTGTGTGTGTGTGTTTGTGTATCTGGGTCTTACAATCAGAGTGGTGGGCCACAAATGTAAAATATTTTTCGTAATATTTATGCGTGTTTTCAGTTTTCCTTTATAAATTAAATGTGTCAGCTATTTGCAAGAAATTCCATATCTCTCAGCCGTGCATTGGAAATGCATATAAGCTTTTGGTAAAAGCCAAATGGATAAAAATTTGTATTCGCAATTATTGCGAATTTATATGTATGTACAAAAATAAGACTTGCATATGACTGTCATTAACATGTTGCTGCAACTCTCTTGGCAATTATTTATGGTTAAATCTTAATTAACAACAAATAAATAGATATGAACTAGGAAATATTTGAAGACAGCTTCCCCATTTAAAATGCTTTATTTTGTGTATTTTCGCATAGCAAAATCTCCATAATAAATTCAATATTCAATGCACCCGTACACGTATTTACATATTTACTTAGTTCGACTGTCAGACATTTGTCAAAAGCCCTGACATTCGTACGTACGTTTCTATCGCATCCGTCAATCCATGCCGTCGGTGCTTAATTCTATAGGGTATATTCGATTCGCTTCGTAAATCTCGTTACACATGCATACAATTTTGCACTTTCGCTTGAGTCTGGGGTACAAAAAAAAAAAAAAAAAAAGTAATTTTTCTTTTCTGCATGAAATTTTATCATTTTGTTAGTTCAATGGGTTTTATATTTCGTTTTGTATTTTCGAAGGTATTTTATTTATTTATTTTTGTTTGTCTGCCTTTTTCTTTCTTCCTTTATTTTTTTTGTTTGTTACATATATTTTGCTGCAAAGTATTTTGAATTTTTTATGGAACTTACTCGTGCAGTGGCAACAAAAATAACAATAATAAACACAACAAAAACGACAACAAATTTGTCTTGCAAAAAGTTTATTTTTCTTGTCACATTTTCTTATTGTAGTTGATAAACTTCCCGTTTCGTGCCCCAATCTACAGCAGAGGCCATGTCCAAGTGTCTATGACTGTTTATGGCCCGTCTGTCAGTCTGTCAGTCTGCTGTCTGCATATGTGTGTGCCTCTATGTGTGCGCGTGTGTGTGTGTGTGTGTGTGTGTGTGTGTGTCTGTCTACATGTTTTCGTTTTTTATTATTCAGTAAATCAAATCAGTTGCCTAACAACTCAATCCAAGCACTTGCAGCACGCTTCATGGACATGGTCCGCACACCTCGTTCCCTCACACTCCGCAGAGGGCACGCCCTCTCCACAAATTTCATTGGACTCGACTAAACTTGCTCGCAGGACAGCTCGCAGGCTCCCGCTTCTGGGCATTGCTTCATCTTTTTCCCCTCACTCACTCGAAATGCAGCATGTATCTGCGATATCTTTCTGTCAGCCTGCCTCTGAGCTGTCATAGCCATGCCGTTGTTGTTGTTGATGTTGTTTTTGTTGTGGGTGTTGTTTTGTTGCTGCTGTTGCTGTTGCTGTTGCTGTTGTTATTTTCACAGTTAAGTCAATATGCAGCCGTCAAAAGCAACACTTGATACTTTTGTATGCTACTTGCGTTGCCCAAGTCCCATTCCCACCTACCCACCTCCCCCGCTCGGCATCTCTGTTCTTTGATGACTGTCACAGTTATTGCGACTTTTCTTTCATTTTGTTTGCAAAGTTCTGCACACAGTCATGAACTTGGCAACAGGGTAACATAACAAATTTATGGTCAGTCATATGAACCAAAAAAGATGCAAACAGCTAAATACAAACGCATACTTACACACACTCACACACACACAAACACACACAGTCAAGGAGCGCTGGTTAGGCAAAGGGTGACCATAATCGACTTATGTGCATAAGCCGTCGCTCAAATAAGCATGAACTATCAACCTTAAAAGTCAATGGACTCCTGGACTCATAAGCGCCAACAGGATAACGTTTCAGACAGGATTGCCAGTCAGATAGTCAGTCAGTTGTCTAGTCAGTCAGTCAGCCAGATAGATGTCCCACTTGATGTCGCTTTGATTGTCCCGCTTTTTGTTTTTCTGCATTCAGCTGCAGCTGCGACAATGTATATATCAAGACACAAATTCGTGGAAAAGCGGATTACTATCAATCAACGTAAGTCATAAAGGAGAACAAGCAGAAATTCGAAAATAAACTCGAGCCATTTCATGTCTCTCCCAGTTTATTTACATTTTACAAGCTGCCTTTCAGATTTACCCATATAGAGAATTATTGCTAGGAAACGTGTAAACCAATTTAAATAATACAAAATATAAACTACTGATGCGAATTATTAATGCTTCTATAATATACTATATAAACATATATAAAAGAGATTGCGGTGACTGACAGCTGAGATAAAAGAAGATAAATTTTAACTGAAGATTTCTTTCTAATCAAAAGTGAGCAACTGGATTCATATGTAAAGAAGAAAAGTGCCGCCGTGGGCTTGTATGGAAGTATAAGAAGTTATGTGGCTAAGAGTTTTGGGCCCACGAGAACAAGTTCAAATCGAATTTTTTATAGTTGAGCGAAAGTTAATATAGGTAACGAGGGCTTGTTTACTTAGTTAGTTGATTGGGCCTTTAACAGAAACAATTGGGCCGTTGAATATGTTAGGATCACCCGAAACTGGGAAAAACAGGATTACGATCTCTGTGGACATGACACCTTTGATTCCTGCACTTGGCAACAAAATTATGAATTGCGGCTTGAACATTATTATTTTTTCGATTTATGTAATATATGTTGTAAACATTTTGCCCGCTCAGTCAAAATGCACGTGGACATAGTTATACCGGAAAATGCCAAATACAATATTTTGCCCAGGACAAAAATATTTTCAGTTGCGTTTATAGTGAAAATCGAAAATAAATAAAAATTTGAAATCAACTCAAAGATCCAATCATTAGAATTTAATTTAAAACTGACAATCGCATCCTGAAGCATATTGATTTCATACAACAAAATGTGGCATAATTATTTTGACGTCAGCAGAACAAAAATACATTGTAAATATTTATAGATTTTGCCAAACAAACTTATCAGTTACCTTTGTTAGAGCTTTTTTTTTCACCCGTGGTTTTAATGATTTTCTTGTTGTTGCCTGTTCCCAAATACGTATGTTTTCACAGTCAAAGCTGCGAAAGCCCAAAATGTTAAAGGTTTGTGATTTGGCTCAAGGGTCGAACCATTGACCTTTACATTCGGTTCGTTAACCTGGCTTTTAACATCTATTAACCCAGGTGCTTATTCAAATCTGGCTTCGTCTCTTAACTTAAAATAAAACAAGAATGCAAGAATATCTTCGGCATTTAATACCCATCTAGACATTTGCCTCATTGTTTTGCAGATATGTGAGAATAGTGAAGCTCGTAAATGCTGAGTTTGATGATATGGCAAGAAAAGATAAAGAATATTTTGCAATGCAAGCTCGTTTCAATCGAAAATGTTCGATCCGCTGTTGATCAGATGTTGCATATGTATGAGAAACATCAAAATGTGTTTCACACAAGAACTTAATTTTCGACCAATCGTTCCTATTTTAGGTATATGATATAGTGGCTCGATCTGTCCGATTCTGACATTTGTATTAACTGCAACAGAAAGAAGAACCTATGCAAAGTTTCACGACTTTAAGACTGAGAGACTAGTTCGTGTGGGAACAGACAGAGGGTCATGGCTAGAATATATATATGCTTGGAGGTAAGAGATGTCTTCTTCTATGCGTTATATATTTCATGACAACATTATAACGTCCTCTAAAAGGGTATAAACAAATAGAATAGCTTCAAGCATATTTTTATACCCTGAACCCATTAAAAATGGGTAAAAGGGGTATTATGTTTTTGTGCAAAATCCAAATGTATGTAACAGGCAGAAGGAAGCATCTCCGACCCCATAAAGTATATATATTCTTGATCAGCATCAATAGCCGAGTCGATCTAGCCATGTCCGTCTGTCTGTCCGTCCGTCCGTCCGTCCGTCCGTCCGTCCGTCCGTCCGTATGTATGAACGCAAGGATCTCAGAACCTATAAGAGCTAGAGACTTGAAATTTTAGATGTAGGTGCTCCTAGTGCCCGCGCAGATCGAGTTTGTTTCCGATAAACGATAACTTGCCCCGTTTCCAAGTAATCGATAAAAATGTATATCGACATCCCGTTTTTTAAGCAATTTTGGTAAATAATAAGAGCTAGAGTTACCAAACTTGACATGTAGCTTCTAGAAAAGGATATATATATCGATTATCTTTCATTTTATACCTATCGCCACCTCCCCGCTACTCTCTATCTATAAGCGCGCGCTGCATTTGGTGTTGGAATATGAGGGTTCAGGGTATCCCCTAGTCGGGAGCTCCCGACTAGAACCTCTTACTTGTTTATAATTAGTTTCGCTTAGACAATATACATGTTAGGATCTACTGAAAATATTGCAAGCATTATTAGTTTCTTTCTTAGCTAACCATTTGGTTTTGTCAACTTACATTTTATTCCTTATAAGATCAAAGACATTGAAAACTCTCCATCGATATATAATTTGATTTGGAAAACACAAGTGCGAAGACGTTAATGACGAGCAGATGGTATTTTTTTGTCTAAAACATTTTTAAGCCAGTGTCTGCCTTCGAACCTTAAGCGGCACGTAGCTACCGTGTGGCGTGGGACTCAGCCCCCGCCTTAGCCAGGGTATTGTTCTGGTGGCAACCTTTTTTACGATTTACGTGCCGTTTCCCCAGGCAGTGGCTGTGCCACACTCAGATGTCCGTGCCTCATGCATGGCTTTTAATAATGCTCATATTTTTATGGCCCGCCCAGACGATGGTCGGGGCCGTCATCACATTTCGTGTGATTTTCTTCTTTTTTTTTTCTTTTTCATTCACTTTTTTGTTGCTTTTTTGTTGCTTTTTTGTTGGTTGCAACTTTTGTTGCTTAAATTAACAAGTCCGTCCCGGCAAAGGCACAAGCGCTCAGGCACGTATGGACGTATGGCAAACATTGACGTTTGTTCTGTTTAACCTAAATCCACTTTGATTGAACACGTCATTGCCGCTGGACATTTTAAGTTATTAATACAATTTTAATTATCAAATGCACATTCGAATTCCAATCTAAAGCCTTGGCCAATTTGCAGCCGATTGTCAACAAAAAACAAAAAAACAAAAAAACAACACAATAAGCAAAACAAGAGCATTAGCAATCGCTCGCTGTGTCACGCTGGCTGCTGTGCTAATACCCTTTCCTGTTAAGGATACTCTAGTTTATTCAAATACATGGGATACACCTGCTCATATATATTCCTGGTCTGTGCCAAAAGGCGTCTTGCTAAAACTACATTCTCTGTCTGACTCTGCCATTTTTATGCAAGCTACCTTCAATTTTATCTCTACGAAAGGTATTTTACGTTGTCGGCAAAGATAACAACTCAATATCAGCTTTGAAAAATGTGGTGGAAAGTACAGATATATTATATAAGCACAAGCCCCGCAAGTCGATCTTTTAAATCTGGTTCAATCTCTCAGCTCTCAGCTCTCTTGTATACCTGGCACGAAGCGAACTCCAAACCTTCTTGACGATGTTCCATTTCATAGTTGAACAAAACAGAAAGCAAAATAGATTGAATTGCTTCATTTAAAAGTTGAAAAAAGTTTTAAAACGAAGTTTAAGAGGAGAGTGAAAAGTTCACGAGCCTGAACCAAAGGCGAGAGATTGGTTCGAACCGTGAGCCGAAACACCAACATCAGAGATGTATATGTATGAATGTATATGAGTATAAATAAATATTAAGTTTCACATAAAACATTTATTAATCCGTAATAAGTCCGTAGATAGTTGAAAAAGTTGTTCTATCGTACACCTTTCGTATATGCAAGGGTATTTAATCTTCGGCACTTCACACAAACTTAATATTTCTAGTTATTGTTGTCATTGTTATATATGCTCTTGTATGCTGGCGTGTGTGTATGCGTGTGCTTGTGTGTGCGTGTGTACATGCCTTGGGTCTGTGTGCTGTAATTCAATTTGATTAAACAAACTTTGTGTTGATCAGCCCAGTTGAGCCGAGTTCAGTTGATTATTTGGGCATCACCGCATCACCGCATTACCTGCCAGGCTCATTTGCTGTTACGCTGCATATTTAATGCAGCAAATTTTTATTATCCTCATGCGCTCGTGCTGGTGTGTGTGGGTGTGTGTGTGTGTGTGGGTGTGTAAGCGTGTGGCATGGCAAAAACAAAGAGCAAGAAAGTTTAAATAAACTTTTAACTTGAAGGCATCAGCGTAAGTTCGGTTCGAATGTCAGGCAACAGGCAGCAGGCAGCAGGCAGGCAGCAGCGTCAGCAGCAGCAACAACATCAGCATCCATCTGGGGAGTTGTCAGTGTCACTCGTCTTCCGTTGCGCGCTATGCTACGCCCTGACTTGGCCATGACTTGCCCTGCCCTGTCGACGTCGTCCTGCAGCGCCACGCCAGTGTCCTGTGGCCCATTTGCCACTTGCTGCCGCAACAGAGGCATCATCATCGTGCCCCCGCCATTGGCCATTGTTGTTCTTATTGTTGTTGTTTTACCAAGGGTTTTCGGTTGGCAAAAATGAAGTTTTTCTTTTGCCATGAATTGATAATGTACACATGTTCATATGTGGGGTGGTGCTGATACGATGCTGCTATTTGCATAACCATATACAGGCTAGCATCTATGCGTGTGTCTGTGTGTGTGAGTGGGTGTGTCTGTGTGCGTGTGTATTGGTGAGTATTTGCAGATTATTTAGCCAAAAGTTGAAAGGTATTCGAAATTTTGCAGCCAAACTAAAACCAAAACAAACAAAAAACACCCAAAAACTTTTATTAAGTTGAAGATATTTTGTTGAAATTTATACACATTTGCCATTTGCCATTTTTTCTTTCCTCTTCTTTCCATCCCCCTTTTTCAGCCACACCTCCACGCCCATCCACCAGCCATCGCATTGTCTTTGTTATTGTTGTTGTTGTTGTTGTTGCTTCTTGTGCCATTTTTTGCATTTGGCCGTTAAAAAACTACAACCAAATGGCTGGCTACAACATTTGGCATTTCTTGTGGGTGCATTTCGCTTCATGGGGATTTATATTTTTAAATGGAAAGTTAAGCTTATAATAAACTGTAAAGAAAAAGGAGCTGCTTATATTTTCTTTCTTTCTTGTGAGGTTTCATTGGTTGTTCCCTTTGTTTTGTGTGGGCTAAGCCCAAATATTTGTTAGCCCAGCTGCCCAAAAAACTGTGCTAGAGTTTCACGTAAGTTGAGCTTCCATTGGCATCTGAGCTGCCAAAAAGGATTTGCTAGCATTGCCTTGGGCCAGTAATCAAACTGAAAAAGATTTCGGCAACTCGGAATTAGTTATACCATACACCCCACATATACACACGCACCATATGCGAGTGTATTAATTTAGCCTGCACCTAAGATCAAATTAAAACTTCATTTGAATTCCAATTCTCTGTCAACCTGTCGAACTTTTTAAATAAGCAATCAAATTGCGTATACTTTTCACAAATGGCACAAAACAATTAAATTATGGTTTTACATATGGCAAAATAGCTGCAGGAGCAAATACAATGTTGACAAACAAAACAGATTGAACGAAAGGTGATCTAAAAATACCCTCTAGTATAATTTAAACTTTGCTGACAATATCTTAAATTTAAATTGTTGAACTCTGAAAGCATGAAAACAAACCATGTTATTAATAAAGATAAAATAAGACATTTTTAGCTCTGACTTAAAGATTTATTTACAAATACTTCATTAATTGTGATGTGCTTTTCTTTTTAAGCAAATAATTGAAACAAATAAATGTCATGTTGAAAGATTCAAATCAACTAATAATTTATAATGGAACAGTTATCGGACTAATTTCTGAAGGCTGCGCAAAAGCTGCGAGCTATGTCCTGTCTATTGTCTTTAATAAAATATTAGAACAAAGCCCGCCCGCGCATTTAGAGAAATTTCCATTGTTTTTAAATACCAAAGTCCAAAGTTATACCTCAAATAATAAATCTGTTTATCTGTTTATACTATACGAGAGCTTTTATATCAAATGTTGTGCCTCTAGCTGTTATTAGCTTGGAAATATGGTCAATAAACAGGATATCGATATGAGTTTTTATCGTTTTCATGGAAACGAAGCCAGTTATCGAGCTTAATAGATTAATACATCTATCTTACTGTGAATAAAAAATATCGAAATTAATCATGAGGTCGAATGTGTGTAATTGAATCGGTCTGTAGTCGTATGCCCATATGCTATCCATCTAATGCACACAGGGTATAAAAATAACAAAACATCTAAATCAGATGAACAGCACTCATTAAGAGGAATATGGCTGATATTTTTGCTGAAGCCGAAATCGATAATGTAAAGCAGGCAATAAATTACAAAATTATTATATGTAAAGCAAAACACAATGTCGAAATTCTGAAAAGAGAAGGCAATGCAATGCAAGTGCCATGGAATGGGCTTAGGTGGGATGTGGAAAACATATTTATAAATAATTTCCATGCTAATATGCATTTTATGTAATTAGCGGTTAAAATAATAAATACACTACATAATTATCGCCCATTGGCCGACCGCACAGGACGACGGCAGCGACAAAAATGAACTCGACAGAGAAAAGGGAGCAGGAGCAAACAGATACAATACAGATAAAGGCACACATAGGTACGTTGCATATATAATGTGCACATTATATCTGTAGTCGGGCACTTATCGCTGCGTGTGCAGCTACTAGTGTGTGTATATGGATATGGGTTTGGGCATTAAGGCATTAGCACCGCAAAAACATCAACTAATTGTGCATTTTAGCGATAATAAACACAGGCAACAAGAGTTTATTATTTCAGGCTTGGCCGCATTGCGTGTACGCCATGTGTCCTGCTGTGAGTCGAAAGCCGAGAGCTCAACCAAGTGACAAAAGTTTGACACCATGCACACACACACACAGAAGCACACACTCACACATATGCACACATGCCTAGGACCAAATTAATAAGCGTCGCATTTATTAGCAGTCAAATAAAGAGATAAATGTCACTCATACGCACCGTATGATGCGCCCAACAGCAGCTGCTGCTGCTGCTGCTGCCGCTGGCCCCAGTAAAATATTAAAATATTTAATTTGAATGCCAACTGTTTGGGATGGCAGTCAACCAACCGACTAGCCAGACAGTATTCGCACGCCCATGCCAGCAAACCATACGGCAAATATTTCAAGTAGTTAAGCGCATTAGCGACACTTTTGGTTGGCTTTGCCACGAAGAGCCACAGAGCCGAAGTGGGTGTGGCAAGTGTGTGGGCCCTTTTTACATATGCCAGTTATCGCACATCGCGCATACGCAGCGTGTGCCGCAGCCAATTAAAGTTCTTAAGCCCCTGGGTGCTCATACACCAATCTCAATGCCCAACCCTTTGTCTCTCTATCTCTCCTCCCTCTCTCTCTCTCTCTCTCTACAGGTCACAAACACAGTTGGGAACTTGTGCATTATCCATTACAATTGTTTAATGAACTTCTGCACGCTCTAATGACTTCATTAACAAGAATCAAAAGCGAAAAACTTTCGCAGCGTCTCATTGTAATTTTGTTAGCATGTTGCAAAATGTTTTCCATTCATTTTTAATACGAACATGTGGCATGTGCATGACATCAAATTGAAGTCAACCCCCGAAATGCACTAAATGCTTGCATACAATTAGCATTTTAATAAATCATTTTGTGTTTTAGTAATGGGCCTACAACTCTCCAGCGCCGAAACGCAGCTCAAATATTAATGTCATGTCAAACAGCAATTACAACATGTAACAACAACAACAACAACAATAACAGGCAGCTAACAAATGTGGCCTTCATTCTTTGGAGTTCGCTCACTTGAGCAATTTGCCAAATAAATCATTATTATTTCATCAAATTTGTCATTGATAATGGGCAAATGATTCCAGTGTGTCTCTGTGTCTCTCTGTGTGTGTGTGTGTGTGTGCTGAAAGATATGTGAGTAAATCATGGGAGCAACAGTGATAGATAGCATAAAAGCTATGCGACTTTAATTTGGCAACATTTTTAAAATTTGCATATTTAATGCATTTTATAATGCATTCCAAAAGTCCTTATCGAGCCAAACGCCTGTGTCCGAATCTCTGCACCAGCCAAAATTTGCACAATAAACTTGCCATGCAACAACTACAAGCAGCAGCAATTGCAGATAGCAATGCATGTTAACAAAATTGCTGACAATTATCAATGCACACACACACACGAACACACACGCACACACATACACATCCGCACAGATTGGGCATACAAATTGCGATTTAATAGGAAAATGTTGTAGGCCCCAGCCGGGCAGGAATACAGGAATTGAATTAGACAGTAGTCAAGCACACAGGCGTATGTTTATTAAATTTATATGGACCTATCTTTTTGGCTGACTTTCATTAGCTGATTTAATTTTGGTTAATGCGCATTTCAAATTTCTATTTGTCGTTGCGGCATTCATTACTCAAATTGTCAGCTTGTTTATTGCATATGACAAGTTGGCTTTAAATATTGCCGCCCTCTCGCTCCCTTTCTCTCTCTCTGTACATCTCTCTCTCTTTCTACTTGTCTCGACTAGGCGCACTCGACATAATTTAGAGCATATTTCAAGCACTAAATCAAATTAAATTAAATTATCAAATTGCAATGTGCATACATAAAATAGCACAGACTGAGTATTTGCAAAGTATTTCTGATTTAATTGGCTAAATATTATTTACAAACATTTTGCAAATATGAATATTGAACTCGATTTGATTGTAACTAGATCTAGTTATTCGTCTATTGGCTTATTGGCCTGTTGCCCGCATCGTTTAACTTCACGTTTGCTTTTTTCTTGGTGCTATGTTCGTCTGCCTGTCTGTCCGTCCGTTATGTAGAAACATGTCGATCTCAGATAATCTATTATTTTCCGCCCAGATCATATTTCATTTAAATCATCGATAAAATTGTAATAAAGGGGATTAGAATTGGGCTTTGGTATATACAGAGATTTGGATGAACTATTGAAAATTGAAATTGCATTAGAGAGCATTTACCGTAGTGTGGGCTATGAGAAGAAGAAGCACATCCGCCGCAAAGGCGGGAATGTTTGAAACTGCAGCTTGGCGAGGAGGTACAGTGTATCTTCTAGTCAAGCAGTCCCGACTAAAGAAGTTTTAATTGTTTCAATTTGACTTTACCGCCAGCTAAAAATTACATATATATATTGTATATTTGCTTGTACTAAAGAATGTAATACATTATTCAAGTTACAAAAAAATAAAAATTCCTTAAAATTGTCTTCAGTCTTACATCCCTTGCATACTGTCGAGCCCATATATACTTGACATTGAGATAACCTGGCGTTGCCCGGGCAAATTAATGATCTTGAAAATAAAAGTGGCAAAAGTGACATAATTCGCGTCAACTACATAATTCAGCACGCGTCTGTGTATTTCACCTCGTTGAAAAACCAATTCAAATGTTGTATGTAGAATTTATATAGGTACTAATTGGCCAAAAACCTAGCAGATGGTGATTATCCAAAGAAAAATAACACAGTTTTACATATAATTTTCACCTGATTTTCAGAGACTATTGTCAGATGCGGGAATCAAATGGGTGGCCTGTCCTAAGCTCAGTTTCTGACGTCGGCTTAAATGTAAATCTAATAATCAATTCAAAACTTAGTCTCAATTGATAACCGTTCAGTCTGGCCTCAGAGCCATGAAAGCTTTTGTATATTTAGCAGCATTTTGTATATGTTAATAGGTGTCATATTCTCGTACAGATTTAAGCCCAATCTAAAATCGGTCGAGTGGACTAACCAAATAAACTATATTGATAACTTTGGGTATCAAGAAACTAAGCATAAGCTTTTGTTTATGTTTCGTGAACAGAGTAAACAGTTTCCATTGGCATGTAAAGGAAGCTGCAGCCAAAACAATTCAAAGGAAACAGCGGACAATAATTTATTAGTTTTTGCCGTGCATATCAAAATTTATGATCTATCGATTTATGCATATTATGCATAATCATTTTTTTTTTGTTCAAATTAACAATGTGAGTGGCACAGGTGAGTGAATGTGCTTGCCGCTTGCGTCTCATTATGCAATGTAGCAAATAATTATACATACATTCATACACACACATGTAGGGGCAT
The DNA here is from genome assembly GCA_035045725.1 of Drosophila ezoana. Classification (NCBI taxonomy): domain Eukaryota; kingdom Metazoa; phylum Arthropoda; class Insecta; order Diptera; family Drosophilidae; genus Drosophila; species Drosophila ezoana. The sequence goes on from JAWNOU010000036.1 coordinate 8,716,500, forward strand.
TTGTATATGTGCTTTGGCGTACGCAAAATATCTTATTTGCATAATTCATGGGTTCCATTAGTTGCGTTTGTGTTGGTGATTAAGTATCGGGGCACATAGCCAGCACTGGAAAACAAATCCTTTTCACTTACCCATACCGCAGAGCGTTGCTCAAGCGGATTTCCGTCAGTGCCAGGCACTTGAGAATTAATATCAATTTGTATTCATTTGTGAATATTACAAAAGGATTATACAAAATTAATTAAAATTTGCACAATTTACGTTGGAAGGCAGCAGCAGCAGCAGCAGCGACATCAGCATCGTCTGCGGCATCGACAGCGACGGCGACAGCGATGGCAACAGCGACAAAGACATCGCGAGCATCGTTGATGATGCTTTTGCATGTCGTAGGGATATTTCGAAAAAGTTTTGGACAGCTGGCGAGGCGCGAGTGTTGGCGCTTAATGGAGTTTAATCGCATTGATGAGCATCAATTAATCATGCCGCAAACGCAAATGACAACGCGCACAGACCAGTGCGCACACCCAATTGTCCTAATCCTAATCGACGCCCGCTAAGCCCGCACATTACGCATACGACACGTACGCCAAGCAAAAAATCGAATTGCCAATTAAAAACTGCGCAAGCTGAGCCGACCCGAGCCAGGCCCAGCCCCAGCCGAGACGAGACGAGACGAGACGAGACGAGCCGAGACTTGGCAATTACACCATAATCGAAAGCAAGCACCGCACCAGCGCCCACCCCGCACCCAGCCCACTCCAAAGAGAAACCGCACACTTAAAGCACTCAATAAACGGCATCATTTGTGCTGGCTGTCAAGCAACTGTGAACTGAGCACTGCGCGCTAAGGACTTAAAGCCCGGCACACCTGTCGCCAGGGCACGCAATTGCCAGCGACTGTGGCTCTATACAAACAAACAAGCCATTATCATAATGCGCCGCAAAGATGCCGAAGGAGTGTGACAGCCAAAGTCGACATCGATGACGATGCAGACGCCCACACACCCCCATCCCACCACACACGCACACACGCACAGACAAAAAGTCGGGCAAACACCTTCAGCGATTCTGGTTAAGTGAAGCACACGATATGACGGCAACAGTTCGTGTTCGCATAACTGAGCATAATCGACGCCTTTCGGTTATAATTAACTCATTAAAGTGAAACGTCAGCCGCAGGATGTGGCCATGCTGACAGAAAGCAAGCCATCAAAGCGCACATGTAATCCGATACTGGGATGGCGGGAACGTCGAAGTCGGCATCGACATCGACTGAGCAACAGCTGGTAATAGTCGCAAGAGGTGGGAGCTAACCAAGCGGAACCCACACATACTCGTAAATAAGAAATGAAATCAAAGTTAACATTTTGTAAATCTGGTTTTTATAACTTTGCCTTACGCCACATACACACGCACACGCACACACACACACACACACACACTGCTAAGGCATACGAGATGTGAAATTGCAATTAAATTAATGTCACGCATACGCCGCGTATAACACACGTGCCCCGCTCCCGCTCCCACGCTGTAGCGACCATGCGAACTGGTGCAGGAAATGCGGAAAAGCGGGCAACATAGCTCAGGTTTTATTGCTGAGCCACAAACAACAGCAGCAGCAGCAGCAGGAACAACAACAACAACAATAGCAACAATTAGTGCGTGTTGGCAACCAGCAGCAGCTGCTACTCACGCTTGTTTTATACTATGTTGAGGGAGCGCGAATGGGAGTGGGAGTGGAAGTGGGAGCAGGCTGTGATGGGTGTCTGGGGGCATGTGGGCGGCTTGTGTGCTGCATATAAATCGATGCTGATGCTGTGAAAATTTGCCAAAATAACTACAGACATACACTTGCCAAAAGCAATTAAACTGCTAAAACCACATTTTGTGCGAGAAATAATTGCAAAAATGCCAAAACATAAGGCCAAAGCCAAACAACAAGCATGCTATTGGCAAAAACAGCTCAGATACACACAACAAATCCAACGAGCAACAAATGCAGCAACAACAACAACAACAACAACAACAAAAGGCAGTCGCCCGCCGCGCTGTCAATTACAATAACGCCCCACGCGAGGAGGCGTTTCGTGGCACCGATCGACATAGCCCACAAAAAGTCAAGCCAAATAAATAGGCCGAAAAAAATAAATAAATATATATGTATATATATGTATATGTATGTATGTAACGAAATAAAACAAACAAAAATGGCAAATTCCAACAACAAATCAAATATATTATGGCACAAAAACAAACCAAAGTCAACGTCACTTCCAATAACAATAACACAGCCTATGCGATTTGGATTGGGATTGGGGCTGGGATTGGGACAGGGGCGGGGGTTGGGGCTGGGGTTGGGGCTGGGTGGTGCGGTGGTGCGTTGGCTACTTTTGAATGCCAGCTTTGGTGGCACTGTTCAGTTGTGGCGGCTTTGTTTACACTTTACAATAGGAATTTGTGAGGCTTTTTCAATTTGTTTCATTTATTTTTATACATATTTTTTTTGAGTTAGTGCAAAAAAAATGCGATCAAACTAGGTTGTTGAAAATCTTATTCATTTATCAACAATTAGCTGATTTAAAAAACGTGTATATTTTGATGAAGGTAATTGATAATTCATTTTTAAATTTCACACTTTCATTTTAACCGATTATAAAGGATAAAAATTGTGCAAAAAAACGTTCTTTTTTCCCTGTTTAATGATGAATCTCCATTGGCATTTATATTATTATACGGTATAAGCTTTGTAAGGACACTCAGAAGATTAAAAAAAGAAGCACTTGATGAAAATATATAAATTGCTTCACTTGAGAGGATTGGTTCAAGTGTCGCAAATATTAACGATAATAATACATAAGTCCGAATGAATACTGTGCCAGTATGAAAATGAAAAGCGATAGCAGTTGTTTTTAATGAAAATATCATTAAGCTTTTCATACTATCTACTTGAAGTTGGAAGTAAGGCTGTCAAAATTGTGTAAGAGTCAACATGCGTTCAAAGAAAAAAGAGTGCACTTCACAAGAAACGAAAGAGATCCATTACAGTTTGACAACGCACAAAAGTGGGCAACAATTTATCAGGTGTTCAGTCGCTTATTAGACAGACAGACAGATAGACAGGAGATATAACCGGAAGATGTCTCAGCTGACTGAGAAATTCCAATCGCCTCGCATGGTAGCGCACAAATACGTACAAGAAAAATCACAGCAGGAGCAAAGACAACAAAAACAACGGGAATAACAGGAACAAGGATAACAACAACAACGAAAATGAAAATGAAAACGACAAAACAAAATGAATGGCAATCGCGGTTCAGTCGTCGCCAGTCGCGCGAGTGAAAGACAAATTAAGATTATAAAAAAAATAATAAAAACACACAACGGAGCAAAAAAAAATCGAATTGATTGATTGATCTATCAAAAGTATATACACACAGACACGCACACATATATTTATTTGCCTGTGTGTGTGAGTGTGCGTTATGCGTGCGGCAGAAGGTGCGTGCAGGGAAGTCCTGCGGCATTCCTCTGTGCGTATCTGTGACTGGGGAAGCGGCGGCGGCGGCGGCGGCGGCGCCTTTGTGATTTGACAGACAAACTGACAGCAAGACGCGGGCTAAGGGCAGAGCCGCGGGCAGCGCCAGACAAGTAGCGACCTGTGACTGCCTGTCGCCGTTTATGTATGCGCGCAATTCCCTGCCCCACCCCGCCCCGACGCCCACCAACAGCCGCTCAGTCAACCTACGCATTTTGTGTGTGAGTGTGGGTTAGGACCAGCGGACGGCTTTTGGGGCCAGTACGAAGGTATGTGCCTATGAAGCTGTGTTTGTATTTGTGTTTGTGTGTGTTTGTGTGTGCGACACGTAGCACATTTTATTTTCCAAGTAATAAATCAATTTTCCGCACCACTAAAAATGAAAACGAAAAACGAATTGAAGCTGAAGCTGACGCTTCCTATCGACTGAAGTGTGTATGGCTCAGAGGCATGGGTAGGTTGGATTGTGTGTTTGAGGGGTGGGGGGGCCGGGGCTTGGATTGCGTTGGCTGCCAGGCGGTCGGTCACAGCTGCTTGACTGTTCGGGGCTGGGGGCAACAGTCGGTGCACCTGAGAAAAGCGTAAATTAAAGTCACTAAATCAAAAAATTTCGCCAAAAACACAACACAAAATGAAACGAAGCAAACGAGAAAGTTAACATTTGTTTACGTGGTTCTTGGACGGCCGCTCCCGAAACTAAGATTAGCAGCAGAATGTAGCCGGGCAGGGCCGGCCGCGTGGGCGGGCAGTCCAACTTGGCACGACTTGCTCTATGGCTGTCCGGCTTCAGTCATTTATTGGCCAAAGTTGGCCAAGAAACGCATAAAGGAACGGGCTCCGCGACCAAATGAGCAACTTGGCGCACAACAACAAAAAGTAAGCAAAACAATTTGCTGTTTGTTATGTTTTTTTCTCTTGCTTTTTTTTTGCTGCTGCTTTTCACCTCGACTTCTGCTTGGCTCACTTCTGCTGCCGGCCAGTGCGGCAATTTGTTTTGAGTGGGGTCGCCGGGCGCTGGACGGGAGTCCAGTGATCCGAATTTGGGGGCGCTGTGGCGTCAAAGGCAGCAAAACAAATCAAGTCAACAATCAGCAGAGCATACACACACGCACACACACACGCACGCACACACGCACACAGACATACGCACCTATAGACATTGAGGCAGACACTCCGTAAAAGTTAATGTAACGGCGCATTTAATTGCACGCACGGCACGAATCCAACGCTCCAGACTGCCCACAATGTTCACTCCGGCAGACTGCCCGGCAGCCCGCTCGAAAAGTGGACAAGCGTAACTTTTTGCCCAGGGCACTTACTTGACTTTTTGGCCCCGACGTTTCAGGTGAGGCTTGCTCTCGCTCAAGTAAGTAAAAATGGCTATTAGCCAAAGCATTTTATGTGGCTCCTTTTACTTGAGCACGCCCATTGGCCGATGTCCGTTGTCCGTCGTCCGTTCTCCGTTGCCCAGACAGTGGACGTTGAAGTTTTTTTTTACACGGCTGCCACAGGCAGCTTTTGTTGCCTAATGCGCTTTGCTATTTTTTTAATTATAACGCAAGTTACCTGCGAATGAAAAGTAAAAGGGCTGCCAAGACGACGACTACGACGACGACAACAACGACGACGGCAACGGCAACGGCAGCGACAACGACAGCAAAGAAAAAGACGATGACGACGGCGACAGGGCCGCATCCTCATCCGCATCCTGGCGCAGGAAGTGGCATCAGCCAAGACACGAAGACGCTGTAACAGACACACTTAAATGCCTTTTAGCTGCAGCAAAAGCAAAAAAAAAAACCAACGAAAAAAATCGCTGGCAACAATTTTAATTGCGTAAAGTGTGCAGCTTCCTTCGCACATTCTCTCAGCATCTCTCTCTCTCTTTCTCTCTCCCTCTCTCTCTCACTCTCTCTTGCTCTCTCTCATTCTCTGCCTGGCGATTTTCGCCGTCTGTACTGTGTCTGCGACACCAAAGGCCAAGCTGCAACAAAATTAAATTACTCATTCGCCCAGTTGGTCAGCAGCAGCAGCGCCTGCACTCGAGACTGCAGCGGATTTATTGTTAATTGGAAATGAGGCATGCTCGGACTATTTGATGCGCAAAATATTTCCGCCACTCAACAAGAGACCAAAACGGCTTCTCATTTCTCTCTTGAAAAGCAAAAACCAGCAAAATTACAAAAGAGAAGAACAAAAATCTCCGGAGGAAAAAAAAATGCTGACAAATAGCACGCGTAATTAGAAATTAAGTTGCCGTTGCTGTGACCGTGTTTTAGATGATTAAGAGCCATGACAATCGAAATGGGAATGCAGAGACTGAAGAAAACTTAATTTGTTAGCACTCGAATGCCTTAATATTTAATCAATACATACTGATATGATAGATACACACATGCCCATATAGAAAGCAAAGTCTTGGCATAGATTTAACACCTTGCGGCTTTAATTTTAACCCTTTCTAACTACCTTAAGGTAAATAATTCGAATTTTTTACAGGTATTATTTTCAAACTCTTCCTTGCAAACAAAATCGCTTGCCTCACATTTTGAATTCTATTGCATGATTCAGTTCATTCTAAGCCACTTATTAAGTCAATTTTATTTTCAGTTTTATTTAAGCCATGCAAAGAATTTATGTGCCACATTTTATTCTCAAATATCTTCTTTTTCTAAGTGAGTTTGGTAAAACTGAAGATTTAATTATAGCAATAAAATGTTTATATAACATTTTTACAGCAACAAACTAATAAAAGAGTTTCAAATTCTGAATTTTGGCTTAATTGGTTACATTCGTAACCATTTAGGTTTAATTGAACGTTATTTAATTCGAGTTTCGGCTTAAAGTTAATCTTTTGTTAAGAGTATTATAATTTGCTAAAAAAACCCCATAAAGTATATATAGTCAAGATCAGCATCATCCACTGAGAGGATATAGCCATGTCCTTCGGTCTGTTTTTATGCGAAACAGTCTCTCAGTTTTAAAGCTATCGTCTTGAAACTTTGCATAGATCCGTCTTTCTGTTGCAGGCACATGTGTACATTGGAACACATATGACGGAATTAGCTAGATCACATCACTTTTTCATATAGCTGCCATAGGTTTTTCATAATATCTTAACCGTTCTCGGTATATACAAGTTTCCCTATACTTCTCATATATGTATATACAAAATCTTATCAACATCGGACTACTATTTCAAATAGCTGCCGGAGGAACTATCGGACGAAAATAAAGTACAAGTATAATTAAGTACGTTTGAAGATGTTTTTTCATGATATTTAAACCAAACTCGACATTGATAAGTTTTACTTTGTTCCTTATACATATAAATGCAAAATTTTATCCAAATCTGATCAAATCTATCGATCGAAAAGTTTGGTTCTTATATGGTAAATATTTTGTTTCCAAGATATTTTCATCATTAACGAGCTCATTTTTCTCACATATCTGCAAATATCTCAAATGGTAGCCGTAGATTTTCTACCTTCCCCGTTTTGAATTGTTTGGTATTATTTTCAAACTGTTTTTATTGTTTTAAGAAGAAAAATAAAACTTATTGTATATGCAATATAAATTCTTGCTTTATAGCACATATTTATTTTGATAATTAAATAAGAGCTTTATAGCCTAGTTATAGGATTGGCCATTATAGTTGTATTTTATTATTATTCTGGCCTATTCTAGCTCTAAACATACGATTAATTGTATTTGTATTTGTAATGGTTACGTTACACACACAATTTTTCGTGCAACATCTGTCATGTCACGTTGAAATACGAGTTAACCTAGCGCGCAAATTTTCGTGCAACCATGCTCCGGCACATTTACTGAAATATTCGCTGACTGAGTTCGTAGATTGTTTCGTAAGAGGGTTGCACTACATACAAATGGAGTGTTGTAATGTGCCTCAATTAGTGCTGCGAGTCGAATTGAAAAAGGTAAATGTATGCACATGAGGACATAAATGTTGAGATTTTGACAATCCAAATTGTTGACTGTTGTTTTATCAAATAATTACTTAAAAATATAATTGATGTTAAGCAATTTAGAGTTCTCTAGTCGGGTGTGCCCGACTAAGAGAAATTGAAATTGGCAAGAATTACTTGCATTTTTAACAGAACATTATGAATTTTTTCTATGCGAAATACATTTTTTGAGATTTTTTTCTTGTACTTGTCTATAAAAAATCTCAAAAACGAGTAGCTGAAAAATTGCTTGGGATGCGCACAAGGCGTGATATTTTACCGGCGCAACAAAAACGCAAGGGGACAAAGTTGCGTCGAGAAAAGCTATTATATTTTATATATGTATAAAATATATTATATATATATTATATAAAAGTGCATTGCATTGTGTTTGTCAGTCAATTTGCAGTGCAAAGAGCATTAAATATTAAAGTAATCAATGTCAATTTTTTCGGACATTAAATAATGTTTAAAACTCGTTTACCTCTCAGTTATCTGTCAATTAGTATTACCATCAACTGTTATATTTTGATTATCCATTTTTGGGCAGAAACTATAGTTGCTATCTACTGTTTGAAAAAATTAAAAAACATATAAAAACTTGAAGTACTGTTTTGCGGATTAATGTATTCTTCACTGCAATACAAAACTAAAATCCATCATTAAATTTTTTTCTCAGTGAATATCAAAAGTGCAGCAAGCAAAAATGTTCATGGTCACATACAAAAACTTGTCTTCGCCTATGTTTTAATATATAAATTTAAAATTATTGCTTTTTTCAATTTCTCGACACTAAAAGTGTCCACTTTTCTGGAAAATTATTTAAACTTTCATATAAAGCAGTCTTAACCGAGAACATAAGTAGCCAAAATGCTTTTGATTAAAGTTATTCCAGAAAGCTTTAAAAACATAAAGAGCTTTATGAATTATTTTGCTGCTGCTTGCATATGTAAGCCCCAAGCATAAGCAGCTGCAGCAACAGATATACTTACATATATAAAATGCGTCTCTGATAAAAATAATATATAAACTAAAATAATGTACACTGAGGATATGTGATAAAAGTGTTTTACTACACGACAGGAAGAAAGAGTCCAATATGTCAGCGTGCGTATAAAATATATTCTGCCCGTTGCGTTCGAATTTTTGGACAATTAGTTCAACGCTAGAGTGGCTAATTGCTGACTCTTCATATTTTGCTTTGTTAAGTTGAGTCTAAAAAAAAAAAAAAAATGTTAGCCTGTGGCAACTGGAACTTTCGAATTTGTAAAATGTCCTTGCTGGCAATGGTGGCGAGCAGTTAAATGACTTCTCGTTTATTTTAAATTGTGAAAAATATGTGCGAATGTTCAGCCAGCAGCCATTACAAGATGATGCCGAACAGTGTGCACTGTGGCACGAATGCGAACACGAATACAGCGAATACAGCGAATAGCTGTGTGAATGCCAGTACGAATATAAGCGTATGGACAAACGCTTGCAGCAATGAGCCAAAGCCAATGCACAAACAAGATGAAAGTGTTTCACAATCCGCTGTGAAAATCGCGCTGTGCATTTTCAAATAATGCGAAAACTTTTCGCCTATGCTGGTGGAGGGTTGGGTTTCTGGTATGGCAATTGCTAGCAGCCAACCAGAAGCTTTCAATATACTAGACTTTTGTTCCTTTGCCTCTATTGTTCTGCTTTGGCTGCGTGAAATGCAATTTCTCATATTTGCATAACTGCAGACGGCAGATAGCTCAAAATAAAGTTGAAATTTCAGTGCAGCGGCTGCGGTTGCAGTCACCGCAACAATAACAACAACAACAACAACAACAACAACAACAACAGCAACAACAACAAAAACAACAGTAATAACGACTTTAATATCGCCAGACTGCGCTGCGTAATTGCCCCCGCCCGCAACCCCAGCGGCGCTCGATCGGACCAACAGTCGCGCAATCCTTCCGCTTGGCTCATGTTCGCAGCGCGACGCTTTCCGGCAGCAGTTCCAACAATACGGCACACCAACTGCAGCGGTATGGCAGCCAAATTCAAATCAACGGAGTTACGCGCACACACAATGCCAGGCTCAACACACACACACACACACACACACACATGCACGCATGCGAGTGTATGCTAGTACGTGTAAGACAAAGCATACTTTCGAGCGCAAATAACAGGCGGAACAACGAAACAAGCGAGAAAGCTAACAATTGAGCGCTCCGCCGGACATCGAGCTCGGAACTGCGGCTATTCTATTAGGACATACACAAGCTCTCACACACATAAATACACGCCCACACACATAGATGGACATACAAATTATGGCGCAGCTAGCATTCCAAATTATACGCACAAAAGCAAACAAGTGGGCCAAGGGATGACGCTGAGCATGGTGTGCGTCTGGCGACTGCTGCGAGTCCTGCGAGTCCTGCGCTCTGTGTCCTGCGTCCAGTGCCAACATCATCGATGGCCAAAGCAAACATAATTGATATCGTAATCAATTCAAAAATCCAGCAAAACTAAAAACAGCAATTGCTGTGAAAACAACGTCGCCGTCATCCCGGCCAGGATGTTGAGCACATGGCCACGAACATGGCAGCGTATGGCCGCAAGCATGTCAGCAATGTGCACGTAGCCCTCGACACTTTACCACTCCAGCCCCCGCTCCCAACACTAACCCCCGCCCCGAACCGAGCCCCTCATACCACTAAAATGCCTCTTTTCTATCCCAGTCATATAAGTATGTTTATGTTTGGCCGTGTGTGTGTGTGTGTGATGTGTGGCAGTGCGTGCCACTCAATCAACTCTGAAAAAGTCTACAAATATTAGCCCCTAATGCCATTGAGACCAGGACCAGGACCAAGACGTAGCCAAAGACGAGAGCTGCTGCACACACACACGCCCAAGTCCATGCCCATAAAAAAGTGGAATTGTGTATAAAAATGAAGCAGCAAAAAAAAGTGGCAGCTTCAAATAAAATTGTTGCGACAAAGGCTCCAGCAACAGCAGCAACAACAACGACGAGGCAGGCGAGGCAGTTGAAGGAACAGCCAAAGGAGCTGCATCGGGCACGACGATAACATTAAGACGAAGTATCGAAAAAATGTGTAGTGGCACACAAAAAGGAGCTGAGGCAACGGCAATGGCAACGGCAACGGCAACGGCAACGACAGCAACATCGGCGACAAGGACACAAAAGCAGAATAACAACACAATCAAGCGAGGCGCGCGCCTCGATGAGGATGAGGACGTGCAGGAGCGGGAACCGTGTCCGGGCATAGGCGGCACTGCATAACTTGGCAGTGCCAGCGAAAGCGGCACGTAATAACATTTTTCTAAAGAAAGCAAAAAAGACCGTTACACTCGCCTGCCTGGATGGCGACACAGATGAAGACGCAGACGTCAAGCGAATCCAAAGCTTCAGCTGAAGCCGAACCCAAAGTCGTGGCAAAAACGTGCGTGGTGTGTCTTGGCGCTTGTGGAATGCTGTCAGGAGACAAGTTATTG